>CM048744.1:404795408-405460824 GCA_026315105.1 Locusta migratoria | reverse complement strand
GTGCCATCTAACACAACTGAAGACCGGCGATGACAGCGAGGAACTGCCGTATGACTAGACGGCGGCAAGTCTTGGACAATGAACGCGCATACGCGTTGTCTAATAGGCCACGCCACAACGCAACAGGTCCATTGATGCCTCAACGACAGCTGTACCAATTCTTATGCTATGCGTTTGTGGCACGTTTCTAAATTGGGTTTGTTCTTCAATTATCACTGATCGTATTTCATACTTTCTGGGATAACCCAGTATTTCACACAAGAACTGTAAGAATGTTATTAGTTTTGATTTTTTATTATTATTTACAAACATAAAGCATTTGGAGCCACTGTCACAGAGTGTATTTATAGCGGTGTTTTGATCCGGTTATTGGGAACAACTAAACAAACCGGTTACAACAGGCAGCAAATTAATACCGGAAAACCGGTAATTCAGAAGTAAAATACAGTATCGATTTGAGTATCCCTTTTGTGTCCCATACGCAAATCCCACTTATAATGACCACAAGCTGGTTTTACTAACATTCGATGGATTATGAAAAAAGCAAGAGAATTCCAGAAAGACGTGTATCTCTGCTTTATAGATTATGTCAAAGCCTTCGATTGCGTCGATAACAACAAATTATGATACTCACTCAAAAACATTGGACTTAAAGTTCACCTCAAGCATCTGTTACGGAGATTATAATTTGAAGCAGAAGGAAGCTAACGTGAGAGCTCTGTATAGAACAACAAAATTGATAATGTGGCATATAGTCACCGTACTTATGCAATCTGTATGCAGAGCACGTTACGAGGAATGCCAGTATAAATGAAGAAGAGACGAGAATTAAAATAGATGGAATAAATGTAAACATCAGATACGCTGATGATACCATACTCCTTGGACACAATGAAGAAGAATTAAAGACTCTCTTGCTGAAGGTGAGAAACGTAAGTGAAACGGCCGGTCTGGGGCTGAATGTGAAGGAAACTACAGTTACGGCAACTACACCTAACATTTAATAATAGGAGGAGTATCCATGGAGTTAGTGGCAACGTTCAATTATCTCAGTTCCCAGATCTCTGATGATGGAGACTGAAGCTGCGAAATCAGGAGACATTTGTTGTCAAACCTTGACAAAGTCAGGTCCAGAGGTATAACTTTACCAACAAAGATTAGAATTGTGAAGGCAGTTGCAAAGTATGTGTGTGGACCATTAGATTGGCTCAGCGGCGAAGAGTTGACTCCTTTGAATTATGACGCTGGAGGAAAGTTCTTAGAGTTTCATTGACGGTAAAGAGAAACAACAGATCAATATTAGAGCAAATAAAACCAGATGTATCCATGTAAGGTCTAATATTAAAACGAAAGCTGGCCTACTTTTGACACATACTGCGAAGATATTTAGTGCTAAAAATGTTAATTATTATAACAACGAGGAATAAAGAAAGAGCAGCAGCAGATATAAAGATTGTAAGGGGAATAGTAAAGAAGGTGGACAATTTTAAGTATCTGGGAAGTGAAGAAAGTAGGACATATAATTTGGAGATCAGTGAAAGACGAAAGAAAGCGCACAGACGCCTGCAAAGTGTGTAAAGTCTGGTGTGGAGCAATGAAGTGCCTCGGAAGAGCAAGCAGGTGATGATATGCTCCAACACTCACATATAATCGGAAATGTGGATTATGAAAAGAAAAAAAAATGGTCCAGGTGAACAGAATACAGGCGTGAGTGACGAAATTCCACAGAATCAGCATTTGACAGAATGAGAAACGAGAAGGCGAAGGGAAATTGTGAGGGTTAAATCTGTACAAGAGACCACAGAGCAGTCAAGACTGAGATGATATGAACTTGTCGGAATGATGACCACGCAGTATGGTCCGTTGGATTTACAAACATTTTATATGAACTTGTCAAGAGAATGGAAGGGGTCAGGATTACAAAAAAGACCCATGAGATGGAAATAGGAGGCAGGAGACCGAGAGGAAGACAAAAAGATAGATGGATCATGGGAGTAAAGAAGGAGGCAGAAAAGAGAAGAATGAGACAATGTCGTGGGAAGATAGGGAGCGATGGAGAGCCCTATTATGTTCTACTCACAAGGAAAGTACTTGGGCTCGAACAAACAAATCTTTATGAACATTTCGTTACAGTATCTCTACGTACACCGCAATGTGCTGGTGTGTCTCGTTTTCATGCAAAACTTTGCAATTATGCTCTAGATAGCACTGTAGATGTAATTGTGGACGCCATACGTAATGCAGATATCTGAACTATAATAATCGTCGTACATATTCTCTAGCGTATTGTCATCAAAAGCCGTGATGATAGTTGCACCTTGAACCTTCTTCTCGGAAGAACGCTGATATTCACTGCCACTGCTTCCATCGCCTCTTCTCGCACTTACCGTAGCACTACTGCTAGCAACGAGTTCTTCGTTATTATCATCCCTATTATCATCATTATGTGTTAGTGTTACAACAGTATCTAACTCATATTTCTGTACCATAACAGATACGAGAAAGCATGCAAATGATTCATCTTATACACTAATACCATCTTCAGGAAAAAGGGTCCTTCGTAGCTTCATCTCAATCAATCGCAATACATTAGCAGGATTGATTACCAATCGGCGCTCCATCTGACGCTTCACTACACTAATAACGTCACAGACTGGCGAATCGACAGGTCAAAGTGCAATGTGGCAAGGCGCACGCAGAGGCCTCTAACGGACGACTGCAGAGTTTTGCAGATGCGGAAGTGTCACTAGTGCAATAAGGGAAATTCAAATGTTCAAATATTTCTAATCTTATGGGACTTAACTATGGGGTCATCAGTCCCTAAACTGACAAACTACTTATGAACTACTTACGAACTAGGACGGCTCAAATATCCATGCCCGAGGGGGGATTCGAACCCCCGACCGTAGTGGCTGTGCAGACCGTGACTGAAGCGCCTGTCCCCTCGGCCACCGCGGCCGGCTGCAATAAGGGATCTTTACATTATCTCTCGTACAATTTTAATGTATATGTGTTTGTTTGAAAAAAAAAGTACTTTCCTTGTCAGAATCGTCCAGAGGCTGAATACGAAGACATGCCTCACAGGAAGGAGAAATGAAAAAAAAAAAAAAAAAAAAAGGCTGGGGAAGAACGATGGCAGAAGAAAAAGAGAACATCAGAGGATGAGATGGACCGATCGATCCTATATTTAAGTACCACCACGACTCTCTGCCCGGAGGCCATTCAGAGACCAGGAAGACCATCCAAAAGATTAGGCAGGACCTATTTTGGCCCTATATGGACAGAGATATTAGACATAGGGTAAAGAACTGTCAGGAATGTAACTTGGCTGAGCCTAACAGTGGGGCCCCCTTGGGCGTCCTTAATTCGGACCGTGAGAGGGTGACCGTGGAGAAATCTTCATTGATTACTTAGGTCCGTGTTTCAACACGGAAGGTCTACTGGAGAAAGTGCAGGACAGAGGAGATTGACGTGCTTTGGTTCGTGGATTCACGAAGAGTCGGAACCGACTAAAAGAAGAGAGAGAAGTATCTTGATTTCCAGAAAGCTTTTGACACCATACCTCACAAACGGCTTTTAATCAAATTGCGTGGTTATGGTATATCGCCCCAAATTTGCGATTGGATAGGAGATTTCTTGTCAGAGAGGACACAGTTCGTAGTAATCGATGGTAAGGCATCGACTAAAACAGAGGTGATATCGGGTGTTCCACAGGGTACTGTTATTGGTCCTCTGCTATTCCTTATTTACATAAACGATTTAGGGGAAAATCTAAGTAGCTCTCTTAGGTTGTTTGCAGATGACGCCGTCATTTACCGTCTAGTAAAATCATCTGAAGATCAAAACCAACTGCAGAACGATCTGAATAAGATATCAGTATGGTGTAAAAATTGGCAATTGATTCTAAATAATGAGAAGTGTGAAGTCGTCCACATGAATACGAAAAGAAATCCGTTAAACTTTGTTTACAACATAAATCAATCAAATGTGAAGGCCGTAAACTCCACAAAATAACTAGGAATTACTATTACTTCAGACCTAAACTGGAAAGAACACGTAGATAATATCGTGGGAAAGGCGAACCAGAGACTGCGTTTTATTGGCAGGACCCTTAAAAGATGCAACAGAACTACTTAAGAAACTGCATACACTGCGCTTGTCCGTACATTTTTGGAGTATTGCAGCCCAGTGTGGGATCCTTATCAGGTGGGTTTGACGGAGGACATCGAAAGAGTCCAAAGAAGGGCAGCACGTTTCGTATTGTCACGATACAGGGGAGACAGCGTTACGGATATGATACAGGATCTGGGATGGGAATCATTACAACAACGGCGCTTCTCGCTGCGGCGTTGGCTACTTACGAAACTCCAATCGCCAACATTCTCCTCCGAATGCGAAAATATAGTGTTGACGGCGACTTACATAGGTAGAAATGATCATCAGAATAAAATACGATAAACCAGAGCTCGAACAGAGAGATTTAGGTGTTCATTCTTCCCGCGCGCTATTCGAGAATGGAATGGGAGATAAATAGTATAATTGTGGTTCGATGAACCCTCTGCCAGGCACTTAAATGTGATTCGCAGAGTATCCCATGTAGATGTAGATGTAGATGTAGATGTAGGTCCGTGTTCCAACACGGAAGGTCTACTGGAGAAAGTGCAGGACAGAGGAGATTGACGTGCTTTGGTTCGTGGAGTCACGAAGAGTCGGAACCATCTAGAAGAAGAGAAAGAGGTATCTCTCTCAAAGCACGTACCCCTGTAGCCCAGCACTTGTATCCACCCAGCGAGAGGCTCAGCGGCGCTGCGCAGCTACATGGCCTGCGTCAGCCCCTGCTTGGCCAGAAGCCGGCACCCCACGTGATCCAGCGGCAGCCCCTGGTCCGCGAGAAGCCGCCGCCGCCTGCCACGGCCATGATCCACGGCGCGCGCGCTCCCAGCCGACGCCAATTTGCTCTCCAAACACGGCGCGGCGCGGCGCTGCGCGGACGCAGGCACACGTGTGTCCGCAGACTGCGGCCAGCAGCGCAATCGCCAAATGGCTGTATTTATACGCGCGCCGCCCGCCGAATACTGATGCGGCTCGGGCCGGGGGATTTATTGCGGACGCATCACCGCCGCTCCGGACACGACTCTGCTGCCCCACCCCGCGCGCTGCCCGTCTTTCCGGCGAGTAGCGAGCGGTGGTCGAGTCGGAAAGCCGACCTGCCATTTCTGCCGTCATCCTGTCCAGCCCCTAATGACCACAGATTATATAAGGAACTCATGTGGCGATCTATGATTGTTTAATAATGATTATGCAGCCATCTTCAGACCTGTCGTAATTTACATAATTTCACGACATTTTTATTTACTAAAAGAGTACATCCAGGTTGAGGCAACGTTAAACATAAAATTAGTAGTCACAAATAAAAAGTATATATCCATCGTTTAATGGTTTTGCAGTGAGGTACTTCAAAGTCTAAGTACAATACTAATTGAAGTCCTGTGTAACACTAACTGGCAGTTAGTATTACACTAGACTTCAATTAGTATTGTACTTAGACTTTGAAGTCCTGTGTAACACTAACTGGCCGTTAGTATTACACTAGACTTCAATTAGTATTGTACTTAGACTTTGAAGTATCTCACTGCAAAACTACTAATTGAAGTCCAGTGTAATACTAACTGCCAGTTACTGTTACACAGGACTTCAATTAGTATTGTACTTAGACTTTGAAGTACCTCACTGCAAAACTACTAATTGAAGTCCAGTGTAATACTAACTGCCAGTTAGTGTTACACAGGACTTCAATTAGTATTGTACTTAGACTTTGAAGTACCTCACTGCAAAACTACTAACTGAAGTCTGGTGTAACACTAACTGCCAGTTGTTACACTGGACTTCAAGTAGTATTAGACTTTGAAGTACCTCACTGCAAAACTACTAACTGAAGTCCAGTGTAACACTAACTGCCAGTTAGTGTTACACTGGGCTTTAATTGGTATTGTACTTAGACTTTGAAGTACCTCACTGCAAAACTACTAATTGCAGTCCAGTGTAACACTAACTGCCAGTTGTTACACTGGACTTCAATTAGTATTGTACTTGGACTTTGAAGTACCTCACTGCAAATCCATTAGAAGATGGATATATACTTTTTATTTGTGACTACTAATTTTATATTTAACGATGTCTCAACCTGCATGTACTCTTTTAGTATATAAAAATGTCGTGAAATTATGTAAAGTACGACAGGTCTGAACATGGCGTCGACTACGCCAAAACCGGTAACAGAATAAATGAAAAATGCGATCTTGGCTGCATAATCATTATTAGACCACAGATTACATTAGACACACACTTCTTCCATAGATCATGAACATGAGATTTTGTAATGATGTGTAAGGTGTCAGTTTATTAAAACACAACATTGCATGACATACATATATATATTTTTGACAATATCGGCTGGAATACACTCTTCCAAATTCTGAAGGTAGCAGGGGTAAAATATAGGGAGCGAAGAGTTATATTCAACCTATACACAAACCAGACAGCGGTTATTAGAGTCGAAGGGCAAGAAAGGGACGCAAGGTTGGAAAGGGAATAAGACAGGGTTGTAGTCTTTCCCCGATGTTGTCCAATCTGTACATTAAGCAGGCAGTGAAGGAATGGATAGAGAAATTTGGAGAGGGCATTAAAGTTCAGGGAGAAGAAATAAATACTTTGCAGTTTGTCGATGACATAGTAATTCTGTCAGAGACGGCAAAAGATCTGGAAGAGCAATTGATTGGGATGGACAGTGTCTTGAAAGGGAGATATGAGATGAACATTAAAAAGAGTACAACGAAGGTAATGGAATGCACTGTCAGAAAATCAGGGGGTGCTGAATGAATTTGATTAGGTAATTAGACAATAAAAGTAGTAGATGAATTTTGTTATCTGGGTAGCAAGATTACTTTCGATGGCCGAAGTAAAGAAGATATAAAATGCAGAGTGGCTTCGGGAAGAAAAGCGTTTTTAAAGAAGCGAAAGTTGTTAACACCCAATATTAATTTAAATGTTAGAAAGTCCTTTCTGAAAACATTTGATTGGTGTGTAGCATTGTATGGGAGCGAAACGTGGACGATAAGTTCAGATAAAAAGATGATAAATGCTTCTGAAATGTGGTGCTACAGACGAATGCTGAAAATTAGATGGGTAGATCACGTGGCTAATGAGGAGGCGCTTAACCGAATCGGGGAGAAAAGGAGTTTCTAGCATTTACTGACTAAGAGAATGAATAGATTGGTTGGACACATTCTGAGACATCAACGACTTGTCAACTTAGCATTAGAAGGAAACGTGTGGGGTAAAAATCGTAGAGGGAGACCGCGGGACGAATACAGTAAGCAGATTCAAAAGGATGTAGGTTGCTGTACGTATTATCAGATGAAGAGACGTGCACTGGACAGGGTAGTCGTGAGGGCTGCATCAAAACAGTCTGCGGACTGAAGACCACAACTACAACAGCATATTTTTTATTTATTTTTTGGCAAAGTAGTAATTTTTGTATAAAATTCATCTACTGTGTTGAAGTAGTTGTCATTCAGAAATTATTTCAATATGTTTTTAAATGCTGCTTGGCTGCTTGACAGACATTTGATGTTATCAGCTGGATGACCAAAGATTTTTGTGGCAACATAAATCACTCCTCCTGTAACAAAGTTAGATGTAATCTTGAATAGTGTATATCATCCTTTTTCTAGCACTCTAGCTTTGCAGTCTATTATTTCTTTCGAATTGGGTTGGGTAATTAATAACCAAAATGACAAAAGAATATTGTGAAGTTACTGTGGAGATCCCTAGATCCTTAAATAACTTTCTGCAAGACTATCTCGCGTAGGCTCCAGAAATTATTCCAATTACACTTATTTTCTCCATGATAAATTAAAATAAAATATGATGCCATATGAAAGCAGTGAATGAAAATAGGAATATTCAGATTTTTGTCACTAAAATCCGCAATAACGCCAATAGCTTAAGTTGCTGAACTCAAACGTTTCAGTAGATCGGCAATGTATTGCTTCTAATTCAATTTCTCATCACTGCATACACCTAAATAGTTAGAATATTCTACTTTAAGTACTACCTTCTGTTCACAGACTTTACTAAGAATCCATTTGCAGCTAACTACTTATCAGTTTTCTGAAAAATATTATTTACAATTTCGTCAGGTAACTCTTGTTTTCTGGGAGTGATTACTATTATTATAACGTCAACAAAAAGAACTCTGCATCATCATGAATATAGAATGACAAATAATATATATCAGGAAGAGTATCCCCATTCTTAATAGCCCCCCCCCCCCCCCTTAAGGTTTGAGGGATCAGCTGATTTTTGCACTTTACCTGGACCACATACTTCAACTTTGTCAAAACTTTCGACGGGGTGTTCAACTCTAATCTTCCCGCCCTCCACTTTGCTGGACCTACATGTTGTAAAAGGCATATAGAAAATGCTACATGTACATTAACACTCTGCAAATCACACTGAAGTCAATGGAAGAGGATAAATTAAACCCCTTTTATGATATTTATCTGTCATTCCATTCTTTAATAGAGTGCGGAGAAAAGGAACACCGAAATCTTTCCGTTTTCGATCTAATTTCTCTTATTTTATTACGTCGATCATGTCTTTCTATGTAGATGGGTGCTAATTACATATGTTCGCAATCGAAAGAGAAAGTTGGAGAAAGAACACAATACAATACGAGCTTCCCTGTGTCCTCTGTCATTTCGATTTCCACAGTGTGCAGCAATACTCCAAAATAGGACGTACAAGTGTCATGTTTCTTTAGTAGCACTGTTGCATCTTATAAGTATTCTGCCAATGAAATGTATTCTTTGGTTCGCCTTCCTTACAAAATTATCCGTGTGTTTTTTCCAATGTAACTTATTCGTAATTATTATTCCTAGGTATTTAGTAGAATTTATTGCCTTAAATTTGACTGACGTATTGTGTAAATGAAGTTTAACTGATTTCTTTCAGTGCTCATATGGGTGACTTCCGGCGTATCATGATTAAGGGTAATTTGCGAATTTTTGCACTATGCAGATAGGTTATCCAAATTATTTTATAGTTGTTTTTGATCTACAAGTGACTTAACTAACTAATAAGTTTCAGGATCATCCACGAACAATCTAAGAGGTCTGCTCACATTGTCTACTAAATAATTTATAAAGATGATGAACACTTCCCTGAGGGACACCAAATACCACTTCTGTTTCACTAGCTGATTCTGTCAGTTACGACGTACTGTGTGATTTCTGACGGGAAATCACGAATACAATCGTATAACTATGGCAATGTTCCATAAGCAAGCAATTGATTGGAAGACGCTTGTGAGGTATAGTGGCAAAAGCCTTGAGGAGTTATAGAAATATGGAAAATTACGTGTAATAGGTGCACAGGTTTCCATATTTTCCGGTCAAGAATTAATATCCTAACAAGTTTTGAAAGAGAACGACAAAACACGAAAAAAGGCATCAAAAGCTTGTATACACTTACAGTGGTGTCAGCACACTGAAAATACACATAAACATGTAATGCATCTCTCCTTAAGCGTGAGCTCGTAGAATGATATTGTAGCACAAAGCTAGTTGAAATGAATACTGATTTAAACTCGGTGATACTTCATTTAGCATAGAATAAACTGACTCTAACCAGAGAATTGCACAGTAATATACACTATGAAAAACGTCTGCCGTGTTCTAGATGTTACTAGAACACAATTCACAAATTAAAATTTACGAACACGATGGGTCTCAAACCAGATTCCTTCGCTGCAGAGTCCAACACTTTAGTCATGACATTACACTGTCACTGTCTTCCAGTATCTCTTTTTCGATGGTATATATCTCAGTAAAAGCTTACACAGTTTTTGAAAAGACTATAACCCCTTTTAACAATAAAAAATTGAAGTAAATGGAGAATATACATGATTGACGTGAAAAGCGTCTCACGAGTTAAATGCATCGAAATAATAGCACACAAAACCACTCAACATAAAGTTAATATATTCATAGATACACTGAAATCCTAATACCATAAACCTAATCTTTACATACTTCGCAGACGTATTTTATCATGGCTACAACCAAAGTATTAAACTAAATTTAAATTTATTTCAACAAATTTCGACAAAATACCATAAGAACAAAAACCGTCTACTTTGCTAAATTTGTATTTATTGATTACAACGTTTCGGCATCTGCCATCATCAGATCTAAAAACCTTTGAACTTTACTGTGCAAGTTGAAAGGTGTTTAGATCTAATGATGGCAGATGGCAAAACGTCGTAATCAATTAATATAATTTTGCGATGTCGACTATTTTTATTCTTATTGACAAAGTATAGATCGCAGACTGATTCCGGAAAGTCATTTCCTTTATACAAAAGTTAAAATACAGTTCCTACATATGTCTAATTTATGTCTGTCCAAATAGATAAAACACATAAAAGAAAATATTATTATGACTATAGATAATAATTTCATAATGTTGCAGAACATAGGAGGTTGCCAATTCTGTACTGTAGGACACTTGAATACTGGGTATTTGAGTCTATCTGATGAAAAACAAGCGAACTGAATAAATCTTAAATCATCTTGTGGAAACAGTACCTAGGCTCTGTTGGAGAACCATCACATGAAAATATGGTTGTAGGATGCATTACTATAGAAAAGTATAGCATGTCTCGTTTAAAAGTTCGAAACTTGATTTTCGCAATTTTTAATTGTTTTTGGGTTTCTATAAGTGAAAATAATGTCTCTCATTATTGTCAATAATGTCTGACAACAAGCAACAGTGTGGACATATGTAGAACTTAACACATCCTATAAAAATAAAAATGAGCCTAGTATGCATGGAATTCTCTGAGAAAGCCCCAACCATAATTTATAAAATCCAGCACACCACAGTCAATATAATCAAACATTTTGTCAATTTACACCACAACTACAAATTATATGAATACTGCTCATAAATGTAAAATTCGTTCTTCCAGCCTTGATTTAATTACATATAAAGAAAGCTAAAATGTAGGATGTGTATATAACTAAAGTCAAGATGAACTGAACTATCGACTGAATATAGAGTAGCACTACGTGCTGTCAGTAACAAACCTGGAGTAAAACTTAAGCAACACTGAGTCAAATGAATAAATGTATTTATTTACGTCTGTGATAACAAATCTTAGGTTGTGCTGTTTCAGGCTTTCCCGACGTAACATATTCTTGAATGGTTCACGGGAGTACCGTCGGATACTATTGTAATAATCGCACAATATTTCTGCGAGACAGCTGCTCGCCATCTTCAGGTGAACTGCCGCTGTTGCTTCTCTGCTCGCAATATATATGGTGGCTTGTTACCACGGCGCAGGCGCCGCTGCTGTGACGTCATGGCAGACCAGAGCGTCGACGGCGTAAACATGGAGAGCCTCCTGCCCTACCGGAGGGCCGTTGAGCGGGCCGCTGGTGGTCTGCGCAGGCGCGGCGCGGACAAGAGCGGCCGCTGGCGGTGGACCCCTTGTGCGCGCGCCAACCGGAGGAAAAAGTGCGTGTTTTATGCGTCTCGACTTCGAAGACCCATCTGCGTCGATTGGTGACCATCGTCTGTCTGCGGTTAATGCTGCCTCAGTACTGCCAAGGCCGGTTCCCATGCTTTACTAAGTTGGAATCCCGTGTCTCTATTAATTAGATCTTTTGCAGTGCGTATTTCGACGGCCTCTTTAATTATTGAGTCCCAGTAGGTGGAAGCGGAAGAAATTGGGGCCATGGTGTGTTTCGTAAACCTACACACACCGACCTATATCTGAAAGCTACGAGCTGTCATCATCCATCTCAACGCAGCGGTGTACTACGGACACTCGTACACAGAGCAAGAGCGATATCAGATGCAGATTGTATACAAGCAGAACTCAACCATCTTCGTTCTGTGTTCGCCCAGAACGGCTACACTGAGAAACAGATTCGTGCTGCATTTCGACCAGCTCGCTCGAAACCTGAAGAGGAACTAGAAGAAACGGAGAGCTCCACTAAGATGGTTTTTCTTCCCTTGTCGGTGGTGTGTCCTTCAAGATTGGCAGACTGTTCAAAAAACATAATATAAAGTGTGTCTTCCGCCCTCCAGCGAGAGTGCAGACAATGCTGGGCTCCGTTAAAGACAACCTCGGCCTCAGGAGACCGGGAATATACAAAATCCCGTGCCAGTGTGGAATGTCTTATATTGGACAGACGTGTCGCACTGTGAAAGACAGATGCGACGAACATAAACGCCACACAAGATTGTGTCAACCAGAAAAATCGGCTGTGGCTGAACACAGTCTTGACTCGGGGCACTGCATGAATTACGAAGAGACCAAGATCATTTCTTCCGCTTCCACCTACTGGGACTCAATAATTAAAGAGGCCGTCGAAATACGCACTGCAAAAGATCTAATTAATAGAGACACGGGATTCCAACTTAGTAAAGCATGGGAACCGGCCTTGGCAGTACTGAGGCAGCATTAACCGCAGACAGACGATGGTCACCAATCGACGCAGATGGGTCTTCGAAGTCGAGACGCATAAAACACGCACTTTTTCCTCCGGTTGGCGCGCGCACAAGGGGTCCACCGCCAGCTGCCGCTCTTGTCCGCGCCGCGCCTGCGCAGACCACCAGCGGCCCGCTCAACGGCCCTCCGGTAGGGCAGGAGGCTCTCCATGTTTACGCCGTCGACGCTCTGGTCTGCCGTGACGTCACAGCAGCGGCGCCTGCGCCGTGGTAACAAGCCACCATATATATTGCGAGCAGAGAAGCAACAGCGGCAGTTCACCTGAAGATGGCGAGCAGCTGTCTCGCAGAAATATTGTGCGATTATTACAATAGTATCCGACGGTACTCCCGTGAACCATTCAAGAAATCTTAGGTTGATTGTTTATGGTTTTGGTCAGTGATAACTGTCAATAATCTGCATAAATATATAGAACAACTAATACAATTAGTAGACAGTCTGCATCACTACATCAGACCTAGTACAGGTGGATTTCTATTGGCCATTTCCATGTAAAGTTCCAATCTAGACCGACGAGCTGCAGCTTTCAACAGTCACAGCATGAGCCAATTCTAGCTCACGCTAATAAAGTGTAACGTATTCGTCACAAGCATAAATATTCAACAGAAAATAATGGGGATAAACAAGATAGAATTTACTGCAATCTTATAAAATATTTAAATTTTTATGTATAGTTATTGTCGAAGCTGATATGGCTTCATTCTGTTAGGGCATTTTCTGTAAAACAGGTATTGTCCATTATATTTTAATTCCATTTTCACATGTTTACGAAAATAAATATTTTCAATATGTATTTTTCATTGTTTTAAGACGGAGACTGTGCTCTAGTAGTCTTAGTTTCCCTATGTTTTGCTGCAGATCTGATCATAGTTATTACTTATAGAAACTGGTAGTCTCGGTAATATCTGAACCAAAGTCTTATAATCGTAAACATAAATGAAGGAATTTATTCAATACTCCTGAATCACGTTTCAATTTCATAGTGCTTCATAGCCATTGTGAGTGAAATGATGACAGTTTCAGCCTGATAAACATCCATTTCATGATATTTTCAACTTACATTGTTTGTAGATCCTTCTTTCTTTGGCTATTACAGTTTGTTCATATATTAATTTCTAGAATCAGCATAAGCAACGACCAGTTGTGTTTATAAAGTAACGAAACTTATATTAAAAATGTAATTGGAATTTATTGGTATGAACCTGAAGTCTTCATTTCCATATAATCAGAAAATCAGGAAGTCATAGCTTTTTAAAATGAATAAATTAAAAATTAGGCTCTTACTTGAATTATCTGGTAACAGCAACAGATGACCACAAGATTATTATTTCGGGATAACACGCGAAATACTTATGCCATGAAATAATATCGTTACTGCGATATTTTGATTTCCACTAATTCAAACGCTAGACGACTCTATCGCTACACCTACCTGTACCACTCGTCATGGATCATCGTCTAATACCCCCTTTAGGTAGGAAATCTACTTTCTGTAATAACTCGTAACGGCTGCGTACATACGTGGTTTTTGGTTTTGTCCACATCCTTGGCATTGCCCGTTTCGAGTTAATGAAGCTTTATTGGCAACGTTATGTAACTGATATTCAAAATCAGCACCTCAGCCTTCGACTTCACGTATTTATATAATGATTAAATGTTTGTGTAAGGTTCAAAACTTGTATAAATAGACCCATATGTGATATTTAACAAAGTTACATAGCTTTTTTCTCAACATCTGCGGATCTCTCAATATAATACTGGTAAGTGGATTTGTCTTTACCCACTGAATTGTCAATACTATCCCTGGGCGAATGTCAGAATTTGGGGGGAGGGGGGACGTCGGATTATTTTAACCAAGAGGACGCCATCTTCATCAAATAATACTGCAGAGATGCATCCAGTGAGGATAAATAATGAAACAAAAAAAGACATTCTTGTGCCCATAGCTGTATAATATTTAAATTTGTTACTCTCGTCCGGTTTCGGCAGTTGCTGCATCAACCGGAGATTAACAAAATGTAGTATATGAATTATTGAAAGATAATCTGGTGTTGATGGCAGTAACTGCCGAAATAGGTGGAGTGTAACAAATTGCTTTGTCATTTATTGACATAGCAACATGCAGAAAACGAAGTCATGTTTGCAGCTCATTGTACGAAATACTTTTCCAAATTAACGACTCACTCCGTATAATATATATATTGGAAAATCGCGTTCTTAAGAAAATTACAACTATGTACGTTAACTCCGAAAGAAAAAGCAGTGTAAATAGAATTTTTCATCGAAATCAGTCGAGCTGTTTCCGAGACAGCGACTTGCAATAAAGTTTAAATATAATTTCAAACCTTTAGGAAATTCTTTCTCGCTTACAACCAAAGCAAAATGATGAAAAGAAAAAAGTTTCTCGCTTACTACTTTTCCGCTGTTCACGGAGTAAAACTAAGGCATTCGATATAACACATATTGTAAATATTGTATCCCTAGGAAATTTTATAGACAGTGTAGACACATACAGCTGAATATACTTGAGAAATTGTATCACAATATGGCATGTAGTTCATGAGATATATCAACATAAACAATAACGTTAATGGAGAAACGTTTCATCGCGCACGAAGTGCTGATCTATTACTTCTTTACTACTAACTGTTTTCGCAACAGATTTTACAGACATACAGCACTTATACAAATGCATATAAACTTGAAAAATTATACAACTGTACAGCATATAACTCAGTATATATATATGAGATCATATATAATGCGATGTGTAAAAATTTTTCGTATCAGGAATCACATTTAATAACATTTCTTATTTACTGCTAAGACACTCCTGTATTCCAGTGAGCTTGAGGAAATTCCTGAAAGATGAATGTGCAGTTAAGAACTTTCAAACAACTTTGAACTGTGAAGCGTATACTGCTGTAGGAAGAAGCAGTTGACTTCTGTACAGCTACAAGGAAAGGAAGAGAATGAAACAGTGTACATCAGACGAATACCGGTTATTTCCAACAGATCTGGCATTTAACTCTAAGAGACTGCAGTTTGCTGTGAGACTTGAATGTTCTATTATGATTAATAAATCACACGGCAATCTACTCAATTCTGTGGAGTGTTTCTCACACGGACTGCTTTATGTTGCTTGCTCAGGGATTTTAGATCCTGGAGAAGTTAGAAGAAATAGTACTTATAGTCAGGAAGGAAGATTAGTATTTAATTCGCTGACTACTGCTATGACGTCAGAGACGCGCCAGAGCCGCCTGCTGTGGCCACCCGCGGCCACACGGCAGCCAACGTGTTAACTTCCCGTCGACAGCGTGATCATTAGAGGCGGAGCTTATGCTCGGATTGTTTGGGTAAGAATGGGAAAGGAAAACGGGCGTGCCCTTTAAAAGGAACCACCCCAGCATTTGCCTGGAGAGATTTAGGGAAAACAAGGAAAAACCTAAATGTGGATGGCTGGAGGCTGGTCTGAACCGCCGTCCTCCCGGATACGAGTCCAGTGCGTTACCACTGCGCCACCTCGCTCGCTGTTGTTTATAGTCAAGTTGTAAATTAAATAAATATATGACTCCACAATGAAACTTCCACTCTGCAGCGGAGTGTGCGCTGATATGAAACTTCCTGGCAGATAAAAATTGTGTGTCGGAACCGGGACTCGAACCTGGGACCTTGCCCGCGAAAGGCAAAGGTCCCAGGTTCGAGTCCCGGTTCGGGCATACAATTTTAATCTGCCAGGAAGTTTCAAATATATGACTGTTAAATATCATGTCTTTTGATTATCTTTCTTTGTTTGGATACTGTACTTGAAACTTTGTGCATTATGCAAGATGCCTTATTTCTTATATATACTCTGATAAATATAGCACGTTTCTAGAAAAACGGAGATGGAAAGAGAGTGGAGGGATAGGAGAAGTATTAACTCAAGGCTTGAATAAATAAATAAATACTCGGGCAACGCCGGGCTTTCAACTTGTATAAGAATTGATCGTTAAAAGTACAAGATACACGTAGTCGTGCTACTGATTTTAGGTCTATTGACAATATTACCTTTACATCTGATGATGCTAAAAGGGGCAATAAGGTGTAGTAGTAAGGTATAGGATCTCAGTGAATAGTTGATGATCTTCTGCTTTTGTTGGCGGTACTTATAATTTTAGTGTCGAGAAGAAAGAGACAGCTCAAGCAGGAAGTGGACGGTTGATCGTAACGATCGTTCGTTGTGGTATATTGAATGGAATTGTTAGTCTTGAAAGATTAACCGGTCGTGATATTATTACTAAATATTATTGAAGAGTGCAATAACGATTATGGATTGTCTTATTTTTACTGTAAGAAACCATTTGTAGTTACGACTCGTAGGTGTGAGGTAGATGATGTAACATATTTACATTACGCATGGCAGGTACAGTGGTCTGTCAGATCTTTAAAAATTATTTAATGAAATAATCATACAAAATTTATTTGTAAAAACCGGTGTTGAAATTTGAAATGCTGTACTGTAATATTTTTTGTATCAGAATGGTTTTCAAAGCCAGGTTTTTCATGTAATGGAACCTCCGAGATCATTGTCAAGCAGTGTTAAGGTATTCCGTGTAGCGTAGCAATTCTATAAAGATCATGACACTTGTTCTTTACAAGCTCTTAAAGCGATAAGTTCTGTCTTGTGAATGTTTATAATTACTGAAAATATAACTGAAGAATACTTACAAAAGTTACGCATTCTGACTTGATAGTAGTAGAGGTTTCCCTGGAACTCTTTAAAAAAATAGCATCTGTGATTTTTCTTAAATACCTGTCCTCGAAGTCAACAATTTCCAATTGTGATAAAAGTGCAGAGGATATCAGTGACCAAAAGTACTTACCTGTTTAAAAGTTTAAAGGTTTATTCAAGAAAGGTCATAAAAGTGGTATCTCCGAAAGGAAATATTTACTGTGGTCTAGAATCGACACTTAAGTCCGTGAGTGTAAAATTCCCTGACGCGACCTAAGTTTCGATACTACTTAATTCATAAAAACAGTGATTACAGTAAATTTATTCCTATTTCGTTTCCTGAAAGTGACAGAATATTTATCGATTTAGACTTTGAAGGTTTAGTTCAATATACTAATTTACAAAACAAAATTAAATTTCATTAGCTTGGGCAATAAGAACATTAAAATCGAATCACCACATAGTGTCGAGTTCAATAGTGGAATCAGATCGACTGTTACACTGTTACCATAACCTTAAACATAAAATTTTATGAGCATTCGTTTGTGGAAGTGCGAGATAGAAATTTTACTGAAGAGTGACTTTATGTTTACCAGCAGACATTATAAACAAGCAATGTAGTGCATATTTTAAAATATTTGTCGCCCTAAAACTATTTTACAGCTACCAGCGGACACCTCCTTCGTAATATACAACAATAGGCATTTAGAAGCCGAAATTAAGAAGATCATGCTCTCCATGGGAATAAATTATAATGCATTACGTTACCCTTCTAGAATCTGTTTATATGATAATGGATGTGTGTTGCCAACATAACAGCCACAACCTCGTTGGCAGCGAAGTAAAAATCTACCTTGGTCGCTGCACTATTTCCAATTACGATGGTCTCTCAATGAATCAAGCATAGTATCACGAAGAGAACGTCATAATAAACACGAGAGTGTGTATATTTGGACTAAGGATTCCGATGTTTGTGAGAATTTTAAGTTTAATCGAGATTGTACAATGCATTATCATAATGTATTGTGACATTGAAAAATAGAAACAAATACATATTGATTTTGCCTAAATCCGAGAAGTGACTGTTGGTGTTGCAGCCCTGAGGGGCACCCTCTGTGTTAGGCACTGCTTAGAATCTACTTGGCAACACTGTGTCATATGTAGACTTGGAGACTCAGATGCATGGCGAGGCGGGCCCGTACACTTAGCTTCATTAGGTGCGAGCCGCTGAGAATTTCACTGGCAGGAAGTTAAAAGCACGTCTTCCATTGTGACTGCACTCACACCACTCCATTAAAAACAAAGACCATATTTTTATTGAGATGTGGTTCAACAGCCGTAAGATATTTGAGGAAATGCATACTGTAAACCATCAGCTGTTTATTATTTTTCAATCTTCTACCGGTTTCGGTTATAAACCATCTTCACGGAACAGCACTACACAGACTCATTAATCAGGTGCATGATATGCCTCCTTATGCATACTGGCATGCATGTCAAAAATTCAAATGTTTGTAAAGCTTATGGGACTTAACTACGGGGTCATCAGTCCCTAACCTTACAAACTACTTATGAACTAGCTAATCCTAAGGACGGCACAAACATCCATGCCCGAGGGGGGATATTAGTTTACCTAGGTTTAAGTAGTTTGTAAACTACGGACTGATGACCACGCAGTTTGATCCGATAGATTTACAAACAAATATTTTTTTGAAAAATAAGAAACAGCTGATGGTTTACAGTATGCATTTCCACAAAGACCTTAGTATATTTGGGGGATACTCAGTATTCCACAGTATTAATCACGATAACTCGCATCATTGCAATGTTTACCGCTAGAGAAAATTGTTCACGACCTTGTCTCGCTCTGTTTTCACGGACATTTACGTTAATACGCAGTACTCTGTCGAATCCAGCCGCCGCGTCGGCTGGAATTAACCGTCGAGAGCGGCAACGGGCATCGACAGAAAGGGCCGCGGATAACCCTATTGGCAGGAGTATTAGCTTTCCGCGTATCACACATCGGCGATGCGGCGCCACAGATTTTATTTGACAGCGCCGCTACAACAGTTGCCGCCGGCTGTCGGGAGTAATAAAGTCGCCCTCCAATACCGTATCCACCGCATAATTCTCACCCAATGGGGCGATTCATCACCAAGAAGCGACACGGCTCTCGCATTAACGCCGCGCGGGTAGTGATTTACGCTTCACCGTAAAGGAAATTCAGACTTTTTTTTATCCTGTTTGAGAGCCGCGCTGTGTTTCGACGCGGGGCCTTCCTCGTCGCTTGGGACCACTGGCGCCAGTAATGAATGTCGACGGGAGCGCCAGCGAAGCGTGCCGCGGATAAAGCCACTCCGCTACACACGCCACGGCCGACTCTGACACGATCTAGTTCAACACCGCCGACACCGTCAGGCTGATACCAGAAACGACTGTCTAGAGACCGTTATTCCAGACGTCTATTCGAAAACTGTCTTGTCTTCTGCCTGTCATACTGTATTCGAAAAGGGCCCGTAACCTATCTACATATACATAAATACACTGCAAGCCACACCGAAGTGCATGGCAGAGGGTTCATCGAACCACTTTTATGGTTCAATACCACAATAATTATAAATTATCTTAACACTGCTTTAAACTTTATTAACTCACTGTAAGCATATTTCATCCTTAGGCCATCATCAAGTGTTATTACTTATAATATTGTTGTTGTTTATTTGCTGCCCAATTGATTACAGAAGCAGTGCAGCAGCACTGGTTATATGATTAGATTTTTTTTATCAGTTTTCCATAGTGGCAGTCTAAAATCTAATCATATAACCAGTGCTGCTGCACATATACAGATAAGCATTACAACAGCTTCTATAATCATTTGGGCAGCAAATAAACAACAATAATATTATAAGTAATAACACCTGATGATAGCCTACTAAAGGTAAAGCAGTCAACAATCCGAAGATTGGTTTGAATACCACAGTGCTTTACTAGTCATGGTCCTGTATGGAGGTGGTATGCCGTTGTCTTCCTCCGACCTTCGAACTGACTTTCCCAGCCAGTTATAGGGGGACCTACAGTATAACGTGGGTTCCGAACCACGGTGCTACTCGATATTTTTCACATGAGCAACACTGCCAGAGGTGAAAGGAGTGGAAAGTGACAGATAAAAATCCTAGGACTTGACGGGGATCGATCCCGCGACCTTTGGATTTGTATTCTGACACTCTACCACTGTGATACGGAGCCGCACGTTGATAGCCTAAGGCCGAAATAAGCTTATAGTGAGTTAATAAAGTTTAAAGCAGTGTTAAAATAATTTATAATTATTGTGGTATTGAACATGTCAATCAAAGACATACTCCACACTGCGGGCACCAGAGAACGGAAATTGTTCACTTTTATGGTGTTTCTCTATTCTTCCATTCTCTAATAGCTCGCGGGAAATAGAAACACATTATTTTTTCAGTTTTCGATCTGATTTGTCTTATTCTCATGATCATGTCTTCCTATGTAAGTGGGTGCTAACAAAATTTGTTAGCATTTTCGCATTCGAAAGAAAAAGTTGGTGGAAGAAATTTTCGAAATAGATCTCGTCGCAACAAATTACGTCTTTTATTTAATGATTTCCACCCCAACTCGTGTATCAGTTTTGTGACACTCTCTCCCGTACATCGCGGTAGTATAAAACCGGCTACCCTTCTCTGAATTTCTCTAAATCGTCCGTCAGTCCCGCCTGGTGTGGATCCCACAATATGCAGTAGGACTCCAAAATAGGACGCCCAAGTGCAATGCAGGCAGTTTCTTTAGTAGAACTGTTGCATCGTCTAAGCGTTCTGCCAACGAAACGTAGTCTTTAGTTCACTTTGCTTATATTATTTTCTATGTGTTGTTTCCAATTTAAGTTATTTGTGCTTGTTTCTGCCAGGTATTTAGCTGAATTTACTACCTGTAGTTTTGATCGATTTATCATGTAAACCAAGTTTAACGGGCTTCTTTTAGTGGTCATAAGGATGACTTCAAACTTCTCATTATTAAGGGTCAATTGCCATTTTTTGCACCTTGCAGATATCTAAATCTTTTGAAGTTGTTTTTTTATCTTCTGGTGAAATTACTAACCGATAAGTGACAGGATCATCCGCGAACAACATAAGAAAGCTAGTCAGATTGTCTCCTAAATCGTTTATAAAATTAAGGAACAGTAGGGGCCTATAACACCTCCTTGGGGAACGCGAGATGTCGCTTCAGTTCTACTCGATTACTTTCCGTCAATTACAACGTACTGTGTCCTGTGTGACAGTAAATCGTGAATCCAGTCGCACAATTGTGACGGTATTCCATAAGCAACCAGTTTGATTAGAAGACGCTTGTGAGGTAATGTGTCGAAAGCCTTCCGGAAATCCAATGATTATGCAAATCCTGGCAGTTGTTCCTGACATTCAAATATCCAAGTAAAGGTTTTAATATGGAAAAAGGTCGCCAAACAGTGCTTTGAATGAGCTTTATTTTTGCGATTTCATATACACGCGGGTTTCCCATAGTTTCTGGTTCTGAAATTGTATCATTCAACCTTTGTGACAAATGGCGTACGGATGTGGCAATAAGAAAGCCCGAGATTGTTGTGTGCATTACCTGTGTCTTCGATGACAACGAGAGGAGTGGAGAAACAACCTAATAACTCTCCGTGACTCGTGCACAAAATTTAAAACCACTGCGGTCGTGAACCTTCTTAGGAATGAATCATATCTCTGAGTTCCTTGGGAATTATTCTACGCTCTAAAGTGGAACGTCGCATTCACTTTAAATTCCTCAAGAAATTCCAAAAATCCTCCACAGAAACTTATCATTTGTTGAAACAAATTAAGGGAGATCTAGTACGTAAGTGTTCGAGAGGGTTAAAAGATTTAAGGATGGTAGGAAAGACGTCCAAGATCATCTGAAATCGGGCCGTCCTTCCTTTTCAAAAACTGAAGAGAATGCGGACGAGGTTAAGAGAATTGTTCGAGAAGAGCATAGCCTTATCTTTCGAACAAAGTCAGAACTTGCCTGCATCAATAAGGAAGTCGTTAGACAGATTCTAAACTATGGACTGGGCATGGCAGTGATTTGTCCTGAAGCGGTGCCAAGTAACCTCATAACGGACAAAAGCAACATCGAGTGGACTGACATTCTTTAAAATACTGAAAATGACCCTGACTACCTCTGTGATTGCGTTTAATGAAATTTCCAGTAACTAAGCAGCAGTCCATATATTTCATGAGCCGTCAGTTCCCTAAAATGATACAACACGCATTAACAAATCGAAACTGAAAGCAATGTTGACTGTTTAGTTCAATAACTGAGGGGTTATCTACATTGACTGGGTGCCTGAAATCAGACTGTCAAACATATTATGTAACTATTCTGAAGACCCTATCTGACCATGTGCGAAGGAGATCAGATCTGTAGAAAAATCAGTTTTGGATTCTTTGTCAGGATTTCTGTGAAGAGCATTTTGCGAGAAAAAAAATTCCAGTTATGGAACATCCACAGTATTCTCCTTACCTAGCACCAAGTCACTTCTTTCTCTTCCCAAAACTGAAGCCTGCTCTTAATTTAACCAGCGTCGAGTCAGTGGATGCAGTGAACAAATACACAGAGACTTGCAGCCCTGCTTTCAACAGTGGAAAATTCGCATTCTCGGTATAGTGATCTCGAAGGGGACTGCACTGAAGGAAACAACATTTCAACTGTGTTCGTTTCCTCAATAAAAAGTTAAAGCACGATTCCCGTTTCTTTATTGCCGCAACCCGTATTCCTGCTGAAGGACACTTTTCTGAAACCCTCACGATTCTCCCCAATTTGATGCAGGAATTTCCAATTGGGTCATATGTGCCTACAAACTTCCACTGCAATGGTGGAAAAGTTGGGCTATGTGATGACCATGTGAATGAAGGAAGTTTCTGTGGATTTCATTTTTACACAACTGTGCAGCATGTCTGAAAATTGGAATGTCCAACTGCGGTGACACAACGTGTGCATATCTTCAAGATAGATCACTGCTTCCACCATTATCTGTCATGACCACAGAAACTTGTTTCATTAATTTGTGACACAATTACCTGTCGGTATTACACGGGAGGGAGGGAGTAATAGGAATCCCGGATGGCCAGGACGAAATGTTGGCGATGTAACATTGGTCAAAAGCTTGTAAAATCGTCAAGTAGTCGCTACATGTGAGGAAAGATTCACCAGTGCAGGAACGGATATTCTCAAGAGCACGAGAGAATGTATGCCAACTCCTGCTTCTGAATGTTTCAGTTACACCGAGGTTAAAAAGCGTGAATGATTATCTTTGAATTAAAATGTTGTAAAATAGTGGTACCTCTCATAGTAGTTAACTACACTTTCTTTCTTTATGTACTCATAAGAAAATCTGGAACCAATTTAATTACAGCAATTTTTAGGATTTAGTCTACATGTTAATCAGAACCACGTTACTATTACAGATTATAGTTTCCATGACCTTCTCAAAAATTATCAAAAAAACTTCTTTGAGGTTTTCAGTGTCTTCAGTATCGTATATTTAAAATACAACCGACGTATTTTTAGTGAATTTCTTGCTTCCATGTGGAGACTCTGGGTTCAACTGAGGAATATTTTAAAACCAAAATTAGAAATACTTCGTAGAGGGGTTTTTTGGTAACAATGGTTCCCAATCATATATGACGTGCACTTTTCTTTATTGCTCATATTATAAAACATGTAGCCTGACAATCGGGCTGTATGGGGAGGTATGGGTAAGTATTTTTTTAGGGGGGAACCTATAGTCTCCTTGTGTTAGTTGCAGTTGTATAGGAAGCGATGGAGCAAGTGATCTGCATAACTTGCAAAACTGTCGGTGGTGAAGCAGTTAGAACGGGTTATGGCGGTTGACCAACGGATGGAAATTTCGAATACGGAAGTAGTGTGTTAATTCAGCCTAATACGTCAAATTGTGTCCACGGTGAACGATGAATGATCCATCAGCCGTCCAGACATCCTTTATATTCGTGACTGGCGACATCTGAGGTCGATCGGCAATAGTGACAGAAGTGCAACAATGTGACAAAGTCCGGTTAATTCTGAACAGGACGCGCGAAAGACGTTTTCCAGAGGAAAATCCGTGGGATCAGGGGTTTGGGAGCCGACGGTACCCACAGCTGCAACTGTTAACACGGCACTGACCATAGTGCCTTTCATTTGTCGCAAGTCACCAGAGATGGTCGGAGCGAGATGGGGTCGGAGGAATCATTATTTCAACTGCCCCATGGCAATAGGAGGCACCGAGTTCGTGCGAACCACATGAAGTAACGGATCTAGCCTGCCAAAATGTGTGATCCAAAGCGGTGGTGTCTCTGTTACGGCCTGGAATGTAATTTCCTGCTGTGGAATGGGTTCCTACTTCTTATGGAATGAACTCTGAATGGGGATCATTAAGTCGACCTGCTCGGTGAACATCTCTACTCATTTTTGGCCCCTTCAACACCATGACCGTTCTTGGAACATTCAAGATGATAGTCAATCGCCACGTCACTAACACGCTGCTCGGAAATAGTTCGAAGTTCTTGCAGGGAAGGTAGAAAGACTGAGATGCCAACTTCGCAACCTCATCGAAAATTTGTGGAAGGTCAAGAAAACGAGTCTCCGTGCTATGTATGCTGTATCTATGAACGAAGTAGAATTTCTGCCAAGCTGCAAACGATTTGCTCTCCATAGGATTACCAGATACTTGTAGGCACCCTTCTATGGCATCCCGCTGTAATCTGCAGGAGCAGACGAAGCCTCACAGGATATAATATGCTTTTCCCACGGCATTTGCTAAGTCATTGTACTTATATTGGGTGTCTCATATACATTTTCGGAAATAAAGATTAGTACATACTGTAGGGTTCTCTAATTCATTCAGTATTTATTGCTGAAGCTGATTATACTTAGTAGATGTAATTACTACATTTACACATAAACAGCTCAATCGGTACTAGGTGTGAAACATCCTTACTAGCCCATATTAGAACTTAGTGTATTCCTCATAGGCTGCAACGCAGGCATAGATTCTGGTATACATTTGATCGTATAGATTTCTGCCTATTCCTGTAGTTCTGCAGGATTGTGGATTGGCGAGCTACACGTATCAGTTATATCCCAATAAATGCTACACGTTCTCGAATAGAGTCCGGGAATCGTGCTATCCAGGGAAATTGCTGCACATCTTACACAGCTCGTTGTCTTTCACGCGCGATGTTATGGGCGGGTGTTATCCTGTTGGACTAACACATCAACTTTCTGTTCCTACGAAGGCCAAAGAACGGGTATTGCAACATATTGTACGTGTTGGAGCTGTGGTCGGCGTTCCCACCAGAAGCACCAGGGACTGATAACTTAGTCGTTTCGTCCCTTTCAAAATCAAACCAACCAACCAACCAATCCACGAGCACCAAAGGTGAGCGACAGTTACATCTTATCGCACTACAGACCATAACGCCTTGGGTGCGGTCTATTTGTTTTAGATGAATGCGTTGCACCAGACAGTCGTTCGCGCAGACGATAATCGCTTGCGTCAGAGTCTGTTGTCATCCCTGAAGACCACTGTCCGTCATCCAAGTGATCCCCTGATGGCACCGGTGGAGCCATACTCGTCAGTGGAAGGCGGACTAGAGGTATGCCTGCCTGTAGTCTCACAACAGTAAGCGGTTGGCAACAGTTCGTGTTGACTCTTCTGAGCTGACGGGCTCACTTATCTGTGTTGTGGTGTACCAATGCTGCCCTCACAATACGACGATCTTAGCGGAAATCTGTGCTTCGTAGAAGCGCAGAACCTGGTGCACGTGTGTGATAACGTTCACGCTACAAATGCAAAGGGCATCGTTGCACAACAATCGCGGCAAATTGTGTGGCGATTTTCAGAAAGGACCATCCTGTCATAGAAAGGCCTTAAATTGACTACGTTAAAAGTCGCTCAGTTGGCTTTAGGAAGCACGAGTTCGTCTCCGTTGCATGGCACCTGTTGGCTTCACAGGCCATGTCAAACGGAGCCTTAAGTGTGTTAACATTCCATTTTCACTCTGGCGTCTGTGTCACTACGGTACGTAGCTTGTTTTCGGCGTTACGTTGATGACACGTTGTTTATCTGGCCACACGGACGTGATACGCTTGACCGATTTTTGGACCACTTCAATTGCCTTCATCCTAATATTAAATTTACTATGGAGATAGAAAGGGATGGGAAGCTCCCATTTTTGGACGTATTGGTTTATAAAAAAACATGATGGCACCCTGGGACACACGGTTTATAGAAAACCAATACATACAGATCGATATTTGTATGCCAAGACCTGCCATCCACCATTCCAACGAAACGGTGTCCTTAGAACCCTGGTTCGTAGGGCATATGACATCTCAGATGCAGATAGTTTAACACCTGAAGTTGAACATCTGAAGACCGCCTTTAAAGAAAATGACTATTCTTACAAACAAATTCATCGCGCTATGGTGTTTCGACCATCGCCAGAAGTTCACGAAAGGGAACATAAAGCGGTGGCGTTCATTCCCTATGCTGGGGGCGTCTCTTTCAAAGTTGGAAGACTTTTAAAAAACTTTAATATCAAGAGTGTTTTTCACCCTCCCAGCAAAATTAGGGCACTGATTGTGCTCTGTAAAAGATGACCTAGGTCATAGGAAGCCGGGTGTTCATAGAATACCTTGCCAATGCTGCAAGGCGTACATCGGCCGATCTGTGCGCACTGTCAAAGGTAGATGCGTGGAACACTGTCGCCACACGAGACTGCTGCAGCCTGAAAAATCTGCTGTGGCAGAACATTGTTTAATTGAGGGACACAAGGTGTAATTTGACGAAACCCTCATAATTTCTAACATCTCCGGTTTTTGGGATAGTGTATACAAAGGAAAAAAAAGAACATCAAATTGCAACGTTCTGTGACGAAGCCAGCGCCAGTGTTTGATCAACCATAATCGATTCATCGTTGCACCGATGTCCCACTAGGGGCGGCGGCACTAGAACACGTCCCGTACGTAGCAACCTTGGAAGGTGGCGCATGCACCGCACCCACGCGCGACGCCTATATAGGACGGAGAATACGGCTCACCCTCAGTACTCGACGGGACTCAGCAGCAGCAGCGTTCCTGAGGATGGCGGACAGTTGGATCGCCTAAATATCTGACCAGTTTGTTCTCAGTATCCGGCAGCATACCCGGAAGGACTATCAAGATTTACTACACCGGGAGAGCCTTAGATGCCACACTTTTATGATATTTCTCTACTGTTCCATTATCTAATAGCGCACAGGAAAATGGAACACCGAAATCTTTCCGTTTTCGATCTGATTTCTCTTATTACGATGATCGTATCTCCCTGTGTAGGTGGGAGCTGACAAATAGGGTTGGCTTCAGGATACTGAACGAAATTTTGGATTAGATCTCTGCAAACAATAGCGCCTTTTAACAAAAATGCAATGTTCAAATGTTTGTATAGTCTATGGGACTTAACTACGAGGTCATCAGTCCCTAAATTTACAAACTACTTATGAACTACTTACGAACTAGGACGGCACATATATCCATGCCCGAGGGGGGATTGGAACCCCCGACCGTAGTGGCCGTGCAGACCGTGACTGGAGCGCCTCAGTCTCCTCGGCCACCGCGGCCGACCGCCTTTTAACGATTTCCATCTCAACTCTTACACCATTTCTGTGACATTCTCCTCTATATTGCGATAATACAAAACGAGCTGCTCTTCTCTGAACTTAATGATTGTCATTCACACTTGCCGGGGATGCCACAATGCGCGGCAATACTACGAGACAGGAAGCAAGTGTCACGTAGGCAGTTTCTTTAGTAGAAATTTTGCATCTGAAGTAATCTGTCAATGAAATGTCATTTTTGGTTCGCCTGTCCTACATTAATTTGTGTTTACAGTTATAAATTTTATGAATTACAGTTAGAAGGTATTTAGTTATATTTACCGCCTGTGTATTCCACTCTTAACGTGTTAATTAAGATTGAATGATTTATTTAGCTATATGAGTGACTAAATGAATTTTATTTAGGTTAATTGGCAATTTGCCTCATATATAGAGTGAATCACCTAACACTTCCACGGCAAATATTGCCGATACGGAAAGTGCGATTGATGTATGGTTTTCAAAGAATGCATTGGTAGTCAGGGGCTCGTATTTTTAGCTATGAAACAGATCGTAATATTACTTAGAAAGTGTATTTTCTATGCAAACATACAGTTTCTTGGATGGAACAATGGTTGTTTCTATCATGAACTGGAATTTTTGACACCAGCTGTGTACAAAGAATTTTGAATGTCATATTTATCACATTTAGTTTGGCAGCTACAACCGTTCAAAGTCCCTGGGGCGTAGCTGACTGGCCGAGTGACTAGCCCCTGGGGCACGGACCACTGTCTCTTGCTTGTAGCTGCCAAACTAAAAAAGTCAGTGAAAATTCTTTGTACACAGCTGGTGTCAAAACTTTCACTAAATGATAGTAACAACCATTGTTATATTTGAAAAATTTCATGTTTGCATAAAAAATGCACTTTTTAGACTTATTACAATTTGTTTATTGGCTAACAATACGAGTCCTTGACTACCAATCCAGTCTGTGAAAACCGCACATCAATCGCACTTTCCATTCCGAAAAATTTGCGGTGCAAGTGTTAGGTGATTTACCCTCTATATAACTTATATACTTCGCAAATCGAAAAATTTCCCGACGTGTGCTGCTCCTGTAAGATGGACAAACGATCTGCAACACAAGACAATTTGTTCCGGACCGGGACTCGAACCCGGGTATCACGCGTTTCGCGAGCGGTCGCCTGAACCACTCGGCCAGCCGTGCGCGCTCCCCGGCCAGACCCAAACTTCCATGTGTTGCACTTGTCTGATTTCGCTCACACGCTCGCGGGAGATCCGGGTTCGAGTCCCGTTGCTGCATGAATTTCCATGTGCTGCAGATCGTTTGTCCATCTTACAGGAGCAGCAGACGTCGGAAAATTTCGTGATTTGCGAATTATTTATATGGCTATATTTATCTCTGCTGCGGATCACCGCCAATGTCTGTTCCCTTGGAACAGACATAATAATAACTCATATATATTTTTGCCGAATTACAGCGTTCAAATGAAAGAAATAAATCGCAGTTTGCGATGTTATGGCTTCACTGTATTCGGTTTAGATGGAATACTGCCGGCCGCGGTGGCCGAGGGGACTGAGGCGCTCCAGTCACGGTCTGCACGGCCACTACGGTCGGGGGGTTCGAATCACCCCTAGGGCATGGATATTTGTGCCGTCCTTAGTCTTAGCTAGTTCATAGGTAGTTTGTAAGCTTAGGGACTGATAACCCCGTAGTTAAGTCCCATAAATTCTACAAACATTTGAACATTTGGAATACCAAACTGCGGTGAATGTAAATTTGTGCCCAGCCGGGATTCGAACCCAGGATCTCCTGCTTACTAGGCAGACGCGTTGACCACTGCGCCACCGAGGACACAGTGACCAGCCCGACTGCAGAGGACTCTTCCCTGCACGTCTCCCGCCACACACCTCATGGTCTGTTCCCCCTGATGCGGGAATACAGTATTGTGGCTGCGAGAATTATAGAATAAATAGGTTGTTGTGTAGGAAAGAGACAGTGTGGCGAATGAAGATTTGTGTGTGGCGGAATACGTGCAGGGAAGAGTCCTCTGCAGTCCGGTTGGTCACTGTGTCCTCAGTGGCGGAATGGTCAAGCGTGTGCCTAGTTAGCAGGAAATCCCGGGTTCGAATCCCGGTCGGGCACAAATATCCATTCGCCGCAGTTTGGTATTCCATCTAAACCGAATACAGTGAACCGATAACATCGCAAATTGCGATTTATGTTATAATAATAAAAATTAACGCCTGACAAGCTCACGGTGGTAGAATTGTGTCTAACCCTCTTGCGGGACTCACACTACAACGTGTGCGAGCATGTGAGGGAAATGAGACATGTGCAACACATGGAAGTTTGGGTCTGGCCGGGGAGCGTGCACGGGTGGCCGAGTGGTTAAGCCGACCGCTCGCGCAAAGCGGGATACCTGGGTTCGAGTCCCGGTCCGGCACAAATTTTCATGTGTTGCAGATCGTTTGCCCATATTACAGGAGCAGAATTCGTCGGGAAATTTCGCGATTTGCGCAGTATTTATATGGATTTATTTATCTCTGCGGCGGATCACCTGCGCGGTGGAGTAGCCGTGCGGTCTAAAGCGTCTCGCTGCGAAGCGCGCGGTTGCTCGTCGTGGAGGTTCGAGTCCTACCTGGGGCATGGGTGTGTGTGATGTCCTCAGGTTAGTTTACCTTAGTTTAAGTAGTTTGTAAGCTACGGACTGATGACCACGCAGTTTGGTCCGATACGTTTACAAACATTTGAACAATATTTTTTTCTTTTCGTATCACCGCCAACGTCTGTTCCCTTGGAACAGACATAATGATAAACTTATATGCATGTCGATGACGGGCACAAAAAGAAAAAATTTGTACGCGAGGTGATGCGCGGTAAAACGCAAACGAACACCTACGCCTTTTCTGATACTCGTTTAAAAGGGACATCCTCTTGAATCATTAAGAGAGCGGGAAGCCGGAGAGGCGTTTAGGGTGTTTAACGGAGGGTACGGGCGCGGCGGTACACTGCTTCGACACGACAACAGTCAGCTACCAGCCGGCGGCTGTCTGCGGGGCGTGGTGCAAGGCGTCTGGGCGGAAGCACGGCCCACTGACAAGGGTGATTTGTGACCTCCGGGAGCTCGAAAAACAGCGCCGGCAGCGGGGGTGTGCCGGGCCGCTATCGCCTGATTAATGAACTCCGGCATCAGCGGATTCGTGACGTTGATTGATTCCAGCGGCGGCGACTCGCGGCTCGGCCTGGCGCGCCCTTGCGAAGCCGCCTCCGCCGGGACTGAGGCCCTCTTCATTACCAGATTACGGCACTGTGCGTCAGACGGAGCACATCGTTATGGCTGGCGCGTGGTCAAGGCACCCGGTGGTCGTGCCGTAACAACTCTGTGCGGAAGTTCAGGGGACTGGAACGTCTGCTGGTTTCATTAACCTCTTCGGCGACCCTCCTTGCGCAATTTGATGGATTATTTTCTCACAAGGACAGGACGCCTACTCGTCTTCGCCGAATTCATCCAAATTTATGGTACATGGTACGTGGTGAGATATGAAAGTGCACCAAATGGGAACACCAGATGGCAAAGCGTTCAGGAAATAAAAGGGAATTTGATACGGATCTGTCACCATATGCACCATATCAACTGCCGCGAGAGAGTCTGTTTAGAATGCGGTGTTTGGCTCAGCAGTGAGAGATCAGATTTTTATTGAAAGGCTCGCGCATCCGATTCCGCATATTTATTTTTGCTCCTTGGCAATGCGTACACTACTGACTTCACAATTAACCGCAATGTCATATTTGTTATTTCGTATTTATATGTGCACAACATCAGCATGGCCGGCCGCAGTGGCCGAGCGCTCTGCGGCGCGAAAGTCACAGTCTGCACGGACACTACGGTCGGGGGTTCGAATCCCCCATCGGGCATGGATATTTGTGTCGTCCTTAGTCTTAGTTCATAACTAGTTTTTAAGTTTAGGAACTGATGACCCCGTAGTTAAGTCCTAAAAGCTCTACAAACATTTGAACATCCGCATGGGACGTCATTATTTAAAACAAGCATATTATCATGCAAACTTTGGGTCCATAAGGTGCAAACACGAATAATCGTGCAATGAAAGAAGCTGTTTTCAGAATATCAATCAAGTTTGTTTTTCTTTAGAGACATTAAAAAAAATGCACGTAACTGCAAAAGGGCGACGTTCATAACGCGCGCAATATGCTGTCTAAGTTATTGCTTCCCCTGTTTCTTCGTTGAATATCAGCCCAGAACATGTAGTTGAACAATTGCAAAAGAATGGAAGTATCGATTTACATAAACGACGTCGCCAAGCACGCGTTAGCTAGAGTCGCTTCGTCGCAAATTTCATACAATGCCCTTTCTTTTTATTCTTATATAAATTAATGAAACAACCTATACGATGTTGCGATTTATTGTGACGTCAGTCTTCATCTAAATCCACGTAAATACTCTGCAAACCACTGTGAAGTGCATGGCAGAGGGTACGTCCCACTGTACCAGTTATAAGGTGTTTTTCCCATTCCATTCACATATTGAGCGTAAGAAGAATGATTGTTTAAATGTTCCGTGCTGTAATTAATCTAATCTTGTCCTCATGATCCCAACGGGAATAATATGTAAGTGTACGCACTGCCAAGGAGCAGAAAAAATTTGACGCTGGATGGAGTTGGCGCGCGGGAGTAGCCGAGAGGTCTGGAGCCCACGTTGTGGATCGCGCGGCGTCCCGCGTCGGAGGTTAGAATCCTCCCTCGGGCATGGATGTTTGTGTCGTCTTTAATATTAGTTAGGTCCTAAGCAGTTTGTAAGTTTAGGGACTGATGACCCCGCAGTAAAGTCCCATAAGCTTTACAAACATTTGAAAAAACATTTGGGTGGAGTTGAAACCGTGACCTTCTCACTACGAATCCGGTCTTTTACAGCAGAGCCAAACACCCCTCGCTAAACAAGCCGTTACAGGGACAGTTAATAAGATGCATATGGTGATATTTCCTGAACGCTTGGCCATCTGGAGTTCCCACTTGTTGCACTTTCATATCTACATGTACCATAAATTTGGACGAATTCGGTGATGACGAGTAGGCGTCCTCCCCTTCTCAGCCAGTGATACAGCCATTCGTACTCACTGTAGGGACAAAGTCCTTTTGCCTAACGAAAGCAACATGTAAAATATCCTTACATATAATCATTACACTAAAACAAAAATGCTTAACTTGGAAAGACGACGTCGAGTATGATCTCACGACGGCAAATGCCAGCTGGGTGATAGAAGATAAACTGAGACTGTTTTTTAAAATGTAATTACTTCAGTAAGAAGACAAGTAGATATCCTCGGAGCAGTGAAACAAATCACTTAACAAGAATAAATCTTCTGGTTCGGACAGTATACCCATTAGATTTCTATCTGATTATGCTGAAGTGATAGCTTCTTACTTAACAGCCATATACAACCGCTCGCTCAAAGAAGGTTCTGTACGAAACGACTAATGTTGCACAGGTTACACCTACATTCAAGAAAGGTAGTAGGAGTAACCCACAACACTGCAAGCCTATTTCATTGACAACCAGTTGCAGCAGGATTTTGTGAACATATCCTGTATTTAAATATGATGAATTATCTCGATATATTGACACAAAGTCAACACGAATTTAGAAAATATCGTTCCTGCGAAATACAACTAGCTCTTTACTCGCACGATTCCATATTTATTGATTTCCAGAAGGCTTTTGACGCCGTACCTCAAAAACTTCTTTTATTCAAATTGCGTGGTTATGGTATATCGCCCCGAATTTGCGACAATAATGGATTTCTTGTGAGAGTGGACACAGTTTATAGTAATCGATGGTAAGGCATCGACTAAAAAAGAATCGGGCGTTCCCCAGGGTAGTGTTATTGTTTCTCTGGTGTTCCTTATTTACATAAAAGGTTTGGGAGAAAAGCTAAGCAGTTCTCTTAGGTTGTTTGCATATGACGCCGTCATTTACCGTCTAATAAAATCATCTGAAGATCAAAACCAACTGCAGAACGATATAGATAAAATATCAGTACGGTGTAAAACTTTGCAATTGACTCTAAATAATGAGAAGTGTGAAGTCGTCTACACGAGAACGAAAAGAAATCCGTTAAACTTTGTTTACAAGATAAATCAGTCGAATGTGAAGGCATTAAACTCCGCGAAATATCTAGGAATTACTATTACTTCAGACTTAAACTGGAAAGAACACGTAGATAATTTCGTGGGAAAGGCGAACCAGAGACTGCGTTTTATTGGCAGAACCCTTAAAAGATGCAACAAAACTATTAAAAAACTGTATACACTACGCCTGTCCGTCCTTTTTTGGAGTATTTCTTCTCAGTGTGGGATCCTTATCAGCTGGGTTTGACAGAGGACATCGAAAGAGTCCAAAGAAGGGCAGCTCGTTTGGTATTGCCACAATACAGATGGGACAGCGTTACAGATATGATACAGGATCTTTGATGGGAATCATTACAACAACGGCGTTTATCGCTGCGGCATGGGCTACTTATGAAACTCCAACCGCTAACATTCTCCTCCGAATGCGAAAATATATTGTTGACTCCCAGTGAAGTAGACAGAAATAATAATCAGAAAAAATTACGAGAAATGGGAGCACGAACAGAGGTATTCTTTTTTTTCCCCGCGAGCTATTTGAGAGTGGAATGGGAGATAAATAGTATAAAGGTGGTTCGATGAACCCTTTGTCATTCACTTGAATGTAATTTGTAGAGAATCCCTTGTTGGTATAGATGTAGAACAGTATGTAGTGATGCAGACATGTGAAAGCGGTTTGACGATATTTAAATATTTGTGTATCGTCTGAAGTGCGATTTAACATTCATGTAGAGAGATACGGTAAACTACCTAAAACGAAATTTTATCCAGGCAATACAGCTTTCCTCGTCGTTAAACCACCGCGTGTATTGTTACTGGAGATGGCGCTTCTGTCCCTCCCAGAAGTAGACGCTTTGACACGCTAGGTTATCCGGATGGACAGCGGCACGTAATATGTGTCTGTATTCGTTTCGAATCGCCCTGTGAAGTAAAATAGTCGCCATTTTGCATACAGTCTACTGTAGAATAAATTATACCGATAGTAGAGTAATCCATGAGAGGATGGTTTTATTGTATTACTCGTATTTTAAGGGCTAACTAGATGGCACACAAGTCAAAAAGTAAGCCAACAATTAGAGCGTTTATCCGATACCAGACGGTGTAGGACTCCTAAAATTACAGGCCTGTCTTTCAGAGCATTAAATGTTCACACGAGTGACCAATGATGTGAGTGCCTGTGAAAATATGGCCGGTCACATAAAAAAAGGCCACGCGCCACGTACGGTTCCGGGACAGAGCTCTTTCCAGGGAAAAGTGCGCTCCGTTCCGCGTGGACGGGCCCTTTGAGTGTGAATCGGGCCGAATCAATTATTCGTCGAGTATGGCGCGGGCGCGCGCCAAAGGCGGAACGGACGCGAGCGCAGCCGAGCCGGCCAGCTGCGCTGCGGAGAGGCGAGGCGAGGCGTTCCTCTGGCCTGTCTCTGCCGGCAGTAGCAGGGGTGGGGTGGTAGGGGAGGGCGGGGGAGGGGCAGCCACGCTATTACTGCCGATAAACTGCTGTGTCTTGGCTAGTACGCCACTTTTAGATATACCACCTCCAATTCCTAAGAGATTTAATAGACATATAGCCCTTATACAAAGATTATATACGTGACAAATGGTAGGAATAAATAAATAAATACATGGGCAACGCCGGGTTTTCAGCTAGTTTATATATAAAAATGAATGGCTATTCGTTAGTCTCGCTAAAACTCTAGAAGAACCGATTTGGCTAATTTTAGTCTTGAAATATTCATGTAAGTCCAGGGAAGGTTTAAAGGGTGATAAAATATGGAAAAGTTGTCTGGAAAAGAGGAAAATCGGGAAAACTAAAACAGCTTTTTCCAGCAAGCTATCAAGACCGTTCGTCCAATTGCAATAAAATTTTGTACATTTCGTGTTGAAAGCAAGAAGAAGGTTCTCATCAAATAAAAATTTGGAAAACTCGTCCGGAAAATTCAGAAAAAAATAGAGATTTTTCTATTGAATATCAATGCCATTCATCTGATTGCGATAAAATGTTGCACATTCGACGTTCAAAGCGAGATGAAGGTTTGAGTTAAGTAAAGGCTTGGAATAGTTGGCCAGATAATAGGAAAATTTGTGGAAAAGTGAAAGAGCTCTTTTCTTTGGGATATTAATATCATTCTTACGAATGCGATACAATTTTGCACATTTGACGTTCAAAGCAAGAGTACATACATATTTGCAATTGCGAAGTATTGTCGGGTCGACTAGAATATGTATATCACTTTCATCGTAAGTGACCCTTGCTCCCATTTGCTCGTACTGCAATCGCACATATAGATAAGCACTACTGGCCATAAAAATTGCTACACCAAGAAGAAATGCAGATGATAAACGGGTATTCATTGGACAAATATATTGTACTAGAACTGACATGTAATTACATTTTCACGCCATTTTGGAGCATAGATACTGCGTAATCAGTACCCAGAACAAACACCTCTTGCCGTAATAATGGCCTTGATAGGCCTGGGCATTGAGTCAAACAGAGCTTGCATGGCAGCTTTAACACGACCAAGAGTTGTGACTGGCGTATTGTGAGTAGCCAGTTGCTCGGCCACCATTGACCAGACGTTTTCAATTGGTGAGAGATGTGGAGAATGTGCTGGCCAGGACAGCTGTTGAACATTTTCCGTATCCAGAAAGGCTCGTACAGGACCTTCAACATACGCTAGTGCATTATCCTGCTGAAATGTAGGCTTTCGCAGTGATCGAATGAAGGGTAGAGTCACTGTTCAAATTGCCGTCGATGCGAACAAGAGGTCACCCAGACATGTAACCAATGGCACCCCAAACTATCACGCCGAGATATACGCCAGTATGGCGATGACGAATACACGGTTCCAATGTGCGTTCACTGCATTGTCGCCAAACAAGGATGCGACAATCATGATGCTGTATACTGAACCTGGATTAATCCGAAAAAAACGAGGTTTTGCCATTCGTGCACCCAGGTTCGTCGATGCGTACACCATCGCAGGCGCTCCTGTCTCTGATGTAGCGTCAAGGGTAACCGCAGCTGATAGTCCATGCTGCTGAAAGCGTCGTCGAACTGTTCGAGCAGATGTTTCTTGTCTTGCAAACGTTCCCATCTGTTGACTCAGAGCTAGAGCAGTGGCTGCACGTTCCGTTACAGCCATGCGGATAAGATTGCTGTCATCTCGACTGCTAGTGATACGAGGCCGTTGGGATCCAGCAAGGAGCAAGGCGTTCCGTATTGCCCTCCTGAACCCACCGATTCCATATTCTGCTAACAGTCATCGGATCGCGACCAATGTGACCAGCAATGTCGCGGTACGATAAACCGCAATCGCTATAGGCTACAATCCGACCTTTATCAAAGTCGGAAACGTAATGGTACGCATTTCTCCTCCTTACACGGGGCATTACAATAACGTCTCACCAAGCAACGTCGGTCAACTGCTGTTTGTGTATGAGAAATTGGTTGGAAACTTTCCTCACGTAAGCACGCTGTAGGTGTCGCCACCGGCGCCAGCCTTGTGTGAATGCTCTGAAAAGCTCATCACTTGCATATACCAGCATCTTCTTGTTGTCAGTTAAATTTCGTGTCTGTAGCATGTCATCGTCGTGGTGCAGCAATTTTAAGGGCCAGGTGTGTGGAACAAAAATAGCCGAGGAAACATGGGTTCAAAAACCATGGGTTTGCCATTAAATTACGAATGTATGGTTCCAAGCCACGACTGACGTCATTGTAAATATCGTCCTATATACTACACATTAATTTGAAATTTAGATTTCAGTATTAACATTTACATAGTATTTGGTTCACATTTCTCTTTAATTGAAAACGTCATCATAGTTAGATAGATATGTGGCACATTTTGCTGCTGCTGTGACACGGCATCGTGGAGCGCGTACGAGAGACATTCATAACGAGTCCAAATAAATCGCTACATCATGCATCCTGTGAACTTGATGTGGCTTCAATGACAGTGTGGAAAGTCTAGCGGTTTCTTCAATTTTTTTGGATTTTTATCTCATTATAATATTTGCAGTTTTCCGAATAACATGATATACATGGTGAATCACCTAACACTTGCACCGAAAATATTGCTGATACGGAAAGTGCGATTGATGTGCGATTTTCACAGAATGGTTTGGTAGTCAGGGGCTCGTATTTTTAGCAAACAAACATTTTGTAATATTACTTAGAAAGTGTATTTTTTATGCAAACATACAATTTTTCAAATGGAACAATGGTTGTTTCTATCATGCAGTGGAATTTTTGACACCAGTTGTGTACAAAGAAATTTGAATGACATTTTTAATCACGTTTAGTTTGGCAGCTACAACCGTTCGAAGTTTCGGGGGCGGAGACTGCGATAGCGTAGCTGAATGTCCGAGTGGCTAGCCCCTGGGGCACGGTCCACTGTCTCATGTCCACCATCCAGTCAGCTACGCTGCCGTAGCTTCCGCCCCCAGAACTTTGAATGGTTGTAGCTGCCAAGCTAAAATTGTATTTCAGAACTGTAAGAAATATTTTGATCATCGTTTGTTATTCATAAGTATGTGTTGTGTTAAACTGGATAGGTATTTGCCTATGTTGCTGCCGCGGTGGCCGAAGGGACTGAGGCGCTCCAGTCACGGTCTGCACGGCCACTACGGTCGGGGGTTCGAATCCCCCCTCGGGCATGGATATTTGTGCCGTCCTTAGTATAAGGTAGTTGATAAGTAGTTTGTAAGTTTAGGGACTGATGACCCCGTAGTTAAGTCCCATAATCTTAACAACCATTTGAACATCTTTTTTTTTTTTTTTTTTTTTTTTTTTTTTTTTTTTTTTTTTTTTTTTTGCCTATGTTCTTGCGTGGTAAACACACAGTTCATACCTACATATTGATTAGTAGAAAATGTAAGTTGATTATGAAGTTGTAGAAGAATACACAATTTTTTTAGTGAAGTTCATTAACTAATTTTTCTGAATATGGGTAGACCTGCTAAACGTGTTACTCCTGAAGTAATGCAATTAGAACGCTTGCGACATGTTGCAATGTAGCTTGGAACGCAAGCACATTGAAATATGATTGCATACAGTTAGAAATTCTGCCACATACCGCATCCTCACTGTACGCTGTTAAGGAGTTCCAGTGATCGACATAATCGACTACGACAGTTACTTGACGATAACGACGTTACGATAGGTGACTCAAAATATCCGAATAGCCTATAAAGGATTTGCTCCCAGGAACTGAAGAGTTCCGTTGCTTTGTCATGGATCCCATAATCAGACCCTAGCTAAACTCTCATCAAACTCCCTTGAAGTACATCCTTTCCAATAAAAAAAGTAAAAGTAAAAATAATTAATAATCGAAGTCGGTTGGGATGTTATTGAGTTATTCGTCCATTCGCCGCGGTGGAGTAGCCGAGCGGTCTTAAGCGTCTCGTTGCGGAGCGCGCGGTTGTTTGCCGTGGAGGTTCGAGTCCTCCCTGGGGCATGGGTGTGTGTGTGTGTTTGTCCTTAGGTTAGTTTACCTAGGTTTAAGTAGTTTGTAAGCTACGGACTGATGACCACACAGTTTGGCCCGATAGATTTACAAACATTTGAACATTTTTCGTCCATTTGTCACGCACATACTTGATGAAAATTTAAGAGATATACGGTCTTCTGGATGCCATAGTCAGAATTGGACCTTATTGAAATGGGACCACACGGGAAGCAGCAGTCTTCAATTAAAAATAGAATCATCAAAATCGGTTCACACAGTTGTAGATTCTGAGCTAACAAACATAATAAAATACAGTGGAATTGAGAAACTCCTCCTTTTGTAAAGTCGGTTAAGAATAACGTAATGTTATGAATAATTTTAATTATTTAGGAATACGTACTATAGAGTACATAAAATTTAACCATGTAATTAAAAATTTATTTCTGAAAGTACTGACTGAAATGCGAATATTATAGTTCAGTAGACTAATAACCTATAGTTTAATGTCCAGTAAATGTTTCAAGTAACAGAGGAAAATACAGGGAAGCAAAGTCACTCAAATTAAAATTGTCGGGATAGGGCGTTCCAACTCTCCCGAACGCGACCACTTCTGACAAATGAGAAATCTGCGTTCGAATTTCAGTAAGTCACAAATTATCAAGGTGTTCACTCGAATTATTTCAGTGACGAAAACAGTAAAATCATTAAAAAATAGAAATACATAGAACATCAATAAAATGTGTAATGAAATCCCTTTTGTTTATTTTTCTACTACTACTACTACTACTACCGCAACTGGTATTGCCACTTCATTTAGCAGTAACGTAAAGTGCTTTAAGCGTGTCAGAATGCAACGCAAACAAGCCGTATAGAGTGCCGTGGGATGCCGACAAAGAGCGCAGGTGTCGTCAGAAGCGTGCCGGCAGACGGCTGGCGTGTGGCTGCGGCACCTGCCCCCGTATAATCGGGTTGTGCCTGCAAATAATTTATGCCCCGCAGAAATGGAAGCGCCGGCGAAACCGCCCTTTCCGCGCGTATTTCCTGCTTTATGCATAATGGTTTACAGGACTGCGGTAAAGGCCCCGTAATACATTTAACGGCGGGAGGATTCCCCGCTAACGCGTTCCTGTCCTGCGCTGTGCTGTTAACACCTGGTCCGCATTTGCTCTTCTAATACGCGCCACTTGCGTAGATACCATTAGTCTCTGTAGTCCCCGTTTCCTTTTTCCGTGCACGTTTGAAGGTGGAATTCCCTTTTCAGAAGCCTTTGCGCTTGGTTACGTTCTTCATTTTCATCTTACTAGGAGACCACATACGTATCGGATTATAGAATTCCTTTACATATATGGTACGTGAAGTTCAGAACTTAAATAACAACCAGCCAAAGCCACTCGACTCAACTCTCAAAAATTTTCGAGATAATCGACTTTTAAATTTCGCATAGTATACGTATTAACTAAGTACCAATAATTAAGATGGTAGTCGCATCTGTTCGTGTATCACAGGTGGTAGCGTTCTGCCTTCCAACCCTGGGGTCGGTGGTTCGAATCCTGTCATGGCACACCCTTGTTTTATAAATTTGTTCGAACACTTACACAATTTTGATATCTAATGGTAATTTTTACGAAAAGTGCACGTGTTTTTGTTGATTCGTAATTTCCTAAATTTTATGGCACGTTGTTAATAATGATAGTCAATCAAAAAAAGTAACTTACGTCTTGTACAGCATTAGCTTCACTATTAGTTGACGATGGTAGTCTTTGTTCAGTTTGTGAAGAGCTACGGCACTATACGTGGAAAGTCATCTCCCTAGCTACTAATGGCTTTCCTAGAAGCTACCCTACTCAACCATCGTTTTACGTGACGACAAGGAATTCAACTCGTCTATACACACATAAACAAAAACTGACACAACAAGAGGAATTAGAGATCCCAAAATGTTTTATATAGCTGAATCGGAAAACGATATATATATATATATATATATATATATATATATATATATATATATATATATATATATATATATATATTGTTGTTATTTTACTGCCCAAGTAACAAAACTCATCTACCTCCTTTATTGTTTCGTTACCTAATCTAAATCCTTCAGCATCACCTGATTTTCTTACACTGCACTCAATTACCTTTGTTTTACTCTTGTTAATGTTTATCTTATATGCACCTTTCAGCACACTGTCCATTCCGTTCAATTGCTCTTCCAGGTCCTTTGCTGTATCTGACAGAATTACTATGAAGTCGGCAAAAGGCAATGTTTTTAATTTCTCACCCTGAACTTTAATTCCTTCTCCAAATTTCTCCTTGCTTTCCTTTATAGCTTGCTCAATGTACAAATTGAACAACAATGGAGAATGACTACAACCCTGTCTTACTCCCTTTCCAACCACTGCATCCCTTTCATGCCCTTCAACTCTGACAACCGCTGTCTGGTTTTTGTACAAGTTGTAAATAACCTTACGTTCCCTATATTTTACTCCTGCTTGCTTCAGAACTTGAAAGAGTTTATTCCAATCAACATTGTCAAAAGCCTTATCCAAATCTACAAAAGCTAGAAATGTAGGTTTGCCTTTTCTTAATCTATCTTCTAGGATAAGCCGTAAAGTGAGTATTGCCTTCCGTGTTCCTACATTTCTCCTGAACCCAAACTGATCTTCCCCGAGGTCGGCTTCTACCAGCTTTTCTGTATATAATTCGCGTTAATATTTTGCAACCATGACTTATTAAACTGATGGTTCTGTAGTTTTCACACTTATCTGCACCTGCTTTCTTAGGGATGGGGATTATAACATTTTTCTTAAAGTCTGAGGGTACTCACCTATCTCATACATCTTACACACCAGGTGAAACAATTTTGTCATGGCTGGTTCTCCCATAGACTTCAGTAGCTCTGAGGGAATATCATCTAATCCAGGGGTCTTGTTTCGAGTTAGGTCTTCCAGGGCTCTGTCAAATTCTTCTCTCAGTACAGTATCTCCTATTTCATCCATCTACATCCTCTTCCCTTCCTACAATATTGTCTCGAAGTTCATTTTCTTTGCAGAGCCCCTCTATATACTCTTTCCACCTTTCAGCTTTCCCTTCTTTGCTGAGAACTGGTTTTCCATCAGAGTCCTTTATATTCTTAGAGCTGTTTTTCTTATCTCCAAATATTTCTTTTATTTTCCTGTAGGCTGTATCTATTTTTCCCCTTAGCCATTTTGCACTTCCTGGCAATCTCATTTCTTAGTCGTCTGTACTCCATCTTGCCTGTTTCATTTACTGCATTTTTATATTTTCTCCTTTCATCAATTAAATTTAGTATTTCCTGTGATATCCAAGGATTTTTTGTAGGTCTTGCCTTTCTACCTATTTTGTCCTCTGCTGCCTTCACTATTTCATCTCTCAATGCTACCCATTCATCTTCTACTGTTTTATTTCCCCCTGTTTCTGTCAATTGATGCCTAATTCTCCCTCTGAAATTCTTAAGAAGTTCAGGTTCCTTCAATTTATCTAAGTCCCATCTTCTTATTTTGCTACCTTTCTGCAGTTTTTTCAGTTTCAGCCTATAGTTCATGACTAACAAGTTATGGTCAGAGTCTATATCTGCCCCTGGGTATGTTTTACAGTTTATCACCTGGTTCCGGAATCTATGTTTTACCATTATAAAATCTATCTGATATCTTCCGGTGTCTCCTGGTCTCTTCCACGTATACAACCTTCTTTTGTGATTCTTAAACCACGTGTTTGTTACGATTAAATCATGTTCCGTGCAAAATTCTACCAGGCGACTTCCTCCTTCATTCCTTCTGCCCAGTCCATATTCACCTTCTATTTTTCCTTCTCTTCCATTTCCTACTACCGAATTCCAGTCTCCCATCACAATTAAGTTTTCCTCTCCCTTAACTGTCTGAATAATTTCCTTTAGCTCCTCATATATTTCTTCGATTTCCTCATCATCGGCAGAGCTAGTTGGCATATAAACCTGTACTACTGTTGTCGGTGTTGGCTTCATATCGATCTTGACAATGATAATGCGATCACTGTGTTGCTCATAGTAGTTTACCCGCATTCCTATTTTCTTATTCATTATCAGTCCTAATCCTGTGATACCCCCAACTGATTTTGTATTTATTATCCTGTACTCACCTGACCAGAAATCCTGTTCATCCTGCCACCGAACTTCACTAATCCCCACCATATCTAACTTCAACCTATCCATTTCCCTTTTTAAATTTTCTAATTTTCCTACCCGATTAAGGGATCTAACATTCCACGCTCCGATCCGTAGAATGCCAGTATTGTCTTTCCTGATGACAACATTCTCCTGAGTAGTCCCCGCCCGGAGATCCGAATGGGGGACTATTTTACCTCCGGAATATTTTACCCGAGAGGATGCCATCATCATATTTTCATACAGTAGAGCTGCATGTTCTCGGGAAAAGTAACGGCTGTAGTTTCCCCTTGCTTTCAGCCGTTCGCAGTAACTGCATGGCAAGGCCACATTAGCTGATGTTACAAGGCCAGCTCAGTCAATCATCCAGACTGTTGCCCCTGTAACTACTGAAAAGGCTGCTGCCCCTCTTCAGGAACCACACGTTTGTCTGGCCTCTCCACAGATACCCCTCCGCTGTGGTTGCACCTACGGTACGGCTACCTGCATCGTTGAGCCACGCAAGCCACCCCACCTCGGCAATGTCTGTGGTTCTTGGGGGTGGATAATAAAACTAACACAGCTAAATCTTTCTGCCAACTTAAGCGAACTGCACAGTGAATGAAGTAGTAAGAACACTTAGATATATCTCAAACTTTGAAAAGTACCACTGTAGTTTTAAGAACCAGAATACAGAAAGCCCCACTAATGGTAGCAGAAATGTGCCGAAACAAGTACGAGAATTGTAATATACTTCGAAGGGTGTTGCATACAGCGGAATATCCTCAAAATTTGAACACTCTGATTGGAAGCAAGCAGCTCCAGTGCCTGAACTGCAATTTCAAATTTTAAATCAAATTTTCAAATGATTGTAAAGCTTATGGGACTTAACTCCGGGGTCATCAGCCCCTAAACTTACAAACTACTTATGAACTAGCTAAGTACGGCACAAATATCCATGCCCGAGGGGTGTTTCGAACCCCCGACCGTAATTTCCGTGCAGACTGTGACTGCCGCGCCGCAGACCACTCGGCCACCGCGGCCGGCAGTAATTTTAATCGGACTATAAAAACACACATCGGTACCTACTGTACATCAACTCCTGACAAATCTGAACGTAATCGGAAACTCTAGTTTTAATTCATAAATGACGCTGCCTGAACAATGCGACAATTTTATAAACGTACGCCTCCGTGATGAACTCCGAAATCACTGTGCAAACTGTCTTCTTTTATTTTTCTAGAGAGAGAGAGAAAAAAAAAGACCTCTTTAATTTCGACTGCTGCACTACAAGTTTCACCGCCAGCGGCCGATGGAAATCCTCGGAGCCTGGGTGGCTCGTGGCCTCGTAAAGCAGCGGGCAGCAGCCCCTGGTGGTGGCGGATGGGGCGGGGGGGGGGGGAGGGGGGCGGACCGCGGCTAACCGCAGCCGTGCGGTCGCCAGACGGCGCGCAGATTTCTCTCCTGGCAAAACGGCTGCTATCGGGCTGCGGACACCGCCGCGCCCGATTTTAACGAAAGCGATTTACCGGGCCGAGCCCGATACCGCGGACGGGGATTCGATTTAAATTCGTTCGCGCATTTCACTCGGGCGGGCGAGGCTGCGACGGAGGCTTTGAATCGGCGACGCGGGCTGCCGCCCCCGTCAGGGGGACACTTGTCTGATTGCGCGGCTTCACTTGTGACCGCACGGAATTGCTGACCGCCGAATTCTGTCTAATTACGTAGTTTTGTTTTGCTCCCAATTCCAGCTGCACTCCGTGTAACCAGTTCGTTGCGAAACATTTGTTCTTTGTTTGTTTATTATACACCACACAGTAACGTAGCCAGGATATTGTCAAAGATGGGGTACGAATGGTTGAAGAGAAATTTAAAAAGGCTCATGTTTTTCATTTATTCTAAAAACAAACTTTGGCTAACATATTTTTTATATTTTATGCGCATAGTTTGCGGTTGTAAGACCTTCTTACAAATACTGCAATATTTTATATACGAGGCATGTCCACAAAGTAATTTCCGTTTGGTTATATCAATCAAATGTGTACAGATTCAGAAAAAAATATTCATTGTATAAAAATCTAAAACTGTTCAACTACTTTTCTACATACCTTCCGAAATTTTGTAGGCACTTGTCATAGCGTGGCACAAGTTTTTGTCCGCCTTCTTCATAGAAGGTTGCCGGCCGCGGTGGCCGAGGGGACTGAGGTGTTCCAGTCACGGTCTGCACGGCCACTACGGACGGGGGCTCGAATCCACCCCTCGGGCATGGATATTTGTGCCGTCCATAGTATTAGTTAGTTCATAACTGATGACCCCGTAGTTAAGTCCTATAAGCTGTACATTTACATAGAACGTTGCCGCCTGTGTATTAAACTATGTGATAACATGTTCTTTCAGCTCATCATCGTTAAAGTGTTGACCACCAGGGACAGATTTTAGGTGTAAGAAGAGATGAAAGGAGTCGTCTGCTTCCCTTCACGTTACCGCCCGAACTCACAAGGTGAATGTGACCAAACAACTCATGGCAATTTCACTGTGACGTGTTTGATCATCCCCCGTTCAGCCTCGCTCCAAGCGACTTTCATCTCTTTTTAGCAGGCCGTGGTGGCCGAGGTGACTGAGGCGCTCCAGTCACGGTCAGCACGGCCACTACGGTCGGGGGTTCTTCGAGTCCCCCTTCGGGCATGGATATTTGTGCCGTCCTAGTTCGTAAGTAGTTCATAAGTAGTTTGTAAGTTTAGGGACTGATGACCCCGTAGTTAAGTCCCATAAGCTTAACAAACATTTGAACACTTGATCTCTTTTTACACCTAAAATCTCTCCTTGGTGGTCAACACTTCAGCGATGATGACGAGCTGAAAGAACATGTTACCACATGGTTAAATACACAGGCGGCAACTTTCTACGAAGAAGGCATACAAAAACTTATGCCATGCTATATGACAAATGCTTACAAAATTTCGGAAGCTATGTAGAAACGTAGTTTAATAGTTGCATATTTTTGTACAATAAATATTTTTTTCTGTATCTGTACACGTTTCTTTTATATAACCAAACGGAACTTACTTTGTGGACATACCTCGTACAAAATTGAGGAAAACATTTCTTAACTGTAGTTTCAATATTCCAAACGAAGTCAGATTATCAGAATGGGAAGTGTTTCTTTGTATTTGAACACTGGCAACGACCTGGTTGCATGTCACCAAACTTGCTGTCTATCAGCCATTACTGTAGTTTGTTGTTTCGCAAAATCTGCATTAATTTCTGCATCACTATAAATACCTTGCATATTGCTTTAGTAAGCGTAAGTCTATAATTTTATTTCCAAGATTATTGGTTCGTTTACTCTTGTTGGAATTGCAACGTACCCATCCTCTATCCTCTAGATAAAATATTACTCTTAAAGCTAACTTTAAAAATATTACACGTACTAAGTGAGCTGCCTTATGATATACCGAAATATTGCCACTCCAAATAGCGACTCCACTTCTGTAAATCGATAAATAAGCTATTATAGTAGTACGGATTTTAACTTACCATAACGCTAGTGGACAGATGAAAGTCGGTTTTTCTCTTTTTTCTTGTTATGAACTTACTCATAATTGAAAACTTATCTTAACAGCACAAAAGAAATAAATGGCAGCGGCAGCAGTCCACTGTAGTGCTTCACGTAGCTATAATAAAGGCCAACAATGGACAACGGCTAAAGGTGGACTGGGCAATAGCCGATGCTGTTATCAACGTATTGGCAATAAAACCTATAGGTGGCTCTGTTGACTGTCGTTAGTGGGTATCCCTTTTTCGTCGTATGACTGATAATAAAAATGTCATTCAGTTTCACTACACGGTAGCTAGGTCGTGTCATATTTCATTTAGTCCCTTCGAAGGTTCGAGTCCACCATGGAGAATGGGTGTCTGTGTGTCGTCGTTTGCATGATAGGTGATAGAGGGGGTCTGGACCCCCAAGAGCCCCCTTTAGCTACGTCGTTGCACCAAATAAACAGGGTGAATCACCTAACACTTGCTCCGCAAATATTGCGGAACCGGAATGTGCGATTGATGTGCGGTTTTCACAGAATCGATTGGTAGTCAGTGGCTCGTATTTTTAGCCAACAAACAGATTGTAATATTACGTAGAAAGTGTACTTTTTATGCAAACATACAGTTTTTTAAATGAAACAATGCCTGTAGACATTAAGAAACTAAAAGTAAGGAGCACTAGAATATCAGCTTCTCCATCTGAAGTCCCCACTTGGGGCACTTTTGTGTCTCACGACACCCTATGTGTACCATAAATTTGGACGAATTCGGCGATGACGAGTAGGCGTTCTCACCTTGTCAGGGACGTTATTTCGCTCGTCAAAAGATATGAATTGCAATCAAACACAAAAGTTCAGTTATTCTGTCATCCAACAATTAAGCATTGCTAGTACGATGATGGATGGCATGGTCGTTTCCTGAAAAACTCTAAGAGAGCTACTCAGATTAACTCCTAAATCGTTTATAAAAACAAGGAACAGTAGAGGCCATATAACAATTCCCACTGAAACGCCAGATATCACTTCAGTTGTACTCGATGACTTACCGTCAACTGATAAGGCCCTTTGGAATGTTGTTGGAAGGGGTAGGTTTCGTAGTGAGTATGATAATAAAGTGCGTGAATCTAACAAATTATTCCTTCTGTCTATACAGAATATGGGCAATATTATGATTATAATTCGTTTTAATACCGGTAAGCCACCTGATGCGGGCTGGTTTGTCCAGCTCCATTCACAAAAAACATGAATGTCGCCTCGCTAAGCGCTGCCACTATGGACAGCAGTGCTGTCCGCCTTCCATCAAGACAGCCTAGAATACAAGGCCTGCCAACTGGCCGTGCCTACGTCACACCGAGAGGCGGCGGACGCAAGCTGACTGGCCAGCCGCTCCGAGGCGGTGGGCGTGCCCCAGCGGCCAGCCAGTCAGCATGCGTCCGCCGCCTCTCCGTGTGATGTAGGCACGGCCAGTTGTCAGGTCTTATCTTCTAGGCGGTGTTGCTTCCACCGCCCTACCGGCGCTACAGCTTCCGCCAATGTCAGCAGATTCTCGTGAAGCACAATAGTTGGCGTGGCATGTTCTATTCGACGTACACAGTGAAATTCATCATCAAACAATGCGATGAAACATTATTACTTAAGTTCCTGGCTTACCTATTTCTTACACAAAACGTAAAAAACTCATTTTTCTATGTGTTTCTACATTTTTTAAATGTGTTCAAATGTTTGTGTATCTTTCGGCCCAAACTACTGTAGTTTTTGGTCCCTATACTTACAAACTAGTTAAACTAACTTAAGGGGACCTGGACGTGAACGGGCTGCATTTCCATACCTTGCTTTCGGTGCACATTGCTCTTGGTCAACACTGCGGAGGAGTAGCGATTTTGTACCAACACTGAATGATATTAACTCAAGCTGTAATAGGAAATTTATTGAAGTATCTGTTATAGTTTAAGAATTACAATATGTTCACTAATAGATGTTTTTATAATACATATTCGCACTCTAACAGCATTTAAACCTTGGCAGGCTGCCGTCAAAATTTCTTAGGAACACATTAATGCCTCTTGTTTTGTAGTTTGATCTGAGGAAATGTTGACAGTGTTTTTGACTCACCGTGTGCCTCTTTCAGAACATTCCAGTGGCATAATCTTGCTGGCCAGCTGATCTTTAGCCTCTGCAGAATTTTTCAGAAGTCTTTTCCTTACTCGGGACTGTGCTGGTGGCTTCCGCATCCCTTTCAGCTTCAACTAGTCGCTGACGATCTATAGCAGTGAGAGCAGCTATCATATTATTTCCTGTTGGATGCTTAATTTGTCCGTTACTTCCGTCCTGCTAATTACACCATCGTTGAAACAGATATTAGCATCCATCACAACTATTTTGAGGACTGTCCATCCAAGAAACACTGTTTTAGGAATGTTTATGGTAATATTCCTTCCTCTGGAGGATCGCTTAAGGACAGTGGAAGGCACCGCTTCCAAAATTGGCATATCCGTTAGATCTGCGCATACAATCCTGCATGGAGATATGAAAATTCGAAAAGTGTCCTGCAAATGGGTACCGCGGATGCTGACGGATGATCACGTTAACACGCAATGTTGATGCATACTAACGACATGAATGGGACTTTCTTTCCATCGATTGTGATAGTTGATAAGACGTAGATGACGCTTTTCGATCCTGAAACGAATCGTCGGACAATTCTGTAGAAGCTTACCGACAATGGTCAAAGCAGACTCTTAAACAAACGTTAGCAGTTATCCTTTAGGATAATATTTAGAGCTGAGCTGGAGGAAGATTATGTCTAGAAGTGGCAGTAGTTTCAAAGTTCTCGTGTGATTAGTATGTGAGAAGAAATCGACTAACTTAATAGCTCCTCGCTAGTCTTTTCAATTGTCAGATGGAGACTAGTTCTTGCGCCTTGAAACATTTGATACAATCAGACCGAAACAATGCCGACTATTGCAGGCTATTCTTTTGTATAACCAATAGTGTGTTGTAACGTTAGGACGAAGATTCTACATTTTGTGACCAGAGTGGCCAGTGTGCAGACATTTGGTCATAGAGCGTTTAAGACGACAATAACTATTTAAAAGTAAATAAAACATTTTTGGAAACGGGAGAAATTAGTCTTTCAGATAGAGGCAATTTCCCTCCCGTTTTCAGTCATTTTCACGTCCTGATCCCCTTATACCCATCCTAAGGACAAAACACACACACACACACACACACACACACACACACACACACATGGCAGAGGGACGACTCGATACGCTGGCAGGAGCGGTCACCCAGTCCCTGACATGGCGCCTAAATACAACGGACACCCCCGCGCGGCAGATATTTTAAAACATGTAGCACTTTGGCAATTCCATCATTCAAATGTAAGCACTTATTTGTGATTGGAGTGGATGAAAGGTGCTACCACATCTCGGATTCAGCGACAAACTATGTAAATATACGAAAAAACACATTATATATTACTGCTCTTTCTCACTAAAATAATCTGTATTTTAAGTAGATGAACAATTACAACAACACCGAAATGATACTAAAGGGCACAATATTGCTTCAGTAAGTACGCAACGCCAACGCAAATCCCCTCCTCTCCCCCAGAAAAAGCCTATTCAGCGATTGTAATCGGGACACTGCTTCAGGGACGCGAGAGCTTTGGGAGGAGAGTTATTGTTGTTGTGTAGCTCAGTCCGCGGACTGGTTGGATGCAGCTCTCCACGCTACTCTGTTCTGTGCAAGTCTCTTCATCTGAGAATAAGAACGTCAACCTAGATCCTTTTGAGTCTGCATACTGTATTCTTCCCTCTACGATTTTTGTGTTCAAACGTTTGTTAAGCTTATGGGACTTATCTGTGGGGTGATCAGTCCCTAAACATACAAACTACTTATAAACTAACTTATAGTAAAGACAGCACAAACATCAATGGCCGAGGGGCGATTCGAAGCTCCGACTGGGAGCGGCCTCGCACATTGCAGCATAGCGCCTAATGTGCTCGGCCACTCCGCCGCGGCGTACGATTTTTACCCCACACACTTCCTTCTAATGCTAATTTGACGATTCCTTGATGTCTCAGAATGTGTCCTACAAATTTATCTCTTCTCTTAGGCAGGGTATGCCAGAAACTCATTTTCTTCCCAATTCTGTTGAGCACCGCATTAGTAACGTGATCTACCAATCTAATCTTCATCATTCGCCTGTAGCACCACATTTCAAAAATTCCTATCATCTTTTTGTCTTAACTTTAAAGATACTGCGCATTCCATTTAATTGCTCTTGAAGGTCCTTTTCTGTCTCCAGCAGAATTACTACGTCGTCAGCAAACCGAAAGGTTTTTATTTCTTCTCGCTTGACTTTAATTCTTTCTCGCTTGATTTTAATTCTTTCTTCAAATTTATCCTTGCATTCTTTCGCTGCTTGGAGTAATGCACAAATGTTTAAATTCATAATTAACTCCAAGGATACAGAAAGTTGAAGTAAAAGGGTTCACGTAATGTCAAAACTTGATCTGACTCTACATGGAAAGGAGTGGGGGGGGGGGGGCTATCAAGAACGGAGTCCCACAGGGTTCAGTATTAGGTCCTTTACTGTTCCTGATCTATATTAATGACTTGCCATTCTACATTGAGAAAGATACAAAGTTAGTTCTTTTTGCTGATGACCCAAGTAATCACATCCAAAAAAACAAGAACTAAGTGATGTAATCGTAAATAATGTTTTCCACAAAATTATTAAGTGGTTCTCAACAAACGAACTCTTATTAAATTTTAAAATAACATAGTATATAGAGTTCTGAACAGTAAGTGGCACAACTTCAGTAATAAATATAGACTTTGAACAGAAGTCTGTAACGAAGATAGAGTTTTTAAAATTTTTGGTGTGTGCATTAATGAGAGATTAAACTGGAAGTAACACATTGATGGACTTCTGAAACGCTTGTATTCAGCTACGTAAGCCATTAGGGTCATTGCAAATTTTGGCGATAAGAATCTCAGTAAATAAGCGTACTATGCCTATTTTCATTCACTGCTTTCGTATGGCATCATATTCTGGGGTAATTCATCATTGGATAAAAAAGTATTTAATGCACAAAAGGGGTATAATCAGAATAATTTGTAGAGCCCACCCAAGATCGTCCTGCAGACATCTATTTAAGGATTTAGGTAGCCTCACATTAACAAGTATATATATCCCCTTATGAAATTTGTTTTTAATAATCCAACCCAGTTCAAAAGTAATAGAAGTCTGCATAGCTATAACACCAGGAGAAAGGTTGATCTTCGCTATGCAGGGTTAAATTTGACTTTGGCACAGAAAGGGGTGACTTACGTTGCCACAAATGTCTTCGGTCACCTACCAAACAGTATCAAAAGCCTGACAGATAGCCAACTAGCATTTAAAAATAAATTAAAAGAATTTCTGAATGAAAATTCCTTCTAATCATTGGATGAATTTTTAGATATATATATTAGCAAATCTATAAAAAGTAGGAAAAAATCTAAAAAATAAATAAAAATAAAAAAGTATGTTTGTGTCATGAAATATTTTGTATAGTTTAATATTTTATAGAGCCACTCTTTATTGACCTGACATGTTCCACCTGATTACGAAGTGTCGTATTCTTGATCTATGGAACATGTATTAATCTAATCTTAAGTCGAGAAGTGTCAACATGAAATGTTGCCTACATGACTGAGGCAATGTATTGATTTCATACGGCAGCTTAAGATTTCCCGGTGGAGTAAAGTCCCTGAAATATAGGTCGGTGAACAAGGACATTTCCGTTACACACAAAATGTAGAACCTTCGTCCTAACGTTACAACACACTATTGGTTATACAAAAGAATAGCCTGCAATAGTCGGCATTGTTTCGGTCTGATTGTATCAAATGTTTCAAGGCGCAAGAACTAGTCTCCATTTGACAATTGAAAAGACTAGCGAGGAGCTATTAAGTTAGTCGATTTCTTCTCACATACTAATCACACGAGAACTTTGAAACTACTGCCACTTCTTGACATAATCTTCCTCCATCTCAGCTCTAAATGTTATCCTCAAGGAAGACACCATGATACCACGGCCACTGCTAACGTTTGTTTAAGAGTCTGCTTTGACCATTGTCGGTATCCTTCTACTGAATTGTCTGACGATTCGTTTCAGGATCGAAAAGCGTTATCTACGTCTTATCAACTATCACAATCGATGGAAAGAAAGTCCCATTCATGTCGTTAGTATGCATCAACATTGCGTGATAACTTGATCACCCGTCAGCATCCGCAGCACCCACTTGGAGGACACTTTTCGAATTTTCATATCTCCATGCAGGTTTGTATGCGCAGATCTAACGGATATGCAATTTTGGAGGCGGTGCTTTCCACTGTCCTAAGCGATCCTCCAGAGCAATTCTCTACACTCGTTCGATCATGCGAACAGGTCGGATGGTGCGAGGCCGAGATTATCTAGGTGTGTTTTCACAGGACGTTCTGTGTTATCTTAACTGTCGAGCCCACGTTCACGGCACCATTATCTCATGTGTCACTCAACTGGCGAGGAATTTAAATCAGCGGCACAACACGCAAATTTAGAAATCGAATGATTACATTCTGTTCTTGAACTGAGAACGTCTTCATTTTACGTATCATCAACAGTCGTAACTAACTCTGCTACCGCTAATGTGGCATACAGTCCTGTAATCTGTATCACGAATTCATAATGAGTGTTATTTGTATTTTTTACCCAGTCCTAATAAAAAAATCGGAGATATTATAACTTGTGTGTACTCCACCATGTTCTACACGATATGCACAGTGTATACTAATCTTTGCAATGCGATTAAATACGAGTGTAGTTAGCAAAGTAAGATCTGCCACGATTGCAGTACCGCTCATTCTCAGTAGAATCTCTTGTACATGCAGAATGAAATGGCGCCATTTCGAGCTCGCTCAATGTTCTGTGTCGTTTGCATTGATCCTTTATAATAACATTGTTCATCAAAAATCTCGCCGTATTATCTGAATTCTAAGAACGTTAAACGAAGTGACATTCCGCGATATATGTGCGAACATTAAGGAGAAACTGCAGTGAGTGCTATTATGATGAGAAGATCGGTTGGATACTTAAGGAACGATGTGAAGTGCATGACGAAGGACGAAGTAGACGTCGGAATTTTCTGATGAACTGGTCATTGCCATCAAAGACATTATCAATAAATATAGTAGGTATACAGTTAATGATTTTACTGATAGACTTCCACAAATTTCACGATCAGTCATTTACTGCGTTTTCATACGCTTTTTGCAAATGTTGGATGAACTTCTTAGTGAACGAAAGCGATGGGCACCGTACTTGAATTTGTTTTTATTTATTTATTTATTTTTTTTTTTTTACACGTAACAGTGACGATGGTAAAAATCTTTTATCGCAGATGGTTACAGGCGATCATACGCTATTGGAGCAATTGAGTGATACTTTCTTCTGAGGAAAGATTAGACCAGATCAATTCTTGACACCCATAAAAGTCATGTGCCCAGCGTTTTGGACAGAGAAGGCACTGTACTGATTAATGTTTTACCACGAGGCGAAAAAACCAATAATTTTTTTTCTTTTTGAGAGACTCTTTCCTCCGCGCAACACAGAACACGGGAAAAGATTTCTTTCAAAAGGTGTGGTCTTCATTCACGACAAAGTCCGACTTGTAATAATAAGATGTATACGCTTGGAGTTCATGAAAATTTAGCACATTTCCAATTTGACCTCATATTTTAAGGACAAAAAGATACAACATCAAAGAGTAGACCTCAGCAATCGATCCCTTGCGTTTGGGCCTTTATTATGACAGTAGACAGTTCTGAACTTGTCAATGTACAACTTCCAGACTTTCCCATGCACAAGTTATTCGTCAGCAGCTCGTCCTGAAGGCAGCCACTAAATGCCGGAGCCCGAAGTAATACATTGTAGTTAGCAATATATTATTTTTATATTCTGTTTTGAGACTGGTAATAAGATTTGTTCACTGTGTAAAACTGCGCAGATAAAATAATATGAATCGGTTATGCGTAAGTGTATGACAAATAGTGTACTCATATATCCTTATTTTTGACATAAGAAAGATACGTATTCAAAACAAGATTACAAAACAGAATGACATATGATACCCTCTTCCCCCTCCTCCTCGTTCGATAAAAAACTGAAGTGCATAAAGTATGAAAGTTGTTTACTCATAAGATTTTCACTGCACGTACGCAGTTAAAATTCTTTCGGAAGTACACAACTGTTTTGCTTGCGAGATAAGCCCAAATTTTCACGCGAGATCAATAACGGCAGCTGACAACTTCCAAATGTGTTTTTTTCCTTCTTATGTGATGAAGTTTGTGACGTTTCCTTGTAAGTCAAGTGCACGTATGTGGACTAATCTCTCTCTCTCTCTCTCTCTCTCTCTCTCTCTCTCTCTCTCTCTCTCTCTCTCTCTCTCTCTCTCTCTATCATCTATCTATCTATCGCCGTCTCTCTCTCGGTGCAAAACTAGTCGTGCTCTACATGAGGACTGAATTCCTACTGCAGATACCTCCCTGAAGAATCGATGGAACAACACAACAGTCTGTGTCGGCGTTCAGTGGAAATGTATGTTGCCTGTCACTCCACAAGTGTCGCTAAATTTACTCTCTATATGGACTATCCGCTCCACTTCTATCTCACACGACGCCTACGCTTACACACATTAACTGGATCGAGTTTGCGTCAGCTCTCGCAACCAATGCTGTCGCCAGAGCAACTAAGTTCATACATTTGCAACTAAGAATCCTGTAGGCGGGTTTGACCGGCTATAGTTTTGGAGTTTAAGCGATAAGAAGTAATACTCATTGCATTCTGTTAGTTACCGTTGTAGGTTTGTGATAAACGTATATTCTTTATAATATGAAAAGGTACCAATTGGAAACAAAATTTCTTGCATCTGAAATCTAACATTTGCAAATCTTATTGGTAAATGTGATATAATGCGTAACGTAAAATTATCTGCGTATCGATTAAAACTTGAAATGTTGTGCTGCCTAGATATTGTTTCAGATGATTTTTATCACAAAACGTAGAAACTTCTTACTTTCTGGCAATGAAAGTAAGAACCAGAGTATCTCAAATGATTAAAATTTGTGATTTTTATGCTGAAAGTATGCAGTGTTATGCATCTCAGCACATAAACAGTTGTCATTGTGAAGGAGTACGTGTTTTATTGTCATGATCAGACTAAAATACATTTTGAAGTGTTCGCTGAAACAGAAAAGCAGTGAGTGCATTGCTAGTTGCTCTCGAATGGAAATACCTTGTAAGATGTAAAACGTCAGTAGTAATAAAATAAAATTTATCCAAGAAGAGCAGTAACGAAACTTACGCTAATAACAATCTTAAAAAGGTCTACAGAAAAAACTCAAGTTATTATAGATATGAGTAAAATTAAATAAAAATGTTTTAAACTGAACAATATAAACAAGACTTAACTCTCCTGATTATGGCAATTTTCATTTTAATTTGGTGACCGGTTCTCTTCGGTCTAATAAACCTCTCGTATGTTACGGAATGTTTATTTTCGTAGAGATGGCGTACTGTCGATACTTTTACATTTACGGTAGAGCCACAGTCTAACATAGAGTCACGACACTTCACAGATATTTGTTATACCCCACGACAGCAGCGCTCCAAGTGGCTGGCGAGGTACATTTCTGAATACGATATCGGATCAATGTGAATTGTGTCGTTTAAATTGATTTTAACATACCTTTTACAACGGGGAAAGTATGTTGAGCCACAAAAATTGGTAATAACCAGAAAATAACTCCACATTTCTCTTTATGAGGTTTCCTAAGAAACAGTGTAAGGTATGAAAAGGTACTTTGCAAGACAGTTTATTTAAGATTATATTGAAATCTACGACTTTTTAATCGAGAATTTCAGTTTTTATTAAGAGCAAAAATTGCTGATAAACAACATTCTGCAGAAAGACGTCGGTTTGCTATTCAGAAACATCAGGATTTCTTCACTACAATTCCAGCCAAATCAGTGAATGTTGAACATAAGAAACTTAAATGGAATGCATTACCTACATAATTAAATTGCCATAGTCGGATAAAAATCGGCGCCTTTTTTTCTAGATGTTCAAATTTAATTCTCCGGCAGTCTATTTGGGAGATACTATCTGGTGCTTAGAACTTAGAGAGGACTGCGATAATAAATATTCTGATGGTGCTTCAGTCATATCAGATACGAGGCGTGTTTTCAAATAGGTTCCGTTTTGTGGTAGACACTAGTAGTTGGCGCGCGGGCGTCATGCACCGGCATGCCTCGGGAACAACTGTACTCAATTTCAGCTCTGTAGCTAACCTGCACGGTTCTGTTCTGTGCTTTCAAACTGTTTAAGACTATCAACTCGCCCGACGCGTGTGCGGTTCGCTCGGTGATGCGATTTTTGTCAAAAAGGAACCTGTCTGCTGCAGAAATTCATCGGCAGATTTGCAAAGTGTACTGTTATAAGTAAAAGCGAAGTGCGTAAGTGGGTACGAGACTTCAAAGATGGCCGTGACAGTGTCCATGATGAGGAATGCTCCGGTCGTCCTTCTTCCATTACAGACGATTTAGTGGCTTCAGTTGAAGAGAGTATTCGTGAGAACAGGTGCTTCACAATAACAGGTCACTATTGAGATCAGTGCTTTACAAGACTGTTCCTGAACACCTCCATGACAAGGCAAGGCGTCACACTGCAGGACAGACTCGCGGTTTCTTGGACAGTTTTGGCTGGGACGTTGTGAACCAAGCACCCTACAGTCCTGATCTTGCGCCGAACGATTACCATCTGTTCCACTTCGTGATGATAACTGTTTGAACAAACTTTGGAACTATGTCGAAAAACAGAGTGTGAGCATACAGGGTTTTAGGTTAGTAACCTTTAGTGCGTTTTGGTCAAACGATATTTATCGTTGGTGTGCAGCGAGAACTGCTGGCAACAATGCTTAGGTTCTTTGTTTGTTGGCCGGGGTGCGGCAGTCGCCCTCCGACCGCAGAGCGAGGCGGTAGCATGTCGGCAGTGAGTTCGTAACCTGCGTTTAGTGGTGGCTAAAGGTTTTGCCATTCCGTCGTATCGCATACGGGTTGCAGTTGCATATTGAAATGTTTCAGTGTGGACTTGTAGACATTCATCGTAGTGGCACGCAGTTATTTAATCAGTGCATTTAAAAGGAATAGTTTTTAACATTTGTCGTTCCATAATAAAGGAAGTTAACAAAGTTTACTGTTATGGATGATTAAGCATAAAATAGAATGTAACGGCAACTTCGCCCATCGAGGATTAGGTGGACGCAGATGTGACGTTACAAGAGTAAAGTGTATACTTTATAAAATTAATTTACTTTTTTGAAATAACCTTTCGTTGTGTAGTTCATAAGTTTAGGGACTGATGACCCCGCAGTTAAGTCCCATAAGGTTAACAAAAATTTTTGAACTTTGGAGAAAATGTCACTAGATAACTGAAACAGCGCTAGATGTAGTCGGCACGGTCTATAGTTTCAGAAAACAATTTGCTGGGTGTCAGTACAAGCGGTGACCAGGAGCGCGCAGCCAAGCTCGTGCAATGTGACGTCCGCACGACAGAAGGCGTATTGTGTTACTGAATTTATTCGTACTCAACCAGTGATCGCTGTTCAGCGAGCGTTTCATATTCGATTTCGTGCTAAACAACCATCACCAAAGAACATTCGACGTTGGTATACCAACTTTGAAGTAACAGGGTGCCTCTGTAAGGGCAAAAGTCCTGGCCGGCCACGCGTTCCTGAACACACCCTTGGCCTCCTAGGTCCCCTGACTTTACAGCATGGGATTTCTTCCTGTGGGGTATGTTAAACACTGTGTTTACGTCCTCCCTTACCTCGGGACAATGATGAACTGAAAACCAGAATATCAGCTGCTGTAGCTTCAGTCACAGGAGACACCTTACACTCAGTTTGTTATGAATTCGGCTATCGGCTAGATGTTGTCCGTACTACCAATGGAGGACATGGTGAACACTGAGGATGGATTTTTATAAACCCCTGTCTTTTGTGAGTAATGTAGTATGCAATTTGTGGATGTTAAGCTCTTCTTCCTAATGAATAATTCTACTTAAAATGGGGTCATTCTTTATGGGACTGCCTGAATTTTGTGTGTGATTTGTTGCCTGATATGATGTATAAATCTCATGCTAACTTTGAACATTTTCTTCATTGAAATAAATCGCAATTTGCGATCAGTGATGGCTTCACTGTACTAGGTTTAGATGGAATACCAAAGTGCGGCGAATGAAAATCTGTGCCCGGCCGGGATTCGAACCCGGTATCTCCTGCTTACTCGGCAGACGCGTCGACCACTCCGCCACCGAGGACACAGTGACCAGGCCCACTGCAGAGTACTCTTCCCCGTACGTCTGCCCCCACACCCAAATCTCCATTTTTCCTATTACCATAGCCTGTTTCTGTTTTCTTCATCGTTTACAAGATGAATGCGCAGGATGTTTACCATAGAAGGAAAGGTGGATGTTGTGACATGGAAAGTACAGAGGCTGTTGTTGCACCATGACATTCGGCTGAAATTTCACGGAAAATTTCATTATGATGATCTCACTAATAAAACAATCTGTACATTGGTAAAACATGTTCGAGCACACTGCAAGGGAGCTCGCACAAGGACGTCCACCAACCTGCAATGAATAGTTTGAAGTCATCAGGGCATCACTTGAACGAAGTACTAAATCGATATGGCGTCTATTATTAGAACGGAACATTTCTCGTTCGACGGTACACAAGGTCTTCTGATTTTGCATAAAGAAGTAGTCGTATCACCTACAGGTTCTTCACCATTTACATAAGACTTTGCATAGAGTGCAGCGAAGTGCACAGACCTACGAGTTGCACTTGAAGAAAGAAACATCCTGAATCACACCTTTATTCAGTAATGAAGCGTTCTTCTACATTTGTGGGTGGGTTAATGCGTGTAACTGATATATCTGGGCTCTGACACAATCGATGAAACATGTTGAATTCATGCGAGATTATCCCGATGGTTAATGTGTGGATCGACATTTGACTAAGTTTAAGGGCGGTGTTAATTTTGAAGAAATAACATTACATAGACATGCTATCAGAAAGTTTTTGTTGGCACAGCTTAGCCATCTTGGTCATCGGAATACTGTTTACTTTCAGCAAGATGCGCACGATATCATCATGGCTCGTATGTTCTCAAGGTCCTGAATTTGTATATACGTGGGAGATAGACTAATCGCGCAAGTCCCTGACCTCATGACAATTGATATTTTGTGTGGAGGTTTTTCAAAAACACGTGTGTTCACCTGACGCACAACTGTACTGCCAGAGCTCAAAAATCGCATTACAGAAGCTGCTGCTACCATATCACCAGTAATGCACTACAATGTGTTTCGGATCAGTTTTGAGAAACGGAAAACGTTTCGTCATAGGTAAACATGTTGAAAGTAATCACTAATAAAACGCACGCTTAGAAAATGTTGCAAGTAATATCACTGTTTCTACAAAAGAGAGACATTACTTCTGAACAACTTGTTTTAAAACAGGAAATTCACAAACAGGGAGAAAAATGTGGTCAACTCTGTTCGACGTGAAATGATTGACATGTGACGAAAAAATATATTTAAAAACTAATTAAAATTTCTTCTGTCTACCCTCCGGGCGCTCTGTATTTGAGGGACATTATTTAATATTTTTTGGCTCTCTCTGTGTGTGTATGTGTGTGTGTTTGTGTGTGTGTGTGTGTAATTTTGTTTGTCGCCTATGAGAAAGTAAGAGCGAGAGACAAGCTTAATACTCTTGAATTTGATTACTTTACAGCTTTTGAACGTACGATACATTTTCCCATGAAAATATCTGAAGAAAAATAAAATATAATTTTGTCAACAACAATATGTGAAGTCGTTTATTTTATAAGAAGTGAGTAAATGAATGTTTTAATGAACTGCAGCATGTGTGCCATACGCAACTATTACACCTTGGTAGAATGCATGAACAGCTGAGATCGTTGGTTAGCACGGGAAAGTGATCTGCGATTAAAACAAACACTACGCATAACTTACTCTGGTTCGTCACTCGAAGTTCGCATTGTAAGGCATTTCTGCTCTCGGAAACATGCCGTGTACGAGGGTGAATCAGTAAATAAGTCGCAAACTGAGCTAGGCATGCCAGTTTTTCGCGGTGTGTAGGGGTATTTCTCTACCACTGCGACACATCCGTCTTGTGGTTTACAGCAGTTTAACACTTTGTGTGCCAGCCATATATGCGAACCGACTTCCCCCAGTGCCAGCCCATTTTCTTAGTTTCCTTCTCCCAGTGCCGGCCATTGAACAGTATTTCGTCCTGTTGGTACAGATCCAGGAATAATCATTAATATATTATTCTTGGTCAGGAATAAACCTTATTATTTCCTCTTCAAATACTTGCCTCGTACGTTTCCCTGCTTTGTAAACCTTCATCACAACAGTCAAAACAAGAAACGCTGTTTTCCGGTAGGTAAAAAATTGTTTTTCCGTATTATAAACTATTTATTAATAAACATGGCAATGTTTATGTGTTTACATGCAAATATCATGAATATTAAACATCAGCAAACGGCTTTTAGTGCAAATAGTTCTTTTTTGAGTGGTATAGCTGGAAGCAGGGCTGGACACAAAACCCCACTTTGCATACTGCACACTGGAATGAAGTATCCTTCCTTCTGGCGACTCCTGCTTCTTTTTTGCTCCTCTCTGAGCACACTCTACAAGTCTTTTATGCCTTCTTCTTCCCTGGTGGAATGGGTATTCTTTCCAGGAAATGTGTTCCATCCAGTCGTGAAAGCAATTATATTACCTGATCCTGATTCAGCATAAGTTGGATCTTCATCCGTGTCACGGCCATCAAAAACATCACTCAGATCATCTCCCAATTCATCAAGAATGCGGCGAATCTCGGCGTCGCTCAAAGGCCTACTGCTTGACATGTTGCGTCTAACGCTCGCCCTGATGTCTCACAGTCAACTGACACAAACCCTTGTTTCGTAAAGTGAACAGTTTGTGGCGCCTCCTAGTGGCAGAGATGTCTACTACAAGGGTTTGCCTCCCTTCTGATAACTGCCATACGGATAATGATGCGCGAGAAAGCTAGAATTCATTTGAGAACAGCAGTCCGTAATATTACGGGCGCGGCAGTTCTCGCAAAGACACAGAGAACGTAATATTACGGCCGCGGCAATCTTCAAACAAACGACGGCAACGTAATATTACGGGCATGGCACTCTAAGTGTTAAGGAACCAAATAAAGTTACAGCTCAAGAGCGTCACTTATAACATGCAAACTCTGCCACAAATATTACAGACTCCAGGCCTATAAAGCCGTTTCGAACGATGGGACGAGTGTTTAAATTTACAAGTGGAGTCAGCTGAAAAGTAAAGCAATTTTGAGGCTTGTAAACGCATTACTGGATTCGGATAAGCCAGCTTAACCCTTTCAGACCTGATTTTTTTCTGGAGGAAGGAAATTATTATTATTTTGCTGTATTCCTCTGAAGTTACTTTATTAATGATTTTAGAAGCAAGATTTACGCTGTTGTATGCATCCATTTAATACAACAAAATTGCATATGCTGAAAAGCAAGGCTTCTTTTTATGGACTAAAATAATTAAGTTTGTACCACTACCTTTTGTACTAAATAAGCTGATCATTCAATAGTTGTCATGCAAAATAATTACTACTACTTTTCAGTTGTACAGTGGAATACAAGTAACCCACAACTTGCGTGTTCTTTGGAATTCACAAGCTGCTGCGCAGTGCAACACTAACTACTTGGTATTTTTTAAGTAATCTTCCGCTGTTGACAGTAAGTGTGCACGATGAAAAGATTGAACACTCAGTCGTACACATGTTGATTCAATTGAGAAAAAATGTTTCTGATCTATATTAGACACTGTAAAAGTTAGGTACACAATTGTAGCCAGAGGGTCTGAAATGGTTAATGAGGTAATATTAATACAATCACGTTACAATATATTTACATTATTTACAGTTGACTAGAAATATTATCATTAGCATAGTGAACGTACCATTTACACTGCATCGTACGAAATGGACTGAAAGTGAGAGCCAACCATCTCAGTGCAAACAACGCCGAAACACCCTGAAAAATATCACTGGCGTGTTTACAGTCACATGACAAGCAGCTGCAATTGTGGCAAGTAACCCACTTGGGTCTCATACTCAAGTGACTTTAGATATCCTCATAAATATAATGTATGGCTCTCAGGCCAGGTGACTTCGAAGATCATGGAGTAAAACTTTCCGTTCCAATCCAGCGATAAGTGGATACGGCAGTGATATGATTGCGGATTTCGACACTGTAGTGAGGCGGTGCACCATCACTTTGTATCCACATCCTCTCACGAACGGCCTAGAGTACTTTGTCCAACAACTCAGATGCAAGTCTTTGCAAGAAACTACATGTGGCCATTCAAACGAATAGGCAGAAGAGATTGAACCATTACAGTACCGGTCCGGAGTGTATCTGTAAATATACACCACAGTGTGTGTAAACTTTTACAGCGGTACTTCCACATGTATTCAAGCTGCCGTCGCTGACGCCACGTTTCCTAGCTGAAACTGTTGAATGGGCCATACCCAAAAGAAGTCACCACTTACATATTACGTACAATGAGACGATGACGGCCGATGATCCTTTCTTCGGTACGAATGCACGCCAGACCTTAACTATTGCGGGAATCGGCTGTTCGCCGTGTGTACTGAGTGACATTGGGGAGGAGCACAACGTCAGTAGTGTCTGTACAGGCCGAAGGTTTGCGATCAAATGTTCAAATGTCTGTAAATCTATCGGACCAAACTGCGTGGTCATCAGTCCGTAGCTTACAAACTACTTAAACCTAGGTAAACTAACCTACGGACAAACACACAAATCCATGCCCCAGGGAGGACTCGAACCTCTACGGCGAGCAACCGCGCGCTCCGCAGCGAGACGCTTTAGACCGCTCGGCTACTCCACCGCGGCCAAGGTTTGCGTCTGGTGTGAGGCGGGCAGAAGCCGCAGTGCTATGTCATGTGTTCGCTTGTCCTAAATATGGATGAATTTATCAACCTAGTGGATTGCTAAGTCTCCAGTGTTGTGGTGGTCAGCATGCCTGCCTATTAAACAGGACGTTTTCGTATCGCGGCTTGGGTACAATTTATGAACTATGTATTGTCTCAGTGCCCACTAACAATTATTTGTGTGAATTCGTTTTGTCCAAAAACTTTCTATCGAATGTTCGTAAATCAAAATGTGTAAAAAACGACCGACAGAGGAGTTTATGTGTTACAAAAGCTCTAAAATTAGCGTAACTGCTGATTTTCAGATGTTTTTATAAAACTGTTCAAATTATCAGTGTTTATTTATGAAAAGTGCATGTAATCTAGGGGACAGGATTGTAGGCAGGTATGATAAGTGATTCCCTTCTGATGTCTTTTAGCGTTGCCAGTGACGTCGGACCAGGTTCGCAATTTCCAGCCTATCCTGGAACGACCATCCTGTATGAAAGTAATACCTAAGAGCAGGTGTTTATGGAGAAACCAATCGATGGTGCGAATATGTAAGCCGCGGCCGAGCGGCCGAGCGCTTTGAGGCGCTATGTTCCGATGCGTGAGGTCATACCCTGTCGGGGGTTCGAATCCCTCCTCCGACATGGATGTTTGTACTGTATTTAGTATAAGGTAGATCATAAGTAGTTTGTACGTTTGGGGACTGATGATCCAGCGGTTAAGTTCCTTAAACTTAAAAAAACATTTGAACGTTTGATTATGTAAGATATTGACGTACTTCGCACCAATTACGACGACAATTCGAAAAACGAGATTACGCATTTTGTCGAAGGAACAAGATCAGATCCCTTCTAATACTGTAAAATCGTTCCATACCTTCACTTCCTCCTCTTGGAAGAGTTCTAGGGTGACTGCCGCGGTGGTCAAGCGGTCTGCGGCACGCCAGTCATGGTCTGCACGGCCACTACGCTCGGCAGTTCGAATCCCCCCCTCGGGCATGGATATCTGTGCCGTCCTTAGTATTAGCTAGTTCATAAGTAGTTTGTAAGTTTAGGGACTGATGACCGCGTAGTTACGTCCTTTAAGATTAAGAAACATTTGAACGTTTCATTTCTAGGGTATTAGGAAGACGAATTTTGCAATTGTGGGTCTTGATGGGCCCTCCGGTTCGGCTGTCTGGTAGTATCTGTTGACGTGTGTGTGTAGTCGCCACTGACGTAAATAAAACCGTAAGTCGTTAGAAGCACGTGTGCCAATTTGTACTTCACTACCGACATTACTGTGTCACTTCGTGCATTATCAAATGTTAACGGACTTCTGGGAAAACCAGTATATTACGTGTTCCTTCATAAAAATTTCAAATGTGTTTACAATTTAGAAAATGCTCGTTACTAGGAACGTATTGCAATGCATAACGTTTCGTCTCACAATTCCTGCAACGCCACGCCACTGGACCTTCTGTGAAGCCCGTTAAGTGGCATAACGACAAATTTTCTCGGCCCGCGAAAGTGTAGTTGGTGTAATTTACGCCGCGCTTCCGGCAACGTAACAAGCGTTCGATGGAAACGGACAGCGGGTGAAGCGCGCGCCGGCTGGCAGAGCGGGAACGCAGACGGCGCATCAATCATTCACGCCGAAAGCCGGCGGCAGCGTCTTGTCAGCGAGTTGATTAATTCCGAGTTTCTGGCTGAGGACGCGCCATCGGCCCGTCTGCTCTGCTACTGGTCCCAGAGGCGGCGGCCGCGTCTTGTTTTGGCACGGAGGCGTCTGCGTCCGCATTAGACGGCGCCACTGTGTCCCGTGTAGCCAGCCGACAGCCAGGCAGCGAGATTAAGGCCAACTTGGTGTTCTCCCAGTGGGAGGCGTGTTCTCGTGCAAATGTCGATCGCGAAACTACGAATAAGATATGGCGACCCACAGGAAAGTCGATTCGCTAATATGTGCCGTCCGCAATGAGGCATTCATCTAGACTTCAAACGAACGTTACGGATAGCAGCGTTTGTCCGTCTTTGCAACTACAATAAAAATCAGATTTTTCTCACCAGAGGCGTTTCGTTTTAATGACAGCAAAACATCTTCAGTGGTCTGTAATAATAGAAATCTACAGTTTGTTTTGTTTTTAGATCGAAAACAGTTCGTTAACGGAACATGAAAAGTAGGCCTAATGTTTCGTGAACTTACTGATAAATTATCAATTCAGTCGACAATTACGCTTTATCTCAGTTGATGGTACGCCGTTTAACTCCTCGGAGTCTTTCATACCCATTAAAAACTGTCGATATTATGTTGTTAACTCTTTCAGTCGCACATTATGAATTCAGCTGTGGAAAAATTAAAATTAGTTTTCTTTTCCTTGTGTTATACAGTGCACGAAACGTAGAAATACCTGTTTTATAACTTTTGATCGAACTATTGCTTCTTTACGTCATTTATTTCATGCACAACACAGACGTTTGTAGCGTGGTATTTTATTACTAAGCACGCTATTTTGTTGACAGTTAACACTCTCAGATCGATACTGCTATCATAATCTTCGTTACAGCACCAAAGACAAGACAATTCACTGCTGAAATAAAGTAACATGAACCAGACTCACGCTCACACTCACAGCTACATACAGACGGCAACGTATCACAAACTCCAAGATGGACAAATTAATGCCTCAGAAGTGACGACACGCCGTTCCAAATGGTAAAATATCGTACAAGAAGCATGTTGTTCATAAAAAACAATGCGACTCTAAGGATTGATACACAAAATACGGTATATAACAGCTTTTAATTCGTTGTTGTCGAGGAACAACACAGGGAAACAAAGGCGTAAGCACAATTAATTGTATTTTATAGTGAGATACTATATTAGTAACAGTTTAATTTAATCAGTATTGTACGTAATGGAACGGGTTACCATATTGTTATTCTGTAGTTTTATTAATGAGTTTCCTTCAAAGCGAGGAGCTTTTTTTAAATGAGTTTAGGAAACATTGTTTATGTGGTACATATATTTTCCAATTCAGTTGGCGTAAATTTATACAGTAATACTGTTAGTCAGAAATGTCACTTTATTTTCGAAATACTTTCTGTAGCACTGATTGAAGTTGCTATGTATTCAGCAATGCCAAAAAGGATATATGTAAAGTAATTTGTCTATTGCAAAAAAACGGAAGTGAAGATGGCAATATCAAGGTAGCGTTCCCAAGAATAAAATCGTAAAGGCTACTTATGGAAGCAAAGAAGTAATTACTTTCTGTGTATGGTATTGTGGTAGTCATGTCGTTGCTCTGGCATTTCCTAGTATATAATTGCCATGTTTGTTATGTACCTGCAGACTATCTTCCTACAAGAAGGTATGCAGAACTGTGGAATTTGTGATAACTATACAGTATTTCTAGGTGGTCGGGACCGGGATTACATCAAACTCTCGAAATTTACGTCTGAAAAAAAATCTACCTTCAAATGAAAACGTGTGTAAGAATGTGACTTTTTTTTAAACAGAGTTTTTAAATGGTAATTTACATTGGGAGCCTAAAGGTTTTAAAGTCTTTCTGTGGAGACAGAATGTTCCAGCAGTTGTTGTTTTATTAACCTCGTATTTATGGGAAACTTGTAATTTCAAGACTAGAAATAACGATACTCTACTGTGTTGAGTTCAGTTTACCTTTTTGTCTAATTTCCTTTAATTTTTCTTTTTCATGTAGTAAATGTCACAACGACGAGAAAAGAATCAAATTTTGAAGTACTTTAATGAAATTACCGCCGACTTTCCTAAACCTGTTCGCATCCCATGTTATGTTTTACGGACTCCTCATTAGGCTTACACACATTCAAAAATGCTAGTACAGGAAGGGAATATTGAAAAAATGTGGAAAAACTAGTGATTTGTGGTGTAAGGTAAATATAATCACGCAGGTTTCGGTTACGGTATCGGTTAACTCCAAAAATCATGTTTCGGTCGACCTCTAATATTTTTCAGTAAGTTCAATATACACAACAGATACACAGTAACGTTTATTTTTGATACGTTTTGGAGAAAATACAAATGTTCAAATGTTTGTAATCGAGGGACATAACTGTTGCGATTATCAGTCCCTAGGCTTAAACTAACTTATCCTAAGGGCAACACACACACACACACACACACCAATGCCCGAGGGAGGACTCAAACCTCAGACGCCGAGCGGCCGCGTGCTCCGCAACAAGGCGCCATAGACCTCTCAGCCACTCTATGGAGTCTGTTTTAGAGATTTTTTCCGTTTCCTTCGGAAGGGCCCGGTATAAAATTCAATGTTAATTATGCGCAATATGAACTCATCCTTATTTTTAGTTATTTTCTCTTAATATACGGCGGGTAAAAAATTAATACACCTGGAAAGAAGACGTAAATATTGTGGTTCTTCAATTTCCCCAGGCGTATTTCAAGATGAAATAGATCTCGGGTGAACAGCCTGGTGTGTGTGTGTGTGTGTGTGTGTGTGTGTGTGTGTGTGTGTGTGTGTGCGTGCGTGTGTGTGTGCATAGGGCACACTATTTCGGCAATCGTCTATGTTGTGATCATGTGTGCTGATGCACTGCCATGGGGGCGGCCTGGGTGGGGTATATACCAGATTGCCCACTCCTCCTTCGGGCGCTCCATCTGAACCCATCGCGGATTGCGCTCGGTCCACGGTTCAGATCCAGCCTGTTGTCGTGTTTCCTCCTAGGTCTCCAGGTCCGCGCCCAGAGGGGTCCGCCGGCCGTGGCGTTCTGTTTCTCCCCCGCCCTCAAAGTCAATACATTATAGGATGATTTATTTTTTGTCTTAATCCTTGTAATTGCGGGTTATCAGGATTTGCTAAAAATAGCCGTTGTCTCGATTTAGTTTTGGTTTCCTTATTATGATCTCTATAGCCTCTTTGATGATGGAGTCCCAGTAATTTAAAGTTTGTCTTAGGATCTTGGTCTGGCCATAAACCATACCGTGGATGTTCGACAGAAATTGCTCGGCGATTGCCTACTTACTTGGCTCATGTAATCTCGTGTGCCTTTGGTGTTTGCGGCATCGTTCTTCAACGGTGCGAATAGTCTGACCTATGTATTCCTCACCACATTGTCAAGGTATCTTGTAAACCCCTGATTTACGTAGACCACTGGCGACAAGTGCTCTGGTTTGTACTGGAGGGCAGAAGATGAACTTGGTATCTGCGTAAAATTCACCCCGTTTTTCCGGATAAGGCCCCACAAAACGGAATGAAAGCAGTGACCGTATTTTCCTCAGGTTCATCATCAGTTTCCACTCATACTGTGGGACGTAGAGCTTGCCGGATTTGCCCTTCTGTGTATTCTTCAAAAACACAGACTTCAGATGGTCCAATTCTTGTTGGAGACTGTCCTTGTCAGATAGAATGCCTGCTCTGTGTACAAGAGTTTTTAGCACGCCATTCCTCTGTGCAGGTTGGTGGCAGCTATCCGTATGTAGGTATACACGCTGTGTCCCAGTGTGCCGTCATCTCGTCTTCTAACCAAAACATCCAAGAAGAACATCCCATCCGTTTCTACCTCCATGGTAAACTTAATATTATAGTGCCTGGAGTTGAGATGTGTAAGGAAATCCGTCAGCTTATCTCTTCCACGTGGCCATATAACAAAGATATCGTCTACGTATCTGAAGAAACAAGTGGGTTTTAGATTTGCTGACTCCAAAGCTTCCTCTTCGAAATGTTCCATGTACAGGTTGGCGACAACGGGAGAGAGTGGACTCCCCATAGCAACTCCTTCAGTCTGCTCGTAGTATCCACCGTTGAATAAAAATTACGTTGACGTAATAACATGTCTAAAGAGGTTGGTGGTCTCCTCATCAAATTTCTGGCCGATGAGTTCCAAAGATTCAGGTAATGGGACCATGGTGAACAGACAAACCACGTCGAAACTTAGATTCCTTGAGCGTCAGGTTGTTGATACGTCTCAGGAAATCCGTGGTGTTGGACATATGGTGTGGACACATCCCCACGTAGGGGGAGAGCAACTTCTTGAGGTACTTGGCGAGAGGATCCGTCGGGGCACCAATGTTGCAGACAATCGGACGACATGGCACCGATTCCTTGTGAACCTTCGGCAGTCCGTACAGCCTCGGAGGAACCAGAGGCCCTAAGGCGTAGTTTTTTGTAACCTCTTCATGGAGACCGGAATCTGTGAGCTCAGAGTCTTCCTCTCAACCCTCTTGGTAGGATCGGCTTCAATCTTCTGGTATGCACTGTTATCTAGCAGGTCTTGGATCTTCTTAGTGTAATCGTGGCGGAATAGGATTACTGTAGCGTTACCCTTGTCCGCTGGTAAGACAACTATGTCTGGATCTTCCCTTAGCTTCCGAATAGCTGACCTCTCCCTGTTGCACATGGTATATTCGGTTTTGTAAGTCTTGTTTCCTTTAGCGCCCTGCAGGTTTCACGACGCACCTCTTCGGCTGCCTCAGGTGGGAGTCGAGCAGCCGTTTATTCCACTGTGCTGATGATGGGTGATTCTTTAGGAGTTGGAGCATAGATGTCTATCGTTCGAGGGACTTCCTTTGGGCAGAGTCCGCTTTCGGCCGTGTGACCTCATCAATCCAATCCCATGTGCAAGAACTAAACTGGTTGGCGAGTTGTAGATGTAATTCTTAATTGGTAGTATCCAGGCACCACCGAGTGTACCGAACTCACTCTCGTACCAAACCTAGGCTGGCACGTTTCTTAATTTTCTGGTTGCTGCTGAGTCGATGTGGTGCTTAACCTTTTCAAAATTCGGTACCACACGATCTTCTCGGCACTTCACAAAGAAAGCAAACGAGTTCAACAGCCGACTTCTTCGGGGACGCAGCTTCTCGTGCCAGCCTAGCTTTGGTACTCATTGGTGCCTGGATACAAGGTTGCTGGAAAAATGAGAATGGACCAGAAATAAATGTGTTTTATATTTATTATTGCAAACATTATTAATTATTGATGTCATTGTTCTCTACTTGGATGTAGGTTGTTGAAGTTAGTAGCCTCTGCGATTGATATATTTTCTTCCAACATAATACACTGCATATAAGATCATTGCCGATCTATCAAGTAAGTTTTATTCGTGCAAAATAGAATAAAATGTACCTCTGTCATGATGTTGAAGAAACTGAAGTATGTAATCATGGTAAAACAATTTCATGATAGCATATTTTCGAATGTATAACTACTGTAACTACAAATATATACTCCACACTCTAGAACGTTATTAAAGGAGCTACACATGGCATTACAACAAATATATGAAATAAAAAAATAATCTTACTCAATTTGCCACAACGATTTATTCAACAAGGGGTCACCTTTTTACAATTAATATTGTCACGTTGCAATGGAAGTAGGCTTGACTTCGAAGGCAACTAAACACAGCACTTATACTGAAAGCACGTTTATTACGAACTCAACATACACGCAGCACTGACTGCCTCTCAGGCAGAGTGCTCTGCTAGTTATACACAGACAGAATTTACCAGAAAGTAGAAGAGCAGTTAACATAAGAAACAAGTAGAATTTACAAGTGAACATAAGAAAGATGTAGAACCTTCTGGAATTGTTAATTACAAAGAAATAAATTTTTGCCGGTGGGCGGGATTGAACCGGCGACCTTCTGCTCCGCAGTCCGTGACGCTATCCCCTGCGCCACGCCGGCAGTTAGTGTTCGTGGTCTCTCGCGGCATTGCTCCCTCTCCTGGAGAAACAGCGACCCGCTGTTATGATCCCTGTGGAGCCAGCTGCCATGTCCTGGATCTTGACCGTGTCATGGGTCCTCTATATGACAGTTCAAGAGAATCCTTCCCTTCTCCGCGACGTTCTTGTCGTGGCTTCATCAGGAACATCACCGTCCTTAAAGTCCTTGAACAAGAAGCTATTGTCGTCTACCTGCTCTTCAGGATCGTAGTAAGGCTTCATGCGCAGGACGTGAATAATGTCTCTTCTTTTTTGATGTTTCATCCTGAGGGTCGTCCGGTTGGAACGGGAACAGTGTATCCATTGTCGTCTCAGCTTCACGGCCATGGAGCAGGAAAAACGGAGTGAAGCCTGTGGTGTCTTGTCTTGCGGTATTGTAAGCAAATGTGACGACTGGCAGAATTGTATCCCAATCCTTCTGCTCAACATCGACGTACATCGACAGCATGTCGGCTAACGTCTTGTTAAAACATTCCGTAAGACCATTTGTCCTAGGATGGTATGCAGTTGTCATTCTGTGGACAATGTTGCACCGTGACATTACCTCTGATACTAGTTTTGACTGGAATACTTTTCCACGATCAGATATCATGACACGTGGTGCTCCATGCTTCAAAATAATGTCTTCTACAAGGAATTTTGCGATCTCTGGAGCTTCCGCAGTCGGCACAGGTTTGGTGACAGCGTAGCGTGTGAGGTAGTCAGTGCAAACTATTATCCAACGGTTATCGGTTGTCGACTTTGGAAACCTCCCTAAAAGATCGATTCCAACTCGGTGGAATGGAGCTGCTGCCGGCGGAATCGGTACGAGATGTCCTGGAGGTAATTGCGGCACATGCTTCTGTCGCTGGCACTCTTTACAGTGACTCACATAGTGCTTGACAGATCGGTAGAGACCTTTCCAGTAATATCTGCGTCTGATTCTGTCTAGTCTTCACGAATCCCAGATGACCGGATTGGTGCATCATGGAAATATTTGAGAATAGCTGGCTGGAGATGAGCTGCAACAACAAGTAGCCATTTGGGGCCCAGTGGATCGTAGTTGCTCTTGTACAATGTTCCTTTTATAAGTTGGAACTCTCCATTGGTCGGTTCTCCTTTCTCCAAGGCCTCTATCATTTTTAATAGTGTTGGATCTTCCCTCTGTTCAGCTGTAACGTCATCTAATTCAGTGAGAGCTGAAATTTCATTAATGCTGTTGTGTTCCACTAATGGATTCCTCGAAAGGCAGTCGGCATCCTTGTGTTTGCGCCCGTTCTTGAATACCACTGTGACATCGTACTCTTGGAGTCTTAGTGCCCATCTTGCTAGTCGGCCTGATGGATCCTTCAAGCTAGTCAGCCAACACAAAGAATGGTGGTCTGTCACGACGGTGAACGGTTTGAAGAATAAATACGGCCGGAACTTGTTGATAGCCCAGATAACCGCGAGACATTCTTTTTCAGTTGTAGAGTAGTTTATCTCGGACTTTGGGACTACTCTTGACGCATAGGCTATCACTTTTTCGGCACCTTCCTGAACTTGTACAAGCACTGCACCAATCCCATAGCCACTGGCGTCTGTGTGAAGTTCCGTTTCTGCATTCTCGTCGTACAAGGCTAGCACTGGTGCGGAAGTTAGAGCCTCCTTAAGTGCTCGGAAAGCTCTTTCTTTTGTCTCATCCCAGTAAAATTTGGCGTCTCCCTGCAGAAGTTCTTGTAATGGACGTGCCTTGTTACAAAAACCTTTTATGAAACGTCGGTAGTATGAGCACAACCCGAGAAACTTCTCACATCACGAATGTGCTGAGGAGTTGGGAATACTGTGACTGCCCTTACTTTATCTGGATGAGGACGGACACCATCTCCGTTGACTAGGTGCCCCAGGATTTTTATCACTTGGGGGCGACAAAGAGGCACTTCTTTGGATTGAGGCGGAGACCTGCAGCCTGAACACACTTCAACACAGATGACAGGCGACTCAGATGGTCTTCAAATGTTTTCGAGAAAACGACAATGTCATATAAATAGCAGAGGCACGTCGTCCACTTAAGGTGTCGAAGCAAGTTGTCCATCATGCGTTCGAATGTGGCTGGAGCATTACATAATCCAAATAGCATTACTTTAAATTCATAGAGTCCGTCAGGGGTAATAAAAGCCGTCTTCTCCCTGACAGCTTCGTCAACCTCGATTTGCTAGTAACCTGTCTGCATGTCCATAGTTGAGAAGTATGTAGCTCCTTTCAAGCAGTCTAAGGTGTCATCAATACGCGGCAATGGGTAGACATCTTTCTTTGTGATACTGTTCAGCCGCCGATAGTCGACACAGAATCGCCACGTGCCATCCTTCTTCTTTACGAGGACCACCGGAGACGACCAAGGACTCTCCGAAGGTTGAATAATGTCATCTCGCAACATCTTCTCCACTTCCTCCCGAATTATCCGTCTTTCAGCTGGCGACACTCTATACGAACGCTGGCTAATTGCCGGATGATCCCCAGTATTGATACGGTGCTTTATCGTGGGCCGTTTCGTCTGACTTTTCCCCTGCTGAGGAAAATTGGCGTAGTATACCTAACACCCACTGGCGTTGTTCCTTGGTCAGTCCAGGCCCAATTGGCAGTTCCACGTTTGTTTCCTCCAGCGTGTTGTCTGTACTAATAGCAGGGCATGGGTCTTCATTGATGACGTTGAGCTCACCGTCCTGGATTGGTTCAGCTGTCCCGATACACATTCCCTTGGGGATAAGTTGTGACTGCTCGTGACAATTTGTGATCCAAATCTCTGCTTGACCACCGGTAATGCTTATGATAGCCGCTGGTATGTAAATTTCTTTTGTGAGCCTGATAAACTTTTTACTATCAACAAGAACTTCACAGTTTAACCAGTTATCTGTGTTTGTGACTGCAACTCTTCTCATTGTCAACGGCGGTATCGTCACATTGTCAACGACGAATAACTTCCCAGAAAATTCTGCATTACGTGTATCTGGCGGAACAACTTCTTCAATTTGCAGCTCAGATCTTCCACAGTCAATTATAGCTTGGGATGCCTGAAGGAAGTCCCATCCGAGGATGACATTGTGACTACATTCTGTTAACACGACAAATTCAAACGGCTGCGTCCTGTTGTTGATGGTTATTCTTACGACACAAGTTCCTGCTGGATGGACGTACTTTCCATTTGCGACCTTCAGCAAGGTTACTCCCGTATCACAGATCATTGTCTTCTTTAGTGTGCGGCGGTAATTATCCGATAATACAGAAAAAGAGGCTCCTGAATCAACAAGTGCCCGGACAGGTTGGCCGTCGATTATGACGTCGATGAGATTTCCCGACATCTTGGCGACTGTCGTCCATGGATGATTTTCATCTGCGGCGGCCTCACCTCCGTAGATGGTCGCCTCGCTTAGTTTTCCTGGGCGCGGCGGCTAGGGGAGCGGCTGGTACCTCTGTACGGCGACGGTGAACGGCTGCGGCGCGTCGGGGAGCGACCTCGTCTAGGGTACGGCGATGGGCTTCTTCCCATAGGTCGACTGAACTCATCAGCAGGTGACTGTCTTGGATAGAACTGCTCCGACGGCTGACGTCTTGCGGCAAAATAATCATCGAACACTCGCCTCCTCTCTCTGCAGTAGCGTACGACATGTCCAGGGCGTCCACAGAGGAAACAAAGTGGTGTGTTGTCTTCTGTCCTCCAGACGTCTGTTCTTCTGCGGGGCGTCATAGTTAACGGGCGAATTGGCTGTGGTCGCGTCGGTCGGTTTATGGGCTGCCGTTTGACGGCTGCAGCGTAAGTCATAGCAGGGCGACGCCATTCTTCACGTCGGGTGCGATTGACCGGGCAGACAGGAGCTAATGTTTGAAATACCTCGTCCTCAGCGGCGTCGGCTCCCTCGTGACTTACAGGGCTCACATCCATGGCCATAATCTGATGCTCGCTCGGTCTAATAGTCCCGGCTGCCATGCACTGTTGTAATTCTTCTCTCACGATTTGTCCTGCTGGTCTTCCACAACGGCCATAGGGACTACATTTGAGAGTCTGTCATACTTCTTGCGTCCAACCCTCCTTTGTTGCATCTCTTCAATACGCTGGCACCACTTGATGAACTCTTCTGTCGTAGCGACGTCTTTTATCAGAAGAGCATATCTTCTGCAATTCCCTTCATCAGGTACGTGATTTTGTCCGCTTCAGTCATGTTCGGATTGACTACGTTACACAGGGCCAAAACTGTATGTACGATTATGTCGGCTCACCATGTCGTTGGGCCCGGTTTTTCAGTTGTTCTTCCGCCGAGCGGATGTGTCGCTGGCGGTCTCCAAACGTCTTCTTAAGTTCCTCCTGGAACGTCTCCCAGTCATTCAACTTATCTTCGTTGTTTTCGAACCATTGCTGGGCTGTTCCATCCAGGGAGAAATAAACATTGGCCAAGCACATCGTATATTCCCACCTGTTGTATTTGGCGACTCGGTCGAACCCTTTTAGCCATTTGTTGGGGTCCTGTCCAGCATCTCCAGAGAACACCGACGGGTGTCTGATGTGCAGCTGGCTTGTTGCTGGTTTCGTATCCATCGTTCTTCTAATAATACGGACTTTTGGAAGGATGTACTCGGTGTATCCCTTGTATTCCGGTTCCAGTCCGTGTAAGCGACGGCTTTTACGTTGCCTAATCGGAGCCACGGTGATGCAGCTGTTGCACAGTGTATCCGGCGCCTCCACCAAACAATGTCACGTTGCAATGGAGGTAGGCTTGACTTCGAAGGCAACTAAACACAGCACTCATACTGAAAGCACGTTTATTACGAACTCAACATACATGCAGCACTGACTGCCTCTCAGGCAGAGTGCTCTGCTAGTTATACACAGACAGAATTTACCAGAAAGTAGAAGAACAGTTAACATAAGAAACAACTAGAATTTACAAGTGAACATAAGAAAGATGTAGAACCTTCTGGAATTGTTAATTACAAAGAAATAAATTTTTGCCGGTGGGCGGGATTGAACCGGCGACCTTCTGCTCCGCAGTCCGTGACGCTATCCCCTGCGCCACGCCGGCAGTTGGTTTTCGTGGTCTCTCGCGGCAATATTTCTGAATCAACAAACCATATAGACGAAAGACATACGCTGACAACTCAGGCCCTACTTTTGATCAGTTGTTATGCATTCAGATACATGAAATTTCATGTTATTCACATCCTCCTCTTTTCTGGAAACTTAATAATGGAGAATTATTTGAAGAACGATTAAGAAAGTCAAAGTACATATGAGAGACATGAAATTGGACTTACTTCACAACCATACAGATTTCATCACAAAAATACCTAAGTTGAAAGTTATTTAACAACCTTTTAAGTGGACGTTCTTTGGAAAAAGCAATGCAACTACAGTTAAGACACATAAAGATGCATAACTAACCTGCAAATAAATCAAATACCTTCCACTCCTTTACAAAAGTCTTCAAAACAATAATACAATTACGAAAATATGAATCAGAGCAGATAAAAGGCGTCTTAGCTGTTAGCCAATCACGGGTCATTTCGCCTATGGCAACTCGGTCACTCACTCTGAATATAGGCTCGCTAAAGTCTGTGTCTGTCATTATTTGTTTGTTTGTGTGTGTGTGTGTGCGTGTGCTTGTGTGTGTGTGTGTGTGTGTGTGTTTTACAGCGATGGTGGTGTAAGGGCTCATTTATTTATAAAAATACGGATTAGGGACGTTACTTCTGCAGAGAGTAAATTGTGAGAGCTTGGAGTGGACTGAAGGCGTACTACGAATAGCGAAATGGTTAAGGTGATTGCCGGGTTCGAATCCTGATCAGGCAAAAACTTTACTCGTTGCTATTGAATTGTTTGAATGCCCTAATGCATTCAAGGTAATTAGTTCCATCCATTCCCTCTTCTTTTTCCCAATAGAAGGTGTCTGCTTGTTGGAATGCAGTGCGTTTTACTGCGACACGTTGGCAGTTTTCTCCTGTTACCTGTCATTGTGACGTCGTAGAAGAATTACTCACTCTGGCGACAAAGCTGTGGAAGGCCGCGTGAGCACTGCACGCGTCTAGAGCACTTGACTGTCCTCATTATGAGCAGTCATTATACCTGTCTAATGTTGATAAAGGCGTGGCCGGCAGGTGAACGGTCCCAGTCGTGTTATCCCTCTACCCTCTGCCACCCCATCCCCGTGTCCAATTCAAATAATCATCCGTACACAAATTTGTTTAAATTTGACTTAATGAATGGTGAAATAACATACATACATGAATGGCTGGGAAACCTCAAATGAAAGTTTCGGGGACATAATTGAGAATGTTTTCCCTTTCCTTCGTGCCCGTAGCAATCTTACCTAAGCGAAGAATGAAAGCTGTGGTTTTGTCTTTGTCACGCACCGTTTATTGTAAATGATGTGTGTCTGGTGCAGTCATGTCTTCGTATCGCAGATGGCGGAAGAAGGAAGAGAGTGAAACCCCTGCCGGCACAGAGCCTACTCCTCTGGAAAAGCAACAAGGGCAACGCCGAGCTAAACGTACACATACGATGGACAGATCACCAATAGTGCCGCGTACCTTCACTCCATGAGATACTGCCGAGAGTTTTGGAATTTAATTCAAGACACTGGAGCAAAGATCATTTATCAGGCACTTTGCACGACCAGTTCACCTTTCTTCACTGACATAAGGCGAATTTGGACGGACAGACATCCAAATAGCTACAAGTTGTGACCGAATTTGCTTAACTTCGTTGGTCTGGCAGGAATCGGTATGTCTACTTCGATATCGCCGTTGACACTTGATGAATAGTAACAAAATAATAACCAGAATATTAAAGCTCTGCACGTAGGCTACAGATGAATCAAGTATATCTTTCAAAATCCAAATAATGATGCAGGCTACATATGTAGTTATTTTGAGGCTTTTCGTTATGTGTTATGTTTTTTCATATGTATTGTGAGCATTGTCATTATTTGCCACAGTGGCTTCAATTGAAGCCCGCCCCTCCCACCCCAATTTATAAGCAAACGTACGTAGTGTGTTTGAACTATTTCAATCAGTTTCCACGTCAAATTAAGTGCTTTTATGGTCTGTATCTCAAAGGGTTAAAAGAATACTAATCACGGAGAATCTAGCATATGACGATATCTCTTCCCAATTAGTGGCACGCATTTTCTTCGGCTCTGACTTTTACAGTCCATTGCAATGAAGCTGCACCACCAAAGTCGAATGGTCTTGCTGAAACCGCCGAGATAACTGACGAACCACATTGCTGCAATTCGTCATGTTATAACTATAACGACGACTTACCATTATCCATGTTCCTTAGACGTTCTCAGACTTGTATAAATGGCCGGTCACGCAGTTCTGCAGTAGTAGCGGGTTACGTTGATCTCCTCTGGAGACTTACCTGCAACAAAAGGAAGCAAACATCAGGTGAATGTTACGTTGCCCCTGAAGAATGTTTCTGCCAATAATATTTCATTCTCATATGGTTTCGTATTAAATGGGAAAAAAATATAATTTCTTTTTAAAAAGGAGGACGTGCTCAATTCGACTGTACTTTTTATGTTTGTTACCTCAGAATCATGTTTCAATTATTGTTAATTTTGGAGTCGATGGCAGCCAAGGAAACATGCAATTTACCTAGCAGAAAATAATACGAGAATTTTGAGACCGAATTCGGGTCGGATATTTCCTTGGCTGACACCGACTACAAAATTAACAATAATTGTAACTACATTATATTATCGTAATAATTTCATTGATTTTAAGAAGTCTAATATTTTTCATTTCATTTTACTTAGGAGAACTCTAAAAATGTTCTGATCATTGTTTGTTATTCACAGGTATGTGTTGAGTTAGATTTAAAGTGGATAGGTACCAACCTATCTTCTTGGGTGGTAAACACATAGATCGTACCTACATACTGATGAGTAGAAAAAGTATGTTGCTTATTTATTTATTTTTTACCTTTTAGTGTATATTAATTTCTTTTGGAATAGTTTTTCATTTGTAGCCTTTTTCTAACTTTTGTTTATTATATAGCATGGTAAAAATTAAACTGACTTGGGAAATATCTCATTCGCCTTAAGGTGACTTGTATCGTCTGTACAGGATAGCCGCGGCGGAGTGGCCGAGCGCATTGAGGCGCTGTGCTGCGATGCGCAAGGCCTTTCCCCGTCAGGGGTTCGAATCCTCCCTTGTTGTTGGATGTTTATGCTATCCTTAGTATAATTTAGCTCATAAATAGTTTGTAAGTTTAGGGACTGATGACCCCGCAGTTAAGTTCAAAATGTTCAAATGTTTGTAGAACTTATGGGACTTAACTATGGGGTCATCAGTCCCTAAGCTTACAAACTATTTATGAACTAACTAAGACTAAGGACAGCACAAATATCCATGCCCGAGTGGGGATTCGAACCCCCGACCGTAGTGGCCGTGCAGACCGTGACTGGAGCGCCTCAGTCCCCTCGGTCACTGCTGCCGGCGCTGTTAAGTTCCATAAGCTTAACAAATATTTGAACTTACTTTTGCACTGGATAATAATCTGCGTTGGACCAAATGTTTAAATTGGATTCGGTCAGAAATAAGGTAAACTGGATGTATGTATCGAATTAACAAATTCAGTTATCCATTTCATCTCACACTAAGACCATTGCACAACAAGAGTAACGTCAGGAGAGTGTGTATTTTCACGGGTTCCTACATACGCAGTTGTGCTGCAGTACAAGTATTGCGAGGTGGCTTGTTTGCGGAGACTATACTCCTACAACACATTAAAATATTACCTGTGACCGCGAGGGAAATCCAGCTCTCCACAAAAACTCTCCATGAAAACAACGATGCAAACGATAAAAGCATTAAAAAACTGAGGGAGCCGTCTAAGTAATAAGAGAAATTCATTGTAACTCTGATATTTGGTTTCTTTGAGTTCTAATAAACAGTGTTCGATCGATTAATCAAGACGTTAAAACATAGACGTAGCAGTAGTGAGCAGTCAAAGTAATTAAATTCTTGAAAGCACCATACCGACGTTATTAATAATTTAAAACTTACAATGAGACCTTTCGGTCTCTGAAATTCTGTTGAAGATGGGAATTCGCAGTAGAATAGTAGAACTTTATTCACCAAACTTCATAGTCAGAGTGAGGCGTAGCGCCTTACATCTCTCTTAATCGGAAGCCAGCAACCTGATACAACAGCTGGCTTGTATATTAGCTACGACGCAGATAATTGCTTCAGAGCCCATCAGGTGACACTAGCGTACGGACATTCTAGATGTAATGAATGAAGACATAGATTTTAGTTCGGCAAAAGGCAATTTTAATAATTTTTATATATTTTATTAGATGTTACTGATTGATGTGAATGAAATGTGAATGTGAATGTGAAACTAAAATTCTAGAAGGTAGTTGATTCAATATGTCGACTGCGCTGGAGAGAACAAGTGATTTTTATTGGCTGTTGATGGAGCACGAATTTTCAAGGTATGCTGATTGGTGACGGTTGTTTCTAGCGAATGAGAAATGAGTCGCTTGTATTTTCTGAAAGAATCAGACTTGGCCTAGGAGTAAAAGAGTTGGATTAGATGACTGTGACGGACAGGAACAGGCACTCGGACATAAGGTAAGAAAAGTGTTTCATAACTCTGCATAAAACTGAAAGTGTAAATAGATCAAGATGTATATGAAGCTGTTGTATATTGCTTGTGTATGCTGAACAGGTCAAAACTTGCGACTTTTTTAAGTCAACCCGTGTTGTAATGAACAACCTTAAATCCGCGTGGCATCTTGAGCAATCTTCCACTGAAAACTGAATATTCTAGTAGTGACTGAAATGCACGATAATCGAGCAAGCAAATTTCCTCAAAAACAAGAAAAGCTGTTAGATTATTTGGTGATTATTTATTTAATCAGGTTGTATCAGTGACTGTGCGAATATGTTATTCTTTAGTACGGACGTTTGTGATCTACCACTAAGATGAATAATAATTCATTTTTAAGAGAAGCCCTTCATTATTTCGTATATTTTAGAGGCCTGTTACAAGCAACCTGAGGAATGTGTGCTCTGCGGCCAGTTTTTCAGTACAGATTTTTATGGCCGAAGGAACATTGTAAATCTTTTACAGTGCTGATTCGGACTGTTCCATCAGTAAAGGTCAGCTACGTTGAGGCGCCGAGAGCAATGTTCCAGTGCTTCAAAGTTGCAATTGTTCCGATTACGACTGGTGCACATTTAATGGACGTTACGAAAAAAAAATCTCTCCGAACAAACTCCTGTGTTTTAGCCCTGTAGGTCACGTAATCTGAAAAAGTAGTAAATTGCGGTCTCAGTCGCGACGTTACGGGTATTGGACTACTTCGCGGAGGTGGGGCCCCTCTCGGCGGTAAACTGTTCGGCGCGGCGCGGCGCTGGGGAAGTTCGGCTTTAAAATTGCTTGCGCAGCGCGTTCAGCCGTCGGCCATCTGCGGCTCAATTCGCGGCCGATGGGCTGCGCGTCAGCGCCTGGATGCGCCACCCTTCTCCCTTTGAAGATCTGTTAGCGAGTAAGTGGGAGTATTAACAGGGGATGGCTTAAAAGCGGGTATTTTCTGAATAAGTTTTTAGCATTTTGAAAGTGTGTGGACTCTGTATCATACACCAGCATAAAACTTGCATTGGATAGGAAGGAAGGAAGATTTGCGTTTAACGCCCCGTCGACAGCGTCGTCATTAGAGGCGGAGCTTACGCTCGGGTTGTGTTGGTAAGGATTGTGAAGGAAATCGGCCGTGCCCTGTGAAAGGAACCATCCCGGCATTTGCCTGCAGTGATTTAGGGAAATTACGGAAAACCTAAATCTGGATGGCCGGAGGTGGATTTGAACCACCATCTTTCCGAATGTGAGTCCAGTGTGTTACCACTGCGCCACCTCGCTCAGCTTGCATTGGATAGATTATTCTGAAGTTGTTATACGTTTTGTGTTGCACTGCGGTAACGAAACGCGAGAACTTAAAAGAATAAAACTATGACATGGACTTCACAGATTGTAGCCCTAAAAGGTGAAACTGCTGAGGTGATCGATCCCTAAACTTACAAACTACTTTATACTGAACAACACACACACACACACACACACACACACACACACACACACAGACACACAGCCATGTCCAAAGGCGAACTCTAACCTCCGACGCGGAGCAAAATCGCAATCTGTGGCAACAAGTGTTCTAGCGCAACGTCTTTACCGCGCGACCGACTTCGCAGAGTTTGTTGCAATATTCTACGGATGTTCTTGAACTTGTACGCAGATTCTTTTTACGATCTTCAATCACTTTCTTCCTGCAATTCTTCAGGCTTTCCCGACGATACCTTTGATATATCGGCTATTATTTAGAATATCAGCGACGTTCTCGTACGATATTTCGATAATGTATCTCGTCGATGAGGCAGGAGATACGATACTGCGAGAAGATTTAGACAGAGCACTGAAAGATTTCCGTAGAGTCAAGGCCCCTGGAAAAGATGACATTCTATTTGTACCACTGATGCCGTTATGACAGACAGTCATGAACAAATTGTTCCACCTGGTATGCAAGATGTATGAAACAGGTTAAATATCCTGTGACTTCGTGGAGAATACAGTAATTCCAAATCCTAAGAAAGCAAGTGCAGAAAAATGTGAAAATTAAGGAACTATTAGTTTAAGAAGTCGCACTAACACGAATTATTTACTGACAAGTGGAAAGACTGGTGGAAGCCGACCTTGGGGAAGATAATTTTGGATTTAGGAGAAATGTAGTGTCACGCCAGGCAGTACTCACATTACGACTTATCTTAGAAGTTAGTTTAAGACATGTGTAACCTATGTTTTTAGCATTTGCAGATCTGGAGAAAGCTTTCCACAATTTTGAATGGAATACACTCTTTCAAATTCTGAATCTAGCAAGGGTACAAGAACCAGACAGAGTCGAAAGGCATGAAAGGGTCACAGAGGATGGGAAGGGAGTAAGACAGGTTTATAGCCTTTGCTCAATGTTCTTCAATCTTTACATTCAGCAAGCTGTGAAGGAATGCAAAGAGAAATTCAGAGAAGCAATTGACGTTGAGGGTGAAGAAATAAAAACATTGCGTTCTGCCGATGACATTGTAATTCTGTGAGAGACAGCAAAAGGCCTGGAAGAGCAATTGAACAGAATGGACAGTGTCTTATTTGGGTAGCAAAATAACTTCTGATGACCGAAGTAGAGAAGATATAAATTGCAGAATGGCTATTGCAAGAAAAGCGTTTCTGAAGAAGCAAAATTTATTGACATCTAATATTAGTTTAAATGTTAGGAAGTATTTTCTGAAAGCATTTGCCTGGAGTGTAGTACTGAATGGAAGTGAAACATGGACGCAAAGGAGTTCAGACAAAGAGATGACTGAAGTTTTTGAAATGTGGTGCTATGGACGAATGCTGAAGATGAGATGGGTAGATCACGTAATTAATGATGAGGTGCTCAAAATATCTGGACAAAAAAGGACTTTCTGGCTTATCCTGACTAAGAGAAGGGATAGGTTGGTGGGACACCTACTGAGACATCAAGGAATTGACGGGTTCATTACAAAAACTGGACAAGTCCAAAAGAAAGATTTTTCAGCAGTCAAAATAACTTTTCACCATTTAAACTAAAGCGTGAAAAGCATGCAAACGATATCCGAACAATTTAAATAGTTTATTGTTGAGGAGCCTTTTTATATTGACTCGTATAGTTTGTGTGGAAAATTAAGAATATAAAAACTAATATTTTACACTACACTAATTTATTGAATTTCACAAGCTTTCGGTGAGTAGGTAACAATGAACAAAATACATTATTACTTTATTTACAACGAAATGCAAAAGAGGTTATGGTTTCCATTATTATCACTGTTATCATCATCATCAACTTCCTACTGCTAGTTAAAACCTTCACGTAGGGTAGTATGAAGGAGGTCCTTCTAGAAGGCTATTTTATCTTCTTACAGAAACTGCATCAAATTATAAAGATCTCTTGCTTTAGCTGGTTGAATTCCGAATTTTGCTTAATCAGCTGACAATATATTCTTTAGTACTAATTCTCTTTGCAATATGTCTATTCCATGGGCCAAAGTTAGACTTCCACAGTGAGACACAAAATTTGTCTTCAACAACAATGCTAATCATTCGTACCTGCTGCTGATCGAGTTGAGGTTTAGTCGTTTCCAAACTGAAAGACTCAACAGCATGTTTAATGTCTATGGTCTTTATTTTAACTGGAATTCTGTCCTTCGCTTCAGGAATTTAACCAGCTCTGTCTCACATCTAATGACGTATCAATGAGAATTCTTGATCATTCGGAAAATAGCTATGTCCTCTCACGGGATACAAATATGTGAGGTTTTGTAGATCTTCAAGATGTGCACTAGACTACAAAAACTGAAAACTGAATCATAACTTTGTTTTTTCTCGCCAGGACAACCATCACTAAGCAGAACAAGCTCCTCTCTTCGCTTTTCTAATGGAATGTTGTTTATGTACTACGAAATCATGGATGATACTTCGTCTAAACATCCAAAACAATATGCACATGGCTCTACCAACATTGTATATAACAACAGGAGAACTACGACTCCTGGACTTGTCCAGTTTTTGCTGGAACAACTAGGAACTAGTCTGCTTTTTATAGAAGAGCTAGTTTTTCAAATGCATAGATCTTCGAATATGTATGACTTGTGCTGAAACAAATTTCTACAGAATATATATGTCGTGACAGAGATGACCAAGACAATGTTAGCTCAAAAGGTCGAGTTTTGGATTTGTTCGGTTTTTGTAATAAACCATTCAGTTGCAGTCTTGGAGGGAAGAGTGACAGGAAAAAATCGCAGATGGAGTACGAGGGACGATTAGAGTAAGCAGATTCAAAATTATGTACGTTGCCGTTCTGAGTCTCAGATGAAGAGGCTTACACAGGATAAGGAAACGTGGAGAGCTGCATCAAACCAGACTGTGAAGTGAAGACCACAACATCTCGTCATCTTCATGAGGTGCTACCTGAGACTGTTCCATCTCCAGAATCAGTGCCAAGCTTTCTCTCTGCGGTTAGCGCCCACTGGACAAGTTACGAGTTACATTTTCGAAATATCGTGCGAGAACGACTTAGATGTTTGGCAGAATACCTGACAAAAAATGAAGTGAAGACCTTCCTTATTGATTTCGCATAAAGTTTTGTACCATTAAATTCATCACAGCGTAAATCAGAAATCGTCGCTGAAAATGACTCAACATTTTCATTTTTATATAAAAGAAGGATGTAAGAAAGGAAGAAACGAAAGAACAAACGAAAACATACATCGCGGTAATTAGAGATAGAGCATAAGCTCGGAAAGGCAATCAGCATAATCTTTCAGATGAATTTGTGTCTTGAGCTGTTTAAATAACTATCCTAAAAGTGGACTATTAAAAAGAGGAATGTGGCTCACAAATGGTGCGAAACTACTGTAACTCCTATGTAGCCGATGCCGATGTTAAGTCACCAGTAACTTTCCAGTATACTGGCAAGGGTACCAAAATAATCACATGTAAATAACAAGAATTAAATAAAGAGTTACTTTCTAAATACCTTAGTCACCGATTCTGTAGTGGACACACTGATTACCTGTGCTATTACGAATTGGAGTTGCCAGTTCTACAGCTACATCCATAACTCCGCAAGCCACCTGACTGTGTGTGGCTGAGGGTAACTTGAGTAGCACTAACGATTCTTCCTCCTATTCCAGTCTCGTATTGTTTGCGGAAATAAAGAAAGATTTTCGGTATGCCTCTGTGTGGGCTTTAATCTCTCTGATTTTATCCTCATGATCTCTTCGCGAGATATACGTAGGAGAGGACAATATACTTCTTCTAGACTCCTCGGTAAAGGTATGTTCTCGGAACCTCGACAAAAGCCCGTACCGAGCTACAGAGCGTCTTTCTTGCAGAGCCTTCCAATGAAGTTTATTAATCATCTCCGTAACGCTTTCGGGATTACTGTAGCGAAACGCGCTGCTCTCAGTTGGCTCTTCTCTACCTACTCTATCAACCCCACCTGGTATAGACCCCACACCGGTGAACAGCATTCAGCAGTGGGGGAATTAGTGTACTGTAACCTACTTCCTTTGTTTTCGGACTGCTTTTCCTTAGTATTCTTCTAATGAATCTAAGTCTGGCATCTGGTTTACCGACTATTGATTTTATATGTTTGTTACATTTTAAATCACCCCAATGCCTCCTCCCAGATAATTTATGGAATTAACTGCTTCCAGTTGCTGACCTGCTATAGTGTAGGTAAATGATGAAGTACCTTTTTTTCTATCTATTCGTAGCACATTACACATGTCTAATTGAGATTCAATTGGCAGTTCCTACACCATGCGTCAATTCGATGCAGATCCTCCTGCATTTCAATACAATTTTCCATTGTTACAACCTCTCTAACAGCGTCATCCGCAAAAAGCCTCAGTGAACTTCCGATGTTATTCACAAGGTCATTTATATAATTTCTGTGAATAGCAACGGTCTCACGACATTCCCCTGGGGCACACCTGACATCACTCTTACTTCGGAAGACTTCTCTCCATTGAGAATTACATGCTGCGTTCTGTTACCTTGGAACTCCTCAATCCAATCACAGAATTGATTTGATAGACGATATTCTCTTAGTTTGTTCAGTAAACGACTGTGTGGAATAATCAAAAGCCTTGTGGAAGTTAAGAAACACGGCATCTACCTGAGAACCCATGTCTATTGCCCTCTGAGTCTCGTGGACGAATAGCGCGAGCTGGGTCTAATACGATCTCCTTTTTCGAAACCCATGCGGTATCCTACATAGCAGATTTCTTGTATCCAAAAAAGCCGTTATACTCGAACATAGTAAGTATTCCAAGTCGAATGTTACATAATTTCATAGATTTATAATCTACCTCACATATTTGGCATCTGACATAAAATAGCGTTTCTGAAATGTTCTTCATCTGTTGTAGCTAAAATTCATTGCATTGTTCACTCAGGATGAAATTCTGTGGACGGAATTTATCAGTTCTTTTTGTTTTTCTAGAAAATCACATAAAACCACTGGTTCTCAAAACTGTGAGCGATTGTAAATATTATGTTCTACATCATTGCGTTAATCAAAGCCTAGTTTACAGACTAATTGTAGCCTAAGGAGCGAATACTCATACGCAGATTGAACCATCACACGAAAATTAGTACCAAAGCCTGGATTCGCATCCCATCTGCATCACACCAGGTAGTTACATTAGTCACTACAAGATAGTGGCAAACTGGCTTAGAAAAAAGTCGGTGTTTCCTGAACTTTGCTCTTCACCAGCTACAGTGTCACAGAGTAAAGGCGACGAACTTCTAAAGGTTTCTGTAGGTAGATGAACTAATTGCTCTGCACTAAATTAGCTGTCACCAGCAGGAAGAACTGACTGTAAACGGGATAAGTTACAGGTGTCGTAGATAACAAAAGGCTTCAAACACGGTACGAGATATTTTTTCTTAGTGAATACGGGTCTATGTCTACCATTCTCCTAACAAGAATTACGAATTGAGCTGCATTACAATTTGCTAATAATCGTCCTGGCTTTTCATGGCTTTCAGAGCATTTGGCACATTTCATATATATATATATAAAAGACGCCGGTGACGGCAATGATCCTTTCGTTAGTGAGGAGGGGTGGACAAGTATGAAGCCCTTACTCGTACGGAAATTAGTACAAAGTGACTACCAGTTTGAGTACTGTGGGCAGGGTTTAACTGAAAATTTGTGTCTGACGGGAGGCGTGTTTAGGTAGTTCTTGCTGGTGCGGTGATCACTGTGTCTCCAGTGATGTAATAGTCAGCGCAACTGCCTAGAAAGCGGGACACCCGAGTTCTAATCCCGGCTGGCTACACATTTTCAGCTTTGCCCATTCGCAGTTGATGTCATATCTTCTGTGAATATGAAATAACTGCAGGATCAGAAGTGACGTCTGTTCTTTCGGAATAGATACCACTTGTATACTTATGAACTAACTTATACTAAAGACAACACAAACATCAATGTCCGAGGGAGGATTCTAAACTCCGACGCTGGAGGCCGCGAGATCCGTAAAGTGGCGCTCTAGATCGCTCGGCTACTCGCGCGTGGCACCTGGTATTCCACAGAATATATAAATTTTTTCCTGTATTTTTTACGTTGTTTCACAGATTTTTGTTCACCACTGGCACGCAATGTAATTGGCTATACACTTACACCTTCCACACGAATCACACCGTCCACTGGTGAAAGCCATTTGGAAATCATTTTGGTAGTTTCTTCCGTTTATCGTAGTGGGAGGACTTTGTTTTATAAAGTGTATATGATAGCTAGCATCGGGAATCTTAGAAAAGTCCTGTAGTCTTAGCGGACGTACAGGTGGCTATACAACACAGAATGTGGGCGTAAGCTGCTTTGAGGAGTACTGTGCGGTCCTACATCCCTTTGTACCAGCTTACTTGATTCATGTCTTGGTCTCCCTCTGAGCATTTTCCCATCAATGCTAAATTGACGACTGCTTGAAGTCTGTCAATGTATCCAACCGATGTATTCCTTCTTTTAGTAAAGGTAAAACATAAATTTATTTTCTCCCCAATTCTTTTAAATACCTTCTCATTAGTTACGCGACCTATCCATGTTCTCTACACCACATTTCAGAAGCCTTTACAATATTTTTGTCTGAACTCCTTACTGACCACGTTTCACTACAGTATGATGCTACAATTCACGTTTTCAGAAAAGACTTCCTGATATTTAAATTAATATTGGTGGTGAACAAATTTCTGTTGTTCAGAAATTCTTTTCTTCCCATAGCCATTCTACATTTTATATCTTCTTTACTTCACAAGTTATTTTTCTTATTAAATCATAAAAAGTATACTTTCTTTTATTGTCTCTTTTCGTAATCTAATTTCTTCAGCATTTTCTTTACATTTCGTTACCCTTGGATTGGTTTTGTTAACGTTCATCTGATACCCTTCTTTCAACCAACTGTGCATTCTGCCAGCTTCTCTGCTGCCTCCGACACTAAAGGCAAATAAATACTATATATCAGGCATGACCAAACAGTGCTGCGCGAGCGGGCCATTCCGTTTCAAATTGGGCAGTAGGAAACCTTGCATTTTTGTGGGGTTTCCTTTTTATGTCATAGGAAGTAAACGTTAAGTTAATATCCTTGTCAAACTTGTAGCTGTGATACGCAAATGCTTCCTGTTGTATGTTAGGCGCGAAAGTAACGCAATTTCATGAAATCGCATGATTATAATATTAATAACTCGCAATCTATTCATAGTAGAATTTTCAAATAACTTAAAAAATGGAGGTACTATTGTATAGTTTGATGTGGTGTTTATTCTGTATTTTTTAGAATTTAAATTTCATGTACTTATTATCACTTGCGACCTTTGGTCTATAAAATGCAATTTTAATGGAATTAAATGTACGCAGTATTGTGCACTATTTAATTAAAAAAGTATCAGTGTTATAGTGTTTCAAATGCAAAGCCGTAGAAAAAATAAAATGTAAGTTATTGGTGGAGGTGTATTTTTGAACGTTCAAAAACGAGTACACAGTGAAGTGATGACGCAAGAGTTTTCAGCAAGACCGAAAATACCATATCCAACTGAAGACCTCACAAACATCTCTATGAAGACACACATGGAATAACACAGAAAACCGCCACTGATGATGCTTTATAAATAAAGAAGCGAAACGCGTATGGCACACAAAAAACGCGTTTCATTTAGTTGCTAAAGACGATAATACACCTCCACCAATTTCATATGCGACTAAGGACAACGGAAATCGAAAAAAATGATGTAAGTTACACCTTGTCCAAGAGTGAGGGGGTCTTCCCTTGTTGAGCGGCGCACGGCAGCCCGCTGCATTTTGGAGCGCACGCACGATAAATTGGCGGGTAGATGTGCAGACCACTGGGCAAGTGTGGAAATAGCGGGGGGGGGGGGGGGGGGGGGTTGAGTAGCGCCCGGAGCAGTGAACGAAAGGCGGAAGTGGACTGACGCGAACTCCCGTGCGAACGAAGGAATTACTTAATTATTTTCGTACACCTTGCGGATGCCTCCATAATACTTAAAACGGAAATTAAATGTAATAAAAAGACGTTCAAGCCTATATATGTTTAATCCTTACGAAAAATGCATTTATTTTAATAAATGAGAAACTTGTTTTTGAACAATGAATTAATAGTTGTCATGTTATTCTTAGGTACCTATATCAACTTTAGATATTCACCTTCAAAGTGAAACGTAGTTCAGTGATATCCGATATGAGGTTCTTGGGTTACACAGCACACGAAGTGTCGCGTTCGGAAAATAACGCTATCATCGCCGAATTTTAACTTGAGAAGAAGTAAAAATTAAAAGATGAACGTGTAGCCCACGGTCGCGAAGATAGGATTTTTTAACCAGGTATCGGCAGTATCTAAGGTTGCCTTCATCAGAAAAATAAAATTAATACAATTCACATATTCTAATCATTTAAGGGCTACATTCATGAAAGTTGTTTTCGCTTACATCAATTGGCACATGTAGAAATTATTAATTATTTCGAAAAATACGAGTTCAATTTTCTCATTCTTCGATTTCAAATGGAACAGCCCGACCACGAGCGCTCCTGCCGCGCTTTTACGCTGCGCTTCGAGCGCAGCGGTGACTTGTGCGGCTCTGTGCAGGGCAATGAGGACGGGGGAGGAGGGCGGGGGGCGGGGAACGCCTCTACAGTAAGTAGCCTTGTGGAACGCTAGGAAAGTCAACAGCGGCACGTGTTGTCCTAAATTGGATTTACGTTTTGTATCAGAAGCACTACGGTGACTTTGCATTGTTCAAAAGGACAGAAAAGGGGGAAGCCACATCATTAAATGTGGAATAGGATTTACGATACTTTTTTGTACCTTAATTTGCGAGAAGAGATGGCAAACATTGCTAGAGGTAAAAGGAAAAGAGGACAAGGTTTTCTGTGACCGTTGCTCGATTGATTACCTCGCTTTTATGGTAGGCATTACAAATTATTTAAATAGATTAAGTCTCACAATACATGAATGCAAATAGAGATTTATTTGGAGACATATGTGGCGGATAAAATCGATGGTTTCAACGAAAATTAAACCTATGGAGAGATCAGCTTGAGGCTCACGGAGCATTTCTCGGAACTAAAGGCATTTAACTTGTGGACTAGACTGACGATGTTTCACTAATTGACTGTTATGACAATCGTGTGGCGTTTATGCCCATTAGAGCCCAACTGGAGTCGTTTTCAACCTGCCTGGTGCCTTCTTAGCCGACGCCACTTCAACAACTTGTGTGTCAATGACGATAAATGATGATAAGGACGGCGCAACGCAGAAAGCCCGAGCGGAGAAAATTTCCGACCGGATCGGGAAAGGAACTCAGGCCTCCTGCGTGGCAACGCCCTACGGTGTCCACTAGAGTACGGAGGGAGACCTTTCAGTAATTGAAACAGTTATATGTTCTCTAATAGATTTCAAGACTTCACAAGACTGAAGAATGATTTCGATTTGTTTGTCAGACCTTCCGCAACTTTGACTGCTGACTGCTTTCAACTTGAGCTAATAGATCTACAGTGTAGCACCGGAGGCTAGGACCTAATCAGTTAATCTAAGAATTTGCAAGCATTATCCCTGTATCGTTACCGCTATAGCAATATCCTTGACTGCGCAGATAACCTGCTAAAATTGTTACAATGTCTGTTGCAACGTATGTGTGCGAGCGTCTTTTTTTATTATTTACATTTATTTATCTATTTCAATTATGAAACCGACAATGCTGTTGTTTAACAGATATGAATCTGCCTAGCACCATACGTTTGGCTCTATCGCGAACAAATTTTCATATAAATTTCATACTGTGAAACAGAAGCATAATAGGTTTTTTTTCATCTTGTCAACTTTAAGTTAAATAGCTTTACGCAAAGCGTTTAATTTGTCAAGATAAAAAAAATTAATTCCACTAATCGCATTTATACTATATGCAATGTGCTTATTTTATTGAAGAATAAAACCACTTTCTTGGCGAAATGATGTAAATTTGCAAATATCCAAGGTGTCGCATTTAACTTGATCACCCACATTATCTGTGGAACAACAACAGTTATTGTAAAACAACTTTTACTGGTATCGTGGTGAGGCAGGAGCTCTTTAATGTAAATGTTTCGAAACACAGCGCCGGCTGTCCCCACTACTGCAGGTGTGCGAGTGAGACAGTCGAGTGACGGGAAAAAGAGGACGTTGCCCTAGCAACACAAGTGGGGTTAAGTGCCCATGTCGTAGAGTACTTTCATAAGCAGGATTTTAGCACCAGTATACAGGGTGCCCCATTTATCTTCAGAATACATCTGGAACAATAACAGCCGGCCGCGGTGGCCGAGAGGACTGAGGCGCTCCAGTCACGGTCTGCACGGCCACTATGGTCGGGGGTTCGAATCCCCCCTCGGGCATGGATATTTGTGCCGTCCTTATTATAAGGTAGTTGATATGTAGTTTGTAAGTTTAGGGACTGATGACCCCGTAGTTAAGTCCCATAAGCTTAACAAACATTTTGATTTGAACAATAATAGCTATAGTAAAACTGCTTTTCCCGGTATCAATGTAAGGCAGAGCTCATAATGTAAATATTTTGAAACATTCTAAAACGAAAGCATGTGTGTTTTCAACACAAACTCATGTGCTTTAAATGGACACTCTATATTAATTCATCAAATCTATAGCATGACAAATAACATAAACAATTGGTTTACCGCATATCGCAATATGCCAGTTACATCCCGAGATATTGCGAGGCGAAGTTTAGATTTGAAATACGAGAAATCTGCGGCTATCGCACGTCCTGAGCAGCACGGGGCTCTCGTCTGAGTCTACAAGAGCGGAAGTATTGGCCGTGTCTGTTATATAAACAGAGAGTCATTGTACGACAGAAAGCGCCACATTGATCCTAAATCATTCGAAAAGGGCGACCGATTGGTACCAAACATGAACCTTCTCCATCCTTTGCGGGTGAGGGGCGAGGGTCAAACGTGAAATTGTAAATGGGAATCCCAATTTCTTACTGCAGATTTGAATTATACGGCCCAAATCGTACATGGTTTGTTTGAAACCGTTTTTTTTTCCCTTCGATTGCTGATAGATGGCTCTGTTATCGTACGAGAGAATATTTGTTATAGTTCTGCAGGAATATACCAACTGGGAATAAAAATGAAGGAAATCCATTTTCAGGATGCTTCACAACGCAACCCAGTGTTAGCAGTAATGTTCCCTACCAACCTTTATAGTGAACAGGTAGGTGGGCAGATGTCGAACTTTTGGACATCCGTTTCTTAATACTAGATTTGAATTGTCTATAAAGAGAGCAAGGCACGGAAATTAAGTTAATAGATCATCCCGAAAAGAACAGAAACCTACTACGCTCGGCGCCGGTTCCTACCTAGGTCAATTTGTGCACTTTTGGACAGTTCAAACCTGTTATCTAGAGAAGGCGATTCCCATGTAATGTTTCAGATCGGCACACCACCCTGTCCACTACCGGAGTGGTAGGAATCATTTTTTGTATCACTGGGTAGCGTTCAGAAACAGAGTGTAAATTGTTCTACTTTATTTTCATGCCTAGGCAGTACATTCCTTGAGTAATATAGCAAATATTATCTCTTACGATTTCAGCTCTATCTGTCGCGAATCGAAGGAAACGTCTGAAACAAACCATGCATTATTCATAATTTTCAATGTGAAGCTCTTCTGAATTTCGTTTTTCAAGTAAATACTCTGGCTATGAGGTCCACGTGATACGCAGAACACAGTTTTTACTTTTCAAATGTTCATATGTTAGTAAAGTTATGATATCTAACTGCTGTGGTCATCGGCCTCTAAAATTATAAACTACTTAAACCAACTTATCGTAATAACAACAACAAAACACACACAAACACACACACACACACACACATACATGCCCGAGGAAGGACTCGAACTTCCGGTGGCGAACCGCCGCGCGCACCGCAGTAAGGCGCGCCAGCGTTCACGGCTATTCCGCCGCAGCCTTTACCTTTAACTCAAACGTGTTTCGGCACCTCTTTGCCATCATCAGTGGGTTTTTCATATATTAATTTGTAGCTGCGGAAATGAAAAAAAAAATTAATAATAACCTATGAGTGAATATTAGGCCTAAACGTTATGTCTCGAGATGCAGCGGGATCAGGAGGTGGACCGTGACTAGCAAGGATGTGGACATGGCCAATGGCCTGTAACTAAATGAACTGATTAGTACACATATAATTTATTTACGAAATGAATAATTAAGTTTGCAGTGCCGGTGGTGGTACAAAATACTTCCTATTACACAGTTCTGCAATGTACCACTTAGAATCCTGGCAATAGTACACTAATGCGGCTTGTGCTAAGGGTAGACTGCCGCGGCGGAGCGGCCGAGCGCATTGAGGCACTATGCTACGATGCGCGAGGTCTTTACCTGTCGGGGGTTCGAATCCCTCCTCGGGCATGGATGTTTGTGCTGTCTATAGTGTAAGATAGTTGATAAGTAGTTTGTAAGTTTAGGAACTGATGACCCCCAGTTAAGTCCCATAAGCTTTTCAAACATTCGGACATTTAAAGATAGACTGCTAGGTCTCGTAGATGGAGCTCCTCTGTTTAACTTCTGGATCGAACTGTCGTGTTGCTGTGGTGCGCCGGCTTATGTAGGCGAGCCATCATCTTCCTAATGACCGGCGCGCGACGCAAGCAAAGAGGTACCGAGACAGCGGGTGCCCCTGTCGGCCGAAGTACTACAGAGCGATTTATCGCCCGTCTTCTAATGGTGCGGTGACTTTTGTGGACCGCCGGCGTTGTGGCGAATAGCGACGCCGCAAAATAAAAGTCGTATGTCTTGATTTTAGCTATTATCTTGCTTTATTGGGGCCTTAGAATCCGAATCACAGTTTAAAAAAAAATGGAGTTCCCATTTAAGATTTCACATTTTAACCCCCGCCCATCCCTGCAGTGGATGGGGAAGGTTAAAGTATGGTATCATTCAGTCATACACTTGGAAGTATAACTATTTATGACTTTATCACATACTGTGTATATTTTTCAATGTATTCCATTTGCGGCGGGTATAAGTACAATGGAAAAAAAGTATTTATGTAGGATTGAGGTTGAACTTTTACTCGTTCTTAGAATTACGATGGATAGCTGTTGATTCTTTTTTCACCATAGGTAAACATCCCTTACCCACTCTCTTCTTAATTTTCTTATAGTTGAACCTCCTCCATATTACTAAGGACACCGTGAACCGCTCTTGGTTGTAACAAGAGTAGGGAACACGTGAGGCGCCAAGCTGCTGCTACCGCTCTCAGTGGCGTTCATCAGTTCTGAGAGTTATTTCACCAACTTGTTGTAACTCGTAGGCTCGTTGGTTCTTGCTGTTGAGCCCGTAACGACTAGCAACTGTTTTGCGTAGACTGCTATTAAATGATGAGTTAAAGATGTCGCGATGCCAGCTAATTTATGAGTCATAATCGCAGAAAATTAGCAAACTACACATAATTAACTGTATTGTTTCTTGTCTCTGCATTAAAGTTCGTAACTATTAAATAAAACATGACCCTATTGTGACCGTACACTATCACCGAATCTGAACTGTTACGTGTTCATCGGTTGAGCACCGAATCTCAACTGTGCATGTTCACTCTCTGGACACTCGATCTGAGCTGTACTTCGGCAGCGCGACCCGCGTCGGCTTCTCTCGCCCTGGCTGGCGCCAAATACGGCTTTTAATCAAATTGCGTGGTTATGGTATATCGCCCCAAATTTGCGATTGGATAGGAGATTTCCTGTCAGAGAGGACATAGTTCGGTAGTGTTATAAGTCCTCTGCTGTTCCTTATTTACATAAACGATTTAGGGGAAAATCTAAGTAGCTCTCTTAGGTTGTTTGCAGATGACGCCGTCATTTACCGTCTAGTAAAATCATCTGAAGATCAAAACCAACTGCAGAACGATCTGAATAAGATATCACTATGGTGTAAAAATTGGCAATTGACCCTAAATAACGAGAAGTGTGAAGTCGTCCACATGAGTACGAAATGAAATCTGTTAAACTTTGTTTCCAAGATAAATCAATCAAAAGTGAAGGCCATAAACCCCACAAAATACCTAGGAAATACTTTTACATCAGACTTAAACTGGAAAGAACACGTAGATAATGTCGTGGGAAAGGCGAACCAGAGACTGCGTTTTATTGGCAGAAATCTTAAAAGATGGAACAGAACTACAAAAGAAACTGCATACACTACGCTTGTCCGGCCATTTTTGGAGTGTTGCTGCCCAGTGAGGGATTTTTATCAGGTAGGTTTAACGGAGGACATCGAAAGAGTCCAGAGAAGGGCAGCTCGTTTCGTATTGTCACGATACAGGGGAAACAGCATTACGGAAATGATACAGGATCTGGGATGGAAATCATTACAACAATGGCGCTTATCGCTGCGGCGTGGGCTACTTACGGAACTCCAATCGCCAACATTCTCCTCTGAATGCAAAAATATATTGCTGACTCCCACTTACATAGGTAGAAATGATTATAAGAATAAAATACGAGAAATCAGAGCTCGAACGGAGAGATTCAGGTGTTCTTTCTTCCCGCGCGCGATTCGAGAATAGAATGGGTGATAAATAGTATAATGGTGGTTCGATGTATGCTCCGCCAGGCACTTAAATGTGATTTGCAGAGCATCCCATGTAGATGTAGATGGCCGACGCGCATCATCTGCCTTTTTGTTAGCGTTTTGTTTTCATTTACAATTGATTCTTATATGTTTTTTTATTATGACGTATGGTAACATTGAGGGATTAGCTACTGAGAACTTCATACGTGGTCTACTATTAGTTTATTAAATAATGATAAAAATATGATGCGTTTTAGTGGGAGATCGGGTGAGAGGTACAGGCAACTCGGGGATCTTTGCTATATTATATCGCACGGGAACCGAACCTACTGGTGGCAACTGTTATCCTTCTCACACTGCCTGTACCATCTGTCAGTTACTGGTTCTAACCTGCTGTACGGAAGCGATTCACAAATCTGAATATGATGGCTGTAGGCCAGAAATATTACACATTCCATCCATTAAAATGACTACACAAATGAGAATGTTTTTACGACTACTGGAGAGATGCCGACAAATGCGTACTACGCGGGAGAGAAAACGTGCCTTTGCGTGGGCTTCAGAGCGCTGGTGGACAGCGAGGTGACCCGGCTGGCCGGCGGTGGATTGTTCCAGTGCGCAACAAGCGAGCCCTCATTTGATTAAAAAGCCATCAGGCCAGGCAGGGCGGGCAGGGCAGAGGCGGCTGGCGGAAGTGCCGGCCGGCAAGCGCCGACTCCATATTCATCAGCGCCTCGGCGCACCTGTCCGGGATTAGCGCCATTACCGACCCGCATTCCGGGGCTCATTACTGGCCACGCCCTACAAGGGAATGCAAATTCATTTTGCCGCCGCACGGCTACTCGCATTACGACAGCACCGTCCTCTGTACGGCACCGACAACCAATTTTCCAATCGAGATCGTTACGTGCAATATTCTCAAAGTAATATCCGTTTAAGCTGCAGTAGAGTCATTGAATTAAAACATATGCCGCGGCCCGGATTCGAACGTGGGACTTCCTGCTTACTAGGCAGACGCCATAACCATTAGGTCACCATTAGAAAATTAAGGAAACTGAAATAAACTTCTGTAACTTAATTACTCCAGTGTCAAACAACAAAAATAAAGTGCACTCTCCTGTGCATTTAGAGTGGAAAAAAAAGCAATATCCTTCTGATAGGTGAACATTGAGTTAAATACGATAGTTTCTTTACAAACATAACATATTAATATTTTGTGTTTAAAAAGTGATCTGTAGTTTGTCTCTGATGGTAAGGTGTAAGTTAATCGAGTTTTGTTTTTTTCGTATGTGAGCGCCGATGGCGCGAATTTTTGGGCTAAGACCTGTGATCGATGGTACATTCTGTTACCTATAATAACTAGACATTATTTCCACCTACAATACAGAAGTATTAAGATATCCCGTATACTGGGTTTCCGACTTCATGACGACATCAAGGGTCAAAGCAGACGGGTGGTATCCCAGTCTACAGTTATGCCTTTGGTATGAACATGGTTAGTCAAAAGACCCAGTGCGCCCTTTTATTGTGGTATTTACCGAACATGGGCGCCATGTTGAAATCGGCAATCTTGAATTAAGTTTTTTATTACTACTATTTTGTCAGTAACTGACATTTTAGCTCCTGGTTGTGTGCAAAATACAGGATGATTCTAACAATACAGCAAACAGCAACCAACCATTTTATATCATGCTATTTATTTTCTCCATAGCGCCGTTACCAGTTTCAAATCTTCCAGTTCATCGTCAGACGGCTGTTGACGTCCATATACATTTTTTGTCATCTACATTTCGATGATGCACATAATTTTGCCATGTGTGTAGAAGTTCTTGGTTATGTGGTGCTGTCGAAAAATCAGTTTCTTTATGTTGTAGTGTTGTTTACTTCAGTCGCTGAAGCAATGAGTACTTTGTGTATCACTTATTTCTCTTATTACGAGTAGCATAACGTGAGTAACCACGCACACAGTACACACAGACACACACACACACACAAGCACAGACACCGAAACGTTTTTGCCACATAGGATTTTTCAACGGCACCACAAATCGAAGATTTTTTTGCCACGAGACAATATTACGTACAAAATCGAAATGTAGATGACAAAAAAAGTATTTGGATGCAAACAGTCTTCTGACAATGAACTGAAAGATTACAAACGGGTAACATTGCTATTTAGCAAATAAATACCATAATCAATTGCGGTTGGTTGCTACTTTCTTCATTGTAAGAAACATCCTGTGCTTTTTATTTATTTATTTGAATGGAAAATGGGTCATGTGACATATCAGTATTTTCCAACAATTTCATTCCTGTAAACATATTAGACCCAGTAGTTTTGGTTCAAAAGTTACAAGGTCCCTCTTTCACCAAGATATCTTAGTGATGAGGCAAACTATATGTCAGTGGTATATCCAACAGACAGAACCGAACATACTGGAGTGATAAGAATTCACACTGGATGGAAACTTCAAATGTAGTTGGTGACGTAAATGTTCTGATGAAGTGTAAGATACAGGGTACCCGTATAAATGAATCCATTTTCACTGACCTAAATCTAAAAGCTAAAAGCTACCTGGAAATGATGCAAGAAGCAATGATCCCTGTAGTCTGAAAGAAGATGGAATTTTTCCCCTCTTATTTTCAAAACGAGTGGGTCCATCATACTTCGGAGCAGTTGCTCGTCAGTGGTTAGATAAATATCCTGCTCATCTGATTGGCCAAAGAGCTTCTGTAGACTGACTATTCCGATCATCTGATTACACACCACTCGAATTTTATCTATTGAAATCAAATTGGATATGGAGAGAGAAATAAGAAACTGACACCATCTCCAGCAAGGCATTCAAGAAGCTTGTACCAGCATTTCTGTGGAACTACACTTGTGATTTCCTGACAGTTCTATTCAGCGACTTCAGGTGAACGCTGACCAAGAGGTTAGCATTTGAACACATTGATAGTTCTTTATACAGAACATTCCAGACTGCACTTCCAAATAAAATGTCTTACAACTTCTGAACCAAAGCTGCTACGTCGAATCTGTTTACAGGAATGAACTTCATATACCACACAACCCACTTTCCTGTTATTTTTAAGTGAGTTCAAGATCAAGACCATGTTTGCTACATCCCCTAGATGACAGGCCTCCATCGCCCATGCCTTATTAGAATATTTATTTCTCCTACTTCCTGCACAGTTTTCGACGTAAACGGGTATATTGCGACTATCTAGCTACCCTGGATAATTACGAAAAATGACCGTAATTCTGTCTTTTGTGTCCTTATTTGGGCTGTAACTTCTTGTAGTGCATCGTGAAAAAATCTTAATGATTTTCAGCTATTTTTTAAAACTTGCAAAATTGTATAAAGCTACCCTAGGGGGCACAGCGTAATACTATTACAGTGATGTGAACTGTGGAACGGCTGTTGTATGAACCACTATGATGAAGAGCGAACAGTTCAAGATGATTAAATTTCAGTAGGAATCCTTGGCAACAATTCAGATCACTAGCTTGGTAAAATAATCAGAATAAGGATAATGATTGTAACTAGGAAGTGATAATTTTGTGAACGGTGAGAAAATATCGAAACACTTTTGTATGGCCGTAAAAAACATACTACTGACGTCATAAAAGTGGTTTTCTTTGCCGTGATGTAGATTGTAATGCAGTGGTCATATTAATTTATTGTTCCTAGTTCTCAACCACAAAATTCATATGACCATAATATAATAAACTGTAATGTTTTAGCCGACCGCGGTGGCCGAGGAGACTGAGGCGCTCCAGTCACGGTCTGCACGGTCACTACGGTCGGGGGTTCGAATCCCCCCTCGGGCATGGATATTTGTGCCGTCCTAGTTCGTAAGTAGTTCATAAGTAGTTTGTAAGTTTAAGGACTGATGACCCCGTAGTTAAGTCCAATAGACTATACAAACATTTGAACATTTGAACATTTTGTAATGTTTTAACACATTGGCTGCAGCGTGGGCGCCGGCGGCCACAGCAGGCGGCTCTGGCGCGCCTCTGACGTCATCGCGGCAGTGAACGTGTTTATAGGTATTACCTTTCAGAGTGTGATAGTTTATACCTTAGCAATGTTTGTGGAAAAACAGACAGCATCGGAGATCCCTTAAATTTTGTGTTAATCTAAGATTTTTAAAGTTAAATAAATATTATAAAAAAACTGGGAACAATTATCTAAAACGTACAATTTTAGCTTTTAACTGTACCTTGTGCTGAAACAGTTCAATAAGCATTCCATGTCAATATAATTGCTTGTTACGTAGTAGGCCTTACCTCAGGTTGTGTTACACACTGCTCCGAACCAAGGCACACTGTCAAGTTTACATTTAGGCATAATATTCTCAATAACTAAACATATTTCAAATCCGCACTTATTCTGTGAAGTTTAAATGGTTGCAGAAAGATCCTTAGCGAAAAATACACACGAAGGTCTAGCTTGTCGAAAAGATCTCTTTCAAAATTTAAGCAAAACACACTAATGTTACATTGTGCTCCACATTTCCCTGCTTGTAGGTACATAGGCAGGGAGCATTAATGATGTAAGTGCTGCCTCAACATCATCAGAACTTTTCAAATTCTTGGAATCATGTTAGAATCTGGAACTGTAACAACAGCCCTTTCCAAGTTATTCCCTACTCTTAAAATATTCCGTCAATGTGATTTGATAAATGTTGTTATACTTGTTGCAACCAACTGCAGTACGCTGTAGAAATTTAAAGAACTTCACGCCCCCCCCCCCCCTCCTTGTTGTAGTCCTCAGTTCAAAAACCGGTTTGCCGGCCGCGGTGGCCGAGGAGACTGAGACGCTCCAGTCACGGTCTGCATGGCCACTACGGTCGGGGGTATGGATATTTGTATGGATATTTGTGCCGCCTTTAGTATAAGGTAGTTGATAAGTAGTTTGTAAGTTTAGGGACTGATGACCCCGTAGTTAAGTCCCATAAGCTTAACAAACATTTGATTTGAAAAACCGATTTGTGCAGCTTTACAAGTTAACCTAGCCTGTGCAGGTCTCTTCATCTCTGAACAAGAACGGCAACCTACATTTTTTTTTCTTTTGTAGAATGACATGTTGACCATAGCTGGTTAATTTATTAGATCAAAGCTACCGGTTTCGGTAAATATACCATTATCAAGTACCGGCAGAGCTTAGCCAGTTGCTTAGAATGTCATTGAAGAACTTTAAAATAAATAATTGGCATGATGCTCCACTTACTGTAAATGTTACAAACAATCAGTCACTGCAAAAACCATTTCCAGAAAGTGAAGCATGATTCAGTTATTTATTTTAAAGCTTTTCAATTTTATAACATGACGTTTTAAGCAACTAGCTAAGCTCTGCTGGCGCTTGATAATGGTATATTAATCGAAACAGGTAGCTTTGAGCAGCTGTGGTGAACATGACATTTAGGGGACTGATGACCCGGTAGTTTAGTCCCCTTTAAATACCCAACCAACCAACCAACATGACATTTAACAAATATATAAAAGCTGTTAAACCGCACCTTTTCACTTTCCTAAACATACATTCTTTTGAACCTGAATGTTGTATTCGTGATTCGGTCATCCTCTGTGATTTTTAACCCCCTTCCCACCTCCTCCCCCACCACGAAATCTTCGAATGATTGTAAAGCTTTGCCACCAAACTGCAGTGGTCATCAGTTCCTAGACTTACATACAACTTAAACTGACTTACGTGCACACACACACACACACACACACACACACACACACATGGCTGAGGGAGAACTTGAACCTCAGATTGAACCTCAGAATGTGGCCGAGCTGTCTGCGGCGCGCCAGTCACAGTCTGCACGGCCACTACGGTTGGGGGTTCGAATCCCCCCCTCGGGCATGGATATTTGTGCCGTCCTTAGTCTTAGCTAGTTCATAAGTAGTTTGTAAGTTTAGGGACTGATGACCCCATAGTTACGTCCCATAAGCTCTACAAAAATTCTTTTGTTATTGAATGTGGGCGACCGCGCGCTCCACAGCAAGGCGCTCGCCCATTCTATCGCAGCTTCACGTCCTCCCCCTCCCCCCCCCTTCGGTCACTTCCCTCTAATGAAAAAAATGACGATTCCTCGGCAAGTTACAATGTGTCATACCAAACGTTCGCTTTGTTTAGTCAAGATGTGCCAGCAATTTCCGTTATCTCCAGTCCTGTTCGCCACCTGATTACTTACGCGATCTACCTATCTAAACTTCAGCATAAGCAAATATTCGAGGAAATGTTATTGTGATTTACACAATCTGTCATTATGATGGGATTATTACACTGACAGATACATGAGGGATGGTGTAATGTGCTGCGAATACATAGTAAGAAAGATCCTGTATCATTTAGCTACACTATAGCAGGTCAGCAACTGGAAGCAGTTAATTCCATAAATTACCTCGGAGTAGGCATTAGGAGTGATTTAAAATGCAACGACCATACAAAATCAATCGTCGGTAAAGCAGATGCCAGACTTAGGTTCATTGGAAGAATCCTATGGAAATGCAGTCCGAAAACAAAGAAAGTAGGTTACAGTACACTTGTTCGCCCACAGCTTGAATACTGCTCTCCGGTGTGGGATCCGTACCAGATGGGGTTGATAGAGGAAGTAGAAAAGATCCAACAGAAAGCAGCGCGCTTCGTTACAGGAGCATTTGATAATCGAGAAAGCGTTACGGAGATAATTGATAATCTCCAGTGGTAGACTCTGCAGGAGAGACGCTCTGTCGCTCGGTACGGGCTTTTGTCGAAATTTCGAGAACATACCTTTACCTAAGAGTCTAGCAGTAAATTGCTTGCTCCTACGTATATCTCGCGAAGAGATCATGCAGATAAAATCAGAGAGATTAGAGCCCACACAGAAGCATACCGACATTCTTTCTTTCCGCGGACAATTAGTGACTGGAATTGGAGGGCCGGCCGCGGTGGCCGAGGGGCCTGAGGGACATCAGTCACGGTCTGCACGGCCACTACGGTCGGGGGTTCGAATCCCGCCCTCGGGCATGGATATTTGTGCCGTCCTTAGTCTTAGCTAGTTCATAAGTAGTTTGTAAGTTTAGGGACTGATGACCCCATAGTTACGTCCCATAAGCTCTACAAAAATTCTTTTGTTATTGAATGTGGGCGACCGCGCGCTCCACAGCAAGGCGCTCGCCCATTCTATCGCAGCTTCACGTCCTCCCCCTCCCCCCCCCCCCCCTTCGGTCACTTCCCTCTAATGAAAAAAATGACGATTCCTCGGCAAGTTACAATGTGTCATACCAAACGTTCGCTTTGTTTAGTCAAGATGTGCCAGCAATTTCCGTTATCTCCAGTCCTGTTCGCCACCTGATTACTTACGCGATCTACCTATCTAAACTTCAGCATAAGCAAATATTCGAGGAAATGTTATTGTGATTTACACAATCTGTCATTATGATGGGATTATTACACTGACAGATACATGAGGGATGGTGTAATGTGCTGCGAATACATAGTAAGAAAGATCCTGTATCATTTAGCTACACTATAGCAGGTCAGCAACTGGAAGCAGTTAATTCCATAAATTACCTCGGAGTAGGCATTAGGAGTGATTTAAAATGCAACGACCATAAAAAATCAATCGTCGGTAAAGCAGATGCCAGACTTAGGTTCATTGGAAGAATCCTATGGAAATGCAGTCCGAAAACAAAGAAAGTAGGTTACAGTACACTTGTTCGCCCACAGCTTGAATACTGCTCTCCGGTGTGGGATCCGTACCAGATGGGGTTGATAGAGGAAGTAGAAAAGATCCAACAGAAAGCAGCGCGCTTCGTTACAGGAGCATTTGATAATCGAGAAAGCGTTACGGAGATAATTGATAATCTCCAGTGGTAGACTCTGCAGGAGAGACGCTCTGTCGCTCGGTACGGGCTTTTGTCGAAATTTCGAGAACATACCTTTACCTAAGAGTCTAGCAGTAAATTGCTTGCTCCTACGTATATCTCGCGAAGAGATCATGCAGATAAAATCAGAGAGATTAGAGCCCACACAGAAGCATACCGACATTCTTTCTTTCCGCGGACAATTAGTGACTGGAATTGGAGGGCCGGCCGCGGTGGCCGAGGGGCCTGAGGGACATCAGTCACGGTCTGCACGGCCACTACGGTCGGGGGTTCGAATCCCCCTCGGGCATGAATATTTGTGCAGTCCTTCGGATTAGCTAGTTCATAAGTAGTTTGTAAGTTTAGAGACTGATGACCCCGTAGTTAAGTCCCATAGACTCTACAAACATTTGAACATTTGGAATTGGAGGGAGAACGGATAGTGGTACTCAAGGTACCCTCCGCCACACTCCGTCATCAGTGGTCATCAGTCCGTATCTTACAAACTACTTAAACTAAGGTAAACTAACCTAAGGACAACCCACACACCCATGCCCCAGGAAGGACTCGAACCTCCGACGGCGAGCAACCGCGCGCTCCGCAGCGAGGCGCTACAGACCGCTCCGCCACTCCACCGCGGCCACACCGTCGGGTGGCTTGCGAAGTATGGATGTAGATGAAAATGTACAGTGAGTAGTAGTAGGAGAATAAATAGGAATAGATAGATATATATGACACAGTGAGGTGGAAGAGGAGAATGAGGTGGGGAGAGAAACAGGCAGAGGTAAATAGAGTTGGAAGATGAGGTGTACAGAGATAATTGTGAAGAAGAGGGATACTAAAAGAGGAGCGGTGGCAGGCGGTGGACAGAAAGAAGAGGTAGGAGGAGACATCAGGTAGGAGAAGGCGGGTAGAAGCGTGACAAGGACTTACGTTCGGTGGATCTTTCTCGAGTGAAGATATCAGACAGGAAGATATACAAAAATATCACATTTTACCACCGAATATTTTTCTCAAATTCCGTTGATGAATATTCTGAAGCTGAAGGGTCGTCGTCTTTCAGCATATGCGAGCAGTACAGAGCCAACGAAACCGCGGTCGGCACGTAAGCACAGAGATCACGTCTGTAGCACCGAAAGGGCGAAAGTGTGACCTCGTGGGCAGCGTCGCGGGTGCGGGAGCGTGCAGGTGGTGGACGAGTGATGCGGCGCGCCACCTGCTGGCCAAACATTTGTCTGGCCGCCCCCGCTAATCCCAGAAATACTGCGGCCACCTCCTGCAGCCCCCTCCCCCACCTCCTGCCTAATCCTATTCAATTTGTTTCCCACGCGGCGTCGCTCCCACCTTGCCCCCTTTGTCGCAGCGCAGCAACCCGCCCCCATCCCTGCGCCGCGTCGCGGTATTTCCAGGTTCCTCTCGCAACCCGTGCACACCCTACTACATCTCCATCCCATCTCTGTTGTCACCCACGCGTCCTATCTCGCTTTCAGCACAATTTTCAGTCTCCCCGCATGTTTCCTGTTCTGGGCTTTATGGGTGTTCGTATTCCACAAGAAAGAGACAATGTAGTTTTCGTGTATTTCATTTCCAAGGGGAATGTACACGGGGTAAGTAATTTATGCATGTTGCTGACGAAAAGAAGAATTATGGCTTTAAGCGTCAGATACAGATTGTATCCTGTGTGCACAGCGAGGAGAAGAGAAATTGTGCTGACTCCCCTAGTTCACCGGCTCAGCCGGCAGATGTCAGTGGCTCTGCTTGTGACCACGGAAGTGTTACTAACTATACGTCAAACGCAACACGAAATTTCTTGCATCAGTTAAATGTATGTAATGAAATTAAAAGTACGTGGTCATCAGTTGTCTGCTGATTTTGATAGTTTCTGGACAGTTTCCTTCCGTATCTGCTTTATGCCAGTGAAAAACCGGTTTTTCATGCAATGGAAGGAAGGAAGGGAGCATGGAGTTTTACGTCCCGTCGACAGCGTGGTCATTAGAGACGGTTTCATGTAATGAAAAAAATCAGCTTAGGAACGATGTCCGTCGCAGCATTTATCGTTCATCATTTCAGTACTAACTAGTGGACCAGTTCGAATACTTTGCATCGTTAGTGGAATGAGAAAAAAAATGGAAGTAAAGTTAAATGATCACGCATAGCTTTCTTCAGAATCAATCAATGCAAGTGTTTAAAAGCGCTGTAACCGATGCAACAGAGGAACAAACGAACACCAGACCATGATTTCCAACTTTATCCTTACAATCGCGGGGATTACATATTTCTAAATTGACTAAACTATGAATTTTCAGTTTAGTGTTTTCGTAATGCAGTTCTTGGAGCTTAACTACATCAAAAATCAGCTGACCGAAACATTTTTTCCCAACTTCTTTACTCAGAAAATGACTTACTTTCTTCCATAACACGTGCATTAATTCCATACGAGCGTTTGAGACTCTGTAATAAATAACTGAGACGTATTTCGGAAGGAAGGGTCACCATTACTCGCTTCAAACAATGTCTGTATCTTTTGGCAGTTTTAATCTTTAAGAATGCACTCTGCAGAAGAAACTCGTCATATCACATTCCCTAATTTTTTTCCAATTGGCTTTACTTTAACATAATGTCAACTACGATCGTTTGTTTCTTACTTAATTTGCAATGATCTTCGCAATTTGACTGATTAGTTTACGCTAATCTGAGAGCTGCTTTCTCAGTATTACGGTATTAGCTGTTCTGAATTGATTCCGCAAAAAATTTCTTACACTTTAATGAAATTACTGTCGCATCCGTTAGCTGTTAATTCAGTATTTTCCGCGAAAGAACACTAGCTGACATAGCAAGTTCTACCACAGCTTCTCTTTTGTGTATGTTTTACTGTTTTTTTTCTTTTGTGTAACAGTTTCCACAGATATTTCGCTAACTGGGAGAAAAATGAGGAACCGCTTCTGCTTTTAGAAACCATATTTCTCTTTAAATTTCGACTCCTTTACCGTCAATAATGGATAAGCACCTTAATAATTGCACACACAACAATTTTGTGACAGCTTTCTGTCTTAGCAAGCAACTGCTCTGACCAATTCTAAAAACTCTACTAAGTTTTATACAGATCTAAAAATGTTTTTTCTCTGTAGTCAGAACTAAACGAAGTAACTAAACAAGTGGAAATATTTTGTAATTCATCTTTAAATTGCAGGTAACTGTAACTGGGAAACTTTTATACCCGACAGGCTTCAACTTCTCAACATTAAATAACCACAAACAGATTCAGAAAAGAAGCACAAATAATCGCAACATACACAGTCCATTAAAGCAAAATCACGCCAACTTGAGTACCAAGCGACTGCTCGTATTTTGCGGGTAACGCCACCTGTCCTATCCTTATAAATAATGAAAGTTCCTGGCAGATTAAAATTGTGTGCCGGAACCGGGACTCGAACCTGAGACCTTTGCCTTTCGCGGGCAAGCACACTACCGACTGTGCTATCCCGACACGACTCACGATGCCGCCTCACAACTTTACTTCCGCCAGTATCTCGCCTCCTACTTTCCAAACTTCACAGAAGCTCTCCTGCGAACCATGCAAGACTAGCACTCCTGGAAGGTTCGAGTCCCGGTTCCGGCACACAATTTGAATCTGCCAGGAAGTTTCATATCAGCGCACACTCCGCTGCAGAGTGAAAGATTCATTCTCGAAACATCCCTTATAATAATGTTTGAAAATAATGTTTGTAATTCTATCGGACCAAACTGCGTGGTCATCAGTCCGTAGCTTACAAACTACTTAAACTAAGGTAAACTAACCTAAGAACAACACACACACACCCATGCCCCAGGGAGGACTCGAACCTCCACGGCGAGCAACCGCGCGCTCCGCAGCGAGGCGCTTTAGACCGCTCGGCTACTCCACCGCGGTTGTCCAATGCTTCCTGTGTTTATCCAGAGTCAGCATACTTCTCCTACTCGCTATGCTATGTGCATTAATAGTATAAAACGATAAATAGCTCAATGTTGGCTCGTCTGTGTTTTAGATTCCAATACCAATAACTTGCACTTACTCCACAATTATCGCTTGTTTATCAACAATAACTGTAACGAATAACGGAAATTTAATCAATTCTTCATCGAGTGAAAATATGAAACTGTAAGATGTGGAGAAAAGACATTTTTTTCACCGAATATATTTCTTGAAATTGGATAATAAGTTTCATATCTTCCAGAAATTCATTGGCACTCTTTGTACCGTAACTTCATTGCTGTTCGGCTTTATCTTGATAACGGATAAAGATTAGCGAGCCACGCAGGAATGGCCATGCGTCCTAAAGCAACTTGCTGCACAGAGCGCGGCTGCTTCCCGTCGGAGGTTCGAGTCCTCCCTCGGGCATTGGTGTCTGTGAGTTGTCCTTACCATAAATAGTTCAAGTAGTCCATAAGTCTAGAGACTATGACTATTACAGTTAGGACCCTTAGCTTTACAAACATTTGAACTTTTTGAAAGAATACTGAAAATTGTAATTGCGTTCCTACATAAATGTCTACACAATATAAATTATAAAAAATTCAGTCAATTTCTGTGAATAGTTACTTAGGTATTTGCGGTCCGCGGTGTAAAAACGGTTAAAACCAGTTTTCATATATTTGTAAGTAAATTACATGTGGACCTATGTATCCCGGTAACGGATAATAGCATTAAAAAATAAAATAATAAAATTATTTCAGAATATACTCTCAAGATGGAATTTTAAAATATTTCGAGGATTTGCGCTTATTAAAAACAAGTGGAAGTGGCGAGCCCCATAATTCGTAGTTTTGGTACCAAGTAACATTTATCCATTTTCAATAAGAACTCCTACCACATTCTTCACCAAGTACTTCCTATGGACGAAGACCGGAAGTGTAATGTATTTCGTATGAGCACTAACCTTCAGAACGTTCGCATGAAGTCCCCTTATATTACACGCAGCTGTTTTCATTAGCTATTTACAAATATCATCCTGTCAGATTGTTACAGCTGTATTCTCTTTCGACAATTGTATGTACCGCCCAGTTGTAGTGATTCTCTCGAACTTCTGAGCTGTAGCATATTAATTTTACGTATTCACAGAAACAGAGTCTGTGACATGTAGCGGATTCTCTAGTTGTAAACATTCACCAACACTTATTTTTATGACATCATGTAGTGTTACTGATATGTTGCTGTCCAGCGATATCTATTAGAGTGTTTGTAGACCACTTGCTGGCTTCTATAAAACTCCATTTCTTTCACATACAGTAAACACAACTTAGAGTTTTTATTTTATTTTCTTATACATTCTGTAATATTTTATAAGTAACAGCAGACTTTTCAAATGAGTTACACATATACGAGACATCTTGTTTATTGTCGGTTACATCGATTAGATGGTGATGTTGACCAGATCTTCCACCAGTTGACTAGGTGGTTTGTCATCGTTGTCGAATACCTTGTGCGTTCAATATGTAGCAAAGATAATCCAATTTACATTTACCGTAATAATCTATGCATTGAAAACATGAAACACATAAACGTAAAATTATACTCATCTATCACGATCCATGTATCTTTTCTACTGCGCCTGGGATCCATGCATTGCAACACATTTTGTCCAATTAGGAGGCATAATTATATATAAGTATCAAAAAAAGTATTGCATCACCACGACTCTAGGGATTCATGATCCTCTACATAAAATGGAATACAGATGTAGATATAAAAACAAGATTTGACATGATGGGTTATCGTGTGTTCTGCCAGATGTCATTGTCTTATCTGCACAATATTTCGGCTATGTAACTCGTAACTGCTTTCTGATTGGACCAGGTCCAATATTAATGTCTGTGGCCGTACCCCTCCACTGGAAGTTGTAGGTGCTCCGTCTATGGTTCACACCCATCATACCCAACTCTGAGAGCTTCATCTTCTGCCTGGTTGATCCGTTTTTCATCCACTGTAGCTGTAGATGACCTCTTTGTGGTCTGCACCCGCCATACCCATCTCTGAGAGCTTCATTTCCTGTCTCGCACTCCGTTTGTAGGTCCGCGTCCGCCAGTTGTCATGATATTCGGGAGCGTTGATGTTCTGTTCTGCGTCAGTAGTGGCCCTAGGTGCTCCCTCTGAAGTTCGCACTCACTATCGTGTTATCTGCTTTATGGTGCTCCGTTTGTGCTCCGCGCGCGCTCGCCTATGTTCTGGGGCGCTAATGTTCCATTATCCGTCCGCTGATGCCCTGGGTGCTCTCTCTTTGGTCCGCGCCTATCACACCCACCTCTGAGAGATTCACCTTCGGTCTGGCGCTCTCTCTGATTTCCGCTCCTGGACATTGTGTCTTTAGTCCCATCCTCCTGGTGCTCTGCTTGGGGAACGTTCTGCATGTTCACGCCTTCAGGACAGTACCAGTATAACACAAATACAAGCACTGGAGGCGTGAACATGGATAACGTTCTCCAAGTAGAGCAGCAGAAGCACCAGAAGGACTGAAGACACGATGTCCAGGAGCTGGCACAATGGGCCCGGACGACAGAGGTGGTGCCAGACCGAAGTTGAAGCTCTCAGAGGCAAATAAAACGGCCGAGGACCATAGAGAGTGTACCCAGGGCAGCAGCGGATGGAAACCGGAACATCAATGCTCCAGAACAGCTCAGCGAGTGGGGTGGTCTGCAAATGGAGTGCCAGACCACTGATGGAACGCTCAGAGGCGGGAATGACGGGAGGACTCGAACTGCCGACGGCGAGCAACTGTGCTACACACCTGTGGACGATATCTCCTCGAAGAATGTGTGAGACTTATCAAATCCGACAAAGACGCAATTATCTTCCCAAAATGAACTTAAACAAAACGAAACTTTTACAAAGGCTGAACTTAAATTAATTCAAAATTTATCATTTTGAAAGGCTCGAAATTATATTGTTTGAATTATAAAAAATAATATGCAAAAAATTTATTTATTTAATTTAACTTATATAAATTACAATTTATTTTTTCTTATCGTTATTATTTACAAGCCCTGGCCTAAATAAGGGCAATTTGGAGAAAAAATTGAAAGATATAACTAAAAACAAACATTACAATATATCAGTAAGACTGAATGGCATATTTCTCGTCAATACGTTAACTATCATATTAAGCCTTTTGTTCTTCAGCGTAAAGCCACCTTTTAAAAATATTGGCGAACGTTGACACTGCATTGGTCGCGCTCTAAAATGCGTGGCCACAAGAATTACATATGTATGACATTTTCCCAAATAAAAAAAGGCAATTGAATTTTCAGATACTTTTATTGAGTGTTTTATGTATTACCAATAGTAATATTTATTAAAACTACCAAGAAGAAGTAAACATATCATCTCATATTTGAAAAATCAACAAACTTTTCACAACAAGTCACAGTTTTAAGTAAGTTAACACCATTGGCTATGACCTATTTTCAAAAAAACACATAATTGTGCAAAAATAAACCTAGTCATGATTTTATGAACAAGAAACACTGGCCATCTTGGAATTATCTAGGGAAACAAATTTTTTACACGCGTTACACACTTTTCTTGTACTTCTAATTCTTGTTCGAAGAACCATAGAACTCCCCTGTGTTTCTCGAAGTTAAAGGCTGACTTTCTACCAGAGGAATGTCAAGAGAGTCCTTCATTTTGAAGGACACGTTTATTGGCAACATTGTTTCGTCTAATCTCCGCTGAGGCAGAGGCTCCATGCCAGAATTGGAGCTTTTTGCGTCTTATCCTTAATTTTCCAAAAATTCAATGAAATTCTACTGTTATCTCAAATATTTATACATTGTAAAATAGTATTGAAATTACCTAATACGTATTCAAACAAATAAGTGGATAAAACTGATCATGAAAACAGTTTTGTTTTTCCAAAATACGTAACAGGTCGCGATTAGTACAGTGGTTGACCGCCGAATTTTACGACCTCCTGTTGGGCAACCATACGTGACCGGCGCTCACACAACCCTGAGAGACTGTAGCAGAAGCCCATCCTAAAGTTCACAGTCGCTCGAGGCACTGTCGCTTCTGGATTTTCAGATTTATCTGTATTTCTACAGGTGGATGAAATATGTAATCCACGCGAACACTGCTGGGTTAACGTGGCCTTGTGTCACCTACCTTATAGAGACAATGGCAACTGGTATAGTCATTCACAGTATCTTGGGCCTGCAGCGTGGTGCTTGTCTTTCAATAACATAATTATTTAATACAATCAGTTATCATAATGTTGATAGCTGCTTTTTTCTATTAATACGTCATCAATAGGCCGATTTTGGCCCTATGAGCATCATCATTCTGTCTGGGAGTAATCATATTTTTCATGAATTTTGATACAAATATAAATATTTATAATTTTAGTTAATACTTTGTCAGTAATTACATCTATTGTCCATCGTGGAGCACTGTTACTTTATATTTCAATTGATACGTGTGAATGCAGTCTGATTTCATATACGATTAATGCAGTTTTCGGTATGTAAGATTACACAGGTTTTGGTGTAGACAATAATATTTCTGACAGGTCGAAGGGACAGGTAATCCAGCGATGCCTTATGGTTACACTTTGTTTATTTATCTGTGTAAAATAATCTATGGTGTAGAAAGGTACACATGGGGTGTATATCATTGTTTATATCCCGAATATAAAATCTGAAAAAAAGTATGTAAATATTATGTGTGTTTCAGGTCTTTTTGTTAGTTCAGAATCTCTGCTGAAACGCTCATTATATCCCTTCAGTGTTCAGTGTAAGACCTTCACTGCCCCTATTATTTCATCAGTTTCGTGATTTTCTGTTTTTAAACGGATAAAGAACGTTGAAAGGTTTTTAACGTCATGTCTTTTGTGTTCGGTGTGTCTCATTTTGAAGTCTTAATATTTTGACACACATAATTTCGTGTAATCTTTACAAATGATGTTATGAATTCTTGGTTTTGTATGTAATGTTGCTTTGTTTTACTGGAATGGATTAGAGTTTGGATGTTTTGTGTGGTTCCGCATTCGAATGTAGTTAACTGTTTTATTCTTTAAATTAGATTAGTACTTCTTTCATAGATAATGAATACGACATTTCCTAATGATGTGGGGTATGTTAGTTTAATATGAGACATCCTTAGATGTTATGAGAAGACATGAATTTCTTTGTATTATTACTAATTCATAATTATCTAAATAAGGAGTTGTCATTCAAAAAATCTTTTTTCTTCATGGCAGTTGGCTATCTGCAAGACTTTCGATGTTATTTGGTAAATTACCAAAGACTTTTGTTGCAGCATTTCTGGCCACAATTATACAAGGCGAATCTATATTCACGCACTCGGTCAACGCAGCGCGATTCCTCACATGCTATGAATAACAAAATGTCTCCCACAAAATTTCGTCCTGCGCATATTTCCGCAGTAAATGAAAGTCAAAGATTGAGATGGGATTGTGTCCCATTTTTCACTGTGTTTCAGAATTACACTACCTTACCAACAAACGTCCAGGGGATGTGGGAGGTGTCTTGAGGAACAAAGTGGTCATAGAAACCCATGCCCGGAAACGCCATCCAATTACGCTGCAGAGCGTCGAAGTTGCTGGAGGGGATGTCTAGCGGCAGGAGCTGGTGCCTGTAACTTGGACTCTCCGTAGCGTCGTTGAATGGCGTTTCCGGGCATGGGTTTCCATACCCATTTTGTTCCTCAAGACGCCTAATAGAGCCCTTACAGGATTTTTGGTGTAATTATGAAACACACTGACGTATGGAACACACAGCCATCTGTCTTTAACGTTCATTTACTGGCGGAAATATATGCAGGATGAAATTTTGTAGGAGACCTTTTTCATTGTTGGCAGGTGAGGAATCGCGATGCGAAACCCGAGTGAGCAAATTTAGATTCACACTCTATTTAATCTTGCCTAGTGAAATCGTCCTTTCTCCTACTTTTGTGGTTATGCACGCTGCTATTACTGTAGAACTGGGTAGGGTTATCAATAACAATACCTCTTGTATCTCCCCAACCGTAATAAATACGAAGATACCAGTGAATTGCAGGGACAGGGACTACTTGTGTACATCAGATTTCAGGTTTGTGCTACTTCTTATTACAGAGACATCAGGCCATTTTGTCTAATGCGACCTTTCCTGTTGTGTACACTGCACGGTTAACGTCGCGTGTCCGTCCTTACACAAACAACGCCGCTTAGAAGGACGAATACGACACGTGAACATATCTGCGTCTGAAAACCTATTCACCTAAATATTATTATATGCACATATTTCAAACCGTCTTTTTTTAGAACAAAATGTTACGTTCAATTTAACATAGCGTTCCATCACAAAAAAACTAAAGATGGCATCAATCTCTATATAAAAAAATAAATAAATAAAAAATAAAATAAATATAAAAAAATCACAAACATGAAATGTCATGTATTCAAGTAGCCCCTGTACCTGCGATTCACTGCCCAAACGGCATCTATTACGATTGGGGCGACACAAGGGGTGTTAGGACTTAACTGCCTGTAAAGATAACTGGTGCTTTAAATAAAAGTCTGAAAGATGGTCTTGAGTGGGATTCAGCAATTACTATGATTACACGCACTTGTGCGATGAATAATTTACTCAATGATTAATTACACCAAATAATGATGCCATAAGAAACAAGCGAATGAAAATTGGAATAATAAGCTAATCTACTGAGATCTCGATCACGAAAAGTAGCAATAACCCTAACAGCATAAGTAGCTGAACCCAAACGTTAAGCAGTTCATCAACGCTTTCTTTCAGTTCAATCTTTCACCGATGTATATACTTAATAATTAACAATATTCTGTCTCAGGTACAGACCTCTGGAAAAGTCTGCGTTTATTGATACGTAGTGTAATGTAGGACAAACTTTCTACGAACTATATTAATGATCACACTGTCGATAGGACATTAAAACTTAATCTTCCTTCCTTCTTACCTGATCTGAGGGAAGTAGTCGTTCACGCCTAAGACACACTGAATCCATCAAGTTATGTCCCACACTTTTCGAATTTTTGGAATATGTATTTTTATCGCCGACTTTTATGGGTCTAGTGCAACGGATTATCTTTTCCACCACATTTTCTTACGTCTTCCTACAGGTCTCGTCATTCATTTTTGTCACCATCAAAGTGAATAGACGATACTATCCTCGTCTAATATGTTGCAATGCGGTCATGTTTCATGTATTATCACCCGGCGACGTTGCCGCGCTACATTTTCTACACAGATTCACGGTATATGTGGGTCATAAAGTAAACTGCGAGGGTATGAAGAGCCGGCGGACGCAAGATAATGGTCGTAGCGCTGAAATATGAGTCGTTTCCCGTAGCGCGCTGCCTCGTTCGCGCACTACAGACGCATTATACATTCTCGGCTGCTACGGCAACCACGCCGCTTAACATATGCACACGATACACGCTACAGCAGTGTTCATCTTGCTGTTTATTTTCAAAGGCAGGAAGACATTGTCTAAACGTAAATCAAATAAAGACCACGAAAACGTAGACGAATATACAATGCATGTACGTATTCAGTTTGTAACTATGCCAACAATACTTTACTGAAGGAGAAGGTTGTCTCCTGCGTATGAAGACGCGTTACGGTAATAGAAGAACTTCGTATTTCAGGGTACTTTATCTTAGGTTCTATTTCCATTGTCATCCGTTCCACAACAGTTTCAAATTTTACGAACTAACTCTAGTATATCACGTAAAATAATTATATTCTTTTATGATAGATTGGCTGAAAATCGATCAGACGTAAGAGTAAAAATTGGAGCACATATTAAAAAATTATAATAGCACACCTGGTATCTGATAATAAGCTTCCCAATTGTAGGGTAGAAACATATGAGTGATGTACAAAGTACATTCATAAATACCCATTACGCTTTGCAATAATGATCAGCTTTATGTAAGGGACGTTGAAGTGACAAAGAAAGAAAAGCAATATGTCATTCCTATGCCTCTGTGAGTGGAATATACAGGGTGTTACAAAAAGTTACGGCCAAACTTTCAGGGCCGGCCGCGGTGGCCGAGGGGACTGAGGAGCTGCAGTCACGGTCTGCACGGCCACTACGGTCGGGGGTTCGAATCCCCCCTCGGGCATGGATATTTGTGCCGTCCTCGTCAGTAGTTCATAAGTTTAGGACTGATGGCCCCGTAGTTAAGTCCCATTATAAAAAAAAAAAAAAAAAAAAAAAAAAAAAAAAAAAAAAAAAAAAAAAAAAAAAAACAGGAAAGTTCCTCACACACAAAGAAAGAAAATATGTTATGTGGACATGTGTCCGGAAACGCTTAATTTCCATGTTAGAGCTCATTTTATTACTTCTTTTCAAATCACATTAATCATGGAATGGAAACACTCAGCAACAGAACGTACCAGCGTGACTTCAAACACTTTGTTACAGGAAATGTTCAAAATGTCCTCCGTTAGCGAGGATACATCCGTCCACCCTCCGTCGCATGGATGCGCTGATGCAGCCATGGAGAATGGCGTATTGTATCACAGCCGTCCACAATACGAGCACGAAGAGTCTCTAAATTTGGTACCGTGGTTGCGTAGACAAGGGCTTTCAAATGCCCCCATAAATGTAAGTCAAGAGGATTGAGGTCAGGAGAGCGCGGAGGCCATGGAATTGGTCCACCTCTACCAATCCATCGGTCACCGAATCTGTTGTTGAGAAGCGTACGAACACGTCGACTGAAATGTGCAGGAGCTCCATTGTGCATGAACCACATGTTGTGTCGTACTTGTAAAGGCACATGTTCTAGCAGCACAGGAAGAGTATCCCGTATGAAATCATGATAACGTGCTCCAGTGAGCGCAGGTGGAAGAACAATAGGCCCAATCAAGACAACAATTCCTGAGCAAACGTTCACAGAACATCTGTATTGATGACGTGATTGCACAATTGCGTGTGGATTCTCGTCAGCCCACACATGTTCATTGTGAAAATTTACAATTTGATCACGTTGGAATTAAGCCTCATCCGTCGCATTTCAACTCAAGTACGGAAGTCAACATTACCTTCCTTCATTTGGGCTAACTGGTGGTGAATCGAGGCAGTACAGTACATACTAACGAAACAATTAGGTATTTTGACAATTGTCTGCAAGAATTATTTAAAGAGAAATACTAAAATGAGCTCTAACATGGAAATTAAGCGTTTCCGGACTCATGCCCACATAACATATATTCTTTCTTTGTGTGTGAAGAATGTTTCCTGAAAGTTTGGCCGTACTTTTTTGTAACACCTTGTACGGGTGCAGTAGTTGCTACGATTGTTGTTTCCAAAAAAAGTGTATAATTTATCGTGATCGAGTAGTAAACGCTTTGGTCAGATTTCCAGAAAAACTAGGTGGTATGGGGTGGTATTGTTTCGTATCTACTACATCAACCTTTCTTTACCTGTACTGTTCTCAAGATGAGGCAGCGAACATTTCATAGCAACTAAGTTCTCACAGGTCATATTCAAATTTCAATCACAGGCACAACGCAGTTAACTCCTATCTTTTGTTGTTTTTACCGTTCGCAAAGCTAAATATTAGCTTCAAGCCTCACATGCTCAAGATATTTCTTGAAAGAAGTTAGAAAGCTTAGGGTTTAATGTCCCGTCGACTGCATGTTCATAAGAGATGGAGTTCTCGTTCCAATTTTTGCGTAAGATTGGAGAAGGAAAACCGCCGTGTCCTTTCAAACGAACTATCCTGACATTAGCGTAGATTGATTTAAGGAAAGCGCGGAAAACCTGTATCTGGATGGCAAGAGAGGGATTTGGCATCTATCCTCCCGAATGCGAGTTCAATATGTTATCATTGCACCACCGAGCTCAGCTGGAAGGGAGTAAAATGAGCCTTGAGTAAATGAGGAGTGTGAGAAGTGGAGGCTTGTTCACTCCCAGGCAGTGTCCATGTTTATAAGGCAAGATACCTATGTGACACTAGTTGTCTGTGTCGATTAAGCACAGTCTATATTACTCAGTTTCTACCACTTTTGGGCCTCCACTGTGTTATAACAAATTACATGTAACTCACTTCATCTGTGCAAAATATAAAGAAGTTGAGGAGCCCAAATTTATTCTATCCTATGAGAGTGGAGTACTGAAATTCTATTACGCTTCACTAACTGAGAGATAATCTGTAGACGGTCTTGTTCCAAAGAAAATATAGTAATTATATCTTACGTACTTTGTTGTTTAGATGGGGCTGGATGATTAGTGCTGAATAGAGTCCTGATCGTAGCGAATTATTCATCAACTAGAAGTTTGTAATGGCAGATGTTTTCCTTTCTACTCAACATTCACCTGAAACTATTGCAACATTTAAAAGATCATACATAATGACATATGTTCTAAAATATCTCAGAAATACATCATTTATACCAAATAACTTTACCCAGATCTATTTCTGAGACCCACTCACATTTAAAAACAGTTATAGTCGGTTTCATAACACGATGCGCGTTTCTCTATATGAATTTTGTACAACTTGTCTCTAAGAAACAAATGTCGTATCCTACTGTGCGAATACTGCTAGACTATATTGCTAAAATAGACTACCTGCACTAGATTGTCACCCAGAATCACTCCATTTAAGATGCCCATAGAGCGCGAACCGAACATTCCCGATTCGCTACGTTTGAATAGTTTCATTCTTCTGTAAATACAGGTTGTAGTACATTTAAGGTTTGAAATAATATGAAATCTTGTAGCTGAGAGCTCAATTAGCCTGACAGAATGGATGACTTAGATTCTACAGTTTAAAATAAGATTAATTAAATTAGTATGTTTCGCGCCCTTGCTTCTAGACGTCAGCCAGCAATGTTATTCTAATACTACTCTGACGCATTGTCTCAACGAACTGGTGCTCACGGTACCTAACATCAATTAAGAAATGAATCCACTCCGTTGATATTTGTTTCGAATCGGCTGAAACATGAACCGCCTTTTTTCATCTCCATGAACTGTTATTTCCAGTCGCTTGTAGCGCATCTCGCCCATTTCGTTCCATAAATTTATCCCGTTACTTACTTCAGAACTCAACTATATTAAAAACACTTCTTTTTGCGTAAGTCATTTAGCGATATCTAATATTCAGCGTGGATATCACATGGTTATTCGTGGCTTTTGAGGATGACGTAAACAGTGAAATGACACATCAGGAGCCAAAGCACCTCTCCTTTTCAACTATAAATTCCTGACACGTTTTGTAACTCAACAGGAGCATGCATGTCACAACACGTAGACAGAACATTCGACTCCTGTTGAAGCACAGCATTATTTCAGGTCTGCACCACTGAAAGGCAATGAACGTAATTTTTAAGTGGGCTACCGTAGTAGCTACTTAGTCAATCGTAGTAGTGATTCAGTAATGCACTGACATTTAGTGCATCCCCAGCGGTACCAAAAGCTACCACCAGTGGCGTGCCCTTAAAACCCGGAGACATGATTTCTTCAGTAATGGGTGCGTCTTTCCTATTTGTCTTACAGTACTTTTATGCATGCACTTGTAATCAACCGCGTGCATTACGTAAATTTATCCCTCCCTAAGGAAAGTAGAAAAAGAACGCTTTCGCGGTATCTACTCATAAAATATTAATTGTGCTTGTAGTAGCCAGATTTACAAGATAGATATTGCATTCGTAATACCAAAACTCCACTCTTCAACAAGCTTTCCACTTACAAGCCTTCTCCCAGTGCCCACCAAGAATAATGAACTACCCTGTAGTAAACTTGTGCTGTTTGTTTCTTCAGTTACATATCAGACGGCCTACATGCGTTCGATGTTAAACCGTTGTTGTAGGTTTTCATTGGTATTTTCATTAAAGACTCTGAAATGGGTGTTAAAGGAAAAAGCTTTTAGGGGCTGTTGATCAAACACTATATGCTGTAATTGCGATTGGAGCTCGTGGAAATAGGCAAAATGATCGCTATTCAGTATATATATATATATGCTGTAATTGCGATTGGAGCTCGCGGAAATAGGCAAAATGATCGCTATTCAGTAGATAGTATAGTTTATAGAACTCAACTTTATCCGGCATGTTTGTTATCCGCCTTGACCAGCCGCCTCAATAGTCCAGATAATCCTCAAATTAGTTCCGGTGTAAAAAACCAATCTACGTAGTTTAATGATAAACCCCACTGGGAACAGGTAGAGCAATGTTTTAGCAGTTTGACGAAATTGTCAGCAGAATAATTGAGGCACTCGTCATATTAACTTTTGCTTTCTGTATCGCAAAATTTTGCCGCATGTGAATGCAACCAGAGCATGACAGCCGTCTTCACCTTATCGTCCTTACCGAAAAGTTAGCCAGTGGACAGGGATTTCTTGAGGTACAAGAAAAGATGGAAATCACTGGTAGGAAAATCGGGACTGCATCTTCGATGACCAAACAGCTCTCAGCTTCTCAGCTAAACTTGTGCAAAACAGTGCTGTGCGCGGTGCCATATGGTATGTACCAGCACAACACATACAGAAAGCATTCTAAGCTATTTTTTTCTGAATTACACGTCGCAGTTTCCACATTCTTTCACACCAACGGCCAGTGTTTACTATTTCACTTCTGCGCGGGAAATCAATGAGGAGTATGTCCTTCCCGCCACAGAGCATCTGCACATCACTTTATGCACCGACACAATCTGAATATTATCTTGAGAGGAATTCCATTGTGACGCCAAAGCACAGAGTGCAGCATGATTTCTGTAGTCAAGTGAGACATTCACTTTCCGATAGCTGCTACGGTTCTCATCGCAATATAAAAATCCGAAAAATGTAGTTGAACGCGAGTGTGACGTTCACGGGTCCGGGTCTCTGTGTAGCACGGGCAAGCGAACTCTTCAGGCGCTGATACTTCCGCCCGCGCACCAGCAGCCTGAGTTTATACGCACAGACGTCAGCCATGCATTCGCACTACCCCTTTTCTGATCCATAAATCGATCGACGGCTCTTTCTTTATGTGCTCGCGCTGAATTAAACTTTAACGAGCGGCCCGACTGTGCAGCGGCATGATAGAAATTTCACCGAGGAGCTCTTATGCTCGGTAGCGTTAATCATACGAAGGAATCAATATTTTAAACCTCCCAAAAGAACAGATTTGGTCTCTTGTTTTAGGTTTTACGTGCTCTGCATTTGTAAAGTGTTAAAAGTGCTCAGTATAGCCGCAAATTGCAAACCAAATATGCAGAAGATAATTAATATTTTGGTCACGAAACACACTTTACAGAGGAGCACACATCGGTCGTCTGCAGTGAAAATGTGATAGTTTAAACGATAATGAAAATAATTTACTGACAGTCACTGCTCTTTATGAACTGTCGTATCGTGTTGAAGCTGCATGAGCATCTATACCTGTACACGCCATTCAAGCGCTTGTCCGTCCATTTTTGGAATACTGCAGCCCAGTGTGGGATCCTTATCAGGTGGGTTTGACGGAGGACATCGAAAGAGTCCAAAGAAGGGCAGCTCGCTTCGTATTGTCACGATACAGGGGAGACAGCGTTACGGAAATGATACAGGATCTGGGATGGGAATCATTACAGCAACGGCGCTTATCGCTGCGGCGTGGGCTACTTGCGAAACTCCAATCGCCGACATTCTCCACCGAATATTGTTGACTCCCACTTACATAGGTAGAAATGTACATCAGAATAAAATACGAGAAATCAGAGCTCGAACAAAGAGAGTCAGGTGTTCTTTCTTCTCGCGCGCTATTCTAGAATGGAATGGGAGATAAATAGTGTAATTGTGGTTCGATGGACCCTCTGCCAGGCACTTAAATGTGATTTGCAGACTATCCCATGTAGATGTAGACTCAATGCCCAGGCGTATCAAGGCCGTTGTTACGGCCAGAGGTGGTTGTTCTGGGTGGGCCTACTGATTTCTCTGGATCTATGCACCCAAATTGCGTCAAAATGTAACCACATATCAGTTATAGTATAATATATTTGTCCAATGAATACCTGTTTATCATCTTCATTTCTTCTTGGTGTAGCTATTGTAATGGCCAGTAGTGTATTTTGATTAATTAGGGAACTTCACAGCCAAATGAGAGCTGAAACGTCATTGAAGGTGAGGAAAACATGCATTCATACACACATTTCTTACGACTGTAGCAGTTAAAGATGATACGCATGTGAACCAAAGTCCAGTTCTGGGTAATGATTACTGTGAACTGCCTTTCTACTGCAGTGTTCGACAGTTCGACCGTAGGCGCTTGTCGATGTGAAACATTACTCTTCTTTTGTTCGGAAAAGCAAACACGGGAGGCTGTTATTGGTATTGCTGGGCGTACATAAACAGCACTGAAGCGCACCGTCCCGGAATTCTGATGTGCTGTTTGTGTATACAGCATGTAAAATTCGATGTCTTTGTGCACTCTAGACAGCAAATACCACAGATGTGTTGTGTTAATGGACTCAAACAATGCAAGTGCGAGTTTGAGTGTTGTACCTATCCCTTTCTATATTCCAAAGTGTGCGCAGAATTACCGACTGTGAATAGAAAATATCGTACCACTGGCAAACTAACAAAGAGAAATAAAGTATTTTAATTTTGTCCAGTGTCCATTTATATACGCTGCAGGAAACAGAAATTCTGAATGTATTACCTATAGGCCCGTGCTCTGCATTCCGACGCTTTTTAGGGATCCGTAAAAGCATTTATGTACAGATTTTGTTAACCAATTTCTAAATCTCCGACATATTCGCAAGTACTACGAATCACGTATTCAGCTACATGTGGCCCAGAGAATGAGGTCTCTGTGACGATTTTGTCTGATTATTTGCATTTAGTAGTAGTGAAACTAAATAGTGGTACCATAGTTTGCATTAAATACAGAACGCATACTATTATTCTATTATTATTTCCTACATCCGGAAACAACGAGTTATAGTAGTTTTAATGTTTGATGTATCTTCTGATTCTTACAACGAATAAAATAATTAATACATGATACAAAGTTAACCTAAATAAAGTAGTATCTGTAGGCTGAGTCTATTACGATATTAAGAAGTCTAGAAATTATCAGTCAGCAGTAAGAACTACTGTAATACAGTAAAGATCTGCTGAGTGCACTTAAATAATCAAAAGTAAGTTTTGTATACGAAATGGGGTACATTTTCTTCAGTATATATGATATCGAAAAATAAGCGAGAAAATAGTTCTCTGCGTTATTTGCAGAAGCTTAGCTCGCTCACTACACGGTACGAGTTGCATTAAATTAGTTTATGACGTACAATATCAACTCTAATAGTCTTGTACGTTACATCGAGAATTTTAAATATAGTAGAGCTTTCTTCCTGTGTTTGTGTGTGTGGTTTTTTTTTTTTTTTTAATTTTTTTTCCACCTCCGTAACCAGAAAATTTGACTTCTCTTTTAATGCAGAGATCGCCTCTGACACGACCATTACACGTAAAACTTTCCGACAGAATAAACCTAGGCACGAGAGTGCGCACTCGAAATCGGAAGCCTGTCCTTTGTGAGCAGTGACCTTAACATCTGAATTTTTCTAACTGATCTTTCCGGACAGATCATTTGACAACACTTTCTCCCGCACCACAGACACGTACCCGTTCTATTCACAGTCCGGTGCATAGTATATTTCAGACAGGTCGTGTTACATCGGTCTTTACTCCACTGCAGAATGGCACATTCGTGTTGGAAGTGGCGTTTAGTAGGTAATGAAGAAATTTCCCTTCATACCAAATCTGCCAGAGGTGGGAGGGCAGCACAGAATTCAGGAGAATCTCTTTGGAAGTTATTGTTAAGAATTTTTCAAAAATAATCCGAAAATCAACTCCAAACATTTTTGAAATTCCGTAAAACAAATGAAAAATCTTCCGTGGGGATTCAACTGTATAAAGACCCTTTCTTAGGAATCACAACCGGTTCAGATCCGCTATAGGTGAATATTGAGATGGAAAGTATTGTCACACAGATTCATAAATATTTTATGAAGCCCAAACGTTCATGCTGCATGCCCTTGCATATACTTCACCATAAACGGGTAAATATCACCATACAACCATTGGTGCGGTTCAAAAATATTGCCGCGAATCTTCGGACAGCACGCGTGATGCAGTGGTTAGCATCACAGATTGCTGTGCTTGTGGTCCCCAGCTCAAATTCCACCGCAGGCAGAAAACAATTGTTTGTCTTTACGATTTCTAGAATGTTCTTCATGTTTCTTATGTTTGATGTAATTGTAAGTTCAAGAAAATTCTTTCCATGTATAAATAGTAGAGCACTCCAAGCAGGAGACAATTGGTATTGAGTGTACGCTTGCGTTAGCAATAAACGTGTTCTAAGTGTATAGTGTTGTGTTCTATTAACGACCAGCCTTAGAATTCCGGATCACCTGCAGTTCGAACTTGACACTTTATAATGGAGACGCCGGAGATCCTTCAATTCATCTGCATCTTCGTGGCTCCGATTAGGCAGCCTAATAGCCGTCGCCTACACTGGAATGCAAAGAGTATACCGATTACATCCGTCCGAAGGTCCGAGTCATCAAAAGAACCATGGATGCCAAGACAGCGGTTAGCCAGCTGCACATAAGGATCACATTAGTATAAGTATAAATAAATGTTTGTTAAGCTTAAGGGACTTAACTACGGGGTCATCAGTCCCTAAACTTACAAACTACTTATCAACTACCTTATACTAAAGACGGCACAAATATCCATGCCAGAGGGGGGATTCGAACCACCGACCGTAGTGGCCGTGCAGACCGTGACTGGAGCGCCTCAGTCTCCTCGGCCACCGCGGCCGGCAAGGATCACATTATGTGCTAGGCAAACATATATTTGTACCTGGACTCAAAGGCCCAGTAGTGTTTTGAAAATAACGAGGACAAGCTCGATAGCTGGGAAAAATTACAGACAGAAGTTAAGAAGACTTTTTGAGACCACCAGCGGCAAGCCCGTGTATCACAAGAGCAATTGAAGCACAGGGCCCAGCGACATGGTGAGTAACCACAGTCGTATATACAGAATGTTATGGCACTACGTCACTTTGTGAACCCAGATACAACGCAGGCCGCTAACGTTTCACACCTGATGAAGGGAATTGCGGAAGGCGTGTATCAACCTCTTCTGTTAAAAGACGTTTCGACGAGACAAGAGTTTATCCAAAATTGAAGAGATGCAACAGAAGAGGGTCGGACGAAAGGAGTACGACTTACTCCCGAATGTTGTCCCTGTAGCCGTTGTGGAAGACCAACATGACTTTGCTTCTCTCATACGAAAAATTGTTAGAGAAGAATTAAAATAGTTTATGGCAGCCGGGAGTGTTGGACCAAGAGAGCTCCAGATTATGGCCATGGATGTCAGTCCTGTATGTCATGAGGGAGCCGATACTCCTGAGAAAGAGATATTTGAAACATTAGCACCTGTCAGCCCCGCCAGTCGCACCTGACGTTGAGAATGGCCTCGCACTTCTATGACTTACGCCGCAGCCGCCAAACGGCAGCTTAGGAACCGAGCGATGCGACCACAACCAAATACTTCAACTGTGAAACCTCGCAGGAGGACAGAAGACAACACGCCATTGTGTTTTCACTGTGGCCTTCCCAGACATGTCGTCCGATACTGTAGGGAGAGAAGACGAGTATTTGACAATTATTATGCCGTAAGACGCCAATCACCGTAACAGTCCTTTCAACGGCGGTCAACTGCAGATGATTACTGTCGACGTACGGGACGCAGGCGTCGCTGAATCCGGGACGTGGTCGCTCTCCAACACCTCGCCACCGTTCGCCGTTGCCTTACAGAGACACCAGCCGCTCGCCAAGCCGCCGTGTTCAGGAAAACTAAGCGAGGCGCCCATCTATGGAGGTGAGGCCGCCGCAGATGAAAATCCTCCATGGTCAACAGTCGCTTAGATGTCGGGAAATCTCATTGACTTAATCATCGACGGTCAACCTGTCCGGTCACTAGTCGATTCAGGAGCTTCCTTCTCCGTATTGTGGAATGACTACCGCTGCAAAGTTAAGAACATAATGTTAAAATTGTTCTGAGCTCTTTGCCGCGTCATGATAATAAAATCTTTCCTCACGGAATACTGACTAGTTTCCTCCTTGTGCTGGTCTTATGAAGCGTGTACTGTCCTAGCAGAAAACATCTTCATGGAGCCTTTGGAGGAGACAGCTTTGAACTCAGCACCTTTACGACCGAAGTACTGGCTTAACCCAGATAGCGCAGAATGTTTGTTCAATTATTTTCTCAGGAGCAATTATTTACCTTCATATGACTGCACAATATCGATATAAGTGATTTCTTTCACAATCACGCTATTAGTTTTCCAATAGTGCCCTTCTTTCTGGAAGGACGTCAAAATGAATGTTTTATAATTTTAATCTGATGAATCATTATTATTAAAACAACATTGAAGATAAAATATATACATATAAATGTCTCAAAATTTGAAGAAAATTCAAGAAATGTAAATCCAACTACGAGGAAATCTTCAGTATCTTCTGTATGAACCTCAACTTCGTAGATTTATCCAAGCACTTCGAAATCGACATTACAAGCTAAAATTGATCTGCAATGGGAGCAGGCGATCCAAAGAAATAAAATATGACACTGTACACGAATTCTTACAGACAAGAATAAAAAAGTAAACTGCCGTTTTTGTCCTTCTGGAAGGACGTCAGCGCTATCTGGGTTAAGTATGTCGACGACACCTTCATTATATGGCCACACGGAAAAGTTTGCTGAATTCCTTGAACATCTTAACAGCCAGCATGAGAAAATAAAATTCACCGTGGAAATAGAAAAAGATGGTTCCCTCTATTTTCTGACGTACTGGTGTACAAAACAGCAACGGGTACAGTAGACGATATAGTGCACAGGAAACCAACCCACACCAACCGGTACTTGCACGCGTAGTCTCATCACCATCCGGCGCAAAAGAACTCAGTTATACGCACACTAGTTACCACGGCACAACGGATCAGTGATGACAACACTTTGGACGAAGAACTCACCAATTTGCGATCGACAATCCACGCCAATGGATATAGCGACAGAAGCATTCAGAAAGCCATAAAACCACGGCCAACTAAGTAAAACGACACAAAAGTCGAAGAATTACCGGTAGCACGTTTGCCATACATTAAGGGAACTAGTGAACGCATTGGAAAAATATTACGACGAGCTGGCATCAAACCTGTTTTATCCAGCAATAACAGACTAAAAGATATCCTCACATCAACTAAGGATCCCATAGAAAAGCTGAATACTGCTGGTGTGTATAAAAGAAAATGTGGATGTGAAACAGTATACATAGGAGAAACAGGAAGGCCTATCCATGTACGAATGGCAGAGCATGAAAGGTACATACGTTTAAAGCAGCACAGCAAATCAGCGGTTGCAGAACACAAGGAAGAGTGTAACCATAATATAAACTTCAAGGACGTACAAGTGCTCTCTAAACAGCCATTTAAAACGAAGATAAAAATTCGTGAAGCATCGAGATCAGTAAACACCCCTACAACATGAACAGAGATGACGGGTACAAACTCTCACCGTCTTGGCTTAAGGCTAGTCTACACGACGACACTAGGTTGCGACACTCGTTTCAAGGAATGAGTTGCGCGCAACTGGTTTCATGTATGTCTGTAGACACGGCGCCAATACTATACACTTCAGTTTCGTTGTTTTTGAGTGTCGTAGTCGCCGTAGAATGAACGTTTTGGTAGCTGTAAGAGTTGTGATGGAGCTATTGCTCCTCTGTGGGATGTCGCCGCATAAGACTAAACATAAAAAGAATAAGACACGTGGTTGGGTTCGTGACTGGATTAAAAAAAAGTCATCTCGGGTGCTTAGCGACCTTGCTGAAAGAAATTGTAACTGAAAAACCTAGAATCTATTTTAATCAACTTAGAATGTCACCAGAGCAGTTTACGTTCCTTTTAAGCAGAGTTAGTAATGCAACAAAGAAACAAGTTAACGGTACTGTTATGTGTGAAGCATTGTTACCGAAACTGAAATTACAAATTGCATTAAGTTTCTTGTCAAGTAGATATTCGTCTCTACAGTACCTGTACCGTGTCATAGTTCGTTTGTATAGGTATTTGGAATTGAATGTATTTTAATCTGCAATTCACTAACCGTCAACCCATTAATTCACGAACAATTGTTCCAAGAGCATTAACACGCCGCTGCGTATTCCTGAAATTTCCATCGTTAAAATCGCACAAACAACTATGCATCGCATATATGTTCAAAAATCGAATAATTTCTTCTGTTAACACGTAATTTCTCCGTTAACACGCGCAATCTGTTTCGCGAAAGTTGGAAGGTGCCGAAACTGTTCCAGTTTCGCCAACGAGTTGCGCGAACGCTTGCTGCGCATGCACAGTTTCATGAAACGTAGTGTCGTCGTGTAAACTAGCCTTTACGGTGTTGACAACACGGCGACGCTTCGCGGCGAGCGATACAACGGGCCCTCAGGCCGCAAATGGGCGTGGCAACTTCGTCAATAGCCAGAAGAACTAAGCCGACCGTTCGGTTGCCGCCGTTGATGGCCAAAAGCGCGCATGCGTACAACTTCCTGTTTTCCACCAATAGGAATCACCGATGCAAACACCAATAAAGCTCATCTTCCGTTCCTATTTCCACCTATTAGAAATACCAATTCAAACACCAATCAAAACTAAACTGTTAGGACGGTACACGCTTTATAAGACCAACACAATGGGGAAACAAGTCAGTAATCCCTGAGGAAGGCTCCTGCAACGGATCCGAAACGTTGGAAAGATTTTATATTGATGACGCAGCAAACAGCTCAGAATAATTTTAACGTTAACAATAGTGACCGCGAAAGCCTACGTTCGTACATAAAGAACATAATGTTCTGTGATACAAGAGCAACTGTGCTGAAAGTCGCAAATGGAAAATACGTCCAGCCGGTAGGAACATCTGTCGCAAGAGTAGCTATTAACAACATGGCGCAGCCTTTCGAATTTGTCGTTTTAACAGAATGTAGATATAACGTCATCCTCCGATGGGACTTCCTTTAGGCATCCCAGGCTGTCATTTAGTATGGAAGATCTGAGCTAAAAATTGAGAAAACCGTTCCGACGAGTACACGTAATATGGACTTCCCTGGGAGGTTGTTTGCTGTTGAGAATGTTGAGATCCCACCGTTAACAATGAGAAGAGTTCCAGTCAGCAGCCGAGATGACCAGTTGGACGGTGAAGTGCTTGTCGATCGTAAAATGCTAATCAGTATAACAACGGAAATCTACATACCAGCGGCTATCATAAACATTACGGGTGCTTGAGGAGAACTTTGGATCACTAATTTTTACGAGCAATCGCAACTCATTCCTAAAGGAATGTGTACTGGAACAGCCAAACCAATCCAGGTCTGTGGAGCGCAATGTCATCGACGAAGTCTCATATTCTGCTGTTACTGCCGACAACTATGGCATTGCATATAGGGTCCGGTCTGACGCAGGTACAAAGTCAGCATGTGGTGTTAATCATACTAACCCATTTTCTGGTATGTTCCAAGTCAGTCAGGAGAAGAGCCAGATGAAACGGCTCACGATAAAACACAGGGGATCATCCGCCAATTAGCCAGCTTTCGTACAGAGTGTCGCCAGCTGAAAGATGGGATAATTCCGAAAGAAGTGATGAAGACGTTGCACGATGACATTATTCAACCTTCAGACAGACTCTGGTTGTCTCCTGTGGTTCTCGTGAGGAAGAAGGATGGCACGTAACGTTTCTGTGTGGACTATCGGAGGCTGAACAAATATCAAAAAGAAAGATGTCTACCCATTTCCACGCATTAACGACACGTTAGACTGTTTCAAAGGAGCTACATACTTCTCAACCACCCACGGACATGCAGACAAGTCACTGGCAAATCGAGGTTGACTAAGCTGGCAGAGGTAAGACTGCTCTTATTACACCTGACGGCCTCTATGAATTCAAAGTGATGCCGTTTGGATTATGCAATACCCCAGCCATTTTCAGATGCATGATGGACAACTTGCTTCGCCATCTTAAATGGACGACATGTCTTTGTTATGTATGTGACAATGTCGTTTTCTCAAGAACATTTGCGGAACATCTAAGCCGCCTGTCAACTGTGTTGAAGTATGTTCAGACAGCAGGACTCCGCCTCAACCCATAGAAGTGCCTCTTCGTCGCCAAAGAAATAAAAGTCCTCGGACACGTAGTGAACGGAGATGGTGTGCGTCCTGTTCCAGAAAAAGTAAGGGCAGGCACAGTGTTTCCAACTCCTCAGCACATCCATGACATGAGAAGTTTCCTCGGGCTGTGCTCATACTACCGTCGTTTCATAGAACGTTTTGTAACAAGACAGGTCAATTGCAAGAACTTCTGCAGTGAGATGCCAAGTTTTCCTGGGATGAGACGAAAGAACGAGCTTTCCGGGTACTTATGGAGGCTCTAACTTCAGCACCATTTGTCGCTAGTGGTTATGGGATTTGCGTTGTACTCCTGCATATTCAGGGATGTGCTTCATGCCTAGGTTCTCTCGAAGTCCGAGATGAACTACTCTACAATCCAGAAGGAGTGTCTCGCCGTATCTGACTATGAACAAGTTCCGGCAGTATCTATTCGGTAAACCATTCACTGTCGTGACAGACCACCATTCTTAATGTTGGTTGACCAATTTGAAAGATCCATCAGGTCGACGTGAAAGATGGGCACTAAGACTCGGAATGTTTCAGAAGGAATGGTAAATATTTAAGGGGTCAGAAGTGTATACGAACTGCAATTAAAATGTCGTATAACATGTGTCAATTTTTATTCAGTACAGTGATACAGATGTTTATATGTAACCCAAACAAACTTACAGCAAAGGCAAATGAGGAGCATCAAAGCTTAGTTTCTAAGATTCCACCACCAACGCCATGCACTTTTAACTTCTCTTGATAACAACATGCAAAACTCTAGTTATGCCCTATTTGCATTCTTTTATGAGGGCTTCGCTATTCATTATCTGAACCGTCAAATCGGCACCTTGATTTACTTCAATATTTCGCCTTTGAAGCAGTACCACAGGCAAAAATCAAACGGGGGAACGTTCAAGGACCTTCGTGGCCAAGAACCGTGCCCATACCTACCGATCCATCATCCGGGTTTAGATTATGTGTTACCTGACAATTAAAATGTTCAGGTGACGCATCATTCAGGTAGAATATATGCATTCTCTTAGCCAAAGGTTATATCTTCCAATAATTCTGGAAGCTCATTTTCGGAAAGTGTAGTCCACGGGGTCTCCACAATGGTATACAGGTTTTCTTCCTACTACTACTGTAAGTTACGAGTGTACTTCCTGCTATCACGAGTAACAGTGGCATCACCAGTCAAGAGTAAAAATTGGATTACTAGGTATTCTCATGTATCCACCCCGGTGGAGTGACCGAGCGCACTAGGACGCCTTGCTGCGGAGCGCGCAGTTGCTCGCTATCGGAGGTTAGAGTCCTCCCACGGGTATAGGTGTATGTGTTATCTTTAGTGTCAGTTAATTTAAGTAATTTGTAAGCCTAGGGACATAACCCCAGAAGTTAAGTCCCTTAGATTTGCAAACATTTGTTTCAAGTATCCAACGACAAAATTCAAATCGTTTATCTTCATCTAATATACGAAGGTGCTGAATGATAGATATTGGACCCATGCATACGTAACGACTGCCATATTTCTGTATGTGGCACAATAACATGTGCATAAATTATGTGTGGACTACGTTTTAGTGACTAAACAACTTTATCCATAGCCTGTTAATTTACGTGTTCAGATGCAATACGTTTGCTGGGAATTTTACCAGTGTCACTCAGTGTACTGAACACACGAGCAAACGCTCCTGACTCTGGTAGTCTGCAACTAGGAACTCGTGTGCCATATTCTCCACAAGCAACGCAACGTTGCCATTACAAAACCCACACACAAATAGCATATCGCCATACTCAGCATCTGAAAATACATGAGGCTTGTTTCCACACTACAGTATAGTAGACTTGTACAACAAATCACAAAGAAAAATTCAATGTAAACTAGAACACTGCTTCACATATTGAACACAAACACTTTACTGCTAGCATTCGACAAATAAGCTCACACTAACCGGTATACTACCACACGAAACGAAAACTCAGCTGTTTCCCTGTACTACATAAAAACTGATCACATTTAACTTGTTACTTTTTATTGCAGTCAAGTCTATGCTACCAACTCCTCAAAAATTTACTATACCTCCTGAAACAACCGATATTTGGGGCATTGTACGATTTTTCGTAATGTCTCACAAATATCATCGTTGCATTCAATTATATGTGGATTTGGGTCATTACTTCATCATACACGTTCGTGGCACCCTCCATTGACAATGCTGGAATTCATTATGGTATTGACCTACCCTTAACCTTGATGACATCTTCCACTCTTCCAGACATAGGTTCACTCAGGTATTGGAAAGTTTCTTGGGGAACGGCCAACACCGCCTAAAAGACAAGGCTTCACAACAGGCCATGCCATGTCACACTGAGAGGCCGCGAACGCTGGCTGAGTGGCCGACCGCTACGAGGCAATGGGCAGTGTCCCGGTGGCCAGCCAGTCAGCTACCGTTCCCGGCCTCTTGATGTGAAGTGGCACAGCCACTTGTGAGGCCTTGTCTTCTAGGCGTCGATGGAAGGGCAGGAGTGCAGCACTGAAGAGAGGTATCGATTCAGGTAGATGAGGTCTGATACGTTCCAAAACGTCCCAAAGGTGTTCTATGGGATTCAAGTCAGGGCTTTGTGCTGACCAGTCAATTACAGGGATGGTAATGTGTAAACCCTCCGCCACAGGCCGTGCATTATGAACAGGTGCTCGGTCAGGTTGAAAGATGGAATCGCCATCTCCGAATTGTTCTTCAACAGTGGGAAGCAAGTGTGTTTTTATAACATCAACATTGATCTATGTGTGACAGTGACACGCAAATCAACAAGGGGTTGAACCCCCCTCCATGAATAACACGACCACACCATACCACTACGGACTCAGAATTTTACTGTTGGCACTACACACGCTGGCAGATGACGTTCATCCTGCCATCAAATCGCCACATTCGTGATTAGTCACTTAACACAAGGCGTTTTCACTGTTTAATCGCTTAATAGCTCCTTACACCAATCGACGCCTCGTTTGACATTGACCTGATGTGCGGCTTATGGACAGCCCCTCGAACACGACATCCAAGTTTTTCTCACCTTCCGCCTATCACATTACTTGGAGTGGATCCTGATGTAGTCTGAAATTACTGTATGATGGTCTGGATAGATGCCTGTCCATTACACTATACGTCTCTCTTCAACCGTCGGCGGTCTGTCAGTCAACAGACGAGGTCGGCCTATTCTCGTGCTGTTAACTCTTCCACTTCACAATCACATCATAAACAGTGGACCTAGTGATGTTTAGAAAATCTCGAGTACTTCTAACACAATTACCTGAAAACGTCCTTGAGTTCCCATTCTGCTCTCTCATGATGACAATGGACACTGATGTCGCTGATATGGAGTACTTGGCAGTAGGTGGCAGCACAATGCACCTAATATGAAAAACTTTTGGCCACGCCGGCTACTTTTGATCAAGTAGTGTACATCAAAAATTTAAGGCGAAGCTTGCTACGGAGAGCGCGGTTACTCCCAGTCGGAGGTTCGAGTCCTCCCTCTAGTATGGTTGTGTGTGATGTCCTTAAGTTTGTTTAAGGTATTTGTAAACCTATGAACTGATAACCTCAATAGTTAAGTCCCATAGATTTGCAAACGTTTGAGCATATTTGGAATGTAAAGCAGGAACTGCTGTTCGTTAGTCTCGCTAAATATTGAGAATGGCTGAACCGATTTGGCTAATTTTAGTCTTGAAATATTCGTCTAAGTCCAGGGAAGGTTTAAACGGTGATAAAATATGGAGAAGTTGTCCGGAAAAGAGGAAACTCGGGAAAAATAAACAGCTTTTTCCAGTGAACTATCAATACCGTTCGTCCAATTGCGATAAAATTTTGCACATATCATGTTCAAAGCCAGAGGAAGGTTCGCATCAAATAAGAATTTGGAAAAAGTCGCGCGGGAAGTTGGAAAAGTTTGGAAAAACTGAAAGCGATTTTTTCTGTGAATAAAAATCAATTGCCTGATGGTTGTAAGAGCATCGCTTGAGTACGGCTTGACAGGACTAGGTTTGTATGAAGTAATTTTTTTAGAAAAATCTATTTTTTTTTGTTCATAATGGTCTTGGAAAAGTTTACAATAAAAAATAGGGTCAGTTAAAAAGGAATATAGAAAAATTCGAACAAAGTTCCGTTTTCAATGTGTTTCTACATATACGCAGCACGATAAGTTGAGAACTGTTCATCCGATTGCGATAAAAGTTTGATCATTTTACGTTCAATGAAACATGAACTAAAATTTTGCGAAATTTTGTAAATTGGTGAGAAACTGAAAGATCTTTTTTCAATGGGTTAGCAATATCATGCGTCTGATAGCGATAACATTTTGCATATTTGACGTTCAAAGCAAGAGTAATTTTCTTATAAAAGAAAAATTTGGAAAAGTTTCCCGGAAAATTGGAAAAAATCAGAAAAAAATAGAACGAGATTTTTCTATGAAATATCAATAGTATTTATCTGATTGAGATAAAATTTTGCACATTCGACATTCAAAGCGAGAGGAAGGTTTGAGTGAAGTAAAAGTTTGGAATATATGAGTGCATGTTTTCGCGACGATATCCATTAATGAAATATTCTCGGGTTACAAGCCGCGTCATGTGGTTTACTGCCCACGAGCTTTCGACAGAGAATTCCTCTGCCATTGTCAAGTGGATGACTGTCATTTCGCGGCCGCTGCTGTGCTTATAAGCAGCGGCTTGTAACCCGAGAAGATTTCATTAAAGTTTGGAATAGTTAGCCAGAAAAAAGGAAAATTTGTGGAAAACTGAAAGAGAGGATCTTTTCTTTGGGATATCAATATCATTCGTACGATTCCGATAAAAGAGGTAATTGATACGAAGTTCACCGGGTCATCTAGTTGTAATAGAAATCTTGCCTTCCGAGATCACACGCCGCGAAATCCCCTTACTGCCTAGCTTTATACCGACAGGCAGAACCGCAGCGGTGGAATGGAAATGAAAAGAGGCGTAAAATGCGTGCGAGCTGAGGCAGACGGGTAGAGGGTGGACGTAGCGGGTGGACGGGGCTGTGCAGGTGTGCCAACCGCTGGCCATTATCGCGCGGCGGCAGGCTGCAGTGTTGCCACGCCAGAGTGACAGTGTATCAGCGGCTCCTACCCCTGGCGCCGACTCGCTGCTGATTGCATGTTTATTTATAGGCGGGCAGAGGGGCTGCTCGGGATTTATCGTATGCGCATTCCTAACAGCAGGCAGGCAGCCGGCTACCGCAAACGTCACCCTGCCACGACATCCTCCCACGTCTGACGTGGCGGTATTAACAGGCGGAATAAGGCGCCACGCTCAGGAGGGCACAGGAAAAGCGGTGTGGGACGAATTAGGCGTTGATTATGGAAACAACAGATTATTTGAAAATACGAACTGACAACCAGCGAAAAGCAGCTGTAAGAACATAAAGCGATGGAAAAACAGTACTAAATAAACAAGGGAAAGCAGAAAGAGAAATGTAATAATAAGAGGGCCTACAAAAAGGAAATGAAGACTTTTTACTATATAAGCAATATGCAACCATACAAGTCGCTTAAAAAAATTGTATTTTATCTAGATTTCGACCTCTCAATGGGTGCTTCGATCACAAAATAAAATTATTACATGAGACGTTCCTTTACACTTAGAGCCTAATATGCTCATGTCGTATTAAGTTAGTCTACAGAACTACATGCTCGTTAAAAACTGGCGGTTTGAAGAAAATGTTCAAATGTTTGTAAGGCTTAAGGGACTTAACTGCGGGGTCATCAGTCCCTAAACTTACAAACTACCTACGAGCTACCTTATACTAAAGACGACACAAACATCCATGCCCGAGGGGGATTCGAACCCCCGATGGCGGACTGCCGCGCATACCACAACAAGGCGCTCCAGCACGCGCGGCTCATCCGCCGCGGCGCGGTTTGAAGAAATATATGTATAAAAAATTGCTGGTCGGTATAGAGTTGCCGATGTGCAGGCAATCAGGAGCGGCATCAGCGTGTGTTTTTATAAATCAGCTTAATACGAAATGAGCATCTTAGGATCTTAAGGATGAACGTCTCGTGTCATATTTTATTATGTGATGAAGACACCCATACAGGGGTCGAAATCAAGATAGAGTACAATTATTTTAAAACCACTTGTGGGGCTGCATATTTATTTATATCGTAAATCACTCTGTTGCGATTGCTGCTTTAGACAAGATATGTTTAAAATCATAAGAACATGAAGACAGGCCGCGGTGGAGTAGCCGAGCGGTCTAAGGCTCCTCGCTGCGGAGCACGTCGTTGCTATCCGTCGGAGATTCGAGTCCTCCCTTGGCATGTGTGTGTGTGTGTGTGTGTGTGTGTTGTCCTTACGTTAGTTTAACTTAGTTTATGTAGTTTGTAAGCTACTGACTGATGACCATGCAGTTTGGTCCGATAGATTTACAAAACATCTGAACATTTTTTGAACATGAAGTAGAAACGGAAGAGGGAGTAGATGGAGACAGGATATGCGATACTGCGAGAAGAATTTGAAAGAGCACTGAAAAATCTGTGTCGAAACAAGGCCTCTGAAGTACATAATATTTTCCCTCTCAATTGCTGAAAGCCTTGGAGGGTCTACTCATGACGAAACTCTTACACATGATGTGCAAAATATACGAAGTAGGTAAAATAAACTCAGACTTAAAGAAGAATGAGATAATTCAAATTTCAAGACAAGTCTGAAAATTACAGGACGTTCAGTTTTATGAGACATGGTTGCAAAATACTAACACGAAAATCATTTACAAAAAAATGTTCAAATGTTTGTTAAGGTTAAGGGACTTAACTACGGGGTCATCAGTCCCTAAACTTACAAACTACTTATGAACTACCTACAACTAAGGACGGCACAAATATCCATGCCCGAGGGGGGATTCGAACCCCCGATCGTAGTGACCGTGCAGACCGTGACTGAAGCGCCTCAGTCCCCTCGGCCACCGCGGCCGGCAATTATTTACAGAAGAATGGAAAAAAGCTGGTAGACGCTGTAGTCAGAGGAGACAAGTTTGGGCCTAGGAGAAATGTAGGAACACATGAAGCAATATTCATTTTACGATTAATGTTGGAAGACAGGTTGAGGAAAGGCAAACTTGTGTTTGTATCATTTTCAGATTTGGAGAAAACTTCCGACAATGTTGACTAGAATACACTCTTTACAATTCTGGAGTAATCAGGGGTTAAATACATGGAACTAAGTATTATTTACTATCTATACAGTATCCAGAAAACTTATAAGAATCTAAGGGCGTGACTGAGTGTAATGTTTGGAAAGAGAGTAATACACGGCTGTAGCTTTTCGTCCCAGTCATTCGACGTGTAAATTTAGGAAGTTGTGAAAGAAAGCAAAGAGGAATTTGGAAATGGAAACTAAGGGAGAAGATATAAAAACTTAGCTATTTGCCGATGGTTTTCAAATATTGACGTCGAATACCAACTGAATGGAAAAGACAGTAACCTCAAAGGGGAATAAATGATGAGCAGTAAGAAGAGTAAATCATGTGACATAAAATTTACTTGAACTGAACCACGTGACTCAGATGGAACGAAATTAAGAAACGAGGCGATAAAGATAGTAGATGAATGTTTTTGTTTGGGCATGGGGATAATGTTAATTTCTGGCGTATCCTAAAAGAATGGATCCTGTTGGATACTGTCTAAGATTTTTTAATAACATAGACATACCCCACTTTAAATGTACGCCATTCAGCGTTCACTAACACATTTCATTTCAAAAACACTTTCGCTTTCTGATTTTATGAAAGATGTCTTAATTCTGTATGTTTCCTGCTGCTTACGACTTTTCCGAGAAAGTTGGGAGGAATAAAAAACATCCTGTTGTTTGTGTGTCTGTGTGTGTGTGCGTGTTTCTGTTGCTGATGGACAGATTAGGCGGTGAACAATTTACAACTAAGAAATTGTTTTTCTTTCTTTTTCTTTTACACACATCGTCATCAATAATTCATCCTACTTCAATGAAGTCTTTTTATACTTCCACTCATTTTTAACTATTTCATTCGAAAATGACGGATATTTTACGAAGATAATTCATGCAAATAAATTCTTTAGCACAGCCGAAGAGTTAAAGGAAACGTGGAACATGAGTTACCAGCAATTAAAATTCGTACTGAGTACGTTGTGACAGCATTATGAGCCTTAAAAACTATTAATAGTGTACATCAAATGTTTTTTGAAGAGCTCGATGAAAGACGGATACAATAGTAGCAGAGTTCTACTAAATATGAATCTTGTACCAGCGACAGATAGACACAAACCACTTCACGCTGTGAACTAAAAGTCAATTAATGAACTGTATGGATCCATCTTCACTTTATTAAAATGTCAGTGGGTTAGATTAAAAAAAATGAAATTAGAAGTACCTACTATGGGAAAGTTGGAAAAATATTATAGTAGCTTGCCTACGGCAGTTGTTCCGACCACAATTTCATTTCGAAATGTCCACGTTGTCCTACTTTTTGATTTCAGATACACCTCATAGCAGGGCTGGAAACACGAAACCAAGAAATGTTTAACGATTTCGTTGTGTAAGACTTCGGAAAATATAATTATTTTATATCTTTTGCAGGTTTGTCAACTGTGTGTATGTTCATTAGATTGTAATCACATTGCACATGCCATTTACCTCTTATAACGGATCGGTTCCGCCCTTTAGCAGAATCAGTATGGATTGAACAGTAGAAGGAAGTGAACCATGTGATCCGATTAACATGTAATGGAATGTACTGAAAATTACATTCGATGCTCTCTAATAGTAAACCGTGAGGGTAAATATATGTCCACGAAATATTCCATATAATAGAAAGTAAGCAACACAGCTTATCTACAATCTGAGTGTATAATGTTATTCGGCGTTTAAGTTATATCAAATATTTCATCTTTCCCATCGTGCACCAAGTATATTGTCATATAAATCATGACAAAAAAGAGGGAGGAACTGTTCAATTGATTCCTAAAGACCTGGGCATTGATGGATAAATATTCTTTCATTCTTTAAGTTAGTTGCTTTTGCATTAGGGTCTGCCGTTACACACACACACACACACACACACACACACACACATACCTGCCTACCTTTACACAGAAAAACAAAATTCGAACCTCCCACCCTGAACGCAGTCAACTGTCACCTCCAATCACCATTTTACCAAGATTCAAACTTCACACTCAAAACATCGTCAGCTATCCACCCCATCCGCCATCTTGTTTTTAACAGTTCATAAACAGTAACAGTGAACACCAAAGTTCTCCTATTCTGCTTCTCTGTTCTACCGATGAATATACCAACAAATAAAAGTTTAACATATTTCATTAGCAAACAATAAACACACCACACACACACACACACATACACACACACACACACACACACGCAAAGAGCGAGAGAGATTCCATTCACATAAATTAAGTAGTAGAAATAACCATAAAACAACACAAGACAGCAGATCAAATATTTCAACAAACAGTGTTGTATATAACTGCCATATGGTTGCAGATGACAAACTGTAGGCAAAGACCCACAGGGATGATGAAAAAAAGGCAACAAATCCAATATGTAAAACAAGGTCTATATATTGATATGAAATTCTTGTACATATTTATAATTAACAGGATGAACTTGTAATAACTGTAAAACCTAAAAATATTTTGTGTTTCTCACTTTAAAGCATTAAAAAAGGACCCACTGAAGATGATACAACTATACCGAAACATGTTTAGGCATACAGAAACAAAAGAAAAAGCAGTGTTTTGCTCAAGGCAGTCCCTAAGCCAAAAGCAAGTAACTTAAATATTTATCAGGCAAACATGGACCAAAAAAGGACTTCAACGTAAAGATGATTCATTAATTCGTTTTGCTATAGTTAAATTGCTACTGGGAACTCGGAATATTAATTATGAAACTAGAAGAACATTAAATGGCTCGAATTCTCAGCATCAGTTCAGAGAAGTAGTTTAAAATGCAGATTCATTTTAAATTATCGATTCTTTCGATATTGGGAGAAAGTCGGTTTGAGCGACATGTCGCATTTCACGGCAAAGAAATGAGTTTGTCTTTTGTTAATTCACGACTTAAATCTGGTGATCGATGTCGTGGCTGCTGCTATATGCAGTAACTTATTTATGAAGGAATTTTCAAAAATATTGTTACGGACTTTTATGACAAGTTCATTCCACGAAAGAAAACATACGCCTGGAAGCATTCGTCTTCATTCTATTATTGATAATGATCCAGAATGAAACTTTCAATCTGCAGCGGAGTGTGCGCTGATATGAATCTGCCAGGAACTTTCATTGATAATGATGTTCAATGGATTAACGGATATAAAAACTTCACTTGTTTATGAAACCAGTTCTCTCATTAGATCCTCATGTAGTCATGGAATAACGGACTGTTTTAAGCAACCCAGTGGTCAGTCTAAGTTCTTCCGTTCAGCTTTTTTCTTTTTTTAGTCGATTTGGAACAACCGAATGAAAACAGTCTCTGTGGCCTTATGAATGTTTTCATTCAGTCGCCGACATTGTGTGATTTTATGTGCATACTTTCTCAGCCTTTTCTGATAAACATAAATGATGATTAGACTTCAAAACTTTTTAGGGACAAGCAAATTGTATATTTCAAGAAAATGTAAGTAAACACTTTGTTTTTAATTTTTCAATTTGTACTATTTACTTACGTAGGAAGTTTCTTACTTGTGACATTAAGTATCAATTCATGTTTTGTTTTAAAAGTTTTTTTCTGGTGCTGCACAGTAAACATATGTTTTTAAAATTAACAGCTACATTTCAGTATGTTTTTATTAGGTCTGTTTGTTCAGAAAAAATTTGCAATTGATTTTAAAATAACTGTTTAATAAGTGATTTAAAACTATCAATTCAGCGCAGAACTGGGTGACACTGCAGTAGCAACTTGCTATCGTATCTAGTGTATGGCGGAGGGTACTTTGTTTCTCTCCGGTGTAAGCTTTGCTATTGATTACGAATCAACTTCGTACTGAGCTAGAGACTTGAAACTTTCAGCATAGTTCAGAAATGGATGACAATGCAAAAGTAGCTAGGTTTAATTATGGTGTGTGGAGGATGGTACGTAGTGTACCACTGATGCTTCCATAACTTATGGAAAAACGTTCTTATGATTTCCCTACTGAGTAACATGTCTAACACGTCGTCATTTGAATTCAGCTGTGATTCGTTGGAATGTTGCCCTCTGACACTATTGGCAATCGTCTCATATGCCTTTGTTCACTATCGCCGAGGCTAAATTAGTCTGTTGTGTACTGTGTCAGTCATACACAAGCAATCGAGAAACACTCTAAAGCAGAAATTTTTGCACAACTGCCGAAATCTAAATTCCCATTCGTCGGGCACCAGCGACCATACTTTGTACGAATGGCGTCAGCTGACGACGGCGTTGCATGTCACAGACATTAATTGCACTACCAACACAGGGGTGTAGTGTGGCATCATCTGTGCCCCACTGCACATGACATTTGGTAGATCAATGTACGTAGTACAGTCAATAAGTTCTGAGGCTGACCGCATGGCGACCCTGTGATGTACTAAAGCCAACGAGCTTATATTTCATAGAGTGGCTAACACACGAGTTACAGCGCTCTTTGCGGCGTCTTCTGTAAGCTCGATCGTCATACTTTTGGTGGTCAGTACACTTGAGAGGCGTACGTCTATCGTATGTTGTTGTTGAGTTTGAAGTGTTGTACTTAGTTTATTATGTATGTAATGTGTGTTGCTTGTACAATTTTTGCTGATGAATATGCCTAAAGTGTGTTCAGCATTTGTCAGAGCCCATAGCACACTATTTGATGAGGTTCTTACATGTGCTAATTTTTGCCTGCTTATATTTATTTGTCGTATGGTTTTACAAGCATACAACTGTGTATATATATATATATATAATGAATTAAATGGAAATTTCCAAACTTGCAACCAGTTCAGAGCACTTGGAGTCATTTGATGTATAGTCTCCAAGTCACCGCTAAATGCTCGCGGCGGACACTGTTTGATGATGTGTTTTTACTTTGCTCCTCCGCTCGGCAGTTACAACAGAGGATGGAAGGAAACCCCACTTCATGTTGTAAGCACACTTCCCTTGACCAGTCCTGATGCGATTCAGCCTCGACCAGGTTTGGCGTGGTAGATGGAATCCCTCAACCTTCTTTGATGGATCTTGCACGGGGTGGGCGTTGTGCGGTGGTGTTCGTCCCAGCGTCCTTGTCACTTGGAGGACACCTCGAAAGAACTGATGATTTCTGTGTCACACCAGGGAGGTTTGCCTGTTTAGATAGTTACATAGATCTTACGACGTTTTGCATAGCTCCTAGCAACTTTTCCCAGCTTGAATTCTTGTTACTATAAGGTTTTGTTGGGTGATGTGAATCTGTCTGTCTTCGTACTTGCAGACTTTCGATCGTTAGATGGTTCGGTAGTAATTGAGCCCGTCTTCCTATTATCATAAACTTTGTTTTACTTTCATTTAGACCTACTTTCTTAGCTTCTTCAGTCAGCATAGTCGCCATTTTCTCCGGGTGTTTCATGCTTTTTCCTATCAACACAATATCGTCTATGAAAGACATGACAAATCTTTTTTCCTTTGGTGACTCTTCTACAGTGGTTTGAAAACACATATCAACAATTTTATTTTTATTTATAGGTCTAAAACAGTTCGTTAAATTCTTATTGGAAAAGGTTGATTTCTTACTTGCGAAAATATTTGCAGGTTTTCGCGTCACATCGTGAGGCGTAGACGTGTTGCCCGAAACACAACAGTTCTTTAGTCTTGAATCAGTATCTTTGTTTCTAGCTTTTCCACACTAACCTCCCCTCTCTCATTCAAAATTTGGAAAAACTCTTACTTTAATATTACTGTTGTCTGTCATACCATTAATATAGATAAGCAATAAGAGTAAGGGTAGCAATACGATTTTTTACCTACCTATGTCAAGAAACCCAAAGTTCAACTGAATATTTTCTTCGATTCTGCATGTTTAGTATTTGCGTTTTTAATTATTCTACAGTTATATGAGATATAAGAGAGGCAGAGGCTTCATAGTATCACTTTATTACTACTTACCTACCACTCAATTCATGAAAAGTACCCAGGAAGGAGGTACATCCAAATATCTCCGTTCGGGCTCAGATTTCTGCTATTGTATAATGATAATGATTCATCCTTAAGCAACTGGGAGGCAACAATATATATTCGCATTCGGGATAATTTCAAAGTGAGAGCGACAAGCGACTGTATTATTTCGTGGTCCCTGACAATTCGGGATGTAAGTCCACTCCCTTGCGGATTCAGCAGACCTAGGTAGACTTTCCGTGCTTGGCATTATTTGGAAGTAGATCTTGTAGCAGCGATAAACGCCGTTGTTTTAATGATTCCCACTTCAACTGTGTCATTTCGTGACAGTCTCTTCCTGTTATCGTGATGACACGAAACAAAACGAGCTACCAATCACTGTAATTTTTCGATATCCTTCGTCAGTCATATAGTAACGTTCAAATGTTCAAATGTTTGTAAATCTATGGGACTCAACTGCATGGTTATTAGCCCCTAGCTTACAAACTTGTTGAACTAAGGCAAACTAACCTAAGCACAACACATACACCCATGCTTGGGGGACGACTTGAACCCCCGACGGCGAACGGTCGCGCGCACCGCAGCACGGCGCCTCAGTGAGCACGGCTAATACGCCCCGGCGTCAGTCTTATCTTACGGATAAATATAGTGTAGGTAGTATCTTTAGTAGTTGTAAGTGCTCTACCAATATAGTGAAGTCTTTGGTTCAACCTCTCCACGAAATTATGTACGTGGTCTTTCCAATTTAAGTCTGTCGTAATAGTAATTCACTGGTTAAAGGTAAGTCAGTCAACAATCCGAAGATTTATTTGAACACCTTAGTGATTTACTAGGCATGGTCCTGTTGGTGGTCCTGTTGCCTTCCTCCGACTTTTGAAGTGACTTATCCTGCCAAGGTGTAACTCGGTGTTTTTCACATTAACAACACTGTCAGAGGGGAAGTGAGCGAAGAATGACAGGTTAAAGTCGTAGGCTTAGTCGGACAACGAAGCGGCAACTTTTATATACGCAGTCTGGCACTGTACAATTCTGTCACCGAACCGCAAGACTCCAAGCTATTAGATTTGATTGACGTAAGCGTTAGTGGTTTACAAGGAAACCACATGGCTATAGGATTTTAGAATTTTTTGACATTTATGGTACGTGAATTTCAGAGCTGAAATAACATCAGCCAAAGCCATTTGACAACTCCAAAAAAATTCTGAAGAAAATAGACTTTAGAGTTTTGAAAGTAAGTGTAAGTACCAGTCATTAAATGATTTACAGCGTCTATTGGCATAAGTCACAACTGGCATCACAACTGTAGGGTCTGTGAAACGAATCTTCTCATGGCAGATTTATTTATTTTTCCGTTATGTTCGAATACTTACACAATTTTAATATCTAATGGTAATTTTTTCGAAAAGTGCACGTTATAGAATGTTGTTAATAATGACGGTTTAAATAAAAAACATGAATTACATTTTTTACAGTATTTAGTTTCTTACAATAGTTTTTGGAAAGTCACCTCCATAGTTACTAATGGCTTTCCAAGCAGCTAACCTACTGGACCAACGTTTTAAGTGTCGACTAGGTGTTCAGCTCGTCTACATACACATAAACAAAAACTGACACAACACGTGGAATTAGAGATTCGAAAATATTTTATGTAACTGGATTCGAAAACGAGATATATATATATATATATATATATATATATATATATATATATATATAGAGAGAGAGAGAGAGAGAGAGAAAGAGTGAGAGAGAGACAGAGAGAGATATACGAACCACCGACTCTATGGTTGAGAGACCAGAAGCTACCACCTGAGGTACACCGACAAATGCTGCAATTGTTTTTAATTATTGGTACTTTTGTGTACTTTGCAAAATTTCAAAGTCGATTTTCTCGAGAATTTTTGCAAGTTGCGTCGAATCGCTTTGGCTGATTGTAATTTAAGTTCTGAACATCACGTACCATAAATATAAAGAAATTCTAAAATCCGATACCTATGTGGTCTCTTTGTTAGTTAAACGCTTGTATCAGTTATTCTTAGATAGCTCAGTCGATAGAGCAATTACGTACAAAAGTTTTCAAAATTTAAATGTTTATAAAAATATGATGTAGGAGTAACTTGATAGGTATCATGCGGGTGATGCATCATACAATAGGTTGCAGAATTGTGATGGCATTTTCTTGCAATTGTGAGTTAGTTTCCGACAGTAGACAGTCGGCACTGGCGAGTGATTTCTTGATTCGCTGTCAGTGCAATGCTACAGTTGCAGCCGACAGTCGAACCGCAGATCTCGCTGACAGCCGAAATGGAGTCTACCGCAGTAGGAGACGACAGAGCTCGGTGGGATGAACGCGAGTAGGCCATTAGAGAAGAGCGCATTGTGCCGGTGTAGTCCGATTAGAACGGCCGCGTCGGCGGCAGAATAGCAGCCCCATCGATACAGGGGCCGGCCACGGCTGATGTAGCGCCATCCACGTCAAACACCTGGCCGCGGCTCATCAGCGCATCCGCACACAGCATCACCGCGGCAAACACACGCGCCGCGCCGCGCCGCCCAGACGCCGCTAACCGCTACCCTGCCCGCGCACAAACATGGCATCTGCTAGCAGTCTCGTGACCTGTGAACGCCGGCTCCATCACACTAACGAGACCAACAGGCTGCCCTTTCACGGCGGCCGCGGTCAGCTTTCAGCTAGGTCACAGATGGCTCACAAACATTCTGGGTCGACTGGTGCTTCAGATGACTGGGGGTTCACTTCTTTGAGTGCCAGACCATTTTGGTGGTACCCCCGCCCCCCTTCCGCTCGACGTGTCAATGTTTCGACCCCGTCCCCCCTTCCCCCACACCCCCGCTCGAAAAGATCTGCAGAATGTCTCACCTCGGATTGTTTGCGCTTGCTTGAAGGGTACATAAAATGCCATCTGGCAGTATATCACTACGTTGTCTGTACACAGACATTGCTAAAACCATTATCAGTTCGTCTTGTATCCCCAAGTGGCATCTACCGTCAAAATTCAAATGTTCGAATGTTTGTTAAGCTTAAGGGACTTAACTACGGGGTCATCAGTCCCTAAACTTACAAACTACTTACGAACTAGCTAATACTACAGACGGCACAAATATCCATGTCCGAGGGGGGATTCGAACCCCCGACCGTAGTGGCCGTGCAGACCGTGACTGGAGCGCCTCACTCCCCTCGGCCACCGCGGCCGGCATCTACCGTCATCTAATTAAAATCGACATCGACTATATAGGTGAAATATCTTCTCTTATTATTATTATTTCCCGCAGTGTACTTTCGATGAATCTTTGCTGCTGAGTACGAATACTGCGGGTCGCACTTCTCCTTCCTCTCTAATATCTACATAAACGATATAACGTGTTACGTAGATGTTTTGGAGTTCATACCGATACGTATTATATCTTTTCTTACTTTTTGTACTCTTCGACAGGACACGGTAGCCGATGGATGTAAACGAAGTATCACCTTACCCACAAATTGTGCAGTGTATGAAACACCAGAGCATACATGGATCCTTAGGTGTCGACAGAAATGAAAAGCATATCATATTGCTATCGTTATAGGTTTTTCTTCCTGTAGCTGTGATACTAGTGCAATAGTCTACTTGCTTTGCTAAAATGGAACGAAAAGCATTCGTATTAATGGATTTTACTATAGATTCTAAATATGTAATTATTCCGTCTGCCGGTGCAATTTTTCATTATTGAGCTCATATAATCATGCCCAGCTCTCGCCACGAAATATACTCGGAACATTTTCAAACATTTTCGTTTTCTTGATGAATCTGTTACTGTGTAGTATATTATGAACTGCAACTACGAGGTTGAATCAGTAAATGAATCGCAAACTGAGATAGACACACCAGCACTGCGTTTACAAGCCCGAAAATTTCTTTAATTTTCAGCTGATTCCTTCAGAAAATTTAAATACTCGTTCCTTCGTTCGAGAAGGCTTTAAATCCGGAATCTTGGAAGTTTTCAGTCAGCGTTTGCATCCTATATGTGACGCACTAAGCTGTATCTCTATTTGATTCCTTAAAGTGCTGAAACCCACAAGACGGATTTGTCGCAGTGGTAGAGAAATATCCCTACACAGCGCGGAGTACTGACGTGTCTACCTCAGATTGCGACTTATTTACTGACTAGCCTCGTATTTGAATCAAGTTGTCTCACCTCTCAACGTTATTGCGATACAATTTCTCTCATACCTACTTTCAGGGGAGCGTTGAGTCGGGACTTCATTTCAGAGGACGAAAATGCAAGACCACGGCGAAAGGCGCAGGTGGAGTAGATCTCGGAACGAGAGGATATTAGGCGAATTGTGTGCCATCCCCTTCCTACGTCTAAAATACCATCAGGCGTTTATGCGATAGGTTGGGGAGACGGACTGTAGCAACTGCACATACACTGGCTATTATATTGTGGTAGTTATCAACCGCGATAAAGACACCCAACAAGGGGAATTCCGTATCGAGAGTGTGACCAGCGTGAGAGCAAGTTGGGGTGCATAAACTACAATCCACCGTTGTCAACACGTTATTAACATGCATGCCCCATCCATCGTATTGAACAAGGGAATATCATAATTAGCGGTAAACTCAGTGAAATTACTGTCGCCGTATAAAAGTGTCGACTCTGTTTCTCTCACTGTCTCTTTTAGTTACCTCGTACACTACAGTGTAGCACGTCTTCCCTTTGCCTAGCCAACATTCATCCCGTTGTTTTACATGACGCAATATACAATACGTGAATGCTACTCTCCTACTTAAGTTGTACACACCAGTCTACTTGCCGTATGGGGACCCCAACTGGAAATCAAACTGCTAAGACAGACGAAAGGTAAACTTCTGGTATTGAATAGTAGCTTAAACTCTAAATAGGAACACCTTTGACTTCGAACTCTCGGAGTCATACATGCCAGACGCGGTGGCCGAGGGGACTGAGGCGCTCCAGTCACGGTCTGCACAGCCACTACGGTCGGGGGTTCGAATCCCCCCTCGGACATGGATATTTGTGCCGTCCTTAGTATAAGGTAGTTGATAAGTAGTTTGTAAGTTTAGGGACTGATGACCCCGTAGTTAAGTCCCATAAGCTTAACAAACATTTGAACATTTTAGTCATACAAAAGAATTTGGAATAACGCTCGAACTAAATGAAAAAATAAGAAGAAAGAAATGGGCCTGTGTATTTTCACGCAAACTCTGCATTCTACAAGTAACATTACAATAGACAAAAAGTAACTAATACTACCCTATATCAAACCCGTAGCAGGGAAATCAGCAATCCCAGAAAACATCTGCTGATAATACCGAAAATGACAAATGTCCTACAGACCTGATTTTTGTTTATATTAGGCTTCGAAGTGTATATGGGGGTTTCCTGTGGCATCGTTAAAAGCAGTAGGAGAGTTATATCAAAATTTACTCTGAGGTTTATATCGATTTTATGCACCAAGGTGTAAGCAATATATATCGTGCATGAGATATGATACTGACGTAAGCATATTACCACTTCAAAATTTAATTATTACGGCTTTTGATAGCTAACCACTTGAATATGAAACTGATTTTGAGTGTCGGAAGGTGAGTTTAGCGATGTATACATATTCTGTGCCACATCATCGACCCCCCGCGTCTGTACATTGAGGACTAATACAAGCAGTGTCAACTGTGTAGGATATGTGTGTTTTGCGCTATTATAATTACTTTACACAAACGGTTATTGGCAGTGTCGATAAAAGTGTAATGTATACTGACATTAATTAATTTCGTGTTTATTTATCTCTCATCATATTGAAAACATCTCACTTTATTTCTCTCTGTTAAAGTGTCACTTGTAAAATGCAACGTTTTTGCATGCAAATGACATAGATCTTAGTCTTTATGATCTAATTTTATTGTGTCGCTTCCGAACAATCGAGCTCAGAGACGTCCCTTCCGCTGAAATTCATTCAAAATTCACAGTACTATCAAACTAGATGTATCTTTCCGAAACACGTGGATATTTAGCGTTCGTAAGCAATCCCACTGTGTACATAATCTACAGTTAAGTTGGACACTATCTTCGCCATGCACATACGAAAATGAAGGGTTACGCATGTCCATTATTAAGACTTCTAAACTTTTACTGAACTGTGTATATTTGAACATATGAGATTTGGATAAGCCACAACAAATATTCTCGTCACGTAGATTCGTAAAAATCCGATGTTAAGTTTCTAAACAGCGGAAACCCATTGCTGGGCATAACTGTCAGTTTTGGTACGCAAACAATACCGTTTTTCTGGTGTATATTGCTAACGAATAAAGAGTTTTGAAAGCGGGAAAAATGCGTTTCTAGATAAACAACTACAGAATATTTTGTTAAAATTTGAGGCGTTTCCTGCGTTTGGTTATTTAGATATTTGTGGTCCATCGTAAAAAATAGTCCAAAATTGCAAACATTTAAAAAGTAGTTTCAACATCATATTAAGAACATTTTCAATGACTAAAGAGTATAGAAGAGGCCATCCTCATAAATAATAGTCTCGGTTCTCAAAAATTGTGGTTTTTCGTGGTTATCTCCGGAACGCCACATAAAAGTGCTGTTTGTAAAAGCGGTATAAACGCCACCCAGGTTCACAAATAATGCAAAAAATCCAACCGATTTGCTCAATTTTTCTGGACTGCAGGAAGTGTGTAACATTTAAATTTTAAGCATATCCTATAGTATAGCTACAGTATGCCAACTGGTTCGATAGGTAAATTTTGTGTCTCGTTTCCGCCGGTGGTCCTAGGTGTCGGAGGCCGAGTGAAGAGAGACCGACACAGGAAGTAGGATGCACGCTTGTGCAGGTACGGGGATGACCAGTCAGTGGGACAGCAGAAACTAGAACACTAGCCTAAATTCAAATGTTCAAATGTTTGTAGAGTCTATGGGACTTAACTACGGGGTCATCAGTCCCTAAACTTACAAACTACTTATGAACTAGCTAATCCTAAGGACGTCACAAATATCCATGCCCGAGGGGGGATTCGAACCCCCGACCGTAGTGACCGTGCAGACCGTGACTGGAGCGCATCGGTCCCCTCGGCCACCGCGGCCGGCTAGGCTAAATTAGAACAAGACATATATTTCGTGGAGTCTTGGTAATACTTAACTTTTACATAGTTCTTGACTGCAGAATGCTAATACACAGTTTAGATAAAGGCCTGCCTACTGATGATTCTTAGTGCCTATCGGATAGCCAAGTCTTAACTGGTGCCTATCTAATTCCCAAGTGAACGATGCAGCAGTCGTGGCCACGAGCGGAGTTGCAGCAGAGGAACTTATGAACTTCATAAGAACGCCGCGCCGTGCGTGCATGGCGGGGCGCGGCGAAATTACGTGGCGCGCATTTCATACTTGTGCGACACCACAGTAAACAAATGATCATTAGGCGAAGAAGTATTCAAAAAACTTTGCACCATATCTCTGAGATCAATAGAACCAGAGCTATGGTCCTCTTAAGAATCGTATGTTCACACCCGGCATTTCCGAACTTTTTCCGAACAATGGTAGTTTTTCAAATGCGGGGCTCAAAATGGTGAAGCCGCGACGCAAGCGAATAAGCTGCTGTAACTGGAGAGCAAACGTGCTACCAGCAATTTAAGGCACCTGAACAAGGTCCACAACTTTTCTCAGAAACGGTTGAGCATCGGTAGATAAGCCGCGACCACTGTTTGTTTATTTTGGCCCCTCTTCCACCGAGGGAAATTTCTAGAAAATCAGGTGACGGCACTGGGCGTGTTAACCTCGTTAGTGGCAACGCCAGAAATATCCGATAGCGACGGTGGCGCCAGCGTTTGAGCAGCGGTCGCGACCGAAACTCGGCTGCCCTCTATTTCCGAACCACTGGCTGCCTACTCCAGAGCCCAACTCCCAAATAATTTCTGCAACTTCCCAATTGCAGCGCCGCTAGGCGGCTGGGTAGTATAAACGTTACCACTAAGTGATTGTGTATTGAATGTGTGTTCGGAGTGGAACGGAAAATTTACAATGCGGCCGAATTTCGGAGCTTCTGTGGCGCTATAGAGTGCAGCAATTGCCAAAAACGTTACCCGAAATCTGTCATTTCGATTTGCAAAGGATGCCGAGAGGTTAAAGATTAATGTTACGATTAGCAAGTGTTCATTTATGGTGCTTAGTTATACTTTAACAATTACTTCACTTGGATACTTAAGCTAAAATACGCTCTTATTATTAGAAGCGATTATGTTACTTCAATAAAGTTCTCAGTTATGTATTTCAAACGTCACCTCTATGTTTGGTGACTAGTAAGTATGAAAGTAACACCATTAAATATATCAACTTCTCAATCTGTATCATGACAGTCTTCTGTTACTATCTATCGGCCGTTTTGAGCGCTAGCATCGCTTCAGCTTCACTTTTTCCCCTATAGAAGGAAGAAAGGTTATGGTTTAACGTCCCGTTGACAGCGTGATTGTTAGGAACCGATCTCATGCTCGGATTTTTGGGAAATGTTGGGGAAGGAAATCAGCCGTATCCTTTCCAAGAAACCATCCCGGTGTTTGCCTGTGGTAATTAAGGGAAATCTCGAAAATCCTAATTTTTTATGTCAGAATGTGAATTTGAACCATTGTCCTCCCGATTACGAAGCCAGTGCTTTACACCTGCACCACGTCTTTCGGTTTTCCCTATTGAGTTTCGCGACGGTCTGTGTTGGATTGTGGCATCCGTTCAATGAAAGCTAGAGTTGCACTCCCAAACAGTCCTCGTTGAGAACTTGTTATACCGTCTTACTTTAACGATGGAAAGGTAGAGGGAAAAGTAAGGAAAGAAATAACTCTGGCTCCATTAGAACATAGAAATAATTCAATGGGACAAGTTTAAATTTTTCTGAGGCCGGGATTAGAACTCGGGTCTTTCATTTTGGGACAGCAGCCCCCATAACTACTTGACTACCTGAGAAAGCCTACCGTGAATCAGAAAGTCTCTAAAGGTCGCACACTACGGAAATAAGTCCCCAATCGTCCATATAGTCTAATGCTGACTTTCCGCATTTTCACACGAGAGCCGAACGTTACTTACCCGCAGTGAAGTTATTAACCATACACCGTCGCGCATAAAAATATGTGTCCGAAAGAACGGACACCACTCGACAGCATCTATACAAGATCTCTTTATGCTCCACACACATTGTGGATAAAAGAACTTTGTAAGGGAACAAAGACGTGTAATAAATGACCTTAAACTGTATTACGACGCCTGTAATATTAATGAATGGTCAAATATGTTCATTGGAAGGATACAATTGACAAAATCTAGTTAATAATTTTTTATATTATACGGCGGTCAGCACAGGTGTGGGACACGGGCTTTGGCGTCGTACAACCTTCGGAGGAACACCGACATCAAGAAAGAGAACATCTGTAATCATGGCGAATAGATTCTCTTTGTAAGTAACGATTGATTTTGTGTACTTCAAAAGGAAAGTTAGAACTGTATAGTTCTTGTAATAATTGGAGAACTTTGAAAGAAATATCAGATGTGTTGAAGCATTGTGGTGTTATTGGAATAGCTTTCCTTCAAGTAACAAAAAGCTGAAGACCGCTTGAATACAGAGTATGTGCGAAGCTCACGAGGAATGAAAATAAAAAGAACTTTGTTTACTTCGCCAATACAGACAAAGTATTTTATCGTTCAGACTATCGCAACTTGATAGTACAAGCAAAGGATAGACAGACAAGTTTCTCTTGAAATTTTCTTGAAGGCCCATGGAATTAAATTTATGGCACTCTACGTCTTGTATTATCGCTATGTGTCATCGAATTCGAATCACTATTTCTATTATTGTGGTATAATGGCACGAAATTCTCTACTGGTTTATCCACACCAAATGGAAGTTGGTAAAGGAGGAAAACTTGCGAAGCTACGCAATGATTATATTAATTTACAGATAGCCTTAACGAATCTAAACCTATCTACCGACAAGGTATTTACGTACGAAATCTATTTTGAAAACACTACCTCTTATGGTAATGATTACACAACTAAGTTTCATGGTGGCTGTAGCAAAGCTGTGTTAAAAATGATCGAGTAAAGAGGACGTTCTTTGACTACATTACATCCAGCTCCACATGCTCTCAGATCGCACTTAAATGTATATTGCTCAATGGTTATTTATTTGTAAATACTGTGCTGCACCTTACTGTAACAAATATTATAATAGATCTTTGCTACAATTTTAGTATTTTCTTTCTTAATAAACAATGTTAATGAAGCTTATTCAAAATATAGATTCAATACTTTTTTTCCTAACAACATGTGAATATGGATACGACAAAATTTTGTTATTTAAAAACTTAGCCTACTTGTACATTTCTCACGCCGAAGAGTGTGATTGCTGAACTGTGAAACTGCATAGTTAGAGAGCTTCAATATGAAATTTCTTTTCCTCTCTCATGTTTGAACCCCTTACAGCTGTCATCCATCTGAAGACTATAAAGCGACGTTCTTCTTTTCAGTTGCTATCCACCTCTCAGTGATGTAGCTGGCGTATTTCCACTCCTCCAGTCAAAAACAAGAGCCAGGATACTCCCCTGCTCTCTCCTTTCTTGCATCTTTCCAGTTTCATACGGGTGACCGGGAATTCCAGTCTCCTCCGCATGTTGTGCGGAAGATCCATTTACTCTGTAGCGGGTGAAAACAATATTTTTTTGACTGAGGGTTCCACCATTTTACTGTCAATTTTTTATTCATTTATCACGATTTCGGTGTTGTGACCATGATAAAATACGATTAGACTTTCCTAGAAGATTTTGTAAAAAGAAATATGGGCCATTAGACTATGCACAATAATGAGTTTAATTCACAATAACGATTTCAGTTATTACTCATTGTTAATTAAAAAAAATTAAAATATCTGACGTATTACAAGCCGCCGCGCGGGAGTAGTCGAGCGATTTGGAGTGCTACGTTACGGATCACGTGGCCTCCCGCGTCGGAGGTTCGAATTCTTCCTCGGGTATTGATGTATAAGTTAGTTCATAAGCGGTTTGTAAGTTTAGGGACTGATGACCCGCAGTTAAGTTCCATGAGCTTTACAAACATTTGAACATTTTGATTACGAATTTCATTAGTAAAGAGTGGTGCACGCTTGTCAGGTAACAAAAATCTCTTGTATTTTAAGATTTTACTGTGAATCGCTGTGTTATTTTAGTATGCTGCCATTACGCGGCAAATTCAGAATTCAAGGCCGCGTGGGAACAGCCGAGCGGTTGTAGGCGCCTTGTCGGGGACTGCGAGGCTGCTCTCAGTGGATGTTCGTGACCTCCCTCGGTCATGGCTGTATGTGTTGTCTTTGGCGTAAGGTAGTATAAGTAAGCCTAGCTACTGACGACCACAGTAGTTTAGTCCCACAGATTTACAAACAAAAATCTGAACGTCAGACTCCAATAAATTTTACCAATTAATACTTGAAATATCACGTAAATAAGTGCGCCTCGGTTGCACAGTGGTAGAGTGCCAGACTACAAATCCGAAGGTCGCGGGTTCGATCCCCGCCAGGTCGTAGGATTTTTATCTGTCACTTTCCACGTCTTTCACCTCTGGCAGTATTCCTCATGTGAAAAATACCGAGTAGCACCGTGGTTCGGAACCCACGTTAAACTGTAGGTCCCCCTATAACTGGCTGGGTAAGTCAGTTCGAAGGTCAGAGGAAGGCAACGGCATACCACCTCCAAACAGGACCATGCCTAGTAAAGCACTGTGGTGTTCAAACCAATCTTTGGATTGTTGACTGCTTTACTTTTTACAAGCTTTGACATGAAACCACGAAAACACCTGCTACTTTACAGCCACAGACATTTATTTCAGAGAGTAAGTTTCGTTAATTATTCCTTCTAGCATAAAGGTTGTGTTTGTACGGCTCTAGTCAGGTTGGATACGTGTCTGTTTGTCTGAACATACGAGCAAATAAGAGAGATTCTCATAATCTACGTAATTCAAATCAATTGTACAATACTAGTCGAATATGTTTATTGAAGAATTAGAACTAACCAAAAGCAAAATATCGTTAGATGTAATCACAGTTCATAACTTTACAAGCACGCACGTAATCGTAAGGCAAAGGTAGGATTTAGAACCAAACAAAAACAAACGTATCATTACACAAAGGTAAAAAAGTTCCATAGATAGTCATCCAGTGGCTCTGAATGATGTTGCTGGTACACTTGCAAATTATATAAAGTATCTAGTTAACTGTCATAAACGTGAAACGTGGTTGTTCAGTTTCCGCTGTGCACCCTGTGGTGAGGTTCTTGTTATCTAACTGGGACATTTGCATCACACGTATAAGTGTATGTATTTTTAAGAAGACTTCATATAAGTTATTCATGAATCAATGTGATTTGAAGCCGTACCGCCTACGTGTTAGCCGTGAAACTTAGCTACTAAGCTACTCAAACTTATCGAATTGTGACTAATGTTACTGATACACCATTTTTCAGAAAGCTCCACGAAAGATTTTCTCGGCATTTAGGGTACGTTGCTTGATAGGCCACTAGCCAAGGACACGTGCTGGTCCCACTACAACATGTCTAGGAATCACCAACGTACGTGATTGATGTGCCTAGTGGTTCCCTTGTGAGTTACCTCCTTTCTGACTCGTCTATGATACATCATTCGTTACATGACTGGCATTTTCAAATGATCTCAATCCGATTCTCGAGGTGGTATGTTTCGTGAGAGGGTGAGCAAAACGCCAACTTATAAAAAAGAAAGAAAGAGGGAAAAAACCGTTTTCGCTAAATCAAACAAGATATATGAACAAGTCTAGTCTTACATCATCGCCAAGAGTTCGTCAATTCGTCATTTTGTAGATTTACAATTAGGAGATGGACGAAGCCTCTTGTACTTCTGACACACAGCGAAGGGTTTCAGAAGACAAAACTACTTGAAGGAGAACTCGTTTGGAACTCCAACTTTCAGATAACGGTCGTTGCTAATAAATCCTTAATGTACTGCTTAAGGACTTATCGTCACTTATCAAAACCCGTCAGTTCGCCAAGGTGACAATTTTAGTAAACACAGCAGTTTAACCTACTTAAGCTAAAGAGCTCAATAGTACTGCAGAACAAGGAGACAACAGCATTACGCACAACATTTCGCTGCATTGCTGAAACTCTGTTATAATATTGTCTGCGTCTTAGCAATAAGTAAAGTGCCCCGCGTCTGAATACAAAGTAGTCGTCGATGTGTACTAAGAGGTGGTTTCCTCAGTGGCACCGTATAGTATTAGTGAAAGCATTCTTCTCCCAGTACAAGACAGTTAACTGAGTCCATTCATCGAATCCGACAGCATAACCGTCGAAAGGCATGGACGAACGGTACAATCATAAATTGTGATAAGTGCTTCATAATAACTTACATTTCACGTTGCTTAACTGCCGGTCGTTAAACATTTTGACAAGACACACGTTTAACACAATTGCTTCCACCCTTGCTCCTGTTTAGCAAAATGGTACTATCGATTTCGTTAGGAATGACTTCAGTAATTACAATCAGTACGTTTTTTGATCGGCAACTCGCAGATATATGCAATTACGCACTTCCCTTTCAATAATTTAATTCTCCCTACCAGAAACCTAATGGAAAAGAGGAATAAAACCAAACGAAAAGTAAAACAAGAAAGTAAATCATTTCCTTTAAAAACCGGAAATTTTAGCTTCATTCATCTTTACATAAATGATAAAAACAGTTTTGTAATGTGCAGATAATCAAACCATGTCTCTAAGAACAAGAGAAATGTCTGATCGCCTACATTCCAGGATTGATTAAAACGGAAATTTTTGCCCTCTCTAATGGTTACACGAACAAGTGTTAGCTCAACACAACTGTTACCTACGTCTGTACTGCCTTATACCAATCATTTTATTGACTAGTATTTGATCATGAGCAGCAATAAATACAAAACCAAATTGAGTTTTTATAAATGGTATAAGAAGGGGGGTGGGAGTTAATTGCTATACATAAATGTGTGTTTCGCTATTGTTTCCACTTCATAATCAAACAAATTTGTAATACAACAATCCTAATGTCAACCTCCGTCTTTTATTATTCATTCCTCTGTCATAAATTAGACTCTTCCCAATAAGGTACACAAAACACTTTGCTGTTTTAGATTTTTTGCAGCGTACATTATATATATATATATATATATATATATATATATATATATATATATATATATATATATATATATATGTGTGTGTGTGTGTGTGTGTGTGTGTGTGTGTGTGTGTGTCTGTGTGTGTGTGCATGTGTGTGTCTCGTAGTAAGAGTCAAAAGTCATAGAATGCAAAGGGAAATACCATTAATTCACATGTTCAAATGTTTGTAATCCTATGGCACCAAACTACGTTGGTCAACAGTCCACAATCTTACAAACTACTCAAACTAAGTTAAACTATCCAAATGACAACACACACATCGATGCTCGAGGGAGGATTCGAACCTCCGGCGCGGGAGGCCGCGCGATCTGTAACGTGGCGCTCCAGACTGCTCGGCTACTCCTGCGCGGCCACCATTAATTACAAACTGTTAATTATTGACAACGGAAATATCAGACAACAATGAGGCGCAGTACCAATTAACTAGTAAATAGTAGCTGCAACAAATTGCTGCTCTACGACAGCTGTTTTTGAGGGTTTTGTTTAGTTTATCTGGGGTGAATTTAACGGTCAAGTTAGTTGGAAATCAGTCGATTGATGGACTTAGTATTTGTGTCATCTTTCTGGGGGGTTACTGTGACTTCTATTTGTATGTGTCGTATTACTCTCATGAGGGTAAAGTTTTGGCGGCCTTGTTTTTGACTTCGTCTTTAAGCGGAATGTCGTATGTATGTACCTGTTGCGCATCCGTCAGTGGGCTCCTGTGATCTATCGGTGGCTTCGAGTTTAGATGCCTTTTATGCTCTTGAGCTGGTATCGACGGTTATATCCCACGATGTTGAGCCATCCAGAGACATTTGTTATACTGTTCAATTGTAAAATCTAAAATACGTTTGTGATTTTTAGTACTTAGTTTATAGGAAGGGTATCAGGGTTTGTAGCATATAAAGTCGTGGATTTCATCCAAATACAATTCATACAGTTGAAACATCTACTATAAAATACGAAATAAACAAGTCCTTGATTTTTCGTAGCGACGCGTACTCTAGTCCATCATTGATTCTTTTCGCCTAGTTGATGAGAAAACATTTTATTTATTCGTATACTTTCTTTTCTTTTCATACAAAATTTCTTCTAGATATTTAATTACTGCGGACTACAGGTCTACGCTTACCTTTTGTGAAGACAGTCGATATAGTCTTGTTGCTATTGATCTAGGCACATTGTGCTACAAAGTTCAGTTGATACTGCGTTTGAGTTGTTTGATTCTCCATCGTGGTGTAAGAAATGCGGTATTGTAAGCGTACTAACTGACAGAAACGTGAGGCAATGTGACGACATCATAAATATGAAGAGTAGCGGCGGGATCAGGCTGCTTCGCGGAATTTCTGCTGCTAGCACCTCCCAGGATGAGTTTCAGTCATCAATCTGGACTTTGGTTTCTGAGGAAGCTGTCCAGTATGTTCACGCCAAACAGTACCGCATTGTCATAACGGATCTGTTCCTCGAACGTCCAACACAGATATCTGCGGTCGTTTTATGCAGTGCTGTTTGTCTGTTACACTAACACTTCTACGAATACGCCGCTGGTCTGTCGTTATGTGAAGACCGTTGACACTGCGTTGTTCGTGATAATAGTTGTTGCGTGAATTATGTACACACTGGAGACATTGGATCTCCGAATATTCAGTTTGTTAATGGTTTTCGAAGTTGAATATCTTACGAGTTTAGCTCCAATTACCATTCCATGTTCTAAATCCCGTCTTTTGAACGGAACCACATCGAAAATCTCTATATGAATCACCGAAGTACAAACGACATATAAATATATCATCCATTTTCACCTTGCGTGCCCTATACTAGCTCCATCTGTATCTCTGAATAACCCTACCAGATGGTTTTCGTGATCTCAGCGTATTCCCACCTACATAAGGAGATATTTAGCGCGGTAAAGTTTATAGAAAGGGAAGATCTGAATGGTCGAACAACTACAGCTGAGAATAGTATTAATTGAACAAAAATCCGCTTTAGGTGCCCAGGTGGTGGATTTTGATTCAGTAAAAATTGGAGAAATTCAAATTGATGTGCGATGAGTTATGTCTTCATTTCTGTCACGTTCGTATGTCGGATAGAAGCGTTGAGCAGTTTAGTGTGATTCTATAGATATAACGATGGAACACCTTCCAGCATGAAGCCATTAATCTCTGCACTCACGACTCTTAAGAAACGAACTGAAACTTAGGAAACAAATTCAAACATATCGTTATTTTACGAATGAGTTAATTTGCTAAAAATTTGACGCAAAGTATAAAACTTCTAGAAAAAATACAAGAAGAAACTGAAACAACGAAACAAGAGTTTTGGAATTTGCTAAGAACTCTTGCGATGAAAATATTGATGAGTGTGTCCTATGTAGTTGGCGTTCCACTAGATCGAACTTTTCACGCATATCATTCTTCATAGCTTCACAGTGTAACATTGCAGTTACATTCCATTGTATGTGTAAATCCAAAATGAAATATCGCAGAACATTTTCTGCAGGACAGTAAAGATGTATTTAAAGATTTTTTCCCCATTTCATCAATTTGAGACGTGTGTCAACCAGAAGTAGATTCATTATGTGGAAAGTTTGTTCGAAGTTGTTGTGTCACTCTCGAATCATGTTGTTTATCTTTTGTCTCGATCTCGCACTGATTTTCAGGGGTGGTCTTATGCCCTTACTAGAGCCATCCCATTATCACTCCTCCTTCCACTTACCCCCGGGACTAATGTGTGTTCCTAAGTGTCTACGAAAAGGGTTACACGTCTGAAAATGTATGAACGTTGTCTAAATGTTTTCAAATCGTATTACTGAGGCATGACTTGGGTATCAGACAGATAGTCATCTAGAAATCGGCTGGTCGTCACAATGGCCCTTGTCATGAATCCATCTGGAAGATTCGAACCAGGGTCTGCATTACCCCCGACCCACAAGCGGGGGCTTTAGAACACTGGGCTTGCCGGGCAAGTCTCTCTTGTTCTCAGATAATTTGTAATTTTCACGCCGTGATTTAAACTTCCCTTGGCACAGATATTTTTCTAACTGTACAACGTGCCATAATGTGCTAAACTTTACAGTGAGGTCTTAAACCTTCCCCGCAGGTTAAGAAAGCATTCATTCATTTATTTTAATTCTGGCAGTGGTTACATGTAACAATGACTATCATTCTGAACTCTTTTGAATAGGTACTTCAGTTTATCAGTGCATCATGATCCGCGTCAGATAATCAAAATTTAGTGCTCGCTTCATTGAGAGAAGATTATCATATGACCTCGAAGTACATTTTTATACCATTTCAGGACAATGAAATGAATTCAATGGAATTGGAAATATGTGCTGGATCGAGATTGGAACATAAGTTTTCCCGTTTCGGACCAGCGCTCACATTACATCATTTTTTTTCTTTTATTTTATTTTTATTTTGTCGTTGTTTCAGTTCGGTTTTTTTTTTTTTTTTTTTTTTTTTTTTTTTTTTTTTTTTTTTTTTTAAAGTTGTTCCTTCAATATTTGGTATTTGGCTCAGCTTTTTTATTACAGAGAGCGTTTAGGCCCCCTCACCGGCCTCGCTGAGCCATGGCGCCCGGTGCCAATTAAGGCTATGCAGACACGCTTCCGGTTCTGCCCATATTATCAGCTTATAACACACCCCATAGTTGTGCGCCCTGCCCGTTAGTTCCTCTTGCTCGCAGCCAGTCCTGGATTCCTGGAAGATCAGACGTATTTATGCATTGGCATAGAAATTGTCAGCTAGAGGTGCGTCTTGCAGGGCAGCGGGAGTTAAATGAGCTGTGGTTGTTCGCTGCGGCCTGCAGTACCGACAGAGTCAGCACGGCAATACGCCAGCAGTCACGCTTGCTACATAGTGTGTTGACGGTTAGATGTTTGCCGTTGTCTGGAGAAGTGGCACGTATAAATACAATTTGGACAAACTATTCTGTGTATGTGACCGGCGTGTGTAAGTAAGTTGAGGAAGGATAATACCCGTCTGGCAGAGGTGATAGACAGGACGAACAGCAGTTCGGGTACTGTGTCTGTTTTGGTTATTGGTTATCCACGGCACAAAACTGAGTGCATTTCGGTGTGTGGGTTGTGAATAGGTCTGTGGCTACGCAACGTCGTCTAAAGGGTTAAGGACTGCTAAGCTGTATAAACTACGTGACGGTGTTGTCGGGGATTACTTGTGTGGTATAGTTCACGCATTGTACCGTCAACCGGCGTGTTAGATACACGGTGTCAGTGAAGCTTTAGTTATCTATCGTGACTCCTAGAACTATTGCTAATACGAGTTTTTTGCAGGTTTGATATCTAATGGTACACTATACTGGCTGAGGTAGTGTGGACGCAATTAAGAACCAAGTACATACGTCTTGTACTTCTAGCAATGAACGAATTCTAGAGGAAGTACCTGTTTGTGAAGACTGTTTGATCGTGAGAAGAATTACCAAGTGAAGCACGCGTCCTTAATTTATTGTTTATATTCTGTATTATGATTGATCGGTATATACTAAATTTGTGGTGATTAATGAAGTTTTGTAACAAATTTTTCAGTCAGAAGGCAGCTGACGAGCTATTATTTACATAGATGTTTCATATTAGTATACGTTATGTTATGTTATGTTATGTGCACAGCCGTAAGTCTGTAATGTTTATGAAGTCATTGCCTAACGTAAGCAAAGCAATAGGTTCATAAATGAGGCTTATTGATTTGATATGCGAAGTGAATTAAGTAAATTGTTCCTTCATGAATTGATGCTATCAGATATTTCAATATCTCTGGTACATCTTAGTTGATAACTGTTCTTAAATTTCCACCTGCTAAACAGTAATTCAATAAACCGTTTCCCCCTTTTATCCTGGCCCACGCTTTCTGCCTTAACGATGTAAATAAAGATTATCATAGTTTACACAATGTTAGTCTTTCTCGTAATAAGGTAGAATATCCTAAGAAATACTGGCTACATGTAAAACACATGAGCGTTAAAACACAATCAACTCATTCAAAGCCATGCGGGAGAAGCTGCGTGATCTAAGGCATCATGCTCCGGACTGGGCGGCCGCTCTCGCCGGAGGTTCGTGTCCTTTCTCGGTTATTGGTGCGTGTCTTGTCCCTAGTGTAAGTTCGTTGAAGTAGTTTGTCCGCCTAGGGACATGACCACAGCAGTTCGGTCCAATAGATTTACAAACATTTGAACAATCTCAAAACGCGACAGCAATAGAGATGCGACCGATGATAGTGCTGCTGAGTGTTACCAAACAAGACATTCAGAAAATGCTTGAACGAAGACGATGTAGTAAAGGTTATTTTAATTCTCCCCATAATTAATGGGTTGGGACTACAGCGGAAATATTCTCTTAGACTGAAGAAAATCCCAGCAGTTGTGTTTATATCTTTTTAATTAATAAAGTGACCGTTTTCATTGCTTTGCTAGCACCATCTTTAGCCCACGGTTACGTAACTGTTGCAATTAACAGGGCGTTTAAAACGGGTGGCCGTTATGTCCGGTATCAGTCCATGCATGACATATATATATACGTTCTAAACGCCCTGTTAATTGCAACAGTTACGTAACTGTGGCCTAAAGATGGTGCTAGCAACGCAATGAAAACGGTCACTTTATTAATTGAAAAAATTTTAACGTAGCTGCTGGTATTTTCTTTAGTCTAACATGCAATAAATACTCCAGTATTTTAAACAAGAACTGTTATCAACATGCATAATTTAGAAGTAGATACCCGCAGTGTAGTAAAACAACTGAAATCACTAAACAAAGGCAAGTCTTCCGGTCCAGATTGTATATCTTTTTGGTTTCTTTCTGGGAAATGAGCCTCAAGTAAAACGGGATGATAAAGGTGTTAATTTTTCCCAACTGCTACTCGAGAATGTAACGGTAGAGAAATAATCTGAAAGCGGTCAGGTGAACCCTCTGCTAGGCACTCAAACGTGAACTGTAGAGTAGCTACATACATGTAGCCGTTTAGCAATAGGGTGATAGAAAATGAACTTTTATTTGTTTTTCCTGATGACTTCAGTTAGGTGAATGGTTTGATGCAGCTCTCCGCCCTATTCTGAGCAAGTCTCTTCATGTCTTCATAAGAATGGCAACCCACATCCATTTGAATCTACTTGCTGTATTCATCTATTGGTCTCCCTATGCGATTTTTGCCCCACTTCTAAAAATCACGATTCCTTTGTGTCTAAGAATGTGTCCTACCAATCGATCCCTTCTTTTAGTCAAGGCCTGCCCGGAATTCCTTTTATCTCTAATTCTGTTGAGCACCTCCTCATTAGTTACATGATCTACCCATCTAATCGTCATCAGTCGTTCGTAGCACCATATTTGAAAAGCCTCTATCCTCTTCCTGTCCGCACTGTTTATCGTCCATGTTTCAATCTCACGCAAGACAAGACTCCACAAAAATGCATTCAGGAAGGACTCCCGATGTTACGAAATTTCTCTTTTTTTCAAAAACGTGTTTCTTTCTATTGCTATTTTCCATTTTATGTCCTCTTTACTGCGACCATCATATGTTACTTTACTACCCAAATAACAAAACTCATCTACCACCTTTATAGTTTCGTTACCTAATCTAATTCTTTCACCATCGCCTGATTTTCTAAGACTGCATTCCATTACTCTTCTTTTGCTCTTGTTAATGCTCATCTTATAAGCTCCTTTCAACACACTGTCCATTCCGTTAAATTGCTCATCCAGGTCCTTAGCTGCCTTTAACAGAGTTACAATGTCATCAGCAAAACGCAATATTTTTATTTCTTCATCGTCTACTTTAATTCCCTCTGCAAATTTCACATTACTTGTCTTCACAGCGTGCTGAATGTACAATTTGAATAATAGGGGATAGGCTACAACCGTGTCTTACTCCAATCCCCACCAATACTTCCCTTTCATGCTCTTCAAATCTTGGTTTTTGTACAAGTTATTAATAACCTTCCGTCCCCTATATTTCACCCCCATTGACCTCAGAGAGTGTATCCCAACTAACATTGTCAAAAGCTTTCTCCAAAGCTACACATTCTAGAAATGTAAGTTTGCCTTTTCTTAATCTAAGATAAGTCGTAATGTGAGTACTGCCTCCCGTTGTGATGTTACTGGGTTGTAATTCGATGGTTCTGTCACTGGCTGAAATTTGATGGGGTAAAACTAGTCTACTACAAATAATGCAGGCGACACGTAGAATTGCAGTTCATTGACACTTCAATGAATCATTAGTGCCCAGTTGCCCTATATATGGTCAGCGTACAATATTTATTAATAACAGCTACCACAATCCAGTACGCACGTTCCACTCGTCAGTAATACGAATATACACAGTTACTGCGTGAAATACAAAAGTTCGAGGTGTACATCTAGTGCGGCACGAATACGAAATATTTTTTTCATAATTATCGTAAAGACACTTTCTACATGACTAACACTTAAGAACTTTTAACTAATTGATCACAATCGGTATTCAAAGTGACGTGCACTGTGCCCCAGATACATCACGAAACAAGAGTCGAAACAATACTCCTGCTGGCATGGATTATGCGTCCGGTCAGAAATGAAACCAGACTCTCTGTGATGAAACCAGACTCTCTTATGGCGCGAAGGCGTCCTATTTATATTGGTTACCAGTGACATTGAAAATTAAGTATTGTTAAATAGGTAAATCAATCTCATTACAAAGGAAAAGATATATATATATATATATATATATATATATATATATATATATATATATATATATATATATATATATATATATATATATATATACAAATCTCTGTTATATTAATATTGCTTCACTTTCAAATATATTTAAATAGGTTTTTAAACAATTACCTCTGAGTAAATAGTAATTATACAAAAACTAATGAGGGCACAACTTTCCTAAATTAACTGTGAAACGGTGGCCGAGGAGACTGAGGCGCTCCAGTCACGGTCTTCACGGCCACTACGGTCGGGGGTTCGAATCCCCCCTCGGGCATGGATATTTGTGCCGTCCTTAGTCGTAAGTAGTTCGTAAGTAGTTTGTAAGCTTAGGGACTGATGACCCCGTAGTTAAGTCCCATAAGTTCTACAAACATTTGAACATTTGAACTGTGAAACATAATAATACCTACTTTAATATTATCAGGAAAGAATTTACTTTGCCTTAACAGAAATACTAATGAGCCTAGTATATGAGCTACAATAATACGCGTCTTGCATGAATTACTTAATATTTGCTAATTAAACAAACTTCTGCAACGACAAATACTAGAAAATAGCGTCATCTAACCACATTAGGAAAAGAATAAAAGTTTTCAAAAATAAAATGATAATGGACTATTTTCGTACCTATTATTATGCAACACTGGCAACACTGGTATCGGGAGTTTCAGTAATGCAAGAACATGGGAATTAATTTTATATGTAAATAAAAACAGTCACAAATAGCAACAAATATCATTTGTACAATTAATGACCGGTTTCGGCCTGTTTATAGGGCTATTTTCATATCTGTAAGGTATTAAATACGAGGTTGCATGGTAAGTCAGAACATTATAAATGTAATAAAGGTTGAATATGTATCAGTTGCATTACCCACATGGCGCAGGCTTCACGTCCACGGAGAAGGCGGTTGACCCATGCGGTAACTGCTGCTAGTGGCTGAGTTGCCACGGGTTAAATACTGTGAAAGCGCGCGCGTTTCCCCGCGTGGGGTACCCTTAGCCAATAGGAAATGTTCACATGACGTGGTGTTGGAGTATCGAATGAAATATTATATTATTCTGGGAAGTACTTGTACAGAAAGGAAGTATTACATTGCATTTGAAGGTGAGTTGTCATCTTTATAAATACAATACCGTTTGTTATTCGTCTAATATTTTGGTAAAATCTAAGTTAAAAGATCTTTTCAGAAAAACATCGTGATGAGATAAAATGTACCATAGGTAATGTAGTTCCCAAAACATTTAGTTCATAAATACTAATGTACTAAGATGAAATTATTATATTATATATTAATATATTTATGAAACAGGCTTTACCAAACGATCACCATCTATTGCCGTCAGGAAGCAACACCGGGAACGCCGTTTCCGTGGAAATAGCATGGTCAAGGTGGCTGCACTCGCCACAGATGTGTACAGAGGACGCCGCTTGTTGCCATGGCGATGGTACATGGTTGTTGCGTAGATGATGCAGCTTGTGGTCGACCGCTGTCTGCTGGTGTTAGGAGGTACCACCGTGGAACTTATTTTCTTGGAGGTGTCACATTTTAGTTCGTTAGCTGAAGAGATAGATGTTACAGGAAATGCCACTCCTTGTCTGGACGATGGCGTGTAACCGCCGATATCCAAAGGCCACGGCGACGTTGCTTAGAGGTGTGTGCTGGCGCCAGTACAAATTCAAATGTTTGTAAATCTATCGGACCAAACTGCGTGGTCATCAGTCCGTAGCTTACAAACTGCTTAAACCTAGGTAAACTAACCTAAGGAGAACACACACACCCATGTCCCAGGGAGGACTCGAACCTCCACGGCGAGCAACCGCGCGCTCCGCAGCGAGACGCTTTAGGCTGGCGCCAGTACCTTGACAGTTATTACATACATGTAAAGTTACAGGAACTATTAGTTACATAAGAACTGTGATTGGAATATAGTTCCAAAAGTGACCCTTAGGCTCTTATTCAGAACTGTGCACAGCAAGTTTCGTAATGAGTATGTTATAAAGAGCTGGCACATTAACAGTAATAAAATGGACACATATTTCAATTGAATAGAAAACAGTAATTAATATGACTAAAAGTGGAGTTAATTATAGGTTGTAGCGCTGCTAGAGTATTTTGGAGAAATATAAGGTAAATGGACGGAAAAGTTGCGATGTGAAAGAAGCAGGCACCGAGGTGCCAGTTCAGAGCCGGTGGTTGAGGCAAGACTCGTTTTTCGATACCGCAACAGCTTTGTGTATGAAGTACGTGACTCTTGGGTCGCAGCCGGCCAGAGATGCAAACACAGCAACAGCCACAGGTGTGTGTTGGAGTTGCTGACTTGTACGTGACTTGAAACGGGGCTTTTTTGGGAAACACCGCCACGCCCGAGTGAAATATGTGTACCGGAGCAGTTCGAGTTCAATGTTCGCAGTCCGCAGCTTAGCTCGGAGGACACCAGAGCGGCAGCGAGCAGGAAACTAGTAGTTGCAGCTCGGTGGTCATCGTCAGCGGTTCGCGCTTCATCTCCTGAGTCCGGACAACGGGCCAGTGGAGAGGTCGGTGTGACGTCATGTCGCAGTGCGGGGCTAGCCATCTCGGCAGCCACCGGCAGCAACATCGACGCGACGAGATGGGGACAGGTTCCTTACCGGAGGACAGCGCCAGGGTTCGAACCATTCTCCCATGGCACAGCAGAAGCATCGATGGGGCCTCGTCACCGCTCATCCGGCAGCGAAACATCATCGGTTGGCGTGGCTGCGTCATCGACCTTCGAAGTCGGCTGGCCTGACAGCCGAAGGCGGCAGCGTCAAGAGGAGTGTTATGCCACCGAAGCACAACAGCACACCGCCGTCCGCAGTGACGCAGCAGAAGTGTGACCAGTACTAACTTCCGCACATCCTGACACCGTGTGTATTTTGAAGTAATAAAACCATTTAACACCTACCCGAACTCTCTCTAAACTGCCATAAGCCATCCGTCCATGACCACTTCACCTGGTGGCAGAAGGGTCGGATCCACGGGCAAGTATCGTCGTTGCTCGTTTGGAGTGTTGAACGTTAATGTATTTCTTCATAATGGTTGGACAGCAGCGTTATTGTTTCGGTTTTATGTGTGAAGTGATAGTGCGAGAATGTGTTAGAAGCATGTAAGCAGTGTGTTATGCGGGGTACGTGTGCCATTTGTTTCGGTAGGAACTGTTGTAGGAACCACCGATATCCACAGGCAACGGCGACGTTGCTTGCAGAGTGTGTTGGCGTCAGCTCAAATCAAATGTTTGTAAATCGATCGGACCAAACTGCATGGTTATCAGTCCGTAGCTTACAAAGTACTTAAAGTAAGGTAAACTAACCGAAGCACAACACACACACCCATGCCCTAGGGATGACTCGAACCCCTGACGGTGAGCACCCGCGCGCTCCGCAGCGAGGCGCCTTAGACCGCTCGGCTACTCTACCGCGGCTTGGCGCCAGTACCTTGACCGTTATTACATAGGAAGTCTATTAGTTAAATAAGAACTGTGATTAGAATATAGTTCGAAAAGTGAGCCTTAGGCTCTTATTCAAGACTGCGGAATTTACATCACTGTGCACTGCAAGTTTCGTAATGAGTATGTTATAGAGTGGTGGCACATTAACAGTAACAAAATGGAGACATATTTCAATTGAATACAAAACAGTAATTAATATTACTAACAGTGGTGTCAATTATAGGTCAGGGCCATCAAAGAAAACAAAATATTAAGAAATGTGGTTTAATTCTTAATCAAGTCATTTGTATGATTTTTAAGAGTGAAAGATGTGATTCAAATAAGCAAATTTTAATTTAAATTGCTGAGAAAACGGCTTTCATTTAAATAACATCTTCAAATAAGTCCAAAAAAGTTTAATTTTCTCCAAATATGTAATTGTTCATTCAAGAGGACCAGGGGGTTGTTACGTTAGTAAGTAGGCCCGCTCACGTCCACGTCGTAGGGATGGGTACTGGCCTCCCTTCAGGAGGCTTGCTAAGAGGCGGGAGTTATACTTAGAGCTGTCATTAAGTTATTACTAACAACCAAACAATTTGTAATGTATAATAATTGATTGTAAAGGTCTGTTTTAGTTATCTAGGTAACAGACCTAAATTGTTATTGTAATTGTATTGTAAAATTGTTGTTCTTAAGGTAGACTAGGATTTCCAATTCTTCCAAAGTATTTAACAGCAAAAAAATGTTCAAATGTTTGTAGAACTTATGGGACTTAACTATGGGGTCATCAGTCCCTAAGCTTACAAACTACTTATGAACTAGCTAAGATTAAGGACGTCACAAATATCCATGCCCGAGGGGCGATTCGAGCTCCCGACCGTAGTGGACGTGCAGACCGTGACTGGAGCGCCTCAGTCCCCTCTGCCACCGCGGTCGGCTATTTAACAGCAATGCATTTAGGAGCGTTGTGAAGGATACTAAGTCAGTTTCTAAAATCGTCTTCAGGGTGATTATCATCTGTGAGGTGATGTCCATATTGGATTTTCTACGAGGCACACCTGCAATGTGCTCTTTGTAACATGTTATGAAGCCGCGCCCTGTTTGTCCGATATATACCTTTTCACAAGTACTGCATGTCAGTTTCAAAATCAAATGTTTGTATAGTCTATGGGACTTAACTACGGGGTCATCAGTCCCTAAACTTACAAACTACTTATGAACTTGCTAATACTAAGGACGGCAGAAATATCCATGCCCGAGGGGGGGATTCGAACCCCCGACCGTAGTGGCCATGCAGACCGTGACTGGAGCGCCTCAGTCTCCCCGGCCACCGCGGCCGGCATGTCAGTTTGTAATAATAAATCCAAACATACAGTCAGCTTCTACCAGAGCTTCCATTCTACTGTAAATAACTTTCATTTAAATAAGTGGAAATTTACATATAGACGTGAACAGGTGAGGCCGGACAAATTCCCGCAGTGACGTCTGCCCAGACACCTGACGCTTCAAAGGTGAACTTTCGGAAGCGCCGCAGCTCTCGCGACTGGGCGGCGTTTGCTCTGCGACCGCCGCTCCGTCATGCGGCCGTGACAGTTGCTGGGGGTGGGGGGGTGGGGGGTGGAGGAGACAGACTGGAGGGGTGGGGGGAGGGGCGGAAGCGGAAGCGCAGGAGGCTGCCGTTCCCACGGGATTTAATGCGGCGGTATTATTCATGCGTAAGCGGCGCCAGGCGGCGGGTTGCGCCGCCTACGTGGGCTTGCTTCCGACACCGCTACTCAGACAGACTGAGCCGCTCATTACGGACAGTGGCAATCGCGGGGAGCGCTCGTGGAGGCGAGCCAGCCGCGCCGCAGCAAACAGTCTTTGCCGGCGAAGCTGGCGAAGCTACAGCGCCGCTACTTCTAAACTTAGTTCTCGTCTCAGACGCCAGACGCCCATAAACAGCAAGTCCGCGACAGTTGCGGCTCCGGAAACGCGTGCTAAGTGCTCTTCCGAGCTCTTTCGCTCTCTGTCTCTCTCTCTCTCTCTCTCTCTCTCTCTCTCTCTCTCTCTCTCCCTCTCTCTCCCTCAATCTCTCTCGCTCTCTATCTACTATAATTCACACACATGAGAAAAGGAAAGTGAGAGAATGTTCAAATGTTTGTAGAGTCTATGGGACTTAACTACGGGGTCATCAGTCCCTAAACTTACAAACTACTTATGAACTACTTACGAACTAGGACGGCACAAATATCCATGTCCGAGGGGGGATTCGAACCCCCGACCGTAGTGGCCGTGCAGACCGTGACTAGAGCGCCTTAGTCCCCTCGGCCCCGCGGCCGGCGAAAGTGAGAGAGAAACACAGACAGGAGAGGAGAGAAGAAAAGTAGTAAATAGTCGACTATACTATTTCCCCAATTTTGGCCCACTTTAGGTTACGGTAGTAACACTAAAAGTGAGCCTTTGCGATCTTTTGACAGCTCGAAATTTAAATGAAAATAACGGCTTAATCATTCATCTGACACGACAGTTGAATAACCGAATTTGTAGAGGAGACAATTCTCTACAACTTCGCCTCCTTATGTTTTTCCCATATCTCGTATCGTTTCAGAGATATTTGCAAAAATAACGTCGATTTTGGTATGCATGTCTGTCTGTCTGTCCGTCCGTCTGTCCGTAACGTGTTCCCTTTTTTTAAGACGAACCGTTCAACCGATCAGCACAAAATTGTAAATTGTACAGACATAATTGTAGGCCGCCAGAGACCAGAACCCCCTTTTTCAAATTTTTCGGACAACAAATACGGCAGAAATACAAAAAAAAAGCCGTTTGTAAAAAAATTGTAATTTCAAACGAATCGTTCATCTGAAACGATTGAATAACCAAATTGGTAGAGAGGAAAATTCTCTATAACTTCGCTATATTTTTTTTTTTTTCATATCTTGCATCGTTACAGAGATATTTGCAAAAATAACGGAGATTTGACACCCTCCATTGATATTACGAAACCCAGCCGTTCGCAGTTGTCACGTGACATTCCACGCCCAGAACTCTCTATGGCAGACGCCATCTTGCTTTGCGTATTTGATGATTTTCTTATTTTAACTTACACGTTGTTATTTCAAAGCAACGGCGCACTGAATAATTAACAAAAACACATCGTTCTTCGTACAAAAATGGTAATCTAGCGTCTACAAATGCCACATTAGAATCAGTTAACAACTGCCATCAATTGTACGAAAATTAAGGGCGAATTCCGTAATTGTTAGCCGTAGTGTATTAGGCAGCGTGTTGGGTTGTGATGCACATGGTCCGTAGCTCGGGATCGCCACTACCAAAATGTTTTTCTCTTCCTTTTTTCCTAAAAGTGTTACCTGTTGGGTGCATAGATATTATCACAATAGTAGAGTCGCAAGCAAATCACTATAAGTTTTTTATTATTTACTATATTATTTTTGTCCGAAGTGTTTGCAAAAAATTATAAGACTAAATTCATTGTGGGCCTTAAAACACGTCAGTGCGATTTTTTTCTCATATATCGTGAAAACGTTATACGCCTCCCCTCTTAGCTTGTCAAATTTTTTTTTTAACCATCAACTAACATGTCTGATATTTCTGTCGAAACTAACACGATGCGGTCTGTCAGACCTCAGCAGTTTATTTTAAGTAAATCTTAGCCGTCTTGGCTTAAAACTATTTCAGTGTCAAAAGTAATTGTTACAGAGATAAAAGAACTAATTATTTTTGGTTAGATAACATTGAAGCAGTTTTCAGTTGTTTTCGGTTGTAACAAAGTTAAGATGTTCAAATGTTTGTAGAGGTTATGGGACTTAAGTACGGGGTGAACTAGCTAATACTAAGGACGGCACAAACATCCATGCCCGTGGGGGGATTCGAAACCCCGACCGTAGTGGTCGTGCAGACCGTGGCTGGAGCGCCTCAGTCCCCTCGGCCACTAACAAAGTTATGTGGATCCATTAGGTTACAAGGTAAATATTTTATCCTAAAATGTATATGCAATAAATGTACTCTTCAATTCAAATGGAAACAATACAAGAAAGAAAACTTTGGTATACTAACGATAAATATATTTACCTTGTAGCCTAATGGATTCATATAACTTTATTTTCATACACCAAGGTAAACCTGAAATCAACACGACCGTTTGATGATGGGCTCAGGCCCTAAACTAGTAACGGCGATATAAATTGACTTACAAAACTCTTATGGCTGGTTGGTGTACTTGATAAAGTATTATTATGAAAGAATTGTAAGTTTCGAGGAGGAAAACCGGCGTTTTAAACTTTTAAGTCAAGTGTCTGACTGACTTATTTGTCGTTATTTTTCTAGCTCCTTCAAAACATGCTGCACGCCAAAACTAATCACAAGTGACAAGGTTAATAGTCTTCCGCTTCAATTTCGGAGGAAGAGAGTTACATGTTTCTCTCTCTCTCTCTCTGTTCTTTTATTTTCCAGGTCCTATCAGGAACCTGAATTTTGTAGATTCTTCATTAACTGCAATGCACAGATACTTGTTACTCACAAATTTAGCTATGACTGCTTACAATTTCATATGGTATTTCCACGAAACTATTATTTCGTATAAGACACTTGATAAGACAAGTGTGAAATGCACGTCAAAATTACCCCAAAATTGTTCTATGTGGATTCTCTAGCTTCCTCCATTTCTGTAATGAATTAACCGGTAACTAGGTTAATTATTACGCCATATTCGAAGTTGAATAAATAAATACAGTATGAAATGTGTAGGATAAAATAATTGAAAAAGCTTTCGTAACCGCTATGCAGCGGTCTCACAGACCGTCCTACACATCACTGAAGAAAATAACGATGACGGAAACACAATCGCTTCATTGTACTACGTCCACATTCAAACTGAAAGGTACTTAGAGGGTAAAGGTGTGGCTCCAATACTTCAACGAAGGCATATGGTAGAAAAATGATGTCGGTCATCGAGAAGGCTGCATGTCAGTTAAGGGTTAATTTATGACTTATTACCGAGGAGATGTTCACATTTCACGCCGATATAGTTTGATTGTTTGATACGGAGGGTATGTACAGCTCTAAGGAGAGAGGCCCGAACAACGGCACAAAGACGGTGCATGTAGTAAGGCAGTAGCGGTTTGCTTGCTATCCGCTTCATATCACACAAGGGTGATTAGGTTTGTCATAAAAAAATCAGGCCGGTTTAAAGCGAATTACTGCTGCAGCTGAACACCTATGTCGACTTCTGGGTCTGCTGCGACTGCGTACCTGTAACATTGTCAGATTGTCAGAGTTTTTAGTAACATTAGTCGTCGAACTGTCAGAGTGTGCGGGGCTGAGTAGTGTGATATTTCTGGCTTGTACCCACCTTGCTCACTTTCGTCATATTAAGGTAGAACAGTGCTTTATGGAGCTGACGCAGGATGGTGTGGGGTACCAATAACAGTCGGTAGTATTCCCATGGGAAAGGCTTCCTAAAGTTTTAGTACTCTGCTGCGATTGGTGAGTGCATGTGGAAGCTAGGAGCAATATATTATTTCTTCTCTGGTTAAAATTAAACATACTTTTCATTACATTTACTTGATTTTCATAGTAAGACATCTCTCAATAGCAAGCTACCATTATTCTTTTTCAGATCATTTAAAAAATTGTAAATCAACAAACAGAAGTAAAACTAAAAGGCAGACAAAACGCCCCGGCCATGTTATATCGCGACGTAACGCGCCCGCAGACCGAGATGGATCGCTCCATCTATCGTAGGCATCATGTAGGAAGGCGCTTCCGCACATAGAGGCGGAGAGATAGGGGAAGCATTGAGGGGAGGAGCTATGGCCGAGCGCCAACAGCTGTGCTTGCGGGAGAAGCATTACGTAACTCGCAGCCAGTCCCACGCCTAGAGAAAGAATATTATTGGCTGCCAGTGTGGTGATGGAGAGAGAACGGCTGAAAACTGGGGAGCCTTCGTACGTGACGCCAATATAGTCACTCCAGTTTCAGCAGTCATCATGGGCAGACCCACTGTCCAATACGGTTGGTCATAGAATACCAATTAATTACATAAAAATGAATTTTAAGCTTGTTGAAGAAACATAATTCGTCAGTGTTAAATAGGTACAGTAGAAACTGACAGTTTAAGTGTGCATTTATTTTGTTTCTGCGCGAATAAACTCAGAGCCATCCTTTGAATAATTCGTTTTACCCAAGAAGTTTAGAATCTCTGGTTATGCCGTAAATCGGGCACTCCAGCATTTGTTTGTGCCCAAAACATTGAGGATAATGTGTGTGTGTTCTGGAGATCGAGTCGTTGAAATGTACGTCATATGTAGGTAAATACTCCAATGTGGCTGTCAATTTAATTGCTTTAGTGAAAGTAAATATTCACACAGCGTTTTAACCGAAAAAATCATGGCTTCTCTGGCTTCAACCAATGTCTGTTCCCAGCATAGGTAAAGCCACATCTCTTTATTCTAACCTCCTTGGTTTTTACCATTCTACTTTGTCGCTAATTAACCTCACACTCTCATCATCAAAACTAACGACCTGCATGCCGTCTTCTGCGCTGGGGACACAACTTGTGAACGCAATAGGTTGGTGAAGATTTTATTTAGAGGCTGTGCATTTCACTCAGGTCTGTGAAAGTAACAAGGCATTCGCGAATATTACACTTTCGTTGCAACCGAATTAAGTTACTCGAAATCTGTGGCAACATGGAGGAGATAGCGGAAAGAATATAAAATGTGGGAGAGACTTAACTACTCTACAAAACAAAAATTTTTCTTCCCTCTGCCATAATATGTCATATTTGTATTTCATGTTTTTGAATCTGGCTTTCATACGTTTCCTGTTGGTTGGCAATGTCTGGTTAGCTGGCGTTGCCTGTCAGTTCTCTGTAGGAGTTCGCTATATTCATTGTAATTGCGACTTAAGTGTCTCTTGACCGTATGTGGTTACTTGTCGAGCAAAAGTGTCTGGACGCTTATTTTACCTCCTATGGCCGTAAGCGTAGTTTCTTAAGTTTAGAGTGAAGCGATTGTTTGAGTGTCTTGAGTTTCTGTACAGTCGATAGGTTGGCTGTGAGTTGTATCTGCTCCCACACCCGTGTAAATTACCTGTCTACTCACGCACCGAAATATCTGACTTCCTCCTGCAAGCGCATTGGAAGTGTGTGTGGTGCAATACATGAGAGTGAAGAGTGTCCGTTGTATCCCATGAAAGGAATTTATGTAGTATTGTAGTTTCTAGCCGTTGGGTAAAATATACTACCTTGTATATGAATGGGATATTCAGGATTTGTCCTAGAAAAAGCAAAAAGAGCGGCAATGAATGCGCGAGACTGGAGTTCTTAGATATCATCGTCGATAGGGTTGTGGTCTCAGGAATTATCGCCTGTGGTTGCATTTGCTGAGGGTTCTAAAGTTCTGGAGTCCTGCTATAATAATTCCTGGTGGTGACTTACAACTTGATATAGCTGATTGATATAGATGTTTTACTGTCCTAATCGAATTTACAGCGACAACGGCATGTACGTTAGGAAGCATATTAGACTGGTTTGGGTGGAACAGACACTTATTCCAGGTGTACCAAACCCTCAGTGTGTCAGTTAATTATAAGTTTAGAAAATTGGTTCATTTTTTATGAAGAAAGGGCAATCCTTGAATTTCAAGGGCTTTATTGATGTTTTCCTTACATTCACTTGTTTTAATTAACTGTTTATTGTGCAATACTCATGTGAATGCACTGTTGATTTTATATAAATGTCAAGTTCAAGTTGTTGTACAAAATTATACGTTCATTTTTTATTTTAATTTCATTTGATGTAGTTAGTGTTCCTAATTAATTCAATCATTCAGTTCTTTAAATTATTTTCACTTATGATCTCAATTCTTTCTTTCATTCTCCCTGGCCAAGTTCCCGCACATGCAGGGTCGGCTTTTTAACCGGATTTGGCGCGTCAATATTTACGGGGTGGCCAGATGCCCTTCCTGTCCCCACACCATGTCCACCCTCCCCCTCCCACGGGGGAGATGTGTACCCCAAATTTCTGCGTATAGTTTTGTATATCTGAAGGTGTAAAGCGGTACGAAATGTTTGAGAATCATGTAACTGAGGCCGGACTTGGGTACCAACCCGGTATTCACCCAGGGGGATGAAGGAAAACCGCCTAAAAACCACATCCAGGGAGGCTGGCCCGTACTCAGGCCCCCTTCGTTAATCCGCCGGACCGATTCGAACCGGGGCCGGTACACCTCCCTATCTCTGAAAGCAGTGCTTTGGACCACACAACTAACCGAGCAGGCTTCAGTTTTGATCGCAATTATCAATTAACTTCTGTGAAGTTTGGAAAGTAGGAGGCGAGGTGCTGGCGGAAGTAAAGTTGTGGGGCGGCATCGTGAGTCGTGTCGGGATAGCACAGTCGGTAGCGCGTTTGCCCGCGAAAGGCATAGGTCCCAGATTCGAGTCCCGGTTCCGGCACAGAATTTTAATCTGCCAGGAAGTTTCATATCAGCGCACAATCCGCTGCAGAGTGAAGGTTTCATTCTGGAAACTTCCCTTAGGCTGTGGCTAAGCCATGTCTCCACCATATCCTTTCTTCCAGGAGTGCTGGTCTTGCATGGTTCGCAGGAGAGCTTCTGAGAAGTTTGAAAAGTAGGAGGCGAGGTACTGGCGGAAGTAAAGTTATGGGGCGGCATCGTGAGTCGTGTCGGAATAGCACAGTCTGTAGTGCGCTTGCCTGCGGAAAAGGTCCCAGGTTCGAATCCCGGTTCCGGCACACAATTTTAATCTGGCAGGAAGTTTCATCAATTAACTCTATCGTAAGATCCACTTTTGCATACAATGTTAAGGCCACCATTTCAGATAGTGTATTCCGATTTACTTATAAACATTGATCTTAAAGGTGTGTCGGAGTCTTTAAGGTTCTTTCTCCATTTATGAATTTCACTTCCACATACACGGGGTTCTGCAAATTACCTAAAGAGATACATGTTGAAGTAATTGCCCCGACACCCTTTAGATAGTGGCATTCCTTGAGCCAGATTACACTTTCCGACTTATGGGTACTTGAGTTTTCATTTTAAGGTGATACTCGGATTAATGTAGATTTGTGTTACAGGGTAGGTAATTTACATTTCATAATTAGAAATGTATCGAATTCCAGATAAGAGCGTTCAATCAGGTATCCCTTTTATCGCCTGTATGCTTATGAGTGCCGTTAAATTCATTTACATTTAGGCACATACTCTGCAATCCACCATTAGTTGCATGGAGGAGGGGACGCCTTACCATTTCAACCCATGTTCCTTTCTGTTACATTGTAACATAAAACGAGGGAAAACGGAATACTTATATGCCACTCTACGAGCGCTAATTTTTCTTCTCTCTGTGGTATTTACCAGGAATGTAAGTTGGTGGTAATAGAATCGTTCTCTAGACAAATTGAAATTCAGCCATCTAAATTTCAGCACAGACATGTTTTGAAAAGAACGTCGCTCTTCCTCCTGCGATTCCCTTTACATTTCCAGACGTATCTCTCTAACACTCGCGCAGAGATCGAACGTACCAGTAACAAACCTAGAAACCAGCCTCTAAATTGCTTCCATGTCATCCTATAAACCAGTCTGGTGGGGATCGCGAAATCTTGAGAAGAACTCAAAATGGAGCCGAAATCGATTCTATGCGCGGACTCGTTTACGAATGAACCAAAACTTCTCAAAATATTTCCGATAAACCGTAGTCGACCGTCCATCTTCGCCACGACTGTCCTTACATGCGCATTCCATTTTATATTGTTCTGCAGCGTTACGCTTTGATATTTAATCGACGCGAATGTGTCAATCAACACACGGCTAATGCTGTATTTGAACATTTTGGGATTGTTTTTCCTACTCACCTGCACCACCTTACATTTTTCTACATTTACAGGTACTTGCCATTCTTCACACCAACCCCCAATTTTGCCTAAGTCATCTTGTATTCCACTACAGTCACTCAATGACGACAACTTCTATACACCACTGCATCACCAGCAAACAACTAAAATTACTACTCACACTCTTTGTCCAATCATTTATGCAAACAGAGAATAATAACGGTCCGAGGACAGTTCCCTGGAGCCTTCGAGCCACTTACATACCAGGGAATCTATTCCATATGCTCGTACCTTCGTTAGGAGTTTGCAATGCGGCAGCGTGTTCGGAAATTAAGCAGTATTAAATTAATTTTAAAAATAATTTAAAAAAGGAAAAGGAGGTATTTTGCGTTTTACGTAACTGTTTATCTACCAATGTACTGGCGTATCTTACATCTTTGTATAATAGCTAGGTAGCTGATTTTATATATATATATTCCCTAATGTAAATGGTACAGCTGCATTTTAGTGTGTTCCTCTCTAGTGCTATTACTACACTGCACGTTAGTTCACACCATTTTGCTGCCTCAGTGGCCTTAAGTGGACTTTACTATCTGTGCTTCTGGTGTGGACAGCCATTAACTGCTTTAACTGGTAGTTACTCTAATTGAACATTTAACTTAATTTAGTTGCCTCCAGACGGCTCTGCGTTAATCTTATAGCCGTGCTGCTAGGTGGTCTTTTCGTATTTCTAGCAGCGCTAACATTTAATTTTTCAACTGCATTAATATTTTAGTGTCTGGTACTAACCTTAGTTATTCGCGGTAGTTATTGTTGGAGACTTTTATGAAACCTATTTCTGGAAATCTTTGACAGCGCCACCAGAGTGAACGCTGGTAAATTACTACGTTTGCCGTCTGCAGAATATTTTACATTTAAATTTACTTTTACGTTCAAGGTGGATCTCGACTGCATCTAAGTTTCATACTTTGTGAATGTTCAAAATTTCTTAATTTTTGACTTATCATAAGCATTGGTCGAATTTCGTGTGCCGAGAATTTAATGATACTTGATAAATAGTAATAATAAAATATATAAACCATAGGCTCTTCTTCGCTAAGTTACTTCCAGTTTCGATACAAGTATTATAACCAGTCTGATGGGCTTACTATGGGTTCTCCACTAACTCCCATACTATCTGAGATCATCATTGATAAATTTGAGTAAGTTTACTTACAGAAAGAACCACTGAGCGGCAAAATTAGATATGTCAGGAATGTAGATGATGTGCTGTGTTTACCAATAGACAACTGGACACACAATTACAACATTTATATTCCTAAGGTAAGAACATTAAATTCAGAATTGAAATGTGAGGATCTTCTATAAATTTCTTGGACCTTACTATTGATATCATCACAAAGAAACACTTATCCAGTATTTACAGAAAATCTATGGTATCTTATACAGTTGTCCCTGCTAGCTCACAGCACCCACACAACCATAAACCTGCAGCTTTTAATTCAATGGTGCATTGCCTCGTATCAGTTACATTATCTGATTCTGCATTTCGAAGAGAACTACAAATCATTGAATATATAGCATCCAATAATAGCTGGAGCCCTGCCTTGGTTGACAATATATTACATTACTAGAAAATGAAAAATGTAACAGCACTTTATTTTCCCGCTAATAATAATAAGCCATTAGCCAGAAAAACTGGCGTGTCACCTCATGTTTTGGCAAAGTTTCATATCATTTCGCTAAGAAGTTAAAATCTTGAATTTCACACCTGCATTTTATAATATAAACTGCCTACCAAAATATCTATTCAATAGCAAAGACAAAATTAATCGTTATCACAGAGTTATGTGTATAATATCACATGCAGACATTCTGGAAAAGTGTATGTTGGTCAGTGTGGAAGCGCTGTAGCAATTATATTATCAGAACGTAAGAAAATTTGGGGGCTGAAGGAGACAGAGCCATCCTTTGGTAGATATACACTCAAAGAAAAATATGGTTGCGATGTAGTCTGTGAAATCTCACTTCCTGTAAGGAAAAACAGAAACTTGACACTATTCGAAATACTGGAAATCAATAAACATATGGCACAGGACGACAGTTTAGTATTATATGATAAAATACAGTTTCCTTTTCCTCTCAGCTGAAATGAATTTTTGTTTTCGACTTAAGCATTTGTAAGTTTGTTAAAGGTATACAGTGTTACCAAATTAGTACTAATTCATTACATGACAAACCTCCAACTTCCCACTTTTTCTTTTAAACGAAAATATTCAACATGTTATCTTTGAAGCACCGAGCGAGGTAGCACTGGACTCTCATTCGGAAGGATGATAGTTCAAATCCACGTCCGGCTATCCAGATTTAGGTTTTCTGTGATTTCCTTAAATCACTCCAGGCAAATGCCGGGGTGGTACCTTTCAAAGAGCATGACCAATTTTCTTCCCCATCCTTCACCGAAAATCCGAGCGTAAGCTCCGTCTTTAATGACCACGCTGTCGACGGGACGTTAAACCCTAAGCTTCCTTCCTTCCTTTTTATCTTTTAAGCCCTACTTATAAACATTAGCTTTTAATATTTTTTATTTTAGTAAATATAATTCAGTGACCTTAAAATATAGCACTTTCCTGCGAACATATCACTTCGTACCTTCTGTGATAATGACATGTTTATAAGTAGCACATCTATCAATGTATGTTAGCGACAGTCAGTCGATACTGATGATGGTCTAAGTAACCGAAAACCACTTTATATCCCAACTAATAATTTCGCAGAATATCAGGACTCTTTCCCTTTTGATGTTATCATCATATTCTGGCACGCGCCGACGGAAAATTAAATTAATTTCATCAATCAATCTTTGCAGATTTTAAATATCTTACCAAATACTGACAAAATATCATTATTACTAAGAGATATGTTTTGTAACTATTCCGAGTATGGAAGCGTAGCGTTTAAGTAGAATTTGGTATTGAAGGGAATGATACCTCGTAAGCCCTCTTCAGTGTCCGTCTGTCACGAGTACTCAACACATTATTATCCTGTGACGTGACCAATCGGGTGACGTTGATCTACCTTCACTGTGTGCTATACAGGGTGAATCTAAATTCGCTCACTCGGGCTTCGCAGCGCGATTCCTCACCTGCCAAGAATGAGAAATGTCTCCCACAAAATTTCATCCTGCGCATATTTCCGCCCGTAAATGGACGTCAAAGACTGAGATGGATTTGTGTTCCATACGTCAGTGTGTTTCAAACTTGTAAGCAATGAATTAGGCGTCTCGAGGAACAAAATGAGCATGGAAACCCATGACGGAAACGCCATTCAACAACGCTGTGGAGAGTCGAAGTTATAGGCAACAGCTCCTGTTGCTAGACATCCCCTCCAGAAACTTCGACGGTCTGTAGCGTCATTGGATGACGCTTCCGAGCGTGGGTTTCTATACTGACTTTGTTCCTCAAGACACATTCCTCATCCCCTAGATGTTTATTGATGTAATAGTGTAATTCTAAAACACACTGACGAATGGGACACACACTCATCTCAATCTTCGACGTCCATTTACTGCCGGAAGTATGCGCAGGACGAAATTTTGTGATTGATTTTTTTTTTTTTTTTTTTTTTTTTTTTTTGCTAGCATGTTAGGAATCGCGCTGAGAAGCCCGAGTGCGCGAATTTAGATTCACCCTGTGTAGATATTCGGAACGGTGCTTCTTGAAACACCAAACACTTACGCAGCCTCGATTGTAGAAGACGCACCATACGAGCACCAGGTATTTGAATCCACATAGCTCCGAGACTACACTCACAACTGCAGGGAACATTGTTCCGGCCAATTCTGTCACTTGCAAAGAATTGAGGGAATTCCATCACTGCTCTTTATGGTGAAGTACAACAATGCTATAGCAGCGTCGAGCGGAGATACAGCTATGGTGTAAGATGGGCTTGGTAATCTATAAAATATCTGTCGTTGTAACTGAAACTGTAAGTAGGAAAAATTCATCATGCGAATTGTTGAGGTATTCTTGCTTGGAGCAAAGGCTGTGGCCTGGGCCAGCGACTCATTCCTAATCACTGACGCCTGTTTTCGTCGGTTCATCCCCGTTGCCTGCTAAGACTGCTGCCCTTGCTTAAGAGACTTCGGCGTCGAGTCGCGAGTAGCGTTCATGTGTGGGGCTGTCTAGACACGGCTAGGGCACCTGGATATAGACGGGCACGCGTATCCGCCATTTTTGTTCCTTCGCTTCGACGCGCGATTGTAGAATAGGACAGTCAATACGCTTTCAGAATGGTGGGCTGTGCAGCTCCGAATTGTTCTAATTGTTCAGCAAATGGTTTTGGTTTTCGTTTTCGTTTCCGATGAATCCTGAGGGGCGTAAAATATGATTAATAAATTTTCTTCGTGACAAATGGACACCAACAAGGTATTCAAAACTATGCGACGTGGGTTGACTTATTTGTAGTTATGCACAATTTCTACACGTTGTAAACGACAGGTTTCGACACTTCTTTTATTTTATTTTTTATTTTTTTTATGTTTTAGCGAAGGATTCGACGCTACGCACTAATACAGTAGCAACATTTGGACAATAACAATACTAATTACTTTTAAATGATGCACACTGTTCTTTACTAGTTATAATGGCTGATACGCCTCGTAACGATGTTTGAAGCTACTACGATGTTAATTTTAGTTACAGCATCGGCGGCGTAAGTTGTTAATGTGGGCAAGAGAATGTTCGCTTTATGAGGATAAATAATTTACTTACCGGACAAGTGAACATACAAGAAGATGGTAAACATGAAAAATTATTTTCTCTCATTCTACCTGTTCGAGTTCTCAAAGAGTTGCCAACATCAGTACACTACGCCGCCGAGGCCGTAAGTAAAATTGACCAATGAGAAAGTAAATTATTAAATGAGAAATTAAAATATCTTCTCTCTCTCTCTCTCTCTCTCTCTCTCTCTCTATATATATATATATATAAATCTTTTACTGCATCCTAGTTTATCATGGTGATATATTTTGTGCATTGAAAAAGTATTTCATATGAATTCTGAAAAAATATGTCGTAAAAAAGTAGCAACCTGAGAGTGAAGGCCTATTCTGGATCAAATTTATAGCATTCGAAAACGGAGATTTCTTGCATGTTAGCACAGCTTTGGTAGAGAATGTGGTATCCCATAAAAGTAAGCTGTCGAATGCTAAAGAGTTGCTCACTATACACACCCAGGTAGACAAATACCATAAAACATATTTAACGATTTATCGCACAATATTACAATAACTAATTACGACGATATTAATTTTTGATACAAATATATATATATATATATATATATATATATATATATATATATATATATATCCTTTTTTGGTATGAGTATTAGTAATAAAGCAAGCGACATTTGAAGGCAATAACAGCAGAAACACTCCGTCTTTCACATGGTCACGCTATCACCGCCTGGAACCAAAATGGCGGCGGGAGCTGCCGCTATAGCAGAAATTGATGCGCATGCCCGTCTATATCCAGGTGCCCTACTAGACAGGGCGTCTGCATGTTGAGGATTACGCTCGGTCGTTCGCACTGGGTGGAGTGCTTCACCTGCACAGAGATAGCCCAGTCTGGCGCGGTGGCCGCTCTGCTGAGGCCTACACGGCAGCGGTGTGTCTGCAGTCTGAGGCTATTTCTGATCCACTGTATTCCCACCAGGGAACAATACATAGCTCAGTTTAGTTGTGCCATGCGCAAAAATTCATGCTTGGTAGTGTCTAAAGCTCTAGAGTCTACACGAAAATAAAATAAAATCTACAATTTTATACGTGACTGAATGACAGCAAAAGTAATCCAATTTATAAATAAATAAAATAAAAGTACAAATAAAAATTGTAACAGCCAGCTCGTTACATAAAAGTTAAAATTCTTGACCTGCTTTCGTCACTACTAACAAGGGGAACACTAAGTATGGTACCAACGAATTTTGATGTGTAGCAGGTATATTGTGCGGGAACTCCTCCAGACCACAAAGCTAAAAGGATTTGTTCCAATGCGCCTTAGTTTCCAAGAAAATCGCGATCAAAGTCCAGCGCGTAACAGCTATACCTGTACTTAGTCATCAGGAGCACGTTAGTTAGCGTGGTGCAATTAGCAAGGCGGTAGCATGTCGCGCGTAAGACCCGAGTTCGAATACTGCTTGGAACCAATTTTTTTTCACTTGTCCGACGATCGATGTGCATAATTATATGCTTTAATAGCCACTGTTATGTTAATGCTTGAGTAATTGGTCATTATTATAGCTTATGTTAATTGCTCAACATGTATTGAGCACGATTATTTTATTTTATTTCTTATTTCGAAGCATACTTTAACGGCGATTGAAAGATCAGTAGTTGTAACCGATAACATTTGTGCAACATTTGTTAGCTGCGTTTACAGTCCCCGGCCCCACTGTTGTTACACCGTCGATTGCAGTGTGTCCACTCGACGCGTCTCAGGGGCCAGGTGGGTAGTCATTCGTAGCATATCGTTCACATGTAACTGTAATTACCTGATATAACTATCTTTGCAGTAAGAAATAAGGAATATAATTATACACATTCAATCGCCGGACAAGTTGAAAAAAAAAAAAAAAAATAAATAAAAAATCCGAGCAGGATTTGAACTCGGGTCGTATGCGTGGCAGTCGAACACCTTGCTAATTATTGATAATTACACCACGCTCGCTAATGTGCTCGTGATGAATCAGTACAGGTATAGGTTTTACGCGTTGGACTTTGATCGCGATTTCGTGGAAACCAAGGCACATTGGAACAAATGCTTTTAGCTTGGTGGTCTAGAGGAGTTCCCGCACAATATACCTGCGACTCATCAAAATTCGTTGATACCATACTTGGTGCTTCCCCGTGGGGCAGGGTGGCAGCAGCATTCTACGCTGCTCTTCAACCCAGTGTACATATGAGTTTGACAGTCGGTGATTGTAGTTTAAAACAGGAGATAATGAATGTTGAATTTAACAATAAAAAAGAAGATAAAATTGGCGAATTAAAAACAATGAATACAAGGTTTTACAACACATATAATCAGTATTAAATCTACCACGGTGGCTAAAAACACAGACATTGCACAGTTAAAGGCGACAGCAGCAGAGAGACAATAAAAAAACTTGGCAACACATTGTTCTGCCCATGAGGCGGTTGCTGAAGTCTTAAAGTCACGCTCACAACTTGACACTGACACAACACGTTAGCACGGTTGACTGTTAAAAATACTGTTAAAAGTAAAGCACTGAGGCACCGTAGAGAGAGAGGGGAAGGAAGAGACGCGCGGAGTGGATGGGTGAAGACGTAATCTGAGAGAAATCTGAGGGAGGGGAATGGAGATCCAGTGGTGAAGGGAAGGAAAGGTAGTGGTGGTGGAGGGCGGGTGGTACGCAATATATGGGGAGGGGAGGAATTAGGGTTGATAGGATGGGTAAATATCAGGTCGGAGGGTGGAGAGCGTCGTCAGGGAGAGAGAGGTGGCGAAAGTTACCCTGGGAGAGAGTGTGGAGAGTTTGAAGGTGTAGGGAGGAAGAGATGTGCTGGTACCGGCGTGGCCGAGGCCCGGGGTTCAACAGGAGGGGAGAGACATCAGGGTGACAGTATTCTACTTTGCGGGTGGTGTAGAGTATACGAATATGTTCCAGGAACTTTAGAAGTTGAGGAATGATGACAACAGAATAATTGTATTAAGTGGAAAAAATTACACAAGCGAAAAGAAGAGCGAAGTTAACAGTACTTACGTGAGAAACATGACGTCAAAATTATATCTTACGAGCAAGGTTACTCAGTTTGAAAATGGTAAAATATAACAAAATCCTTAAAAGCAAAAAACAATAAAAATCACAAATAACACTGTGGTGTGAAGGACATGAAGGAACGGGCTATGTGGCACTGAACACGCAGCCACGTAAACGTACACTACGGCGCACCAATCGCGGGCCATTATTCACACGACCAATATAAACTTGTAATACCATGCAATTATGAATATAATCAAGAGGTTACAATTATGAAAAGTTGGACAAAATATTTTATGATATGTAAGTTCAAGTAGAAGCTCCGAGTAGGAGAAAATATAAAAGAAGTTTCTTACGACATATTTAGAACAAAAGTATTTACATAACAAATGACAAAAATATATGTGATGAGGTGGGGTGTAAGCAAATATACATATGAGGAATGCAAAAAGGGTACAGAGGACAACGTACTACAGTGAACACAGCGCAACCAATCAAGAAGCAAAATAATGCTACTGGAAACGATGAAAGAAACCACCAGACAAGCATCACACAAACGTGATCACCGGCTTTATAGCTTTAAAACAATTTATGTTTAAACTGCAATTGTTCATTCAAAATTTTATCTTTATTTGGAAAGTGCGTAAATATTATAAATTGTTCTAAGGCTTCACGTTTTCACACTTTCCTTTCTTTATGCAGAATCGTCATTTCATTAAAGCTTTTGGGATTGTGTCCTGTGATGAATAGATAGGCTGAAAAAGTCGAATTATGTACGAACGTACATTTATTCTGTTGTTATTGTTTTAGGTAAATTTCATTCTGATGAATTTACCCTTAGCGATGACTAAAGCAAAAGAAGAAACTTAAATTTTATGCAATCGGTCGGCTGTTATAAATTAAAATAACAATAATAATAATAACAATATTCATGGAACCATTTAAATGTATCAAGATCACGTTAGTTGTTACGTCAAACATCCAGGCCAACGGAACATCTAATATATAAAGCAGAGTGTCTGTATGTTTGTACGTGTTGCATACAACACACATACGATATATAGTTCACGAGATATGACGTCATAAACAATGAGATGCGCGAAAAAATGCTGCATTTTGCGACAATGCTGCTCATTTTCTCCTAAACCATTGGGTCGATTTCAACCAAATTCGGTACACACATTCCTTACCGTGAGGTGACAATTGCCGCATGGTTAAGAATCACATACGGCACATGGTTCAAAAGATGTTACGTCATAACCAATAGAAATCGCAAAAAATGCCATATAATGCGGCGAGATTTTATAAATACGCTATACGAGAATCAGAGTACTTAGCGACTTGCAAAAAACGTTATACATAATTTCAAACTTTTATTAAACTTTCTCTCGCTGACAACCATAGCAAAATGATGAAAGAAAAAAAAGTTTTTCGCTTACAACTTTTCCGCTGTTTATTGAGTAAAACCACGGGATTCGGTATGACGTTATGATTTATAATTTGTACACTACAAATTGTAGCCGCAAGAGATTTTACAGACAGTATAAACGCATGTAGGTGAGGGTACCTTCTAAGTTGTATCACAGTACGACAGGTAGTTTATGAGATATGAGCACATAAACAGTAACGTTCGTGGAAAACCGCTGCATCACGTACCAAGTTTCAATCTATTACTTCTTTACTACTAATTGTATTCCCAAGAGATTTTACAGAAATACATCCTTTATGAAATGAATATATAACTGAAACATGGCAGGAATAAATAAATAAAGTTTATGATAAGGGGGCGTCGAGCAGTCACAAATAAAACTATAGAGTATCTGAAGTATAGTAAATTTTTTACTGTGTCATGATCGAGCGAGAGGGTTACTTTCTACCTGCTGTGTGAGGAATTGCCAGTAGGGATTCCTGTCCACTCAGGAATAGTGATGGACTAGTTTTGGTTGGGGAACTGGGTGAGAGGGATGGGAGGACAAAGGTTGTAGGCTATGGTGAAGAGGACAGGGTTGTGGTCAATGCCAATGTGGTTGAGGAGTTGATTGGCGATACGCTGAGAAAGGTTTGGATGACAGTGATGGTATCAGGAGCTGAATTTCTGAAAGGGAAGGTGTGATGGTGGAGGGGAACAATGTCATCTTAGATAGTGTGTAAGAACTGATGCCACCCTCAGAGTTATGCGGAACTGCGGGATTAGATATTGGGGTTGGCAGCAATCAAATAGATCGGGAAGGTTTGATCGATAGGTGTAAGGAAGTCGTAGAGGAGAGGAATGGAAGATCGGAAATATTTCATGGCAAATGGTAACAATGAAGGAGAGGAGGAAGAGCCTAAAGATCAGATTTACGGAGGGTTCATTGAGGAGAGGTTGAGGCTGAACTGGGTGACATCGGAGGTAGCCAATGGCACCCCAATCTCATGCTACAGCGCGTTGTTAGTCACTTCAGTGGAGGGGGTAGGGGGGAGCAGTACTGATAGTATAGTAGGGTTGGAAAAAGGTTTAGTTAAGTGGCCACGCAGTGATGGGGGAAAGTGTTTAAGAATAGTGATTTATTGTAAGGGATGGAGCGGATATTATTGAAAACGACTGTGTAATTCTGTTAAGCCATAAGGGAAAGATTCCCTCTAGACATATTTCAACGAATGTGTAAATCATTTTTGACTTCATTCGCTGACTTCACAATATCTGTGACCTCTTTCGTGTTGACTATCCATGATGCAATTTCTCTGTCACCATCACTACCTGATTCGCCTGAGGCTCTGGCGGTGATCCACGCGGGAAGGCTCCGTGGTCTAAGGCGTTGCACTATTTATTGCTCAGGCAATCACCTTCAGAGGTTCTAGTCCTTCCTATTGTGTGTGTGTGTGTGTGTGTGTGTGTTTTGTCCTTAGCGTGAGTCAGTTGAAGTAGATTTGCAGACGGATGACCCTACCAGTCTGGCCTCTTAGGTTCATAAACATCTGAACCTTTGAAGAATTGATGGCCAAACTTTAAAAAGAAAAGGGAGGCCCGCCCATTTAATATTCTGCAGCGTGGCGGTAGCGGTGCCACCTGCAGAGTTGTTTAGCACCCATGTTTCTGTTCTTGCGGCTTAAACCACATTTTTGTCCACCCCTTCACAAAGACTCTAACATCTGTATTTCACGATGCCACTTCTCACATGGTTGAAACAGATGAAGCGCAGTAAGGTAGTGACAAGTTGGCAGGAAAGGGAATACCTAGAGGCAAGATCCGAACGCAGGTAGTATGGGGAGCATAAGCAGGAAGGGGAGAGAGAGAGAGAGAGAGAGAGAGAGAGAGAGAGAGAGAGAATGTGAGGGAGAAAGAAAGAGAGAGAGGTAGGTAGAGGGGCTGTTCGGAGACCGTTGTCCAGCGATAGCAGCGCGGAAACAAGTCTAATTTACAATAGGGAGGCGGGCTGCCGTTAACCCCGCTGCTACGGCGGTAAAAACCATAGGCGGCTACGGCGCAGTCGGACCGTTTCTCTCTCCCCGCGACAGCCAAAGTGCGTCGGAGCGTCCAGGTCGGCAGGCGACGCAAAACACGGCAACTTCTTGCGGGCAGCGCGACCGACGATAAACAGTGCAGCAGTGTACTGCACACGGGACCGGGCCCCGGGGGCGCGTCCCGAAGTCACCAACCGGCGCAGTGAGCTACACTGCGAGGACGACCAGGAAATGAAAATACTGGACACAGACAGTGAGAGTTCTATTCGTAAAACCAACAATTAAGAAAAGTAAAATCACTCTACTTCATATTTTTGTGGCGCTGGCACGGCAACCGTAAGAGATTTTTTCGTGGCTCAAAAGCGATGTTTCGCTTATTTATACACAAAGCGTTTTGCCTCTTCTGGATATCATCAGACGTTAAAGGGGAAAATTTACAAACTTGTTTAACCATCTCATGCACGAATTATCAACCCGATAATGAACAAAATTTCTGATACATTTTTTGGTAACTTCAGATCTGTCTTGTGCAAAATTCATCATATTTTATCTAAAGCAACAGTTTCATCAACAGGGAGGTTCACTCAAATGAGGACAGTGAGTACGAAAATTGCTACATTTTACATGGAATATCTATTAATAACATTAAAGAATACATTAAGAGCATACACTATTTTGTTTTTTTCTTACAATTAAATTGTTTCAGGCACTTACTTCTCAAATGTAACGTGTTCTCCTTCCGCAGTCCCGATTATGAAACCTTTTGGCATTGGGATCACCCTACATGGCTGGCCAGTGTTATACCCCATCGAAGAGTAATTCGTTGGGCAATTAATGGCAGGCTTTCTCTTTTCCCTTTTTTTTTCAGTGTACAAACAACAATGTACTTTCATCTGAAGGACTGCCTCTACTCTTTCTTGTAATCTCTACCTTCTTTCTTTTTGTTAGCCCAGCGAATAATACTGCCGTCTGGGAGACATTCTAGTATTAATTATTAGTCCTGGTATGAGGTACATGTGCTGTTACAGACACCTCAGATGTAAAAGATGACAGAAATTAGACAAAATTTAAGTGTCCTCATTTGAGGACGCGACGCATGAGAGGGTTAAGAAAGCAGGGGTTCACTAAAAATATGTAAAATCTTTCCTAAGCAAGAAATATTAGAAATAGGGAAGATGCAGAGTAATAACTCTGCAGGCCATATGACCACATTCACATTTTGACGTGGGGGGAAATGAAGATTGAACTAATAAATACCGCTGAAGAGCATGGTTTAACGAATGAAATTACTTATCACTGACGCAGCAGAGCGTCAAATTATTAAACTCAATAAAATGGAACCTTTTAAATATATGTGGTAACTATTGTTAAAGAATGGGGCAACTTAGCCGCGCGAAGCTTTGTTTACGTACGCGTGGGCCGCTCCCTGCCACAACTGCGGCAGCCGGCCGCGGTGGCCGAGGGGACTGAGGCGCTCCAGTCACGGTCTGCACAGCCACTACGGTCGGGGATTCGAATCCCCCCTCGGGCATGGATATTTGTGCCGTCCTTAGGATTAGCTAGTTCATAAGTAGTTTGTAAGTTTAGGGACTGATGACCACGTAGTTAATTCCCATAAGCTCTACAAACATTTGAACATTTGAACAACTGCGGCTTGCTTCCGCGCTCGCTACCTTGATGTTCAACCACGCGAGTCGAAGGCGGGCAAACGGCTCGAAGGTGGCGGGCTTGTGCGCGGAAACAGCTACAGATTTGCATGTGTGATGTAAACAATTTTACCTTGGGTGACAGCCGTCACCGGAAGATGCCCATCATTATGTCGAAAAAGGTTTGATGTCACGACATAATTTCGTCGTTTAAAAGGTTCGAGGGTTTGAAAAATATGTGTATGGATATTTCAAATTCCTCCACAAATTAAATGTTGGAGGAACAGCCGAAACACGGTAAGTGTAAATACACTTCCGGCCATTAAAATTGCAACACCAAGAGGAAATTCAGATGATAAACGGGTATTCATTGCACAAATATAGTAGGCCTATACTACAATTGTCATGTGATTACATTTTCACGCAATTTGGGTGCATTGATCCTGAGAAATCAGTACCAGGAAAAACCACCTCTGGCCGTAATAACGACCTTGATACGCCTGGACATTGAGTAAAACAGAGCTTGGATGTCGTGTACAGGTACAGATGACCATGCAGCTTCAACACGATACCACAGTTCATCAAGAGTAGTGACTGGCGTATTGTGACGAGGCAGTTGCTCGGCCACCATTGCCCAGACGTTTTCAATTGGTGAGAGATCTGGAGAATGTGTTGACCACGGCAGCAGTCCAGCAGTCGAACATTTTTCGTATCCAGAAAGGCCCGTACAGGACCTGCAATACGCGGTCGTACATTATACTTCTGAAATGTAGGGTTTCGCACGGATCGAATGAAAGGTAGAGCCACGGGTTGTAACACATTTGAAATATAACGGCCCCAGTTCAAAGTGCCGTCGATGCGAACAAGAGGTGACCGAGACGTGAAACCAACGGCACCCCAGACCATCACACCGGATGATACGCCAGTATGACGATGACGAATACACGCTTCCAATGTGCATTCACCGCGATGTTGCCAAATACCAATGCGACCATGATGCTGTAAACAGAACCTGGACTCATCCGAAAAAAATGATGTTATGCCCTTCGTACACCCACGTTCATCGTTGCGTGCACCATCGCAGGCGCCCCTGTCTGTGATGCAGCGTCAAGGGTAACCGCAGCCATGGTGTCCGAGCTGATAGTCCGTGCTGCTGCAAACGTCGTCGAACTGTTCGTGCAGATGGTGGTTGTCTTGCAAAAGCCCCCATCTGTTGACTCAGGGATCAAGACGTGGCTGCACGATCCGTTACAGACATGCGGATAAGATGTTTGTCATCTCGACTGCTAGTGATACGAGGCCGTCGGAATCCAGCACGGCGTTCCGTATTGCCCTCCTGAACTCATAGATTCCAAATTCTGCTAACAGTTATTGGATCGCGACCAACACGAGCAGCAAGGATTCGATGCGATAAACCGCAACTGCGATAGGCTACAACCCGACCTTTATCAACGTCGAAAACTTGATGGTACGCATTTCTCCTCCTTACATGAGGCATTACAACAAAGTTTCACCAGGCAACGCCGGTCAGCTGCTGTTTGTGTATGAGAAATCGGTTGGAATCTTTCCTTGTGTCAGCACGTTGTAGGTGTCGCCACCAGCGCCAACATTGTGTCAATGCTCTGAAAAGCTACTCATTTGTATATCACAGCACCTTCTTCCTGTCGGTTAAATTTCGCGTCTGTAGCACGTCAGTTTCGTAGTGTAGAAATAGTAATGGCCAGGAGTGTAAGTAAAACATCACTTTTGTACAACAAAAAAACTCTTTCTTACCAAATAGAAAAGTAAACTGTTGACTTGTTGTGGTCATCAGTCCGGAGAGTGGTTTGATGCAGCTCTCCATACTAAGCATGCCTATTTATTAACTCATAAGAAACACTACCCACATCTATTTGAATCTGGTTACTGTATTCGTCTATTGGTCTCACACTGGGAATTTTATCCCGCACACCGCCATCCGACGCTAAATTCACAATTCATTGACGCCTAAGAATGTGCTCTACCAATTGATTCCTACTTTTAGTCAAGGTATGCCAAAAATTGATTTCCTTTCCAGTTATGTTCAGTACCATTTCATTAGTTACTCGATCTATCAACCTTACGTTGAGCTTTCTTCTGTAGCACCATATTTCAAAAGCCTCTCTCTTCCTCCTGATGAACTATTTGACTTCCATGTTTCACTCCCGTACAAGGCGACACTCTACACAAATGCCTTCAGAAAATACTCTTTTACACTTAAATTAATATTCGATGATAGCAAATTTCTCTTCTTCAAAAACGCTTTTCTTCCCATTGCTATTCTGCATTTTATATCGTCTCTTACAGCTACTATCATATGTTGTTTCACGGCCCAACTACCAAAACTCATCTACCACCTTTATTTTTTCGTCACCTAATCTAATTCTGTCAGCACTGCCTGATTTTCTTAGACAGCCATCCATTACCACTGTTTTGCTCTTGTTAATGTTCACCTTTACTCTCCTTTCAACACATTGTCCATTCTGTTCAACTGCTCTCGGAAAGAATTACACTGTCATCGGCAAACCACAATGTTTCCTTCTCCAAATTACTCCTTGTTTTCCTTTACAGTTTGCTCAACGTACACACTGAATAACATTGGAGAAAGGCTACAAGTATATTACCCCTGCTGACTTAGCGATCAATATACAGATCGAAATAGTTCACGGGTAAATTGCTGGTTATCAGTGTCTAGTCCCCGCTGGGCAAAGTCTAACACATACAGTCACGACGCTCACACTGATTTTTGTTCTACACAACGATAGCAACGCTCCATTCGTCCGGCAAGGCACATTTCTGAATACGATATGAGCTGAGATTGAAAACTATCGTTTGAATGAATTTTAAGGTGACTTCACTGTGAACGCCTGGAAAAATGCGTCACACAGCTGTAACTTAAAACCTTGCGGAACAATGTGTCATCTGTCTTTCTGAACGACTTGATATACAGTTTGTGAAGGCCTGTAAATTATGTTTTTTTTCTTTGCCGGTTCATACTTCGAGTCTATACACTGACTAACCGTCTTACTTAGACTCTTGAAACTTTAGTTACAAATAAGGAACAGATGTATCTAGAAAGTAAAGTAGACTACAATTATGTAGCACAAGTTTTAATTCTATAAATATTTAATTTGATATTCAAAACAAATGCAATATTTTTATGATTAATCAGTAGATATTTTTGCGCCTGTTGATAGTTGGTTAGTTTCTGTAGTCTACTTTTCTGCAAATAGCATCCTTAAACATAAAAAAATTCAGATCTCTAACTCAAATAGTTTATTTTTGCATTAAATAAACAAGTCAGAAAATGTATTTGTCGAGATAATGTAAGTGAAGTATGTATTTTATCTATAACTCATCTGTGTTGATCCTAATGCATTCCAGGTCCATATTATTCTTGGTTTATATGTTCATATTTCCTCTCCATTTTTTCTTTGCTTCTCCTTGCTGTCCTGGTTTCTTTAGTTGCCTCAAGAACCATCTCATCAACTTCGGCCACTCTCAACTTAACAGTTGCCACTAGTGATTGTTTCATATTGGACCCAGAAGATATTGCTAGCAATTCTAAAACTTCACATTTGATTACTGTCTCATCATTAATACAATCGAGTGCCGTAAAACGCACATTTTCCAGAACCAAAGCACGTTTTAGGAGACATAGCAATTTCCGAAAAAGTCAAGGTAGCACTAAATCAAACTACCGAAATGTTAACAAATAAAACAACGCTCGATAACCAAATATATACAAGAGAAAACATAAGAGAATTCAAATGTGTCTTCCAACAGCACTGCCAACTTGAAAAACAATTTTTCTTATTTTTTTGGGAGAGAAATCTAATCACTACCATCGATGTGAGAGTAGCAGAGGATCAGGCATGGCTGCACACAGAGTGATCTTTGAATTGATATCCAAACAAATTCCCGTAATCCAATTTAAATATTTTAACCACCATTGTTTTAAGAAAAGTCGAAATCTTAAATTAGGATGAAAAAAAAAAAAAAAAAAAATGTTTCTTTAAGAGGATTCACGAGCAAGTTACCGTGACAAACTTTTTACTATAGGGAAGGTATGTAGTGCCACAAAAATTTGCAACAACAAGAAACGAACTCCACATTAGTCTCTTTAGGTTTCGTAAAAACGATGGTAAGGTATGAAACGCTACAGTGCACAACGGTTAGTTTAAGATTCTCTTGAAATTTACGACTTTTCAATTAAGTATTTCATTTTTTGTTAAGAACAAAAAACTGCTAAATATAAACAGGAGACCTGACGTTTTTCAGAAGTACGTCGGTTATTTACTCAGAATCGTCAAGGGTTCTTCATTACAATTTCAGTCAAGAGGCTTACATGAACTGCAGTACTTACATTGTTCAATGCACTTGGTCGACCACCACAGCTGTAGCTGAAGGAAAATCCTTACAAACATTTCATGGAAAAAAGAAGTTTCCTAACAAATGAAAAACCAATCAAAAATTCTTGCTACATCTGAATCACAAACGGCAAGAATCATCAAGACATTCGTTTTATAAGCGAAATTAATTACTCTCAAAAGTATATCCGTTTAACCGAAAGATTGGTGTAGTGTAAAAATGATCGAATCATTAGTTTCCAAGCAGAATTGTTATACGTGAAAGATAGTGCTTGTCAAGTAAGGACACACCGTATTTGGAATTTATGTTGCTGTTTTGTAGATAATTTCAACGGAATAAGCTACAAATATACACACATTCGTAAATATTGCCTGTTACGTAGGATGTTTGTATAAATGAATCAGTGAAATTCGGCTGCCTTTACATTTCATAATTATTTATTTCTCTCGATATTTTCCTGTTCCTTGGAATGCAAAAATTACACAAACTACTTGGTTAATTACGTTGGATATCAATTATAAACCAACATTCGGGCGTCTTGTCCACAGGGGCGCTAGTGTTGTTGAAATTGTCAGTTGGTAAAATCTTTCACAGCAGTTAGTGTCGCGACTATGTATGTTAAACTGTGCTGATACCTTATCGTTTACCCGTGAATTACTTCAAGTACTTCAGGAGACGCTGAAGAACCGCAACAAGCAGAGCAACTGAAAAAAAAAACCTCGAGAGACCACGGTAAGTAATTTTACTAACAACATTTTAATGCAAGATTCTTTTCTCTTCAAGGTGGTAGCCCAAATGATCAATCCCTAATAAGTATAACCTGTTCATGCTACATATTAAACAGGATACTTTGAGATAGTAAAGCTGATGCAATTTTTTTATGAGTCAGCAATTTTCTTACTGATTTGATGGGGCCACAACCATTAGTTGTAAAACAAATGCAGCAGCAGTATAAAGCAGAAGTTTATATCTGTGTTAATAACTTACCAAACAAATCCTGCCACTGAAATTAATTATTCTGTGATATTGCCGGTATTGTCCGCTGGGATTCCCATATAGTAATGACAGACATATGGCGTTAATTTCACGTATAATCAATTTCACCTCTACATAACAAGAAATAATATATCTCTGAAATTATTTCCAATACGGCAGGTAACAAATGGTTACGATTTTCATTAAATACGCTAATTCATCATCAACACGGGGTGGAACAGTTGTAGCGCATAAAAAATCTCATTTCACGAGATAAAAGAAAGCATCCGTTAATCCTTCTGGATGAAAATACCAACAGCGAATGCAAACCAAGAAACTAATTCCTAAACAAGTGATACTCTTATCTGCTGTTACAACGCTGAAAGATCGAATCTTATTGTATCGGAGGTTTATATCTGCTGTGCCAAACTACGTGAAATCTGTATTCTTCTTAAAATCTTAACGATTTGTAAATGATGCAGATTCACTTGGAACATCATTCAATGAAAGGAAAATGTATAATGACTATGTTTCTCTCCACTTGATAATAATATGGATAAGTTGCAGCTCACAACCCTCAATGTTATTTATTGTCCAACTAGAAATTTCCAGTATTAGAGTTTTTCCTACTTGTATTAAAAAGAGAGTTACTGTACAAAAACAAAATATCTGCAAATGCACAACAGATAAAAATTAAAACTACACCTGACTTTTCCGAAGAAAGACTCTCAAGAGAACGTCAGCAAATGCAAATAAAAGATCTCGATTACAGTTAAAATGTATTTCTCTTTTGGTCTCATTTCATTTTTAAGGAATAAAACACTAAACAACATTTAATTTGACTTATTGAATCCATAAAATATTAAAAGCATCTTCCATATAAAGTCGAAAAGTAATTAATCTTTCTCAAAGCTGTGTAATTTACGTTGGTAAGAATATCCTGCAATATACCACACCACTATCAATTAACCCTCCGTCGGGCGCAGTCGGCCTCACTGGCCAGCAAAACACTTTTTTGATTCCCGTGCTTAACAGCGGTGGCCCAGCGACCCGCCTCTCCGTTTACTCACGTAAATTTGGGAACCTCACACAGTGCCGATCCGCAGGCTGCCATCGATTTCCACGCGAATCACTGGGAACTCCTTGGGCCTCACAGGCCGTCTGCGCCCGATTACGTTATAGTTTTTAAGGTGAGATTCTTCAAGATATTTTTTTTTTATTACTTCGTTTCAATCAAACTAAGTCTGTGTGATTTTCACCGTTACCTTCGAAAAAAAAAAAAAGGCTTTGACGACCCTGGCCCTTCAGACTGAGTGCGCCTGATCGAGTTCTAATTTCAGTTTTCCTTTCTTTTCCTACTTTATCACATCCATATTTTCTGCTGAAATGTCCAGAAAAGTATATTATGCCTCTAAGCCAATGATCTTGTGGAAATAATGCGCCTCCTCGAGGACGAAACTGCTGAAGATCCAGCCGTACTCGAAGATTTAGTCGATGAGAGAGACACCCACTCTCAGGATGAGGTAGGAGAAGGCAAGGAGGACTCAGCACCTGAACAGGAAGTTTAGGGAACAGCTCGGGAATATGAAGAAGAGAAGAAAATATGTGAGGAGTTTTTATTTTGGAAACGATAAGACGATGAAGTAGTCTAAGTAGATACATTCTACTATTCATAGTGTGAAGAACACATCATTATTACACATCCAGTGTAAAAGATATTGCTACAAATGACGCCACCAATTGCAAAACCTTGTGTCATCAACTTCTTACTGGACAATTTAGCCTGTGTATGCTATGAATATATGTGGAATGTCTATTCGGCTGCAAACTCGACTGAAAAAATTTTTACCCCACAAGGAGCGGGAAAGTTCTCCAACATTACCTCCCAAATGGCGAAAACGTCGACCATGCGTGGCTGAAACAAGAGTTAGGAGGATGAAGAATCACGAATGTTCAGCTTGTCATCAACCAATCTGCTTGAGTGACGTATACGTTCTGTGCCATACCTGTGTTTCAGCTGTTGATTTTGGAGCTATAGCATCGGTTTTTGGCTGCAAATGTGGCGAGAAAAGATGATTCCATGTCAGAATAGACTACCTAATGTCCTTTAAAAATAACTTCATTACTTTTATGGATGTCTGTTCGAACAATTTTTAATGCTCTTTGTGGGAAATTGGTAATTTTGGTCACTTTAGTTTAAGGTGTATTGTGTTCAATAAATCCATTATTATGCTTTAAGTTTGCTGTAATTCATTCCTTTAGATCCTCTTCAAGACTAGCCAACACACATTTTGAATTTGATTTAACATGGCGGAGTTAGTCTACAAAATATGTGGGTGGCCTCTCAGGCCGGATGCGCCTGATTTTGTTTCATCTGGAGGTGCGCCCGACGGAGGGTTAATTTCAGAAAAATGAAAATGTTCGTTACAGTACCAATCAAAGAAGGTTGCATGCCACATCCGTTGATTTGTATAATTGCTGCTTTCTGAAATACCGTTTTTGGAAAACAAAAGGAAAAAGCAAAGAAGATAAGGGTTTCGCGTATCATCGATATTGTACACGCGCGGATTGGTTTTGTGTAGCAAGGAGAAGGAATTTGGCCATGTCCTTCGAAAGGAAACATCCCAGCATTTTCCTGGAGTGATCCACGAAATCACGCGAAACTTAAATCAGGATGCAGCTCTACACTGTCATGTAGTGTGAAACAGCCGCTGATTAGAGTTATGATTCGAATGTTCTATTCACTAAAATGCGTACGTCTGGGTGGAATTTTATTTTGGTACAGGTTTTAACACTCCAACTTTAACACTTTAGGCCATTGCTGACAACATATGCACATAATGGATGTTATCGATTTAGCATGAAGATGACACTATTCGCCTATCGAAACCTCTAGAAAGATAAAGTAAAAGGAAAAGAAAAAAAACTTACGGCTGTTGGTACATAAAAATTTTCAACCACAACAAATTTATGATTGGGCGGAGGCGCGTTTACGCCACCTCGCTCGGTTTGTGGAAAACAAGCAATGCCAGAGTAATTTCAACGTTGATTAAAATATGCAAACGTTCATCGCTCTTCTAATTATTAGTTTCATTTATTTATTTGTGTTTACGTTTTAAATTGTTATTTCCATTCAATATTCATATTTTTTTTTACTTCAATATTTCAGATGTATTGTGTTAATTGAAAGTGAAACTTCGTTACTGTCGTACAGGTACATTACAATAATAGTAATCTACAAATAAAGGCTTAATCCGTAATTTTTCCTATCATTCAGATAAAACGAGCACAATTTCTTTTCTAAATACACACAACGGACAAAACAAATGAAAAAAAAAAAAAACAATACAACTCTGCAGTATTCTGATTGGTGATACCCTACATTACTTGACTTATGCATATTTCAGTGCAATAACAAACCGCAGAGAAGAGAAATACTTATGAAGTAACGATTAATACTTGGCTATATTATTTCCCAGTTGGAGATCGACTTCATAATAATTCAGCAAAATTATACGTGAACATCTTCTCATGATGTTCCTCTGTACTGTACCTATCCCATAAACGCTTCTGGGGAAACCATATGGGGTTTCACATCTTACGATGGCCAAAACCGTACTGTCACACTGAGACCCCAAGAACCTAACACTGATAGGAAATATCTAAATATCTCCAGCACTGTCAAATATCATGGACGTGTTGACATTTTAGTAGATGTTGATGTCATCAAAAGAACATCTGGCCTTCAAAATTAGTGTCTCGAATACGTGGTGGTAACTCTCCACCAGTATTTTTTAATATTATGAAACAGTCAGGGAGGGGAAATGTTGAATTTCCAACTGCTAAGACTATACGATGGTTTGTCGTGGACCATCACTGCGCCATTGTGTTTGATACTAGTGATTAATGTGTGTTTATTTCAAATATTTGTATACCTAGTGGACGAAACTCTTCTGGTCATCAGTTCCTAGACTTACAAACTACTTACACTAACTTACACAAAGGACAACACACACACACACACACACACACACACACATGCGCCATGGAGGACTCGAAGCTCCGGTGGGAATGGCTGCCGAGTCCGTAACATGACGCCCTTAGACTACGCGGCCATTCCGCGCGGCGGTATTTCTTTGCAGTGATAAACTAAATGAAACAATCATTTAAAATGTGACATAACACCAACAGAAATAAAACAAATAATGATAGTAATAATGACAATTTACATATTTTGATAAAGTATATTGAAAATATTTCATCAGAACCTTAAAATACTAAGACAGTTGGTTGTTCTGAAGAAATTTAAATACAATTCAACTTTTATATGATACACATTTTTTCTATTGGTAGTTTCGAAAAATGTTGCTCCTAAATAAATTAGGACATATCAAATTTTAGGGTGTGTTTTACTCCTTAAGTTGAAATTGGGCAGATGTGAAAAAGAAAGTATTTCATTATTTAGATCCCTATACATATCACCGAGTTAATAGTTTATATATATATATATTATAGATACAATCTGACCTTTTCAGTATCAAGAATGGGCATGATCTTGTAATTCTATATAATAATCGACCACAAGGGTTATCTCCAGATGTTCCAAAAATTTTTATTGAAAGTTCACATCGCTATTACTAATTTCTTCTGACCATAATATTCGCAATCAAGGATACTTTAATCAGCCAGCACCCTCCGGTACATTGCTGAATGATGTCTTGAAAACTTAAAAGAACATAGAAGTTGGAAACCACACTCATGGTAGAATTACCGCTGTATCTAATACTACAAATACACAGTACCTCTTTAACGTTATCTATATTGTAACTGGTGTTAGTGGCCGTAAGGAAACAGTTATTGTAAACGTTCAAAGTGCAGCTAATACAATTTGGATGATTTACTTATTCTACAATCTAAAGACGCAGTATTGCGATATCTTAATGAGCAGCTCAGAAAATTGACCTCAGGAAAGGAGTACGAAAAGTAAACGTACATTACATTTAAAAGAGCAGTCAGCCATACACAATAGTAAGGGAAATGTATGGTATACTGTCACTGTAATGAACAACAACTACTGAATGATAGGTCTGACGGAAATTGAAGACATTCTATACGAAACGCATTTGCTGACAGTAAGCTTTTATTGTTGTGACCAGTACCAACTCAGGTAAAGAAACAAAGAGAGCAAATGCAGACAGATGTTAGCAATATAGGATCGTCATCTTGGTAGCATTCCCCATTGGGACGTTGGCCTCAATTATTCTAAAGAAAATCGAAAGCAGAAGAGATTCAAGGATCGCGGGCGTCCAGGTTAGTTATAAGATAGGTCTATGTACACCAGAAAGAATACTAGATTTAAAAATTATTTTCAAGGAAAGATTAAGGAAGTATCTAGCACATACACAGTGTATCAAAATTTAAGGGATAATTTCTCAAAAACCAGTAATCCTCTCCATAGTGAAGGCGAAGTCTGATCCCTGTCTCAGTGGCCCCTACAAACTTATTCTGTTACAGTGCAGAATAATTGTGTCCGGGATCTTCACCCATGGGATCGGCCACGTATCAAACTGCAAGGTGACGACGGGTGCAAAAAAAGGAAATTTCATATGAGGTCTCACATGAGTTAATGGCGTCCCAGTTCCACCAAAATTCTGGCCAAAGCCAGTACGTATGATCCATACCATAGTAATATTGTATCCACCATCGATGGTGGAGCTGGGACTGCAGCTGTTCAAGATTATATAGCAAACAGGTTACCATCAGCCGTATGTTTTAAAGAAACGTTTATTTCTTGGCTACCAATTTCGGCATTACATTATGCCACTTTCAGGCCCCTATGTCGGAGTATAACATCCATTTAAATAAAATGATTTCCAGTCCATGGTGTACAGCAATCGGTGAGAATAAATATTCCTTCAGTAAGTAACCGTCTTGGTTACAAATTGCTTTGATAATTAATGACGCGTTTCGCCCTTTATCAGAGCGTCTTCAGATTATCTGCGTAACAGAATTTACACGAAATTACAAGGCGGAATTACAAAACTGGTTCATATACCACGTACCATAATACCTGTTTTGTAATTCCGCCTTGTAATTTTGTTTAAATTCTGTCACGCAGATAATCTGAAGATGCCCTGCTAAAGGGCTAAACGCGTCATTAATTAATAAAACTATTTTCAGTCAAGACGGTATTTTACTGAAGGAATATCCATTCAAAAAGGGATCCAAACTGATTTCGTGGACTCCTTACTATCAGAAAGATCCAACAACAAAAACTGTGACGACAAGAACAGGTTGTGGTTTCAAAGATGATACATCTTCCAAGCTTGTAACATCAGCCTTTTTATATGTTTTTATTTATTAATAAATGTAATCCATTGTCATAAAAATGTAACACTTTCCTGTGAACATGTGAATTTCCATCCATTTGTAATTTCATAATATCTTTTAAAGTGGCGTATCCGTGAAGATATGTTAGCGACATTCAGTTGTTACCTGATGATGGCATAAGAAGCTTAAAGCCGGTTTGTTACCAAATAAATAATTTTACAGAATATCAGGACTGTTTTCCTTTTTCATAATAATAGTAGTATGCACAGCCACAACACTAGAAGGAAAGATAAAATTCACTATTCATGGTTATATCTAGCTGTGGCACAGATAAGGGTGAATTGTACTTCCACAAATGTCTATAGTCCCTTACCAAATAGTATCAAAAGTCTTACAGAGAGACAAAACGCAATTAAAAAGAAATTAAAAGAATTTCTTCAATCCAGAAGATGAAATTCCAGATCTACTATAGTTATTAATACAATGTTGTTGTTTTCTTCTGTCAATATCGCTTCTTTTATTATACTGACTGGTTTCGACGCTCACAAATTTACGTGAAAAAACTATTGATTTGCTTTACTACATTATATGTAATTATCAAATCAGATGATTATGCCCTGTGAGCATCGAAATCGGTTATCAGAAGAAAAGAAGCGATCTTGGGAGAAAGTCCCTTGTGTTAATAATAGTAAGATTAAACATTACAAAAATGAACGTCATGTATTGTCAGAAAAAATCGTTTATTAAACTTAACGCGATTCACATAATTATGAAATGTATTCATAACCAATAGAACAAGTATCAATCTCATCAAATATAATCTATAATTGACACATGTATGAATAAAATGAAAAGTGACCTGTACATCCAGCAACTTCCTACGTAACATCAGCACATTCATGTTGTGAAATTTAAAACCTTTCTCTTTTCGGACACTTATTCATCGGCACCTGTGATCCAGGGAAGTATTTTGGAACATCCGACCTGTGTGGTGCTTTGTTGCATGTCAAATCCGTTCCACGTAATTAGTAGACCACGAAAATACTTAATTTGTAAGACTTATCAGAATTAATTAAGTCGTAACAGAGCTTCGAAATCACCCTTTTGATACGTTGTGTTTAATTAACTGAAGGATTTGAGTCGAAACAAGGCCCCTGGAGTAGATGATGTTCCGTCTGAACTGCTGATATTGTCAAGAGAGACAGTTATGAAAAAATTGTTCCACCTGGTATGCAAGATGTATGCGACAGGGGAAATACCCTCTGACGTCAAGAAGAATATTGTAATTCCAATTCTAAAGAAAACAAGTTCAGACAAATGTGAAAATTACATAACTATCAGTTTAATAAGTCGTTGTTGCAATATACTAAAACGAATTATTTACAGACGAATGGAAAAACTTGTGGAATCCGACCTTGTAGAAGATCAGTTTCGATGTGAAAGAAATGTAGGAAAACGCGAGGCAATACTCACATTACAACTTTTCTTAGAAGATAGGCTAAGGAAAGGCAAACCTACGTAACTTGCGTTTGTAGATTTGGAGAAAGCTTTTGACAATGGCGACTGGAATACACTCTTTCAAATTCTGAAGGTATCATGGGTCAAATATAAGGAGCGAAGAGTTATATTCAACCTATACAAAAACCAGGCAGCGGTTATTAGAGCCGAAGGGCAAGAAAGAGGTACAGAGGTTGGGAAGGGAGTAAGACAGGGTTGTAGCCTTTCGCCAATGTTGTTGAATCTGTACATTGAGCAGACAGTGAAGGAATGGAAGGAGAAATTTGGAGAGGGCAATAAAGTGCAGGGAGAAGAAATAAAAACATTGCGGTTTGCCGATGACATAATAATTCTGTCAGAGACCGCAAAAGATCTGGAAGATACAAGATGAACCTTAACAAGAGTAATACAAATGTCAGAAAATCAGGCGATGCTGAAGGAATCAGACAAAAAAAGTAGTAGATGAATTTTGTTATTTGCGTAGCAAGATAACTTCTGATGGCCGAAGTAAAGACGATATAAAGTGCAGAATGTATATGGGAATAAAAGCATTTCTAAAGAAGCTAAACTTGTTAACATCCAATATTAATTTAAATGTTACGAAGTCCTTTCTGAAAGTATTTGTCTGGAGTGTAGCATTGTATGGGAGTGAAACGTGAAGGAGTTCAGATAAAAAGATGATAGAAGCTTTTGAAATGTGGTGCTACAGCCGAATGACGAAAATTAGATGGGTAGATCAGGTAACTAATGAGGAGGTGCTTAGCCGAATCGGGGAGAAAAGGAGTTTCTGGCATATCCTGACTAAGAGAAGGGATAGATTGGCTAGACACATTCTGAGCCATCAAGGAATTGCGGGGTAAAAATCGTAGAGGGAGACCGAGGGACGGATACAGTAAGCAGATTTAAAAGGATGTAGGTTGCGAACGTATTCTCAGATGAAGAGACTTGCACAGGACAGATTAGCGTGGAGAGCTGCATCAAACCAGTCTTCGGACTGAAGACCACAACAACGTCAACAACAACGTACTATAATGATGAAGTACTAAACTTATCGCTTTTTAACAGCAGGACTAATGGATATCGTACCTATTTGTTACTGCCGAAGGGCAAACTGCAACCAGTTACCGAATTGGCCAGCCATTTCCAATTTCATTGAGCAGTGTAGAAAACCTTCGATTACAGAGAAGTAACAGTATACAAGCTCCGACCAAAGATACATGCAATGATTCAGCGCTGAGCCGTTGGCAGCTCTTCGGTCGCCTACAGTGTTGTTTCGTTCAAATGTGTGTGAGGTCTTATGCGACCAAGCTGCGTGGTTATCTGTCGCTAGACTTGACTAAAACTAATTTACGCTTAGGACAACACAAACACCCATGTCCGAGGGAGGAATCTAACCCCCGACCGTAGCGGCTGTGAAGATCGTGACTGGCGCGACGCAGACCGCTCGGCCACTGCGACCGGCATGTTGTTTCGTGCACGAGCTTATTTTAACATGTGAATCCGGCCCGCGATTCGTGAAAGGTTGCCCATGTCTGTAAGAAACATCACCATGGACAGTAGGAAACTATACAATACCTTACAAATATTTTAAGCTACTGTTATGTGAATCTTCGTACAAAGTGCTGACTGATGAAATATATATTTAGATACTGGATGTTAGTTTGTTCTATTTTTTCGTGCTCCATATTTGTTTTACATGTTATCACTTGGTGATGCACTTTGTGAGTTTCTAGTTCGCTTTGTAACTGAACCCATCTCAGAGTTCGTGTCATTTTGTATGTCACTTTGCAGCCTATGATCCTTGCCATATGGATTTTGTTGCCTGTATTTACCCTACTTTCCTCTACACTATGTGATCATTTTAACTGAACACATTAAAATATCACGCAAACTACACGTCGTATCAAAAGCATTAATAGTAATAATATGTTTGTAGTCGGACGGGGGGTGGCAAATTTGTAATCTTTAATGCGAAGCCCCGATCTTTATCGTATATTATGATTGTACGGCAAAAACTACATACTTTTCGTCTTAAACATCTTCCGTATCGCCGCAGATGGTACTATAATCAGCGGAATCTAAATGAGTCCACAACTGTAATTTATAACAAGCAGCTCAATTTCCATTTAATATTCAGTGACACGGAACCCCATTCCCATGCTTCGACAGAAGGACAGGCCAATAATTCATGGCTTTCACATGTACACTCCACTCACAACATTGTACACCTCCGCCGCGGCGGATTAGCCGTGCGTAGTGGAGCGCCGTGTTGCGATGCGCGCGGCAGTTCGCCGTCAGGGGTTCGAATTCCCCCCCCCCCCTCCCTCCTCGGGCATGGATGTTTGTGGCATCTTTAGTGTAAGGTAGTTCATAAGTAGTTTGTAAGTTTAGGAACTGATGATCCCGTAGTTAAGTGCCATAAGCTCTACAAACATTTGAACATTTTTTGTATACCTCCGACATATCGATCAGGGGACTATAACTAATGTGCTTCTATGTACAGGGCTCGAGTGACTGATACTCTGCTTTTCCAATTACAGTAAATGTTCAAGTGTGGTAGCTTCAACCTAGTACACGCAGTGACCCGTTCTGCAAATAATTGTACACAGGATATAAGCAAATCTGTGTAAATGTCAGCACAAGCGCTACGTTTGCTGTCGATCATGTCTTCCCAACATGTAGGCATTTGCTGGTACACATTACGTTCTAAATATTCACACAGAAGTCAATCATATCGGGTGACGCAGCAGGCAAGTTAATAGGGTCACCTCTGCTGATTCACCAACCAGTTTAAAAATGATCTACTGTGAGGGATGTTCAAATGAAATGGTACGAAACGACACTGTTGGTGCAATTGGAGTCTTTATTCAAAAGTAATCACCTGAGGCTCCAGCACAATTGTCCCAACGTTTAAAGACCTGAACGATTCCCTGTTCCCAGAATTCCTGTGGCTGTGACAAGAGCAAGTCCTCTACTGTGTCCTTCAGTTAGTCGTAAGACTTCAAGCTCATCTATTTATATGTTTTTTAGCGTACGAAACAGATGGAAGTCACAGGGCGAAATGTCCGGGCCGGCCGCGGTGGCCGAGGGGACTGAGGCGCTCCAGTCACGGTCTGCACGGCCACTACGGTCGAGGTTCGAATCCCCCCTCGGGCATGGATATTTGTGCCGTCCTTAGGATTAGAACATGTAGAAATGTAGCTAGTTCATAAGTAGTTTGTAAGTTTAGGGACTGGTGACCCCGTAGTTAAGCCCCATAAGCTATACAAACATTTGAATTTTTTTTTTGAAATGTCCGGGCTGTAGGGCGCATGCTCAAGCTGCTCACATTGAACTTGGCCGTACACTTTGTGTGTCCCTGGAGACGTGTGGACGGGCGTTATAATGGAGGAGAATCATTCCCTCCGTGAGCAGACCAGGCAGTTTGTTCTTGATGGACTCGCGTAGGCTACGGAGTGTCTCTCTCAATACACGTCACTGTTAACGGTTTTTCCGTGCTCTGTCGATACAGACAGTAAGCATCACCTTGCCTGCTGAAGGGCAGCGGGAGGTGACGATGTATGCTTCACGTCCCTAGATGTCACATTAATTTATCCCAAAGCAACATATTCATATTTCAACCGGTTCGTTTAAGATGTTTCGCACCTTTTCATTTAAACATATTTCGTTCATTGCGTGCTTTGCTTGCGTACTGCACTGGACAACCATAGTGCTGAAACTACATACTTTGCCGAACGTCGTGGAGTCATATCTGTAGTTTAAAGCCGGCCGCGGTGGCCGAGGGGACTGAGGCGCTTCAGTCACGGTCTGCACGGCCACTACGGTCGGGAGTTCGAATCCCCCCTCGGGCATGGATATTTGTGCCGTCCTTAGTTGTAGGTAGTTCATAAGTAGTTTGTAAGTTTAGGGACTGATGACCCCGTAGTTAAGTCCCTTAAGCTTAACAAACATTTGAACATTTTGTAGTTTAAAACAGTCCCGTATTTGCATCCATCCAATGTGCCATCAATAAAATATGGGTCAATTATTTTGTTTCCCATGATGCCACACCATGCGTTAACCGACCAAGGGCGTTGTCGACTTGGCTTAAGGTTAAACAAATGTGTATTTTCACCATGACCGAGAAATAAGTCTTTTGGCCGTCGCACAATGAATATTGAAGCAATCAGTTAACCCTTTCTGCCCTACGGGACGTACAAGTTCCTGCCCATTTACAGCGTCATAAAACAAAGTGGGAAATGATATCTGACTTGTGTTCCTGACGGGACGTTAGGGTCCCTCTGATGTACCGTATGACACTCTCGCTGGCTGGGATTGTTCAGTATCACTGCTCACAGCCAGCAGTAAACAACGGACTGTTTTACGACTGTGTGCACGACTTGGTCAGGCGAGTTTTGCTGGTACAAAAAGACGCTCTTGTGTGTTCTCACGTTGGTAATTTGGTTTTATATTGTTTTAGCAAATGTAAACTAATATTATTAAAGCAATAGGGCTGCTCTTGTTTATGTAGCGGTCAAATCTGTGCCTGGGTGTTTTTAGTATTGAGAATGTGTCAAAGGAATTTTGTGTATGTTATTTTTGTAGTAGTCTTTGTTGCTAGGTCTCAGTAATAAATAGTTGTACTTTTGTTTTCAAATCTTTGTAAATCTTACGGGACTCAACTGCGGGGTCATCTTGCCCCTGAACTTAGAAACTACTTATAAAGTCTCTTTTACTAAAGACAGCACAAACATTCATGCCCGAGGGGGGGGGGGGGCGGAGATTCAAACCCCGACGGGGAACGGCCTTGCGTATCCGAGCATAGCGCCTCAATGCGCTCGGCCGCTCGGCCGCTCCGCCGCGGCATTTTATTTTCTTTTGTTTACGAATTACGAAATATGAATACGGTTTAGTTTCCTTTCTTTCCCCCTTCTGATCAATATCTGTAATGGCATTTTGATATAAAAATTTTGCTATATTTTTGTTGTTGGTAAATAATTATGTCAACAGATATAAGTATTTCATAATGTCTCTCAATTGCATTATGTCCTCTTGGACTTTTAACTCACATTTTTAAATAATTTTTTTTTTTTTTTAAATTTATGAGTCAAATAAGGAAAACAAAAATGTGTGTATTCACGAATGTGATTTTATTCACTTTGGTAGTAAAAAACCAAATACGAAATTATATGGTCGAATATTTGATAGCTTGGGCAGGAAAGGGTTAAAGTGTTTGTCATGTAGATTCTTAAGTCCTCTTTCTGTTGCACTGTTCAAATTTACTGTGATCATAAATTTAAACAAATTACAGTCGAGAATCAAAATAATTTTGCTTTCACAAAGACAACATATTAAAGTAAACAAAAATAATGTATTCTAAACAGGTCATAATGTGTGTTTATGACACCTGAAACTTATCTCTGCGTCGCTGTTCGTGTATGTGACTTGTATTAATTGGTACTAACAAATCATTAACGTTTTTCCTTAAAAGTGCATTATTATGCGTAACATAACTGTTGTAGATAATTTGGTTATACCAAACTTTGCGTCTCGATGAGACCTCTCATTTCCGCCTTCGATCATTACTGTTGTTCAATTAGTTTAGCCTGTTGATTTTTCCAAGTGAATTAATATTAGTTTTCTTAATAAGTACGGTATGAAATTAATATAAAATGATGTCAACGCATCATCCGTGTCGCGGTGTTGTCCTCTTTCCATTGGTTCTCCTTGCTAGTCTGTAACTCTAATAGTGTTTGCGTAGTATCTAAAAATAACGTCAATCTCGTTTTTCGGTGGGAAAAATGGCAGTGGAACACGACGTCACGTCCGCCAGCGTGTTCTCCATGTGGTCGCCACCCGCCGATGAGTCTTATCTCCTCACAGCGGCTGATTGCCTGTTCAGTCGACTCAACTTTCCACACTCTCCGCTGTCAAACTAGCACGATTTTGGCTCCAAATGGGTATTGTACGTTGTTGTAAGATCACATACGACACGGCCAGTTCCCTTCCCTAATCCTAACTAAAAGTATCCGTTAGACTTGCGCATAATAGTTTGTGATTGGGAGCGCTCACTTAAGTTCGCGGCTCTGCCACGAACTAGCTCGCTCTTTTAGTTCGTCCGCTCCCAGTGACGGCTGAGCGGCGTGGTCTGCGCGTGCAGGTGGAAGGGAAAGTTCCCCCACCTAGTTGCTTCATGCGCTTGCTGCTTGAGCTGCTAACGATATCACGCAAACCAAAAGAAACAGTTTGTGGATAATTTCTCGCATTTAAGTTTAGTTATCTCTATATCTTGGCATTATGGAATTTATTTGTCAGATATTGCAGAGTGTAGAACACACCAAAACTGCAATTTTGTAGTACTGAACTATGTAATCTAGCAGGCAGACGCTCACCTGGAAATGACTTATCAGCAGAAGGCAAACACATGATTTTTAATTCTGCTACGCACCCTCTCGCTATTACCCTTCGGTCTTCGGAAAAGAATCCAAAGAACTATGAAGCGTGATACGTTTGGCATAATCGCCCGCTGCTCCCAGTTCGCCCGCTGCTCCCAGTTCGCCAACTGCTCCTAGTTCGCCAACTGCTGCTAGTTCGCACACTGCTCCTAATTCGCACACTGCTCCTAGTTCGCCCACTGCTGCTAGTTCGCCCACTGCTCCTAGTTCGCCCAATGCTGCTAGTTCGCCCACTGCTCCTAGTTCGCCCGCTACTTCTAGTTCTCCCGCTACTTCTAGTTCGCCCGCTACTTCTAATTCGCCCGCTCCTTATAGTTCGACTGCTCCTTCTAGTACGCCTGCTCCTTACAGTTCGACTGCTCCTTCTAGTTCGCCCGCTCCTTCTAGTTCGTCCGCTCCTTCTAGTTCGCCCGCTCTTTTTAGCTTCTGCTACCACTACTAAAAGAGCTCTTTTTTATAACTGATTTTTATACAATGAATCAGTATTGACAAAGCGTGTGCTATTACCCGTGATTTTGGACAATTTGACATCAAATACTTAGGGAAATAATCGATTTATTTACACGAATGGGTGATGCAATGGTATTCAACTACTTTGCATACAGACTACTCATAGTACCTTATTTTTAAAATGGATTTCTTGTGGCAGTGAATTATGAAACTACAGCTGAGCTGCATCTCAGCTCGGAATGAAGATAACTGGCACAAGGGAATCACACGATTCTGCGGGCTCTCGCGTCCTTTTCGCCGTTCCCCGTCAGTCTTCGGAAAAGGAGCGAACGAACTAAGAGGCGAGGGATCTGCGAATTAGTTCGCGTTGTTCACCTGTGGGAGCGCTCTTCCGAACTATTTCGTTCGCGAACTACACAAGGCTAGTATCCGATCATGTCCCCCATCTTTGATTCAACATCCGCACAATATTTTCTGCGTGTTCTCTCTAGTCTAAGTTGTTCGTAATTGTAACTCTTAGGTATTTGGTAGAATTTACGACCTTAAGGTTTGACTGATTTTTCGCGTAATTGAAGTTCAGCGGATTTCTTTTAGTGGCCATGTGTATTACTTCACACTTTTCATTATTTAGTGTTAATTGCCAATTTTCGCACCACGTAGAAATTTTATCTAAATAGCTTTGCAGTTGATTTTGATCCTCTGTTGACTTCACTAACCGATAAACGACAGCATCATTCGCGAACAGTCTATCAGAGCTATTCAGATTGTCTCCTAAATCGTTTATAAACACTAGGCAGTAGGGGACCTGAAACGCTTCCCTGGGGAACGCCAGATATCTCTTCTGTTTTACTCGATGAGAGGACTTTAAATACTGATCTTCCTTCTTTCCGTTTATTACCTTTATACAGGGAGGTGGTAATACTCTTCACAACGGAAAGAAGCCTATAAATGTCCTCCAGAGATGTAGACAGAAAATTCACTCAAAGAATCCTGTCATCACGCGGCACAAGAAGCATGTTAAGTGTGTGAGTTTATAGTGCAAGCTGTTCTATTTCTTTTTTCCGCCGCTGGAATACTACAGTGTTATAAACTGCAGGTGGTGCCTGCAATTAATTTCATTTTACTCGCAGTAATTCACGTATAGAATCAGTTAATGCTAAACAATACGAGGTCATCTAACTTGGCGACCGCGCCAGGGAGCGCTCGAGCACTAGAGGAGTGTCATAACGACGCTCCCCGGAACGACTTCCTCAGCCAGTGGCCGCCAGAACCCAGTCACGCCCGCGTAAAACCAGATATATGAACAGTAAAGTGGCAACGACGGGCGTGCCATGAATAGCCGAGCAAGACGTCCCGAGCGTCCCAGTGCAGGAACAAAAAAAAGTGAAGACGCGAGAGGAAACTCGGATGGACGCTAGGGCCCAGTATACGCGTAATTGTATCGGCGCGCGCGTAAAGACGCCAGGGGGTGGATTCGTTGAGGGGCAGCGTTTATGCGGAGGACGAACGGCATATCGCGGGAGCAACCTTTATACCTGCAGGGCGCGCGGATTAATGCCCGGGGGCCGGCGCGCCGGCTGGTATAAAATTACCATACAGAGACCGTAATTCCGTTAACGTCTCGGCGCGCTGCAGGCGGCGAGCCAGATAACTCGCGCCGTCCGTCCGCCGGCCACTTAGGCAGTCGATTTATGTGACGTCGCTTCCCGACGAAATTACTGGCCGGCGAGAAAGGAACACTCTGCGCGATGGCTCGCGCCCTCCCTGTCCCGAGCTGAGCTGCAGTGGGCTCGTGGCGTTCCTACTTTGCCCCTCCCTCCCACTCTCCCCCTCTCACACACTCGTCTCTCTCTCTGCCCCCCCCCTCTCTCTCTACCTGTCTCACTCTCTCTGCCTCTCTTTCTCTCTCTCTCTTTCTTTCTTTCTGTCTCGTCACCCTTCCACTACCGACCACCCCCTACCCTCCACAATTCATTCTTTCACCACGTTCTCAACAGGCGCGACTCGTATTGCGTTTGAAAACTCCGTTCAAAAGTAAAAACTACTAACGTGTTTGGGAAAACCATTTTTATTTTTCGACATAGTCTCCTTTTAGACAAGGGATGATCTCAAATCGATTCTATATTACTGGATTCCTGGAAGGCTTTTGACACTGTATCTCAGAAGCGGCTCCTAGTTAAATTGCGTGCTTATAAAATATCGACCGAGTTGTGCGATTGGATTCGCGATTTCCTATCAGAAAGGACACAGTTCGTGGTAATTGACGGTAAGTCATCGAGTAAAACAGAAGTGATACATGGCGTTCCCCAGGGAAGCGTTTTAGGTCCCCTAATCTTCCTCGTATTTATAAACGATTTAGGAGACAATCTGAATAGCTCTCTTACACTGTTCGCGGATGGTGCTGTCGTTTATCGGTTAGTGAAGTCAACAGAGGATCAAACGTAACTGCAAAGCGATTTAGACAAAATTTCTACACGGTGCGAAAATTGGCAATTAACACCAAATAATGAAAAGTGTGAAGTAATACACATGACCACTAAAAGAAATCTGCTGAACTTCAGTTACACGATAACGCAGTCAAACCTCAAGGTCGTAAATTCTACCAAATACCTAAGAGTTACAATTACGACAATTACGAACAACTTAGACTGGAGAGAACACACAGAAAACATTGTGGGGAAGGCGAACCAAAGATTACGTTTTATTGGCAGAAAACTTCGAAGATGCAACAGCTCCACCAAAGAGACTGCCTACATCACACTTGTGCGTCCTCTACTGAAGTACTGTTGCCCAGTGTGGGACCCTCACCAGGTGAGACTGGCGGAAGACATTGAGAAGGTTCAGAGGACAGCTCGTTTTGTTTATCACGTTACAGGGAGGAAAGCGTCACGCAAATGTTGCACGATTTGAGGTGGAAATCATTAAAATAACGACGTTATTCGTTGCGGCGAGATCTATTTGCAGAATTTCGGTCATCGACTTTTACTTCTGACTGTAAAGTTTTTTGCTAGCACCCCCTTACATAGGAAGATATGACACTCCCAATGAAATAAGAGAAATCAGATCGGAAACGGAACGATTTAGGTGTTCTTTCTTCCCGCGCGCTATTAGAGAATGGAACGGTAAAGTTATGAAACTGGTTAATGAACCCTCTGCCAGGCATTCAAACGTGATTTGCAGAGTATTTATGTAGATGTACACTTACAAACTTCGTCCAACGCTGTTCTAATTCCTTGAACCCTTCCGATTAATAGGAATTGTCCAAGCCTGCAAAATAGCCATTAGTGTCTCATATCACCCCCAAAATTTAATGAAATCTTCGCCCCACCAGTCATTTCTTCAAATTTCCTGACTTCTACAGGATCTTCGATACGATTCCGCACCGTCACTTAACTAGCAAAAAATTCTACATCTGGAATATTACATCAACTATGTCACTGGACTGAAGAGCTTCTGGCTACAGACCGTAACATGTCATTCTCAAAAGACAGAAGTCTTTTGTCATGAAAATGATATCTGAGTGTTCCAATGAAGTGTTATATGACCATTGCCTTTCGCAGTATATACAAACGATCTCGTAGATGATATTAGAAGTTCAATGTGATTTTTCGCGAATGATACTTTAGTATATGGAGAAGTGGCAACGTATAGGAGTAGCGAAATGTAGAATTTGCAGTGAATCGTCTCATGATGAGGGTAATGCCAACTGACTCTAGAAAGAAAGTAATTAAATAAATAAATAAAACAAAATAAAAAAATAAAATCCAAGTGCTGCGTTTACAGAGAAAGGTTGTTGTTGTTGTCATGGTCTTCAGTCCGGAGACTGGTTTGATGCAGCTCTCCACCCTACTCTATCCTGAGCAAGCCTTTTCATCTCCTCATTAGAACGGCAACCCACATCCACTTGAATCTGCTTACTATACGCGTCTCTTGGTCTCCCCCTGCGATTTTTACCCCACACACTTCCCATCAATGCTAAATTTACGATTCCTCGATGTCTAAGAATGTGTCCTACCAAGCGATCCCTTCTTTTAGTCAGGGTATGCCAAAAATTCCTTTTCTCACCAATTCTGTTCAGTACTTCTTCATTAGTTATGCGATCTACCCACCTAATCTTCAGCATTCTTCTGTAGCACCACATTTCAGAAGCCTCTATTCTCTTCCGGTCCGCACTGCTTATCGTCCATGTTTCACTCCCGTACAAGGCAAAACTCCACACAAATGCCTTCAGAAAATACTTCCTTACACTTAAATTAATATTCGATGTTAGCAAATTTCTCTTTTTCAAAAGTGCTTTTCTTCCCATTGCCATTCTGCATTTTATATCCTCTGTATTGCGACCATCGCATGTTATTTTACTACCCAAGTAACAAAAATCATCTATCACCTTCATTGTTTCGTTACCTAATCTAATTCCTTCAGCATCGCCTGATTTTCTAAGACCGCATTCCATTATTTTTGTTTTGCTCTTGTTAATGTTCATTTCATACGATCTCTTCAACACACTGCCCATTCCATTCAACTGCTCTTCCAGGTGCTTTGCAGTCTCTGACAGAATTACAATGTCATCAGCAAAACGCAATGTTTTTATTTCTTCCCCCTGAACTTTAATCCCTATTCCAAATTTTTCCTTGCTTTCCCTCACCGCCTGTTCGGTGTACAAATTGAATAACATCGGAGAAAGGCTACAACCCTGTCTTACTCCGTTCCCAACTGATGCTTTCCTTTCATACCCTTCGAGTCTAATAAGTGCGGTCTGGCTTTTGTACAAGTTGTAAATCACTCTCCTTTCCCTGTATTTTACCCCTGCTGACTTCAGAATTTGAAAGTGTGTATTTCAGTCAGCATTGTCAAACGCTTTCTCCAAATCTACAAAAGCTAAAAATGTAGGTTTGCCTTTCCTTAATCTATCTTCTAAGATAAGACGTAAAGTGAGTATTGCCTCCCCGGTTCCTACGTACCTGCTGAATCCAAACTGATCTTCCCGGAGATCAGCTTCTACCAGCTTTTCCAATTTCCTGTAGATAATTGGTGTTAAAATTTTGCATCCATGACTTATCAAACTGATGGTTCTGTAATTTTCACACTTGTCTGCGCCTGATTTCTTTGGAATGAGGATTATTATATTTTTCTTCAAGTCTGAGGGTATTTCGCCGGTCTCATACATCCTACACACCAGTTCAAATAGTTATGTCATGGCTGGCTCTCTCAGAGACTTTAGTAGCTCTGAAAAAAAAAAAAAAAAAAAAAATATCTGAGGAAACACTTTGGGGAGGCAATGCGTTCTCTTGGTCAAAACACTAAATCAAAAAACGTTATAAATTATTGCTAGGTCTGACACGCGTGGACAGAAATATTTCCTCGGAATTGGACGCGTTTCTGAGACTCATTTATCCAAATATTATCGCCATAACTGTTGGTTACACGAACCATTACATTTCAGTGCGGAGATGTTCAATTCACTATTCGAGGGAAAGATATTCCAGGTTAACGTCTTCTAAAAAAATTTTTGGGAATCTGTTTTTGATCGCTCTCAACGAAAGAACCTTAGTCAAAATCTGAAAAGCTTGGAAACGTAATTATAGAGGGATGTTGGCTTGCTGAGAAGCTTTTACGGTAACTATGTTCCTACTTTGCAGCATCAGGTTTGTTGACAGGGTGACCAGGAGGAATAGACAAAAGTATGTATGATAAATTAGTAGTCCTTAGGTAGTTTGAAAGTAATTGTAATAACTACTCCTTATCTGAATTTGTGACTTTTGACGAAATGCTGCGTACCTTCCGAGATCGGTCTAACTTCATCCATTACATGCTTGCCAAGCCGGCAAAGTACGGCCTGAAATGGTATGCCATACACGACAGTAGAAAATTTCATGTGAACAGCTTTGAAATATACTGCGCTAAAGAAAGGGAAGGTCGTTATTTTACTTCGAACAAAACGTCCGACATAGTCAAGCGCAGCCTATCTCAGGTTCTCACATAAATGAGACCACCGACAACAATCACACAAGCTACGTAATGGAGCAGTTTCTTCAGGAGAAGTATTTAACATTTCTTAGTACAACGAAAGGAACAGAAAAGGAACTATTCCAGAATTTCTGGATCAGAAAAACCCCCAGAAACTGCCTCTTCTCTACTTGGATTCCAGGACAGTTGCACTCTTGTATCTTATATATCAAAGAAGAAGAAATGTGTCCTCGTGTTATTTACATTGCTTGACAGCAAGGAAATAGAAGAAAAGAAACCGGAAAACCTGATCCAATAACAGACTATAACAATACTAAGGGAGCGTGGATCAAAAGTGTTCGAATTATGCGACTTCACTGATTTTTTAACGTAGCTGGAATAGACCGACCTCGTGGTAGGCACGACTTCCGGGAGATATCTACCGGGAACAAAGTAATACTGAAACGGCGGGACAATTGCATGTAAAAAAGCATAGGTCCTTGCCAGGAATGTGGACCACAGACAAGCTGTACGTTGTTCAACATGCAAACATTTTCTACGTAAGGATCATTCTACATGTCAAGTAGTCTTTGACTGCTGTCGTCGACGAGACTTTGGGGAAATTGATGTGCAGAACGGTTGATATTTACTCGTTTTATGTTTATATATTCTGTAATTTGTAATGGAATTACTTTCACTTCATATGAGAACTACCTGAATATGATGCATATTGTAATTATTTAATGTAATAAATTATTGCCATTCCCATTAACTATAGACATTGGTGAGGTGGGGTGGCTTGCGTGCCTCAACGATACAGATAGCCGCACCGTAGGTGCAACCATAGCGTAGGGGTATCTGTGGAGAGGCCAGACAAACGTGTGGTTCCTGAAGAGGGGCAGCAGCCTTTTCAGTAGTTGCAGGGGCAACAGTCGGGATGATTGACTGAGCTGGCTTATAGCATCGGCTTATGTGGCTTTGGGGAAACTACAGCCGTTACTTTTCCCGATGACATGCAGCTCTATTGTATTTATATGACGGCATCCTCTCGGGAGGAGGATGTGATCATCAGAAAAGACAACACTGGCAGTCTACGGACCGGAGCCTGGAATGTTAGATCCCTTAATCGGGTTGGGAGGTTAGAAAATTTAAAAAGGGAAAGGGGTAGTCTGATGTTAGATATAGTGGGGATTAGTGTAGTTCGGTGTAAAGAGGAACAGGAACTCTGGTCAGGTGAGTACAGTATTATAAAAGCAAAATCAGTTTGAGGTATTACAGGAGTACGTCTTACAGTCAATAAGAAAATAGGAACGCGGGTAAAACTACTATCAGCAGTGCAGTGATAGCATTATTGAAGTCAAAATAGATACGAAGGCAAGATCGACCACAGTAGTAAAGGTTTATGTGCCAACTAGCTCGGCCGATGCTGATGAGATCGAAGAAATTTATGAAGTGGTAAATGAAATTACTCAGACAAATAAGGGAGAGGAAAACTTAATTGTGATGAAGACTGGAATTCGCTAGTAGGAGCGGAAGGGAAGGAAAAATAGTAGGTGAATATAGATTGGTCAAAAGGAATGAAAGACGAAGCCGCCTGGTAGAATTTAGCACCGAACATAATTTAGTCATAACAAACACCTGGTTTAAGAATCATGAAGGTTGTATACGTGGAAAAGACCAGGAGACACCGGAAGATAAGATTTTAAAATTACTGACAACCTACCATTTGTTATTTTATTTTATGCTAGCATAAAAAGGATTTGATAACTGTTTTTCCGCAATTTCTACTAAATGGATTTTTATTGCTATGTTTAGTGGCTATGACGTAATTCGGTTTTAATTTAGAAGTCGTATTTTAACATGTGACCTCAATCTCGATGCAATTCTTGGATGCGGAAATTCCATTCAAATGAGTTATTTATTACAAAATATTATAAAATGGACAGAATCAAGCCAGAACACAAAATAAATTGCAGCAATGAATTTTCCGCTTTAATATATCTGTACGAGAGAGAAGATGCATTTTTAAAATATTTCCTTTACCAAATGTTTTGCTAACAATTGCGACGCCTGTACACGTAATTTTCCATTGTTCGTATATCATTCCTTCCTGTAGAACTCAAAAATATGTAGTCAACAAATTTTTGTTGTAGTCTTAGAAGCCTTATGTTTGCTGTGTTCAACAGGTTTATTAGAAATTTGCTGTGAATTAATCTTGTGAAATTAATTGTTATTATGCATTACGTATAATGCTTCCATATCAGTGATGACTATACAACGCTTATTAGTGACTCTGGTCTGTCAAAATTGAACTGCAGCATGTTTGCACAACCACGTATTTTTGCATTGCTCGCCAGGTTGTATAATGGCAAACAAATGTCAGACAGTCTATACATAATAAAAAAAATTGCTTGCTTCTTTAAATTTTGATCACTGTACCAGTATGCAAATAATACGCTGTTGTGGGAGCCGAATCGTAAAATTCTTTCCTTTCGTTTTTAGTGACATTTCTACTTTTGTAGTAGGCAAGCATAAGTTTTTCAGCAAACGAAATACTGACACATGTGGCTGACTTGGCCAGACACCTGCAGTTGTACATCCAGGGAGTATAGTGATCATTGTGTGAAGATACGGGTTTTAGGTTAGTAACCTCTTTAGTACGTTTTGGTCGAACGATAGTTATCGTTGGTGTGCAGCGAGAGCTGCTAGCAACAATGCTTAGGTTGGAGTGTTCTTTGTTTGTTACCCGGGTGCGGCAGTCTCCCGCCGACCGCAGAGCGAGGCGATAGCATGTCGGCAGTGAGTTCGTGACCTGCGTTTAGTGGTGGCTAAAGTTTGTGCCATTCCGTCGTATCGCATACGGGCTGCAGTTGCATATTGAAATGTTTCAGTGTGGACTTGTAGACATTCATCGTAGGGGCACGCAGTTATTTAATCAGTTTATTGAAAGGGAAGAGTTTCTAACATTGTCGTTCCATAATAAAGGAAGTTAACAAAGTTTACTGTTATGGATCAACCTAGTAATTGTCCGCATCCCATACCGTCAAATCATTGGAACAATTATTAAATGATTAAGCATAAAATAGAATGTAACGGCAACTTCGCCCATCGAGGATTAGGTGGACGCAGCGGAGACGTTACAGTTGGTACATATCGATTCTGCCGAGGACCTGCATGAACATCATAGATTGGTCAACGCACCGCCATATTTTAGGCCAATTTTAAACTTACCCGAAATATTTTTAAATATTATTGTGGCATGTGAGTTTTCGATACATCGAAAGTACTTGATAATTTCTTTGGCGCTAGCCTTGAGCTGTCGGGCGCGAGAGGGCTCGTGAGTGGTCTGGGGAGCTCTTCCTAACTTGTCTCCGGGTTGCCGAGGGTCCAGTCTGATTTTCCAGGGCGTACGAGGCGGATCATCATGGAGTAATGGCGTGCCCGCCAGGTGTAACAGAGGGCTGCTGGTGGATGTCGCGACTTGGAGGTGGTTCCTGGCGCAAATGTACATTGCTCCGCCTCGCTGCTAAACACGTCGGCGGGGTAGCCAGCCGTTTACATTGCCGTGTGGTCGGCTTCCTGGTGGAGTGGAGCGGCAGAAACGCGAAGTAGTTCAGGGTGAGCATCGCGTACCGTAATGTGTGGTGACTCATGAACTGCACCTAAGAATTGTGTTCCGAAGAAACGGGTTTTGAGACGGCGTTACCCATGACTACATTCGTGAACTTGAATTGATGCCTCAGTAATAACTTTTACACGCATTGACCTTGGTGCGGTGTCATAATGCACGAATGCTGCAGGCAGAACCTTAGCATTCCTGGTACATAACTGATTTGGGATTGTGTTAATGTATTGTCAAGTAGTTGTTACTGTGTGAAGAGTACTGACAAACATTTGACATTCTCGAAAGTTATCGATTTACTAGCAATTTCTAATTACATTTCTTGAATCAAGTGTTTAGTGTATGTAAATGGTTTTATCGACTTATCAGTCAGCTTTCTGTTATAGTTTTGGTGCTTATTAACGACGTCACTCCCAATGTAAGGATGTCAGCGGTGCTGAGTGCAGTGTAAAAGTCAACTCGGAAATTGAATCAAACAAGCCACAGTTCTCTCGTTAGCCGTAAATATCTGCGGACATTTTACACAAAAGATCAATAATTGGTTGCATTACTGACAAGATTACTAGTTGAAGATATTTGTACAAATTTTTTTTAAATCACTAATATAAGGTTTTCACTGCCTTAATATAGTTGCGCTCTTTGTATATTAGTTGTGAATGTGCCTTGTTTTTTTTTATTTATTCAGTTAATGATACCACACTTATGGAAGTTTTCTTTAATTCAAGGAAGTGTTCTTTTATTTTGTATAGTTGATGTACCCCAATGTGCATACGAAATCAGATATTTATTTGACCTGTTAAATTTGAAAATAAAAATGTATTTTCTGGCATAAAACATTAACTTCTGTTTCCTGGCACCCTACCACTCCAAGCTCATTGTTAGCTACTCCGTTTGAATTATGTCAAATGATACAATCTCTGCTACGAGGAAATAATATGGCTCCATTTGTCTCACAATATTTTTTTCTACTGGCGGTTGATACTTTTTTGTTATTTACTGCCCGCACGAGGTGTTGGGGGAGGTAATTCCCAAATATAAAGCGCGTTTTCTATGTGCTGTTATGTTGTTGTGGTCTGCAGTCTGGAGACTGGTTCGTGCAGCTGTCGACCCTACTCTATCCTATACAAGCGTCTTCAATTCCTCGTATGAACGGCAAACCGATATCCGTTTGAATCTTTTTACTGTATTCACCTCTCTGTTTCTCTCTGCAACTTTTACTACACACACTTACTACCCACGAAACGGTATAATCCGCAAACTTACCAACTCACACTGGGGAGCAAATCCTGAAATTCTGCATTCATCATCCCTGGCTTTGTGTTTTGCTCCAGCTGAATATGCATGCCCCGTATGGACAACATCGACGCACGCCAACAAGATAGATACAGCACTGAACGATTCATGTCGCTTAATTACGGGGTGCCTGAGAAGCCTACAAACCGTGATGTCCTTTATATGTGTTCTGGAATAGCTCTCCCACAGATCAGACGGAAAACATTGGCGATGGCTGAAAGAAGCAGACAGCGCGAGAATAGAAGACATCGCCTGTTCGGACATCAGCCAGTGGTGGCAAAATTTTAATCCACAAGAGTTTTCATTCAATATGTACATCCACTAAATGAGTCAATCTACAACCAGGGAATCGATGTGGACACAGAAATTGGAAAAATGCAGCTTGCAATGTATGAACATTAAAGAGAAACTTCTGGCTGGATCTCAACTGGAATTGAGAGTCTGGAAGAGCCTAAATAGACTTAGGTGTCGAATGGGAAGATCGAAGGATGACTTGTTCAAGAGGGGTTACGCAAAAGACGAGCTCTGCCAATGTGGAGGAAAACAAACAATGACACACCTGCTAAGCTGCCCATCCTTGCCGGCGCCATGCACTTTCCAAAACCTGTGACTGGCCAAAGATGTTGCAGTGAAGTGTGCCGAACACTGGAGTGAGTTATGAGTCTGCTATGGACAATAATGACGTATGATGGGTGAAAATGATGCCTGTACATATGAATGTATAATTAGTACTTAGTTGTATTTGTAATCTAGTATATGTTGCCTATTAATTAATTACAGATGTAGCTCAGACACGATTAAACTACACACACTTCTCTCAACTGTTAAATTGGCAATTCCTTCATGTCTCAGGATATGTCACACTAGTCGAACACTTTTCTCAGTTAAGATAGGCCAGAAATCTCACTTTTCTCCTATTCTGTTCAGACTTCCACATTAGTTACGTGATCCACCTGTCTAACCTTCAGCATTCCTGTGTAGCACTACGTTTCAAATGCGTCTATCATCCCTTTGTCTGTCCTCCTTATCTGTCCTGAATAGTATGAAAAGGTCCTGCCGAAGTATGACAGATATGTAAAGGGATTGTAAGAAATGAAAACATGCTGCTACGTAGCTACAGTACGAAATTTCAACAGTTCGACTATTACGAATAGTACAACTGAACCCTGTACTTGCACTGGATATGATTTATCATAAGCGAAAACACACTTTTAAATCACAAGAACGTATAACTTTTCATTGCCTGTTGCATCTGTCCGTCTTAAATGTTCGGTTCACATGACTTTAAAAATATGGCGGTTAGTCTTACTTGTTACTGCTAACCCAGACTGCTGGAACCACATAGATATCCTCTCTATGTTGATCATGTAACTCTGTGGATTCTGTTCTAGTTACAGTCGCTGCCTCAGATATATCTCGCGTGTCGTCCTGTGCTTGCAACGTCTCTGACTTAGGCCATTTGAAATAGCAGCAGCACCCTAGTCGGGTCCCGCATAGGCGTTTCTGAACATTAGCGGAGAAGGGCTGGTATCGATACCAATATCGACCTTTGGCATGGGTTATTATGGGTTTGTGCTGTTGAAAGAGCGGCGATCCAATGATGTCATTGCTATAGTATGACGCAGTTGTCGATCGGGTGCGTCTGATTCATCTAGGACAGAAGGCACAGTAATAACTGCTTTGCTTTGGAGGCATGCGCAACAGTGGAGAACTTGTTGACTGAATTGGAAAGAAAGGCGTTTGTTGATAAGTGATTTGTTAAATAATATCGTGTGTCTTACTACGGTGCGTCCCCTCCCGCTTGTTGTAAAACCTTGTCGACTCTTATTTCAAGCCAACCGCGGTGGCCGAGGAGACTGAGGCGCTCCAGTCACGGTCTGCACGGCCACTACGGTCGGGGGTTTGAATCCCCCCTCGGGCATGGATATTTGTGCTGTCCTTAGTCTTAGTTAGTTCATAAGTAGTTTGTAAGGGACTGATGACCCGGTAGTTAAATCCCACAGACTATACAAACATTTGAACATTTCTTATTTCAAACTGTTGTGTCCGGGTATGTCTAACGACGTCGTTTTTAGTAAATAGCAATGAATACTGTCAGCTCTGACAGACCGAAGTAAGCGCCAGGGCTTGTAAATAATTTACTATTCTAATGATAGTATCTTCCTGCTTAAATTGTTTAAGTGCACCTACCAGGAGAACACCAAGTATGAAACAAACGAATTTGACGGGTGGCAGGTATGTTGTGCGGGAACTCCTCGAGACCACTAAGCTAAAAGGATTTTATTTGCTAGCACGTCAGAATACTACTGGGGGCTCAAATATTATAGGAGAATATATAGACGATAAATTTATTCAAGACATGGTTTTTCTGTCTCAGTCTTTGGTTGAATTTAGCATTTTACTATAATCTATGGTCACTGGTGAACTTTCTTATCTGTCTTCCAGCTTTAACGTATGAATAAAATTATCTATCAGACATGTAAGGTTTAAAATCGGATTGATCGTTGAATAAATAAATTAACTGCTCATCAATGCATTTATTAGTACCTACGGAATATTTACTAATAATCTAATAGGATTGATCGCTCCAGTCAACGCATGCCAGGCGGGAATAATTCCATGTTCAAGCCTACGAACGTAGATTGTTCACGGCTACTGGCATGTTACAGTACCTTCTAGAGTATAATGAACCATCTTTTGTTGAAATATTGTACAAGTACCTCTACTGAAATTGTCCTTCTTTGTATTGGCTGGATTGATTAATAAATTGCTTAATACCTGTTCGGTAGCCAAAGCCAAACACTGAATCCACCTGCTTTTAGGTTTTCCTATCTTCCACGCAAAATTTCCGAACCCCCGCCCTTCCATTAAAATCGATAACATCTCAACACGACGCTACAGTTGGAGGCAAATGAAGATAATGCACTCCTCCCGTTACTTTCGATTAATCCAGATGTCTCTTATACTCGATCGATGCTGCATTAGGCTTAGCGTTTCCGAGGGTGCAAACCTACCGTTTAGTACCAATTCTAAATCATTTACTCGTTTCACTGAAGTGTCCTTTGTTTATAAGAATTGTATTTGTTTACTGCAGCCATCAGAACTCCTATCACTATTCTTTCCCCTTTATACGTACCTGTAAAATTATATTGTTTTTGAAATCTTATCGAGGAGATGTGGAGTAACAACGATTGAGCTGCACGAAGACGAAACTAACAGAGAGAGAGAGAGAGAGGGGAGGTAGAAATAGATGGACCAACAATTTCCACAGTTGTTTGAACAGAGTATATACTGTAAAATCCTGTAGAAGATAGACATGAATAATATGGATCTATAATTTAATAGATCACACCTATTTCTTTTAAAGGAAATAGTGCAACTTCCAAATCTTCAGGCAAACAACTTTCCTTCTCTTAGTGGTCACTAGTCGTAATATATGGGCTTCACAGCCTATGTAACTTTACTAATCAAGTCAATATTTATTTCACATAATTTCACGCAGATTAGGAACTTTGTGAGTCTTCAGTACACTTAAGTGAATTATTAATATCGCCACACTCCGTCTAAGATGTCGTATTTTAATACTTCAATAATTGGGATGTGGTGATAGTTCTTTCTGTAAGAATATACAGGGAGAATAGTAGTTTGTTCAGAAGCTAAAACAGTCACTAAAGTGTAGACCGCATATCATTTCCGTGCTGCTGCAACACTCAATTAAAGGAAATATTGGCTATTCGTAGGGAAAGAACTAATTTCGTGGTTTTTTAATACAATTTTAGTGTATGTAAGCGCATCACTGAGGATGTAATTACATTTCCATTCCACTTTCGGTTTAGGTAATACACTACTCGACGCATAGCTATTGGCAAAATTCTGTATCCCTAATCACGTAAAACGCTTATCTATCACTAGCAGGAATTTGCCAATAAATTTTAGCAGTTAATAATTACTCTTTACGTCCAAACTCGTGGCATGCCCTTGTGTATGAACCTTACCATTCCAGAATGAAACCTTCACTCTGCAGCGTAATCTGCTTCCTGGGAGATAAAAATTGTTATCATTTATATGACGCGATTCCATTCGTCCACTTTGACCCGTGACATCGGCATGCCGTCATCGCTGCAGATTAGTTTTGAGGTGCGTACGTGTTTGTAGGTGGCGTGCGTAATTATGTGTTGGTTGAGCTAAAGACGATAGTTTGTTTACAAGCGGAACAGGTTATAGACTAAGAATTTTTGTTTAAACAGAGGTATATATCTTCACTTTGATAGCGAGGTACAGGTTAATAAAGAGATTTCTTTCGTAAGTGAGCGTCGAAGGCGAAAATGTTTGGACTGAGGCCTGTGATCGATGGTACATTCTGTTGTGATAATCTGTAATTTATGAGGAGATTATTTATTATCTACAATACGTGGGTATTAAAATATTATCCCGTATACGGGTTTCTGACATGTTGATAACGTCATGGGTCAAAGCGGATGGGTGGAATCGCGTCGTAAAATAATGTCATAATGCGCGCCGGAAAGTTTGGGAAGTAGGACGTGAGGTACTGGCAGAAGTAAAGGTGTGAGGACGGACCGTGGTGCGTGCCGGGATAGCTCAGACGGTAGAGTGCTTTCCCGTGAAAGGTAAAGGTCACAGGTTCGCATCCCGGTTCTGGCACGGAATTTTAATCTGCCAGGAAATTTCGTATCAGCACACACTCTACTGCAGGGTGAAGCTTTAATTCTGGAAACCTACTTTAGGCTGAGGCTAAGTCATGTCTCCACTATACGCTTTCTTCCAAGAGTGCTACTTTTACAAGGTTCGCAGGAGAACTTCTGTGAAGTTTGGAAATTAGGAGGCGAGGTACTGGCAGAAACAGATATACATACATACATGTAGCGTCTATTGCGAAAGAACAAACGTCATTTCCGATCCTGCAGTTGTTATTGTTTTCATATTCACAGAGTATATTACTTCAACTGCAAATGGGTAAAGCCGAAAATGTGTATCCAGCCGGGATTCGAACATGGGTCTCCTGCTTTCTAGGCAGTTACGCTGTAGGGCGTGCTTAGGTAGTCCTTGCAGGTGCGGTGATCACTGTGTCCCCAGTGGTGGAGGGGTCAGCGCAATTGTCTAGAAATCAGGAGACCCAGGTTAGAATCCCGGCTGGGTATACATTTTCGGCTTTACCCATTCGCAGTTGAAGTCATATATTCTGTGATTATGAGAAAGTTGTGAGAACGGACCGTGAAGCGTTCCGGTATAGCTCCGACGGTAGAGCTCTTGCCCGCGAAAGGCAAAGGCCTCAGCTTCGTATTCCGGTTGCGGCATGCAATTTTAATTTCAAGAGATGTTTCGATATTACCGTTGTAGCCGTATGGAGATACATTCGAATACCAACTCGGCACTTCGACTGCCAGATTATCAACTTGATGTAACGAAGGATCGTATGTTTTATCACCTCATGATGCAGTGTCAATCTGAAACTGGAAGACTAAAAGAACTCACACATAAGACGATCTGACAGTTTCCTTTTCCTTTTTTTTCCCACGTATCCGGCTTACATTTGTTGAGTATCACGAACACTGTTACCCCTGAAAGACTGCACCTTTCCTAATACTTCACCCTGTTCAGCGTTGTACAACGATCTTTATCCTCTGAAGTTGTTGCTTCCACTTGTCATCTCCTGACTATAATGCTTAGCAGCTTTTCCGTTAAGTCTCTTTATCCTTACAGCAATAGGTCACGAAACATCGCCGACAGAAATATTTATAAACGTAATCCACTGCAAGCGGATCGTGTAACGCTGGTTTTTTTTTTATCCCCGTTGCCCTATCTTTGGTAACAGGGCGAGGAGCGGAGCTTCGTCGCCTCTGTTACGGCGACTGTTGCGAGGCGGCGCTACCCCTTTGCGTCGCAGGGTGGCGCGACTTCTAAAAATAGACGCCACTGCGTCTCGAGGGGCGCAGCGCGTCACAAGGGGCGGGGTGGGGCCAAGGGGCGCGGGGGCGGCAAGTGGAGGGCGCGCAACACGGGCCACCCCCACCTCACGTCTCGCCAGGCACCCGAGTCACGTCCAAAGTAAACACACTGCTCCCGAATATAAAACAATGTTTCTACACACAGGTAAACTACTACCCTAAACCGGCGCAACTTCGTGACACTTTTAATGGTTTTCAAAATTATATACGTGTTAGAACATAATTTTTTAAGTATTGTCATTCTTTTAGGGTTTAATTACCATTTAGCTACTAACCACAGCGTTGTTTAGACACAAATTTTATCTGAGCGCGTCAAAATTTTACGAAACATGAATCACCAGGTTATTTTTTTTCATGGTGCAACCAACACATTTTTCTGTTTAATTACCGTATACATTTAGTTCTCTTAGTTTAGTTTCCAACCACCGTCTAAAATTTTCATGCATCACAAACTAATTCGCCACCCATTACGCTACGGCGAGCAGCTGCGAGATTATTCCACAATTCTCGTACCATAGATGGCAGGAGTTAACTGCTAACATGAAATTTTTTAGACATTACATTTTATTTCATTGTTCTAAGAAGGACGTGTTTCTTATAACTATCAGTAAATGCCGGCCGCGGTGGCCGAGGGGACTGAGGCGGTGGCCGAGGGGACTGAGGCCCTTCAGTCACGGTCTGCACGGCCACTACGGTCGGGGGTTCGAATCCCCCCCTCGGGCATGGATATTTGTGCCGTCCTTAGGATAAGCTAGTTGATAAGTTGTTTATAAGTTTAGGGACTGATAACCCCGTAGTTAAGTCCCATAAGCTTAACAAACATTTGAACATTTTTTATCAGTAAGTCATTGATCTGGAACGACAACGGTTGAGGTATAATAAGACAATCGTCATATACAGAGAGCAAGATGGTGAATGCGAAAGAGAGTTTCCGGGAAGGTCTCCGGCGAGGGATGTCACGTGACTGATTTCAGTCGGCGAAATGCACGCTGTGTTCCTTCCAGGCTATAGTCACTCGTCCGAACGCCAAATGTTGTCCTTCTAGGCTGTAGTCATTTGTAACCAATACAGGCAAAGAAAATAAACCTATAACAATTTTCCAAGGCAATTCAGGTGATAATATTTTAACGGAAAAAGATGATGAAAATATGAGAGAGATATTAAAATAATAGGATAGCGGTAAAAAGAGTCCGTTAGTCAAAGCTAAACTAAAATATCAAATATTTTCGTCTGCTTGTTAAAATACGGTCAGAAAGAAAATTACGCGTTGGGTGCATAGATATTGTAGAGTTTAATTGTATTCTCCATAATTTCTTATTTATATTTTTAATATTTTTGTCCGAAATGTTTGCAAAAAAAATCATAAAACTACAGACAAATCTAAAGTGGCCCGTAAAACACGCCATTGCGTTTTTTTTTTTTTTTTTTTTTTTTTTTTTTTTTTTTTTTTTTTTGCTCATTTGAGGAATCGCACCGCGAAACTAGAGTGCGCGTATTTGGCCTCACACTGTATGTACGTACTAGGTTTTTAAACTGAAAGGATTGATTTACTTATTTTGACTCTCCGACCTAAGTCTTACGTTTAAAACGCAGTATCATGTTACAAACTGGGAGGCCTTTTCTAGTCGGTGATTAGGGTCCTTCCTCGGGCATGAGTGTTTGTGCTATTCTTAGTCTAAGTTAAAGTAGTTTTTAAATCTGGGTACTGATAACTATAGCAATTTAGTTCAATAGGTTTACAAACATTTGAACATTGAAAACGCAATGTGGTTACTAAGGTCCAATTTGAAGGGAAAAATGTTATGGATGACCCAGTTTGTTTAGTTTTTGGGTTATCCACACTTAGGTGACAATACTTACCGGATAACGTTATGTACTCATACATATAGCGATAGTACCACGTAAACAAGTTATAAAAGTGCGCTGTATTGGCAGACCTGTAATTTGTTCAAATGTTTGTAAAATCAAGGGACCAAACTGATGAGGTCATACTTCCTTATACTTACAAACTACTTAACTTACGCTGAGGACAAGGCATGCTATATCTCGCCTCAGGAGATAATAATTGAAAGACACTGGTCTGATACGGAAATTGTGTTTATTGATAAGACAAAATAATCATCTACTGGAAACGAAACAAACCAACAAACTTTTGAAACTAAGGCAAAAACAACAAACCTGAACTAAAAGTTTTCTTCTTCACCAATTGGGTACATGCCAGGGAGATAACGACAGCCTTGAGAGAACGGCCAGGGAGACGTAGCCGGACGACGTATTCCGTTGCGGGAAGTCCTGGAGCCTGGAGACACTGCGTCGCTGGCATGGACTCTTCCCCGGAGGCGTCGGTCGAGATAGTAAGCGGTCGGCAGAGAACTACCTTGTGTCACACTGCACCCCCCCCCCCCTAAATAGTCAGCGCGCAGTGATACTTGGCAGTCTTTAGCTGGTCTCACGTTATTGTGCGGAGGAAAATAGATCCGGTTTAGTGCACTTTCTGGCGGTGCTCGTCGCGTCCTCTGGTGACTCCGGAACCGCCGCTGTGGACGCCTCACTGGTATGCATCCATGCGCTTGTAACCTGCACCGCGGGTTGTCCACTCGTCAGGCGAACTACCAGTACATGACAACGCACACCATTCCCAGCATCGGAGTGGCCAAGCGCATTAAAGCGCTTTGCTACGATGCGTGAGGTGGTTCTCAGTCAGGGGTTCGAATACCTCCCCCCCCCTCCGGCATGGATGTTTGTGCCATTTTTAGTATAACGTAGTTCATAAGTAGTTTGCAAGTTTAGGGACCGATGACCCGCAGTTTAGTCCCTTAAGCTTAACAACATAATATGGGAGCAGCCACGCAATCCGTGATATAGCGCCTCAGAACACCCGGCCATTTCCGTACGGCACTATCATTTCTACTTGGGGGATTCATATGAAAGGATTTCCAATATCATTACGCCCCCACGAAAGTAATTAAAAGATAAACGCAAAATGGTAATTTAAGCTACACCCAAGAGACACCGTTTTCGGAAATTGATAGATAATTCAATATTCTGATATCAAAGTATCAAATTTCAGGCATCACCTGTCACGACGGACAAAGCAGTGCTCGGTCAGAGGGTTCTCGGCGTGGTAGCTCAGTGCGCTGGATCAGAGGTTTTGACGCCCTATATAACGGAAATTCTGAGTGAACGACGAAACTATAAATGTAAAACAAGACAAACCAAAGTCGGCGAAGGACCGATCAAACTGAAGAACCAATTAAATGAGAGAAAAATAAAGATGGCCCAAATCCATCTGTAATTAAAGAAAAAAGAAAAAAAATGAGAAAAATTCTCAACGAACAACCCAGAACGACCTCAAAGCACCGATTTACCTTAAGAACAAAAAATTATAAATAAATAAAAATAAAAAAACCACCGCTGGTAACATATATTTCATCTTGTTTCCTAAAAGGTTATGGCACACTTTGTTAATTGAACACAACTATATCTTGCACGATTCTGAGTTGTTCAAAGGTAACAGCACTTTCTGTGAAAAGTGCATTTGTTCTATTTTTTGAACATGCCACGAAATACATACCAACGAATTGCAAACATAGAATAAACGCACATTTAAGAGGGAGCACGCTTACATACACGTCTCTAAATATTGCAGAACGTAGCTCTATTTAATTAACAAGAGTGCCCGAAAGCCTTTTAGCAGCCAAGGCGAAAATAAAAGAAAAAGACAAAAACGGAACCTACGAGTTTCTATCGACCATGTGCATCACAGCGTAACGCGCTGTCCATTACACTACGGCGGCTAATTACAAAACTGTTCCTTAATTCTCCGACTATTGGTGACAGTTGTCAACTGTTAATATGGCATTTTAGACACTGGATTATAATATATCGTACTTATAACGAAGTGTCTTTGTTAATTTTTCAGTTCGCCATTGCTTCGTGTAAGTTATAGTAAGAAAATACAGAAAGGAAGGTGACGTATGCCAGAGACAGTTCTAGTCGTGGAATGTCACGTGACATTTCCGGGTTACGTGGGTTACGTGAAATCAAGTGATGGTGTCAAATCACCATTATTTTTGCAAATAACTCTGGAACTACGCGAGATATGCAAATAACGTAAAAGAGCTATGTTGTAGAAAATCTTCTCCTCTACAAAATTATTTAGTCAGTTCTCGTATTAAAAGGCGATCGCAAAGGCCCATAACCGCAACATAAAGTGGACCCAAAATTTTATCTCACAAAATTTAGTCGAAGTCTGAGATGGATGTGTGTTTCAGAATTCAATAATTATTTCAACAAACTTCTAGGGGATGTAGAAAGCGTTTTGAGAAACAAAAGGATCAAAGAAATCCATGTCCGGGACGCCATTCAACCACGCAGCGGAAAGTCTAAGTTATAGGTATCCTGCGCTTGCCGCTGGACATCCCCTCCAGTAACTTCGAGGCTATGCAGCTTCGTTAGATGACGTTTCCGGACATGTGTTTCTGCCCTCATTTTGTTCTTTAAGACGGCTTTTACATCCCATAGCATTTTGTTGATGTGATTGTGTAATTCTGAAACACATTGTGATATGGAACGCACATCCATCTCAGCGTTCGACGTCTATTTACTGACGGAAATAACGCGCAGGACGAAATTTAGTGACAGACTTTTTTTTTTTATTGCCGGCACGTGAGGAGTCGCGCTGCGAATTTCTCTTTACCCTGTATATATCAAATTATACACAAGAACGATTTTGAATATGTATCTATATTTAACGTCCTATAGATGGTAAAGCAAGCGTAAGGAAGGAAAATCATAGGATTTGTAACGACATATTTAAGAGAGGGTTGGAGGGGTAGGAAATCATGTCGGAATGTTTAACTAGTGACCTAAACACCTATAGGGTGCGGGATTGACTCGACCTTGAAAAAGTAACACCTTCCTGGCCGACGATCATCAATAAAATGAACATAACAGTTGAATACTGTGCTGGGGAATTCTGAAGGCAGAGGTAACCATGTGCTCAAGTTCAAAAGCGTCGGGGCCCCTAGACGGAGTTGACTAAGCCGGTGAACGGTAGTGTTTGCTGCTTAGTTACACACGCACAGCGTCTCCGGGAACTCCGAGGGTATTTGTGAGCGCCAGAGAGATGAGGGTACACAGCTGCTGCGTCGCTTTCCCTTTGTAAAAGGACGAAGGCTGCATCAGAAATTTACCTGGGAGGCTCCAAAACGGTAATGGTCTGGTGAAAGAGGCACAGAACGCTAACGGTATATGTCCGACTGTAGGAGAATGGGACTAGCGTAGGAATTTGGGTTAGACTGGTGTTAACCGACGCAAATTTGATGTAGAGACGAATAGCGTATAGGTAACGTCGGAAAAAGGAGAAAGAGGAATCTAATTTTAGATTACATGAGGTGGTGAGAGATAATTAAATTCGGTTGAAGCCACGATGATTGCCTCGGTAGCCGAATTGCTTCCCTACCTTTCCTTTGGAAGGACCGGTGTTCGATTCCCGATATATTCTCAGACATTTATGAGGTGGGTAAATTTGTAATTGGGTCCGCTCAGAGAATTGGGACCAAATGAAGAGCAGATTATATGAAGGTGTGGCATCACCAGAATTCATCAACGTAATAGACGATGGAAAATTACCACCGAGACATAAATTATCTCATTATACCCAAGGAATAGAAAATAAGGAGAAGCATTGAATTAAAATTTGTGCTGTGGCTGGGATTTGAACACAAGGCCTCCTGCTTACTAGGCAGACACTTTAAACCACTCATCTAACGCACCATTACAGGTAAAGTTCATTGTTCCTATTTACATTCAATATTCCAATATTGGAGAGCCTTGGAAACTTTAAGTATTTAAAGGGAACATTGAGGCAGAATTAAAGTATGCGGTGTTGAGGGAGATGTGCTTTAAGACAGTCCATGCAGCTGCTTTATATGTAATGTTGTGTTAGCTGAGTGGTTTAAAGCATCTGCCTAGTAAGCAGGAGGTCTTGGTTCGAATCCTGGTCACAGCACAAATTTTAATTCAATGCTCCTCCATATTTTCTATTCCTTTGGTATAATGAGATAATTTATGTCTCGAAAAGTCTTGTAGCCGGCTGTCGCCCAGTCCGAGTACTCCTAACAACTAACAACGGAAGGACCTCAGACATAGCCAAACAGCTCAGTTAATTTTCCAGTTCGTTTGTATATGAACGAAAAGGAAGGACCAACTAAATTTATTTTACATGAACAGCAACATATACGTTTTAAAATTTGTTGCACCTTTACCATTAGTAACATAATAACGGTACAAAAAAAATTATCTAAAGATAAAGTCGTTATTACACTGTAGCCTCTTGTTTTATAAAAGAACTAGCTGAAAACCCGGCATTGCTCGGGTATTTATTTATTTATTTATTTATTTATTCCTGCCATTCGTCAGGCATATATTCATTTGTATGAGGACTATATGTAAAATCTCTTAGGAATACAATTAATAGTAATGAAGTAATAGATTAAAACTTGGTGCGTGATGAGACGGTTTCCCATGAACGTTACTGTTTGTGCTCATACCTCAAGAACTACATGTCGTACTCTGATACAATTTAGAAGGTACATTCAACTATATATGTGTATACTGTAAAATTTCCTGTCGCTACATTTGTAGTGTTCAAATTATAAATTGTAACGTCATACCGAGAGCAGTAGTTTTGCTCCATAAACAGCGGAAAAGTAGTAAGCGAGAAACTTTTTTTTTTCCTTTCATCATTTTACTATGGTTACCAGCGAGAAAAAGTTTAATAAAGGTTTGAAATTATGTTTAAAGTTTGTTGCAAGTCGCTAACTACTGTCATTCTCATGCAGTGTATTTCGAAAGTCTCGCATTATATGGCATTTTTTGCGATTTCTATTGGTTATGACGTAATATCTCTTGAACAATGTGCCGTATGTGATTCTTAACCATGCATCAATTGTTACCTCACGGTAAGGAATGTGTGTATCAAATTTGGTTGAAATCGGTCCAATGGTTTAGGAGAAAATGTTTGACTTCATATCTCGTGAACTATATATCGTATGTGATTCTTACACTTACGGCGACCGTCCTTATGCATTGAAGCTTACGTGTACAAAATTTCATAAATATTGGAACAAAACTGTAGATTTGTATGCAAAACGTACAAACATACGGACCTCTTTGCTTATATATTAGAAATAAGATGAAACATAGTACATTTGTATTACGAAGAAAAGCAAAGGAGAAATGAGGCGATTGCAGATATATATGCATATGATTGACTGGCTAAAGACCCGGCGTTGTACCATGCTCTCCTCCAGTCCTCTCTCGGTCTATCCATCTTTTCTTCTGTACCTTTTGCCCACCCCCTCCTTCCATCTCTGTCGGTCATTTTCTGCTCCGTCCCCCTTCGATCTGCTCGTCCTCTCTGTTCATATCAAATACACATTTCATCTCCTTCTCCCGCTCCCTATGGAAACTCACTAATATCTGTCAAATTCTGTCAACTTCCGTGGTGATGTGTGGAACACTGTCAAAGTTTCTTGCAAGACACCCTTTGCTAACGCTAATTTACGGTTTGTGAAATCCCTCTCCATGAAAATATTCATACATGAGCTAACTTTCTAATAATTAGTAAAACAGTGTACAAGTCGATTGTAAGGTAACCAGTTGCTTTGATGGTTAAATGTTTAACAATTCTCTAAGATAGAAATCAAACTGTATATATGTGTCGTTGTCTGTAACTAGAGTACCCTTCGCCATCCATATTTCGAAATTTTGTGTAGACAGTGATCTAAATCTAATTCTGAAGGTCAAGTGTTCAGAATTTCACGAAGATCTGAAAGAAACAGTGGATTTTGTTCACGTCAGTAAATAATGTGCCCTCCATCACACGCCATCAAATGTTTAAATGTTTGTATAGTCTATGGGACTTAACTACGGGGTCATCAGTCCCTAAACTTACAAACTACTTATGAACTACTTACGAACTAGGACGGCACAAATATCCATGCCCGAGGGGGGATTCGAACCTCCGACCGTAGTGGCCGTGCAGACCGTGACTGGAGCTCACACGCCATACGAAACTATATGTAGACATAGATCATTCTCTCCTTTTCATGGTATAATGTACAAAATTACTTTCAAGATCGGAATAAAAATGTAGGTATGTTTCGGAATCTGTAAGTAATGTAATCTCCGGCATCAGACATAGTAGACAGTCACCTTCGTCTCACTTTGACAATCAAGTGAGCAAATTTCGTCAAGATAGGTATCTCAAACAGACAAAGGGACGCAGTGTTTTTATATAATACGAAGATAACATTATATAGCGATACTTCACTTTGAGTGTTCCCGCATTAATACCTTGCTTCATGAAAGGAGTAGCTTTATGCTTCTTTTTCTTCGTTCAGCTTCAGCTGAATATGGGAAATTGCCATTCGAGGTAATAACAGGCATGGGATAATAGAGTTTTTTCCTTTGGGTTTTATCTATTCGTTTTTTTTTTTTCTTCTTTTTTTTTTTTAATACCACCCTCGTATTAAAGTAAAAGATAAGTAAAATATTCAAATTAGCGATTAACTGCTATACATATTAACAGTGGATCTACGTCAGGAATATATTTATTTGATATTAATATGTACTTGAGAGGATACAGGGTTTTAGGTTAGTAACCTCTTTGGTACGTTTCGGTCGAACGATAGTTTTCGTTGGCGTGCAGCTATAGCTGCTGGCAACAATGTTTGGGTTGGAATGTTCTTTGTTTGTTGGCTGGTGTGCGGCAGTCTCCCGCCGACTGCAGAGCGAGGCAGTAGCACGTCGACAGTGCGTCCGTAACCCGCGTTTAGCGGTGGCTAAAGTTTTTGTCCTTCAGTCGTATCGCATATGAGTTTCAGTTGCGTATTGAAATGTTTCAGTGTGGATTTGTAGACATTCATCGTAGTGGCACGCGGTTATTTAATCAGTGTATTTAAAGGAAGTGTTTTTAACATTTGTCGTTCCATAATAAAGGAAGTTAACAAAGTTTATTGTTATGGATCAACCTAGTAATTGTCCGCATCCCATACCGTCAAATCATTGGAACAATTATTAAATGATTAAGCAGCAAATAGAGTATAAAGTCTGTGGTGTCGCACAAGTCCAAAGTGCGCGCCACCTACTTTCGCCGCGTGCCGCCATGCACGCACGCCGCGGCGTTCTTACGACGTCAGCCACGAGCGCCCTCTGCTACAACTCCGCTCGAGGCCACCACTGAACGACATCATTCACTTGGAACTGAGATAGGAACCAGCTAACACTTCGGAATCAGATAGGCACCAGTGAAGACTTGGCTATCGGATAGGCACTAGGCAGGCCTCTAGCTCAACTATGTATCAGCTTTCTGCAATACTGAGCTATGTAAAAGTTAAGTGTTACTAAGTCTTTAAGAAATATATATCTCGTTCTAATTTACTCTAGTGTTTCTAGTTTATGCTGTCCCACTGGCTGGTCACCTCCTACCTGCACAAGCGTGCATCCTTTATTCCTGTGTCGGTCTTTCTACTCGGCCACCGACACCTACGACGGAAACGAGACACAAAAGCGACGACGAGGCTGGGACACAAAAACGTCAACTTCGCCCATCGAGGATAAGGTGGACGCAGCTGTGACGTTACATACTACATTACACGGTGTTCATATTAATTTATTGACCTTCTACAGTTTCAAGTACGAGTCGTGCCCCCAGACACTGTGTCAACAGGAAATTGGCAAAAACCTCTGACGGAAGGGCACGATCGTACCTACGGAGGAAGTAATTGCTTACCCAGTTAGGCAACAGTACTTTCCCGAACATCTACCTCGCTTGGTTACGTAAGGACGGACGTTGGGAGAAAGATTAAAACCGCGTTCGAAATGATTTCCCTTCGGCCGGCCATCAGGGAGGAAAACATACAAAAACACGAATTTGCCATCGCCGGTCTACATTTTTCCGATCAAACAAACCGCTCCACCAAGAGAGAGGGGGCAGGGGAAGGGGTGGGAGAGTGAACGAACTCGGAAAGCGGGGTAGTGAACCGTAAAGCAGAGGCAGCCGGCACTGCGCATGCGCGACCGGGCTTTGGCCGACCCCCTGAGGACTCCGTTTTTCCGGACGCCGCCGCGCTGATTGCGGCTGGCTTTGTAGTAGGCAGCGTGGGCGGGGGCGGGGGCGGGGGTAGCCACCCTCCCCTCAACCCTCCCCCTACCCCATCGTGAAACCGCCCTCCAGATCCTGGCTTATGTATCGGGAAGCCGCAGGAACCCCGGACTGTATGTGCGGACGCTTTGGTGCATTTGTGTATGTATATGAGTGTGTGTGTGTGTGTGTGTGTGTGTGTGTGTGTGTGTGTGTGTGCGTGTGCACGCGCGCGCGTGCGAGCGTGTGTGCTCGTGCGTATGAGAATGCCGCAGCGCCCGCCTCCGGCGTCCCGACAGCAAACATTAGCTCGTTAAAACGTGAAATAACAACACGCGACCACGCGCTGCCACCACAGCGCCGCCGCCGCCACCTCCTAGCCGGACCGGACCTGACCGGAGAGAGTTGTTGCGCTGCGATTTACGCTTCGAATGCGGCGCCACAAATATTCTGGTCGCCGCGAAATACGGTGGCGCCGGCCCGGCGAGCACGTGGCTCCTACCTGCGCCCCCATTTGTCTGGTTAGCTGCAGTGCGCGTTCACCGTGCAACGCTAAATGGGGCTGTTCCGCGGACTTTTTTTTTTTCACCCGTCCGTAGGCACATACGAGTGTGCGAAACTTTCCGGTCCTCCTCCTTTTTTGTATTAATGCTTTTTTTGGGCACAGTGTAGCGATGGTGTTCGTATTAATGAGTCGTAGGCCGGCCGCGGTGTCCGAGGGGACTGAGGCGCTTCAGTCACGGTCTGCACGGCCACTACGGTCGGGGGTTCGAATACCCCCTCGGGCATGGATATTTGTGCCGTCCTAGTTCGTAAGTAGTTCATAAGTAGTTTTTAAGTTTAGGGACTGATGACCCCGTAGTTAAGTCCCATAAGATTTACAAACATTTGAACATTTTGAATGAGTCGTAGTGTTCGAAGAGCGAATTTCTGTCTCTTTTGTGTAGTTGCCAAAGCGTTTTACTGCAGCCACTGAGAGAAGTAGTACAGTAATTAAACGAACAAATTAAAGACCTTATCGGAATGTGACATTTTTAATAAATATAGTAACCTTTACTGCTGCTTATTAGCTTTATTTAATTGTCCACTACTGCTGTTTCGCCGTATTTGGCATTGTCAAATGATCTGCAATATTTGAAATAAATTTTGTGAAAATATTTTGTTTTTTGTTTCCAGAATGAAACTTTCACTCTGCAGCGGAGTGTGCGCTGATATGAAACTTCCTGGCAGATTAAAATTGTGTGCCGGAACCAGGAATAGTCTTGCATGGTTCGCAGGAGAGCTTTTGTGAAGTTTGGAAAGTAGGAGTTACATATATATATATATATATATTCGAAATAAATAGGGAGTACATTATACAGTTTTAAATTTATTACTTACTTTCCATTTGTTGCTAATACACACACATCTGTACCTCTATATGATTTTTATAGGTACCTTTCTTAGAAAGTCGTTTTTTTAGTAATTTTTAATGTAATGATTTTCGTTTTGTACAGCTGTTTTGATGCTATGTGTTTACAAAGATGTTATATTGCATTATATCTTTGGCAATGATCTAGCTTCTTTGAGATCATTAATTTCGAATTTTGTGATATCGTTGAAGGTCAATGTATTTACTTATGTTTTAGACTCTGGATTTTGCAGTGTCTCCGATTATGAAATAGTGTGTCTCTTTGGTCTCCATCGGGACCCACAGTGGTCACCACAACTGCCGGGACAACCCCAATACACCCCTCATCAGATCGCAATTCTCAACCACGCACTACTGACGCAATCATCCTGCCCAGTGTCTTCATTACTCGTGGCGTTTGTAAACTTTCTTTAGGAATTTGAATGAGGTATCCTCTTTCAAATTTGCAAGGCAGCACAGAAAATAAAAATGTCAAAAATCGGCAAACAAAGTTAATTAACCGGAATAGGAAGAGAGAGAATCACGAAAAAGCAAAGAGAAATCACACAACAAATCTTAACAACACAAGAAAAAGAATTTATTCACACCTCAAGAACTACGAAACAAAAGAAGCATCTGGGAATAACGGTCGATCTCTTCAAAAAATATAAGCCCATTCAAGGAAGTTACACAAATAATCCTAAACATCTGTCACACTGAAAAAATGCTGTAGGCCCGGAGGTTTGCTCCAATCCGTCCATTTCATAAACACTCAAGATATCAAACAACTGTAGACGAATCTCTTTCTAATTAGTTACCTAGAAAATTCAATTAGCCTCACTCTTGACTAGTACGTAACAGCAATTAGATGTACAATTTCTGTGGATGCAAAATAAAAGTTTCAATTTTTTTTCTGTTAGAATATACGCTAACAAGGGACAAAGAAAGACAATGATGGCAATTTATTGAACCAAAATATATTCAAAATTATAGTCCGTCAAAAATCCTTGTGGGTCAGTTATACCCGAACAGCTTATGTGAGTTAGCTCGAAAATTTTTAAGTATTTATAGGGTAATTTCATGTCAGTTGCTTTCTTTTACATTAATTGACACGTGTATAAATTATTAATAAGTAGTTGCTGCCGCAAGAGGAAATAATTGTGCAAATAACTTTTGCAATTTCTAAGCGTTAGCCTATTTAATTAAGAATGATAGAAGTATGACTCATTTTCACTGGAAATTACGATTAGTATAGACATCGAAATGAGTAAGACACAATAAAACGCTGTTATTCTCGTTTCTGTTACATTCAGACATCTCACTACTTCAATGGTCCTTCAGATAGTTCTGCCAGTACGACAGGCGCGGCACTGAACTGTGTCGATAACCGTCGCGTAAGCGTAAGAAGTAAGTTGACGAAATTTTATCACAATCAGTTGAACGTTATGGCTGCGCATAAATACGAAGCAACTAACAAAAATATATCAGGTTTCCAATCTTTCGTTAGCCCGTCTCCTCCTTTCCTTTCTCTCTCTACACACGCTCCTCACCCCGTCTCCTCTTGTCCCATTCTGTGTCCACTTCCTCCTCCCCTTCCCTTCACTTCTCTGTCACCATCTCCTCTCTCCCCTTTCTCCATTCGTCTCATCCTCTCCCGTCTTTCTTTTCGTCTCCTCCGTCCTCTTTCTGCCCGTCTCCTCCTCCACCTACTCCTCTTCCTCCTCTATATGAAAACATACATACATACGCCTAGTTTCACGGTGACTGGACAAACGGTGTCAAAGTCGAAAGGTACTGTCCGCCATGCTAAATTCACTGACTTGCAGATTATAAAAATCTCCATAGATGAAAATATACATTTATGTGCTGACTTTTATAGTGACCAGTCAAACAATTTGGATGCTTGTTGTAACGTACCCTCCGCCATGCACCGTACAGTACCTTAAGAAAGGTAGCAAATGTAATAATGCAGGGTGTAACCTTTCTGCATTCCAAATTTCATTCAAATCTGTCCATCACTTTCAGCATGAAGGTGTAACAAACATATTTACGGATTGTATGGCACCCTCAGCCACGCACCATACGGTGGCTCACGAAAGGTAGCCCATTTATTAATCAGTATATAAGATACCTCTGTTCCAAATTTCATTCATATTCGTCCTGCCATTCCAACGTGAAGGCGTAACAAACGAATTAACTAATGGAAAAGCACCCTCCCCAAGCACCATACGAAGTCAATTTTAGTATGCCTATAATTTTTGTAGCGCAAACAAGACATTTGTTGTTAAAATGATTTTATAAGAAAGAAGAACGCAAAAGACTCTGAAGTTCTGTAAAAATACAAATACATTATACATTTACAATAGGACAATCTTAGTATTGTTATATCAAAGATGGTATGATCATATTCTTCTCTGTTTATAGTTTTCTTTTTGGTCTGTGGTTTAAATATTTTAGCTTCTTGGCGTCACGAGCTTTGACACGGATAATTAGTTGGCACGCCATTTATAACCAAAAGATACTTCTGGTAAAATATACATATATCAAATATGGATATTTTTATTATTCGTAGTTTGCTAATCCTGTCGTTATCATCCGTATTTTAAATATTTTCAGCTCAGACAAAGGAACGCCGACGTCCGTTACGGAATCGCTGACGTTACGTGGTGTAAATCTATTTCTTATAAAATAAAGAAAAAAGTTCACCAGTTATTTTACGACCGGTATTGCAGTGAAGGGATTCTCTATTACGTCACGTTTCATGAGTAGTCAATTTAAAGGATTTCTTAACGTCAATGTTTGTGTTTGGTAGTGACAAGATTTTGCACAGATCTGGTATTGGTTTATCAAAGTTCCGTTAACACCATTTCAGAATTAAAGAAGAATTATCAGCTGCACATATAAACTAGTAATAATTTTGAAAAGATTGAGTAATATTCTGGTTAGGGTGTATTCCGATTATCTGTACGTAAAAGTCGCGCGCAACAATCAGCGATATTACGCGTATTTTGCCAGACATAGTCTCAGTGCATTGAAGCTAATTTAGTTTACAAATTTTTATTTCAATTAAACAGAGTAAATTGGACAGATAGACGGCATACCTGCGAGCAAGTGCAAGGAATGAGTTGAAAATGTTTTATCGTAATCGGATGTACAGTATGACAGTGCATAAAATACTAACGAAAAGATAAACAATCATTAACTTTTATATGTTAGATTTAGGAAAAGGAGGTAGATATTCTTGTTTTTCTTCCGATTTGAGACAGAATAGCGCGTACTTCATTACGAGTTATTGGGAGTTGAAGGGGACCTGTCTTGCTGTTGAACAAAGAAAGAAGGGTCATTCCTCCGTTACTCTTCTCTAATTACTCGTTACGTACCCCTTTCTATCCTGATTATCTTTCTCTTTGCTTTGATCAAGTGATATCATTTGTAATTTCGCGGCGATGCGTTTCTTCTGTACCTCACTACGATCCTTAAATGGACATGCGCTCCGCGGTGAGGCAGGTGGTGGATTGCGGATCAACGAAGGTACCTCGAGGCGGCTGTCGCGGTCGGTGTACGGAACTGCCGTCGGGTGGAGCCACTTGAGGTCATGAGCGCCGCGGGGCAGTAGTGTGGCACTCTCCGAAGCCGGCGCACCTCTCCCCCTTCTGCGTTGTTGCGGTGCACGAGGACTACGGCCCAGCTTTCTTTCCTGGCGGACGTAGCGGGCTTGGAAGGCCGGATTGTGACTGCTTCGCAATTCGATCATCATCATCATCATCCGCTGTCACCGTTCTCTCGGATGTAATGGCTTCTCGTGGAAAGCTGTGTGAGTGACTCTGTTGAACATCGGCTCGCCATTGTGCTCCGTTACCTAGTGCTTGCGATGTGTCGCCCGGTAATTCCTCGGCCCAAACGTGTAGTTGTGAATCTGCCTCTTCCACCTATCTAGTTACTGTTTGCGAACTCCCCGACACCACCCCCTTTTCCTTTCGGGTGCGTATCGTCAGTTAGTGTTATCTTTAGATCTTATAGGTAAATTTATGCCTAGTTGTGCTACCCTGTGATTTACCACCCCTGTGTTTTTGTGTTGGTGCGTGTGTGTCTTTCGGAACTGTAACCGGCCCCCAGTGGTTACCTTCCACGTGTTTCGTTTATCCGTGTGTTTTATGTTTGGTGTCACCTCACCCGTGCAGTTATTGTTATTTACTTAATTCCTTACCCTCGTATTGTAATGTGAATTATCAATCCATTTATTGAATATGAATGATTTCACGTGTTGCTAAGTGCTACTGGGGGAATCTTTACTGATTATTTTCTCTCACAGTCTTTCCTTTCGTCATCGCATGCCCCGTTGATGAATGTAATTTTGAGCAAGTTAAATTTTTATCACTGTAAAGTCCCTACCTCCCGGACTGAAGTTGCCGAGTGGGGAATGGGCAACTTACACCCTGTGTGCTTGGTAGTTCCGATGTTAGTTGCAGTGATCTTAACCTGTTAACGATTTGTACTACTGTGAATACCTTTCATTAGCCAGTTCTGTGCCTTTCTAACAAATGATAATTTGCACCTAGATTTGTTTTTATCAGTTATAAGCTACTTTGTTTGGACTAGTTGTCATTAAGTGCCCATATCTCACGAATCCGATTGGTGTTTGTTGTTTAGCCCGTTTAACTGAGGACAGTAGTTAACTGATTGCAGGTAATTCAAAGGCATCACTAATTTGGGCTTGATTCAAGTTAGTCCGTCCGTTAAGTTGGCAATATAGTTATATGATGGTCTAAGTTGTCATTTTGATCGTTCCATTACTTGTTGCTGATCAGCTAAAGTCACATGTGTACGGGTTGTTGGTATTCGTTAATAACCTGTTATGTAGTAAGGATATCTGTCTAAAGGTTAAGATTGTGACCTGGTAATCCTAAGTGCCAGCTCCGTTACTGAAGTAAAAAACCTTGACATTCAAATTAATATATTGGTGTCTGCCCAAAATCAAAGATATTTTAGCATTACTTGGTACATTAAATGTTCTGATTATTTGATACTGAATTCCGTGAGTCAGGATAGTAAAGACTTTCATCTCTGTAAAACTACTACCTGAAAGTGTTTATGTCTGTCATCTGTTCAATTAAATGTCCTTAAGTGAGTTTAGTTACTTAAATGAGTTACATGATGTTGATATATGTTCATTGATTTATTTTTGGATGTTTTATTGAGTGAATAAACGGCCTTTCTTTAATTGATATTTCTCTGTTACCACGATCCATCTTCGGACCTCTCAGATACGATGAGTCGAGTCCTGCTACTGAGTAAGAGGGCGAGTTTTGCGTGGGCGAGACGGTCCGCGGCCTTACATGCGAGCCCTAGCGCTCTAATGCGTGCCAGCTACCGCATAAATCCCACGTAATTGCTCCCAGCCGTCGAACCCCCAGGGGGGCACTTCCGGACGAACCGCCGGCTCGCTGACCGCTTTTTATTTAAATAGACCGCACCGCGGCCTGCGGAGTGGGGGGGAGGAGGGGGTGCAGTGGGGGAGGGATCAGCTCTTCATCCTCTTAGGCCGCGCGGGCCACCGAGCCGAGCCTCTCTTACGCCTTAAAAGTGCTTAAGGGATGACCGCCCTGTCGGCTCCCGCGTCCTTCACTGGTAAACGCGAAAAAGAATAGGCTACCTGGCAATGGCGGCGCGTCCTATTTCTTCACTGTTTCAGTGAACCCCCGGAAAAAGCTCGTCGTAAAAAAAGAAAAAAAGTGGTTTTAAACTGTTGTTATACGTTTCGTTCTTCTATCATATCAGTTTATACACACATTCAAAGTATTTTAATAGTATGATAAACATTTTACGTCATGGAGACAGCACGTATACGCGCCGGAGCCCGGCCGCTTAATACGACAGCACGAATGGGACTTTCTTTTCGTCAGTTGAGACAATGGATGAGACGTGGATGCCATTTTTCAATCCAGAAACAATACGCCAGTCAGCTGAATGGAAGCACACAGATTCACCGCCACCAAAAAAATTTCGGGTAACCGCCAGAGCTGAAAAAATGATGGTGTCCACGTTCTGGGACAGCGAGGGCGTAATCCTTCCCCATTGCGTTCCAAAGGGCACTACGGTAACAAGTTCATCCTACGAAAATGTTTTGAAGAACAAATTCCTTCGTGCACTGCAAATAAAACGTCCGGGAAGGGCTGCGCGTGTGCTGTTTCAGCAAGACAACGCACCCGCACATCGAGCTAACGTTGCGCAACAGTTTCTTCGTGATAACAACTTTGAAGTGATTCCTCGTGCTCCCTACTCACCTGACTGGCTCCTAGTGACTTTTGGCTTTTTTTCCATCAATGAAAGACACTCTCCTTGGCCGAACATTCACCAGCCGTGCTGCTATTGCCTCAGCGATTTTCCAGTGGTCAAAACAGGCTCCTAAAGAAGCCTTCCTCGCTGCCATGGAATCATGGCGTCAGCGTTGTGAAAAATGTGTGCGTCTGCAGGGCAATTACGTCGAGAAGTAACGCCAGTTTCATCGATTTCGGGTGAGTAGTTAATTAGAAAAAAAAAGAAAGATCGGAGGCCTTAGAACTTGAATGCACCCCTTTAGGCGGCAGAGGCCGAAGCGTTGCAATGCGCATGCGCGGCAGAGTTTCAAATTCTCCCCCTGCCGGCATCATATGGTGGCTCTCGCGGCAGAGATGGACGAGGGGAAACGCCGCTTTTAACATTGGCTTTGAAGCTGGTAGAGACACCAGCTCCTGGCTAATCGAGCTCTGGTGGTTTTACATGAATGGTCCCAAAGCAAGACGATTGGAGTTACTGCTCACCACGCCTTGCACATGTGCAATTCCTCTATAAAGATAACAACTGCCCTTCATATTTGTTTTTGGCGCATTGAAGATTTGTCAAAAATACACGTAATATTCGGTAAAAAGTAACTATAAATATAGACAATCAAATGTAAAAGCCTTCGAAAGATCCGATGACGAATAATAATGAAATCACGTAGCAAGAATAGCCATATGGTTAGCGGTATTGCGCTACAGTATCGAACGTATTTGGTTTGAGACCGACTGCAAGCAGTCCTTTTTTTTTTTTTCTAAACCCAATCTTCTTTTTAATAAACACGGGAACAACAATGAGTTTTGTAGTGATGCTTGCCTGATATCTATGGGAAGTTTTAGCAAATGTGTCGTGAATTTGAGGGTAAATATAATTTACAGTGTTTATTCAAACAAATATTTAACTGTTTCAAAAGATGTGGGGGAGAGCAGACTTTGCCCATGGATTAAGGTAATGAGAGGGTGTTGCTTACAATGTCACATGACTCAAAGGTAGCTTGTCTCTTCATCGTAATAGATTTATTTTGTTACAAGCATTAAATAATGCAATCATTTACTTAATGTTTTTGTGTTCATGTGCATATTCATACGTTCTTCATCCTTACTATCAAAGAAAAATGAACAACGTTCAGTATCTTTTAGAAACAAATTTCTCAGCCTTAAGCTTGGAACAAAAGTATGAAATAAATAAGCCTGGTAGGACGCCGCCGCAGCTCGAGTTGTAGCAAGGGCAAATGAGCGGGGCTAAGACATTATGAAAATCTTTTAACGAAAATATGTATAAAGGGGGGAGGTGGGGTTGTGGGAAGACTGGGGCGCTATTCCCCGGCGCCACTCGCAGATGTGCGACAGAATGTCTCGTCGCGACGAACGGGGTTTGCTGGGAGGAGGGGGGGCGCCACTCTCAAGACTATTCCCGTTGGCACTGATCGAAGTGAACCACAGTCATCTGAAGCATCTGCTGCCCCTGCTACGTGGTGATTCAGCAGGTGTGAGGTGCGGGGCAATATTTATAAGCGTTACTGGTTGGAACGTCCAACACAGTAAACTTACTTTGAGGCAAATGTAAAGACATCGCACGTGTGTAGTGCCACTAATTCTAGCTCCTCCCTTTGTGTGACGTGCAATGTCCGAAAAATTAGCAAGTAACATTGCCCAAGGTGCATTCGCTTATTCTAATACACTTCGAATATGTAGTAGTCTAGGTCAAAAAACGAGTCCAGGTTTTTATGTGCAGATTTGGTGGACCAAGTGATGAAAATCTTCCAGAAGAAAAAAGGTATTTTTTATCGAAACAGAAGGATACATACAGGGAGGTCCTAAAATATATGTAAAAACAAAACGGCCAGTAGAGGGGACCGAAATAAGTGGATTTGGTATAGGAATGAGTGATCGGTAAAGACGCCTTGAGCCCGTAGAGATCTCTGAAGAGTGCGCCGTTTACAAGTTTTAATGGACGCACATAGAAAATGTTTCTTCGAGAGGTCTTACCTGAACTTCTGGACGATCTTCCACTACCTATTCGCAGACGAGTATGTTCCAGCACGAAGAAGCCGCAGTGCACTTCAGTCAAAACGTCAGGAATCACCTGGACGCTGTGTAAATGTTCAAATGTTTGTATAGCTTATGGGACTTAACTGCGTGGTCATCAGTCCCTAAACTTACGAACTACCTATGAACTAACTTATATTAACGACAGCACAAACATCCATGCCTGAGGTGGGGGATTCGAACCCCCTATGGGGAACGGCCTCGCGCATCGTAGCATAGCGTCACAATGCGCTCGGCCGCTCCGCCGCGGCTGGACGTTGTGTACGAACAGCAGTGGATAGGATCGGACGGACCAGATCATCCACTACCCTCTTCACCTGATTTAACCTGTGTGGATTTCTTCCTTTTGGGTCATATTAAAATTCTGGTGTTTCTGCATCATAAATGTTATCTATTTGTGTGTTAATTATTTTATTCTTTATATTGTTATTCAATGACCCATGTTTATATACGTTTTCCACCCATGTGATTGAACTTGTGTGTTCGTATAAATGTGGAAGGTTGCTTTTAATACTAACTGCCGCGCAATGGCATACAGTCGCCGTCTCGCGCTCTAGGCCTCGTTTTGCTGTAGTTAAGAACGCATGCCTTCGTTTGTAGTCTGCGTAGGCGTCTGCTGGCTGGCCAGAGACAAGCTTACTTGGCAAAATGGCAAGGTGGCCGTGTCGTACCAACCTAATCTTGGACGAAAGAGGTGACAGGAGACCTCTCTGGGAGCGGTTGAAGAGGGAATTGTATTCGCCAGGTAGCAAGGATTGGTAGGAGGCTCTGAACGCACTTTGCGTCACTTTTAGCGCGCTCTACATCCGGTGTGTGGCGGGGGAAGGTTTTTCCCGTGGTCTGAGAGTGACACTCTTGCTGCGACCGTGGAAATAAGTCCTTCGTCGAATCATGCTGAGGGGAAGGCATGCTGTTAGAATTTTGCTCTCTTTGTGATCAGGCAGTCTTGATTTTTCGGTGATAGTTTTCTTGATTTATTCTTTAGCTATGCGAGGCGAAGTATTTATTATGTTTGTTTGTTTGTAATAGTTTATGGGACTTAACTAAGGGGTCATCAGTCCCTAAACTTACAAACTACTTATCAACTAGCTTATCCTAAGGACGGCACAAATATCCATGCCCGAGGGGGATTCGAACCCCCGACCGTAGTGGCCGTGCATACCGTGACTGGAGCACCTCAGTCCCCTCGGCCACTGCGGCCGGCAAGTATTTCTTAATTTACAAAACTGGAGTAATACAGTGTGAATTTAGTATATGCATTTTCATTCCAGTGATGATTTTTTGTTCATATTTTCTCATGTTAGAATACACGTGTGTGGCCTATGGCCTTTATGCGAACTTGGTATGTTTGAATTTTCGTGCTATTATTAAATAACGTTTACATGTCGTGTCTGTACAAGTATGCCAAATATTTTCTCAGATTTTCTAGTTTCATTCCGTCTTTCCTGTCTTGTTTGACCGATTGCACCATGTGCATTCATTACGGTCTTTACTTCAGCTTTCAGCCATACGTTTATTAATACTACCTTTCTTCTATATGAGTTCTCACATGTGCTTTACTTGCCCATTCTAAATTAAATTCTGTTTGTAAATGCTATGAAATTCGGCGTGGTCGCACGCCCATGGTACTTAAGAATAGGGAGCCCCTGCCTCTCAAAACATGAGTTCGTTTAGTGTATAGAGTTCTTAAGCTCATGATCGAGACACCTACCATCTCGTCAATACGCCACTGACGCTTCGTTTCGCCACTGCTCTTAAGTGTTGCCATATTGTAATGTACCGCAAGAATTATGCGAATGTCTGTGAATGGGTTTGGGTTTATGAAAAGGAAAGCTACTATATGGATAATGCTGTACAATCATTTCTGTCAGTACAAAATGTGACGGGTGGGAAGGGTAATGTTGATACAAAGCAAAGCACTGGATACGATAAACAAATCATACGTGCATTATATCTAAAACAGCAGATGCTGAAGGAGACATTTGACAGAAACGAACGTCAAGAATTTCGCAAAGTTAGAAAAGGTGAACGTGAAATATCTGAGTTTGCAAGATAAGTCAGTGGAATATATACGATTGGTAGCACTGCGAAAAGCTCTTATGTCACTTTTTTTCCTTCTTATTGCTGGCCACACTTCATGTATACTGCGACTTCTGTGACGCACTTCGGTATTGCCATCATCAGACTTTTATCTCCATTATGATGTAGCCACACTTATCAAAATACACGCATTTAAGAAGTTGTTAAATACATATATTTGCAAAATATGTAGCTTCGTTTACGCTCGCTGTTTTGACAATGTATATGGAGAGTGCAATGGCGGCGATGCGGTCATAACAGGTGAAAGTGGTACTGAAGAAAGTCTCGACCAATGTAGTTGATCATCCTTTGTAGCAAAGGGAGTCATAAATCCCGTCTCCAGTGAAACGAAATAAAGGGCAATCGTTATCCACGCAGTAGTTACTAAACGTAAACAAAAGAACATGAACCGACTGGTTACGTACATGTACTCCCAAGTGTCTACTTTCCCAAAAATATTATCCTCTGATGAACAGTATTGTAAGCACAATCTTCTTCTTGAAGAACTAATTCATTACAACTATTTCTACACAATTTACTACTGGTCGCTACTTCGAAGGTGATTCCAGAAGTCCGCTGGAGCAGCCGGAATGGTTCCTCGGTATGGCATCAAACGATTTTCAGTGACTTCTTCCATAACGGGCTTCTTCGGAGTTGTCCAGGAGGGTATCGTTTGCTTGGTGGATGCGAGACTGTCTGGCGAGTCGCCTGGCTTGGCCAATCGCGAGCCGGCGTAGGAATACTTCGCTGGTTCTCAGCTATGCTGCGGCTCGTAAGAGAAGCTCGAAATTAGGCTGGAGAACACTTTGTTTATTAACAGTCGCGTGTTTGTCGATTTATAACGCCAGATAGCAATTGAATCGGCTGACTCACCGAGCTTGAGTTCATGGCGTGCTGCCTGGTTGTTTAATGTTGAAACTATCGTTTAATCAGACAACAAAAGTAGTTTATTTTAAAGTAACTAAATCGAAACCTGATCTGGTGTTAGTTGCAGCCCAAATAGTTATCATATATTGATGTTTAACAGTCAAGATCACAAAGTTATCAGATAACTTCATCAAAATTTAACTAAACACGTACATTGTTCATTAACACAGTAATTTGGTTTAATTACAGCCCTGATATTGATGTATATATTGTTAAATGAGAAAGAGTGCATTAAACTGATTATGTGCGCAACGGATCTTTTAACAAAAAAACTGTGACAAGTAACCTGCATGAAACACACACTTATCATATTCAAAAAATTTGGCTGTGAGAAAGATATTAAAAACACAAATCACTTTCATAGTGTTTGACTACGAGAATTTTATGCATATCAGTACCTGATTATCAAAATTCAGTATCATACTCAATTAACTGTGGCGTTGCATAACAATCATTTACTACGGTACCAATAACGAAATCTGTTCAACAAGATTACCAAAATCGATACTGCATTTTAAATCCACAAATAACTAATTATCATATAAAGGAAGTAGGTTAATCTTATAACTACGTAAATGAAACAGGAAAGGTCAACTTCGTTACTTATTATTAATAATCACCATTACATTACATAAATATATAACCTTTTCATAATTACATGAAATGCTATTACCTAAATTCAAGGGGTGGTACAACCTTTTTCACAATTATGTGAAAAGCAATATTTATATTTGCTGGCACTGCAGTCTCTGCTCTACATCGGAGCCAGATACACAACACAACTGCTCTCTAAGCGAGCTGAATCACAAATCTGACTCTCTGTCTCTCTGCACGAGCTACAATGCTATGTGATACATAACCTTTACCAAAGATGAAACTTCACAGATTTATGTACACATATCGATACACACAGTAGAAGCAATATTATACATTTTCTTGCAAGCAAGTAACTCGACACAAAATAGGAGGCACAATATTAGACATTTTCTAACAAATTCAGCAATATACATTTTCTATGAACACGTTTCAAGCTTACAGCACAAACAATTTTTCTAATTTTTTTTCTTTTTATTCATTTTTTGTGGGTCAACTGTAAGAAATGCGCTAATACGTTACTAGACATTTTTGTCAACCACAGGCTATATAATTCTCACATCTTTTCCTGTTTACATCCTGTACATCGTGAAACGGAACGGTCCAAAGACAGTCCCTTCGGGATGTCAGATATTTGTTTGACGTCTGAAGATTTCTGTCGCTCTAGATGGCCATACTGCGTTTTGTTAGCTATAAACTCTTCAGCCGAGTCACAAGGTTGGTATGATATTCCATTTGATCGCAATTTGTTCGAGGTACGTCCACGAAGTAAGTTCCATTTGGCTGTATAAAACAAACGTGTACAGATATAGAAAAAATATTTATTGTCTAAAAATCTACAACTTCAAACTACTTTTTCAACATAGCTTCCAAAACTTTGTAGCACTTGTCATAGCGTGGCACAAGTCTTTTATGCCTTCTTCATAGAAGGTTGCCGCCTATGTATTCATCCATGTAGTAACATGTTCTTCCAGCTCGTCATCATCGTTGAAGTGTTGACTACAAAGGACAGATTTTTAGGTGTGAGAAGAGATGAAAGTCACTGCGGTTGTGTTTAACCTTCTCTTCAATTGCGTTAACCAGTTCATCAGTAACCATAGACTGGCGTCCAGTTCGTTCTTCATGTGCATTTGATCACGTCCTTCATTGAACTGTCTCACCGCTCTTCCAACCATTGACTCACTCAGAACATTTTGTCCGTAAACCTCGCAGATTTGCTGACGAATTTCCCTTGGATTTAGCTTCTTTGCATTTAGAAAACGAATCACAGAACTGATTTCACACGCGGCGGCATTTTTATTTGCGAATGACATTATAAAGTAGCACTAGAAAGTACACGTCTACATCTACATAGATACTCTGCAAATCACATTTAAGTGCCTGGCAGAGAATTCATTAACCACTTTCATAACTTTTCTCTACCGTTTCATTCTCTAATAGCGCGCGGGAAGAAAGAACACCTAAATCGTTCCGTTTTCGATCTGATTTCTCTTATTTTATTGGGATGGTCATGTCTCCCTAAGTAGGTGGGTGCTAGCAAAATATTTTCACATTCAGAACTAAAAGTCGGTGATTGAAACTTCGCAAACAGATCACGCCGCAATGAATAACGTCTTTCTTTTAATGATTTCCACCCCAATTCGTGCAACATTTCCTTGTCGCTTTGCCCCCCGTAACGTGATAAAGTAAAACGAGCTGCCCTTCTCTGAACCTTCTCAATATCTTCCGTCAGTCCCACCTGGTGAGGGTCCCAGAAGGGGCAACAGTACTCCAGGAGAGGACGCACAAGTGTGATGTAGGCAGTCCCTTTGGTGGAGCTGGTGCATCTTCGAAGCGTTCTGCCAATGAAACGTAGCCTTTGATACGCCTTCCCCACGTCGGCAGCAGCGATCTGGAAATGGCGGACATATCTTCTCCTTGAGGCAGAGCAACTGCCGCGCATGCTCGGAGCTGCAATCGTAGCGCTGCCGCTTATAGAAATAGAAACGGAACTTACTGTGTGAACGACCCTCGTACAATGTCGCCCTTGCGAGGCGCTGAGGGTGAAGCGCAAGACGTCCTATTCCGAGACAAACACGACAACGAGTGCAGCAGGTGGATAGCCGTGTCGCTTGCCCTGCAGTTTCCGCGGTCGTTACGGTCAACTGTACAATACTACCTGGCTGCGACAACGCACCACTGTGCAAAGTGCACGATTAAGCCCTCCGCATCCCCCTCCCTGCCCTCTCATCCCCCCACCCAAATCACCTCACGTGTGCCACTGTGTCGGCAGGCGCTCCAGAGCAGCTCCCGTCGGGGGCGGAAAAGCAACAGCCGGGGCGAGAAAGCCCGCCTGCCGGGTCCTGACATCGGAAGATGGCTTACGGCCCCACCCATCTCCAAACTGAGCGCTAGGCCAGCACGCGCCACCCACCCCCGCGCCTGCCGCCACTTTGGGCTCATCTGTACGCGGGAGGGGCGCGCTTCCTCCTCGGGGGAAATTTAATATTACTGCGCCGGGCGAGCCGCGGCAGCCCGTTGCTGGGAATTAGCGGGGACGGGCGCTGCCTGCTGCCTGCTGTCTGTCTTTCTCTGCGACGGATAATCCCGCCACCTACCGCCAACTGCCTGCCGGCAGAGGCGCAGTTCCGAACAACTCCACGTTTCCAGCTCCGTACACCACGCGCCGACAAATATTATCCCCACTCTAACCGCGCTAGAATAGGCAGATGCAAATAATCCAGATTGTCCAATAGCTATAACCAACCTGAATAGGTACACCTGGGAAAAATATTACTACAGCAGAAAGGAGGGCGTTGATACTGATCTGACGACTGAATATTCAACATGGGGGTGTAATGTACCTGCTACAAACTGAAAACTTCCATAAGCTGATGCTAAATAAATGTTACTTCCACGCAGCAAGGTTTCAATTACAAAATTATTAAGTTCAACACATTACCAGATTGTCGTAGGTTGGGTGTATCTTGTAGAATCTGCTTCGCTTGTAAAGTTCTCCACGTGCCTAAAATTCGGGTTAAGTTTGCGTGCTGGGTGATATCTTACAGACCTACATCTCTTAATGTGAACTCAAAACACAAGTCGCACTTTTCATAAAACTATATTCAATAATACATTACATTGTTGAAATCGATTTGCATACTGACATACATAGTGACTGCCCAATGACAGCCTTAATAATGACGCCCCGAGTCTCTCTGCTCGGATCCTTATATACTATTTTGACATGTGACGAGAATACATATTATTGTTAGAACCAGGAAGTTATACATTTATCATTAACAACGGATTTGTTACAAGATATACTTAATATTGGTAAGTAGAGCATTAAATGTTTTTTTTTTCTTTTAAATACGATCACTTTGATAAGAATTGCCACAATTAAGCAATATCACATGTATTAGAACAATGGAATTCTTAAAGACGTTAATAACATGAGAATTATGTTATGAATATAATTCCTAACATGTACAGATTTACGTTTTTGCAAGCTTAACTATTAACAGTTTCTTTTAGTTCTATAAACATCATAGTTTCCAAGTAATGCTTAAAAGCTGACAATGTGGTCATGTTGGTTTCAGATTAAATCTTCGGAATTCACCTAATAAATTATTGCCAGTATTACATTAATGCATCAGATGGCATTTTAAGTCAATGTACTGAGTTTCATGAGAATCTAATATCATTTAATATGTTTTTTGTTACTATCTGTTAATTCTACATATGCTTACTTTACATTCCGGAATACAGCTTTAATATGCAATAACTCTGCTTTCTACCAATGGATGAACATTAACTGAGTAGTTATTAGTTTCTAGGGATTCTCTTACAAGAGTTACAAGTGGTATTAGTGTTGCCTACATGCAAATGTACATGTTTTAGGTGTTTCCCTAAGTGGTCTGTTACGTCTCAGAGGATAATACAATGGTCAAAACAATTAGGGGATCTTCAGCTGTGGACTGACCGAGCGGTCTATGGCACCTTGCTGCGGAGCGCGCGGTTGCTTGCGATCAGAGGTTCGAGTCCTCCTTTGGGCTTGGGGGTGTGTGGTGGCCTTATGTAAATTTTAGTTTAAGTAGTTTGTAAGCTTAGGGACTAATAACCAAAGAAGTTAAGTACAATAGATATACAAAATAAGTATCGAGGTTCTGAAATATTGTCATCGGTAGAATGAACTAAAATAAAAAAGTTCAAATGTTTGTTAAGCTTAAGGGACTTAACTACGGGGTCATCAGTCCCTAAACTTACAAACTACTTATGAACTACCTACAACTAAGGACGGCACAAATATCCATGCCCGAGGGGGGGATTCGAACCCCCGACCGTAGTGGCCGTGCAGACCGTGACTGAAGCGCCTTAGTCCCCTCGGCCACCGCGGCCGGCGAACTAAAATATTTCGACGTCTTTTTGTCGAAGGAGAGTGGAGACAACAACATTATGGTAACCGATATACTCTAGAGGTGGTTGGTGTTGACTTGTATTTGCCCTACAAAACTAATTACACAAGCTGTCGTCCCAACAATCCCCGCCAGCCCCCACCTCCTCGCTTCGTCAATGATTATTCCCGAGCAGACTGGGATGCCTTCCGCCTTTCCCTCATCCAACATGTAGAAAGCCATACCCTTCTCCTTCATTCCCCTGCCGACATAGACCATGCCTCCTCCTTCCTCCAACAGACCTTGTCTGACGCCAACCGATCCCACGTTTCCACGAAACCATACACGCGTACCAACCTCAAACATCAACACACCCATCACTGCACACAATCTATAGCTGACACTCTACACAAAACTAAACACAGCTTCAGGCCATGACCTTATCACCTATCGCCACCTCTGTAAATGCCTCCATCCTTTCCTCCCCACCCTAGCCACCACCTCACCATCATTCAAACCTACGCTCTTCCCTTCAACCTTGTCCAGGTCATTGCCTCCTTCCTCTCCAACCACCCTACCTATGTTACCATCCACAACACCGACTCCCATCTTTTCGATCCCTCTGCTGGCGTACCACAAGTTTCCATCATTTCTCCCCTCCATCTCCTATATACCACAGATATGCCCAAGCCTGCCGTCTCCTATACACCTCTTCCAATATCTTGATGACACCGATTTCCTTGTCTTAGCTCCCACCCTCGCCTGTTCCAACCATCTTCTCCGAGAACACCTTGATCTTTTCACCATTTGGTGCAACCAGTAGCACCTATCTATTTTTTCAAGGCAGTCACTCACATCACCAAGAATTTCAGTATGGATATTGGAGGATAATGTTTAATAAAATAGCAAGTTAATCCAATTACCACTATACAAATTAAGTACAGACGGATTCGGTAGAATTTGGACGTACGTAATTTACGGTGGTAAATAGCTAATAAACAGAATCATACTTTCGATTTTTTTTATTTAATAAGAAAGTCTTAGCGGAAACTAACTACACATGAAATTCGTATCAGGAATTTAGTCTACATCACAAACAGCATGACTTCGTTTTACGTCACAACTTCTGTAATACTGAATTACATTTATTCCTTCTTTCATTACCAGGTGGCCTACTTAAGAAAACTTTCTCACCATGTAAAAACGCATATATCTTCTATTAGTTATTTTCGAAATAAGTAGCTGTGAGAAAAATTAAAAACAGATAAATTACAGGCATTATGATTCTTTTTCTCATAAAGACTCAGCACGTGACGTGGCACAGGCCATAATACGACATATTAAAAAATGTTCAAATGTTTTTAAATCTATCGAACCAAACTGCGAGGTCATCAGTCCGTAGCTTACCAACTACTTAAACTAAGGTAAACTAACACAAGAACAACACATACACCCATGCCAAAGGGAAAACTCTAACCTCCGACGGCGAGCAACCGTGCGCTCCACAAAGAGACGCCTTAGACCGCCCGGCTACACCACTGCGGCTGGGACACATTCAACTGAAATTTTCTGATGTAACTAATTTCAAACACAGTTCCGATTTAGAGTAGAAGAAAATATGATGTGTTCTTAACGTTCTTAACATTTCATTCGCTTAATGTCCTCGCCTAACTTCATTAACAAAACGTCAATAACAAAAACGTTTTGATCATGCCGAAAATTCAGTAACATGATCTACAAATTGGTTTTCATGAACTGTCTGCGTAATTATCGTCTTAATAATCTGCCGCCACAAATAAAAGAGTATTAAATTTCTTCAGTAATACATGGATGAAAGTTCCATGTATATACAGGAACCGTTTAGCTTGTCTGAGCTACATGAATGAAATGTGAGACGCCGTATTAGTTAGATGGTAACAAACCAACTGTGTTCCATGCCACCACGTCTTTTTGTCAATCCAAAAGTAATTTTGAACAGCCTATACGCTTCGTATTCTCTTCGGGTCTGCTGTCGGATCTTGAAATGTTGCTGACTCAATATTTCAGCGATCCAGCTGTTCACCATCTTCGGGATAAATCATTCCCGGAAGGTCGTGAAGAGCGGCATAGATCTCTGACTTCAACTGTTTATTAGAGGGTCTTATCATTCAACATTTGCATAATCCTAAGAAAATTTAATATCCAAAGTGTGTTCCGTTCCCCAACGAAGTGAAGGCACTTCTGCGATCCTTTAGTGATGACCTGAGACTTGCAATACCGGGTGTATAGAATTCCATCGAGTGTGGGAAGACTTAAATCTCCATGTCGATCCGCACATTTCAGGATAGATGTGTAGAACACTGCCGTAACATGAGGCTCCCACAACCCGAAAAATCAATGGCGGCATAACACTGTTTAAACGTGGGATATAGGATAATGTTTGACGAGACTTTTATAGCGGCCGTTACTTCAGGGCTTGAGACAGGGGTTTCGCGCTTATCAGGATGAGGAACACGGTTTTATGTCACATGAAAACATTGTTCTTTTATGCAACCCACTAGAGTATTGGAAGACAACCTGTGAGTGATATGTATTTCGGGCACCGCTGCCCCGCCTCCGGCGGCGCCGGAAGACCTACACATGAGCAGTACCTATGGCGAGCTGCGCATGCGTCATACACCACACGCAGGCTTATATAGGCCGGCGAATTTCTACTGTCGGCATCAGTCATCAGGGGGCTCAACAAAAGTACTTTCTCCTGATGATGGCGAACAGTTGGATTTCTGGAACACTGAGTCAGCTAAGCTTGATTTCAACATCTGGCAGCAGACCCGATGAAACTGCGAAAAATTATTACGCCGGGAGAGCCTAGGCAACTACAGCCTATACGCTTGTCATTTCGGTGTTGAGTACTGTTGCGCGGAAACATCAGTTAGGATTGACGCATGTGACTGAAAAAAGGGCAGCTCGTTTTGTGCTATAGATACACAGGGTGAGGGGGCAGGGGGAGGAAGAGGGTCACGGAAATGGTACAATACATGGGTTGGAACTTAAATTGTGGCAACTAGTAATTCAGAACCGATTAAAAAGCGTTACATGTTCACTCCTGTTACTGTCCTACAAAGTAGTCACCAGGATTGTGTTAAACCAGTTGCCAGCGATGTGCAAGGAGTAGTATACCGTTGGCAGAACCTGTTGGGTTCATGGTGCGAATGGAGCGTTCTACTGCCTGTCGAATCTGTGGAACAGTTCTGCTACGAAATGGTTCCTTCATCTTCGGAATCAAATAAAAGTCACAAGGACCTAAGGCTGGGAAATATGGTGGATGATACCGTACTTCCCAGCCCTATCGACCGAACAGAGGAGCCACGACATCAGCTGTATGCGCCCGCGCATTGTCGTGCAAAACTATGGGTGGCTTGCGCAGAAAGTGTTGCCGCTTCTTTCGCAAAGCTGGACGCAAATGATGCTGCAAAAACGAACAGCGATGCTGTTGATTAACAGTCTTCCGTGGAGGAACCTAATGCGTAAAGATGAGACAACGACAGTCGTAGGCCTACAAGAGAGTCACCATATTTTTCACCTTCCGCGGCGACCTATAATGACGCCATTCGTCGGATTGGCGATTGAGTTTTGATTCGTACCGTGTGGCCCATGCCTCCTTCGCTGAAGGATTTCAACCAACTTGGCCATGCTCTGTACAGCTCTGCCAATTCCCCGCACGCCTCTTGAAGACCTTGAAGACATTGTCGTGCTGTACGACCTCAGGCACATACAATTTTAATCCAGCACCGTTGTTCCTGTTTCGAAAACACAGTGACGTTACGTTAGACCGCTCGCTCAAAGTGACTGCGTTTCCCTCGACTGCATTCCGGTGACGTGGGACGGGCGAGTCCATTTGCTCGGAGATCATTGAATCAGCGGTCATTGAATTTGAATTGTGCCTCCACAGCAGTTTTGCCACTGTTGAAGTTGCCACACCCGTAGTTGGAATGAGAATCATTACAATAACGCCATTTATCGTTGTGACGAGATCAGCTAAAGAAATTTCGATGTCCGTCTTTCTCTTCCCTATGCGGAAGTATACTTTTCATTCCAGCCAACAGAGAGAGAAATAATCTAAACGACAAATTTATTTACGCGTGTTATTCAATAATGTAGCGGTAGATGAAAGGTATGTAAGTACGCGGAACTAAAACTTTTAGAGTTTCCATGTAGTTGGAGACGTATACATACAGGTGTTACAAAAAAGGTACGGCCAAACTTTCAGGAAACATTCCTCACACACAAAGAAAGAAAATCTGTTATGTGGACATGTGTCCTAAAACGCGTAATTTCCACGTTAGAGCTAATTTTATTACTTCTCTTCAAATCACATTAATCATGGAATGGGAACACACAGCAACAGAATGTACCATCGTGACTTGAAACACTATGTTACAGGAAATGTTCAAAATGTCCTCCGTTAGCGAGGATACATGCATCTACCCTCCGTCATATGGAATCCCTGATGAACCGATGCAGCCCTGGAGAATGGCGTATTGTATCACAGATGCCCACAGTACGAGCACGAAGAGTCTCTACATTTGGTACCGGGGTTGCGTAGACAAGAGCTTTCAAATGCCCCCATAAATGAGTCAAGAGGGTTGAGGTCAGGAGAGCGTGGAGGCCATGGAATTGGCCCGCCTCTACCAATCCATCGGTCACCGTATCTGTTGTTGAGAAGCGTACGAACACGTAGACTGAAATGTGCAGGAGCTCCGTCGTGCATGAACCACATGTTGTGTCGTACTTGTAAAGGCAGCACAGGTAGAGAATTCCGCATGAAATCATAATAACGTGCTCCAGTGAGCGTAGGTGGAAGAACATGAACACAAGCACTGAAGTCAACATTACCTTCCTTCAATTGGGCCAACTGGCGGTGAATCGAGGAAGTACAGTACATACTAACGAAACATTTAGGTATTTTGAGAATTGTCTGCACGAACTATTTCAATTTACATTTAAAGAGAAATACTAAAATGAGCTCTAACATGGAAATTAAGCGTTTCCTGACACATGTCCACGTAACATATTTTCTTTCTTTGTGTGTGAGGAATGTTTCCTGAAAGTTTCGCCGTACGTTTTTTGTAACACCCTGTACTCGGCCAACGTCAGATTTCTTCTACTGCAAGTTGATATTAAGATACGACCTGTGTCTTTCAGTTACTAGGCAAGGTTCTTGTCCTAGTTATGTAAGTAGATAGTAGTTGAAAAATGAGGGAGAGGGGTGCTGGTTATGCTGCTGCACAGCAACATCACCAGTATCAGCGACTAGCTAAGGCAGTGGAAAGAGTTCTGGAAATAGGTGCCAACCCCACCCTTTGGCCAATGGCCCTCCCCCCATACACACACCCAAAATAGTAGGTCCTGTTTTGCCATTTAATAGTGAAATTAAATATCTTTTATTTCACGTTTTGTAAATTGTTTTATGAAGCCCCCAAGGCTGGTGAAAAACTCTAATTTTTTTCCACCCCCCCCACCCGTCCCCCCCCTTCCCCCCTCCAGAAATTTCAATGACGAGCTTTGCGTCACAACCTACCCACCCTGTGGGCTCCTCTGGTTCTGGTTCTGGAAAAGGCAAGACGCGTTCGTGGCAGTGCGCGCTACTCGTGACGGAATGCGGGTCTGGAGGGCGCCGCTGTGACCCGCATTTCCTCAAATAATATGTGCCACCGCGCTCTCAGATGGAAGCCAGTGGAGGGCTGGAGGGCCGGGGCGCGCACCGCAATAAGTCCGCCAGCTGGGGCGCGGAACGCCTGGCATGCGGCGGCAGCCAGCGACGCCAGAACCACCGAGCCCGGCCGCCTTATGACGTCTGCCGAGGGCGGCGGCCGGCACACCTCTCCACAACTACCTGCCAGCAACAGCTTAACCCTTAAATGCATCATTATTTTAATTTCCAAAAGAAGTTATTTCTGTTTTGTAAGCCGTACAAACAAAGGGGAAAATAGTAAAAAATTCCTCCTCTTTTTTTAAATTCGTTTCGGCCTACTAGGGACCACGAGGCTCGTCTTAACTCTCAGCTAGGGTCTTCTGCTTTTTCTTTGCCCAGTACGCCTTCATCTTCTGGCTGTGAGCCTGCTTCCTCTCATCCGTCCATTTACGTCTGGTGGTGCCTGTACACTTCTTGATTGTGAGAGATAGTGGGAAGACTCCACGTAGAATGGCCTGACGGTATTGAGTTCGGTTTTCGGTTATCTGTAATGGGATCTGCAATTCCTCGAAGTCTGATCTAACAGAGGTGAACCGCTTAGCTTTGGACGCGTTTCCCCTGCTTGTCAATGTGAGGATCTTCTTGGTTAGCCTTGAGTGATTCAGGCGAGCCATGTGCCCGTAGAAGGTCAGTCGCCTTTTCCTCATACATGTGACTATGTCTTCCCGGTGTTCATACAGCTCGTTATTGTGCCTTATTCTGTAAGTACCGTCTTCCTCTCTTATGGGTCCTAATATTCTCCTCAGGATCTTCCTCTCTTTGAGTTCTAGTTTCCTGAGTGGGCGCTTTCGATTCATCAAGACGCACTAGGAGGCATAGAGGGTCTTACTACTGAGTTGTAGTGCTTCAGTTTTAAGTTCTTGGATAGGTACTTGGAGGTATAGATATTCTTACATGAATGATAGGCTCTCTCTAACTTGGTGCACCTGGCGTCTATGGCCAAGGTTTCGCTCTCAGTTGCTGAAATCCATTCTCCCAAGTACTTGACTGCAGGAACTTTACAAATATCAATGTTTCCTAGTGGGATTGTAGAAGAAGCCTGCTTGATATTTGTGATGAACTCTGTCTTCTGTATGTTTTCAAACCGGTTTTTACTGCGACATTGTAGAGGCTCTGTAGTTGATGAGTAGCCTCCTCCATGCTATTGGACAATAAGGTGAGATCATCAGCAAAGGCTAGACATGGTACATTGAGGTTATCTTTCTTGTAACCAAGCTTCAGTCCAGCTTCTGGTGACAATGTGGAAGTCCATCCTCTGATGATTTTTTCCAGAACACAGTTGAAGAGGATGCACGAGAGGCCATCCCCCTGCCTGACTCCCGTCTGGATGGGAAGCTCGCTGAGAGTTCACCCCTAAACTTGACTTTGAAGGTGGTGTTATACATGGTAGCCCGGACCAGTCTGGTAGTCTTCTCTTTTTGTTTTTTATTTTTTTGTTAAGCACATATGCAACACACGGAAACTTGTTACATAATTTTCATAGTTAGATAGTATAAACAAAGTTTTGTGCTTATTATGGTTTTTAATATTTCTCTCAATTGGTGTGATTTTTTTTCTTCCTTCCATAATTGGTTCCTTATATGGAAATCAAAACGTCAAAATCTGCAATAGCTGGCGTTTTCTCCAAACACAAGCGGAGATTTGAACAGAAGTTCAAACTGCAGCTAACCTCGACACAACAAACACCACAGACACCTTTCTATAAACTCTACTGGATCTGTTAACCACGTATTAGTCCACAAAATTCCCACTAGATGCGGACAAAACAATATTACAATCGATGTTGCATATATGCAAAACCATGCATTTAAGGGTTAACACCCTACAACACAAAGCGTTTAGAGTGTGTCTAGGTGCCACGAAGTCAACCTCAACTATTTCAGTACTTGTAAAAAGTAACGAACCACCTCTACACTTACGACACAAATATTTGAGAGTAACATTTCTAATGAAGAGGGCGCAAATTTCAGAAGACGTCTTATAATCTAGTGGTAACACCCTGCTCTCGGATTCGGGAGGACGGTGGTTCAAATTCACCTCCGGCTATCCAGATTTAGGTTTTCTGTGATTTCCCTAAATCGCCGCAGGCAAATGCTGGGATGGTTCCTTTTCAAGGGCACAGCCAATTTCGTTCCCTAACCTTAACCAAAACTCCGAGCGTTAACCTCCGTCTCTAATGAAAAAGCTGTAGACGGGACGTTAAACCGTAAACGTCCTTCCTTCCTTCTTATAATCTCACATACAGCAACGTCCTGTCATATGATAACCAGCTCTTTATTGACTGTGTAAGAATCTGACTCCACTTGCAAGGGAATATCTAGAAATAGCGACGAACATCCGATTAGCCATCTTAATTCCACGACTGCTCACGTCTGATCGAAGATACTTATGTAGTTTCTTTGAACATCTACATCTACGTGGGATACACTTAAAATCACGTTTAAGTGCCTGGCAGAGGGTTCATAGAACCACCTACACACTATTTATGTCCCATTCCATTCTCGAATAGCTCGCGGAGAGAAAGGACACCCGAATCTCTCCGTTCGAGCTCTGATTCCTCGTATTATATTCTGATGATCTTTTCTACGTACGTAAGTGGGAGTCAACAACATATTTTCGCAATAGGAGGCGAATGTTAGCGTTTGGGGTTTCGTAAGTACCCCACTCTGCAGCGATAAGCGCCGTTGTTGTAATGATTCGCATCCCAGATCCTGTATCATTTCCGTAACGCTGTCTCCACTGTACATCTGTTTGTATAGCATATGGGACTTAAATACGGGATCATCAGTCCCTGAACTTACAAACTACTAATGAACTAGCTAACACTAAGGACGGCACAAATTACATGCCCGAGGGGGGATTCCAACTCCCGACCGTAGTTACCGATCAGACCGTGACTGGCGCGCCTCAGCCCCTTCGGCCATCTGCACTGTAACATAACAATACAGAATGAGCTGTCCTTCTGACTCTTTCGATGTTCTCCGTCAAACCAACCTGATAAGAATCCCACACTGGGCAGCAGTACAAAAAGCGACGGACAAGCGTAGTGTATGCAGTTTCTTTAGTCGTTCTGTTACATCTTTTAAGGGTTCTGCCAATAATACGAAGTCTCTGTTCGCCTTTACCACGACATTATCTACGTGTTCTTTCCAATTTAAGTCTGAAGTAATAGTAATTCCTAGGTATTTAGTAGAGTTTACGGCCTTCACATTTGATTGATTTATCTTGTAACCAAAGTTTAACGGATTTCTTTTCGTACTCATATGGACGACTTCACACTTCTCATTATTCAGAGTCAATTCTCAATTTTTACAACATGTTGATATCTTATTTAGATCGTTCTGCAGTTGGTTCCGATCTTCGGATGATTTTACGATGCGGTAAATGACGTCGTCTGCAAACAACCTAAGAGAGCTGCATAGATTCTCTCCCAAATCGTTTATGTGTATAAGAAACAGCAGAGGACCAATAAAACTACCCTGTGGAACGCCCGATATCACCTCTGTTTTAGTCGATGCCTTAACATCGATTACTACAAACTGTGTCCTCTTTAACAGAAAATCCCCTATCGCGTCGCAAATTTGGGACGATATTCCATAACCACGCAACTTGATTTAAAAGCCATTTGTGAGGTACGGTGTCAAAAGCCACACGTGATATGTGATCTCTCAGAATCCTCAATTCTGGAAAATTACGCATTGCCTTACAATTCCGGAGGAACAAATTGACATCTTCTTGGACTCTAAATCTGCGCTCATATATATATATATATATATATATATATATATATATATATATATATATATATATATATATATAATGTCTAGGGGATAAAAGCCACCCACTAGCCTAAGAGATAATTGCACACATAAATCACTTAGAAAGAAATGGACACCTGTCTGCATGTGTTGGATTGAAGCACACAACAACGTTCTGGGGAAGAGATCGCTGACATACTTGCCAAGGAAGCAGGTTCCACTGGTATGGAAGAATACTCAGTTTCCAGCGGAGGATCTTTTATCAGATTACAGAAGGAAAATTCGGACTGTATGGCAGCCCTTCTCTCATCTTTATTAACTGAGAGAACCATGCAAAGCGAGCTATCACTACCTACATTCAGACAGCCATTAGATCCTCGCACATCGACTTAAAAGTAAAACAAGTACACATTCTCACAGTGACAGTGGCGTAGCAGAGAAGCCGTATTTATTGCCACATTCATAACCACAATAATAAATTATTAAAATAACAAAATACTAGCAATATTAACTAACATATCAGAAACTAATATTTTAAAACATGAAATAAAATTCTATTCCTCATGCATTGAAAAGAGTGTGTTCTAATTTAACAAAATGCAAATCTAGCGACATCAATTAAATTACAATTTTATAAAAAATATATGGAAGACAACAGACGATCATCTTTCAATTTTCAAATGTTTGTAAAGTTTATAGGACTTAAATGCGGGGTCATCAGTCGCTAAACTTACAAACTACTTATAAACTAGCTTATACTAAAGATGGCACTAACATCCATGCCCGAGGGGGGGGATTCGAACCCCCGATGGGGAACTTTACTTACAGACTTCGCCCTATTCCTACAGTTTTATTCCGATATTAAAAGTAATTTTGCACACTTGACCATCGAAATAATAGGGTACAACAAACCTTTACTATTAGAAAGTTCGTTCATGTATGATTCTTTCATGAAGAGGGTTTTATAAACCGGAAGTCAGAGTATGGTGCAAGGCGAAGTGTACCTAGCCATAAAATTCGACAATGTTTCTACAAACACCATGAAAGTCGACGGATGTATCAGAGTTTTCACAGCTATGGCAGGGGAAAATGAACTGAAGAGGCGGAATGAACGGAGTGAGGAAATGGAGATGTACATCTGTATACTTACTCCGCAATCTACGCAAAGGTGCATGGCAGAAGGTACTCAGTACCACTACTCGTTACTTGCTTTCTAGTTCCACTCCCATACAGAGAAGGGCAAAATGAATGCTTGTATGGCTCTATACGAGCCCTGATCTCATATTTGTGTTCTTTAAGCGAAATGTAGGTTGGCGGAACTAGAATCGTCCTGCTGTCCGCCTCGACTTCCGGCCCTCTAAGTTTCTTCAGCAGTGCTTCTCGAAAAGAACCTCGCCTTCCCGAAGCATTTGAGTAACACTCGCGCATTAATCGAAGTTACCAGTTACAAACCTAGCCGCCCGCCGCTGAAGTGCTACTATATCTTCCTTTAAACCGATCTGGTGGAGATCCCAAACACTCGAGAAATACTCAAGACGTGGTCGTACAAGCGTTTTATATGCGGTCTCCTCTACAGACGAATCACACCTTCCCATAATCTCTTCCAATAAACCGAAGTCGACCATTCGTCTTCCCCACGACTGTCTTTGTGTGTTCGTTGCATTTCATATTGTTGTGCATCGTTACCCCTAGATATTTAACTTACGTAAATCTGTCAAGGAGCACACTACTAACGCTGTAATCGAACATTACGGGATTTATTCTAGTAATCATCTGCACCACCTTACACTTTTCTTCATTTAGCGCTAAGTTGCCATTCCTCGCATCTCCTAGAAATTTGGTCCAAGTCACCTTGCATCGTAATACAGTCATTCGACACTTTCTTGTGAACCACAGCATCATCAGTAAACAGCCGCAGCTGGAGGCAGCAAGGCACGTAAGAGATGGTTCGAGAGAGGGGAACGAGGAGATAAGCGGAGAGATAGGAGAGGAAGAGATGGACAGAGAGAGAAAGAGAGAGAGAGAGAGAGAGAGAGAGAGAGAGAGAGAGAGAGAGAGAGATGAGCGAGAAGGAAGGACACTTACTATTTAACGCTGCAGGCAGCGTGTTCATTACCCTTTCTCGGGTAGAAACCAGGAAGGAAATCGGTTTTAACCTTTTAAAGGAAAAATCCAGGCATTTGCATGGCGTGATTTAGGGAAATCACAGAAAATCTAAATCCTGATGTCTGGAGGTGAGTCTAGTGTGTTACCACTGCGCCAAGTCGCTCGGTGGAGAGAGAGAGAGAGAGAGAGAGAGAGAGAGAGGATGATAGGGGAGACGCGAGACTATGTACAAAATAAATACCCAGGCAACGCTGGGTTTTCAACTAAAATATTAAAAATCGGGTAATTTTCTAGGAGCCGTGTACATCGTATGAAACGGCAGTGAGATTGAAATATAGAACGGCGCTTCATATAGACACAATAGGTATAAAAAAAAGCGAGTGTTACTATTTTTACGAGTATGTCACGATTTTAAAGTATGTGGTTAGGCAGTAACCTAAGTGTACATCATAACTTGTGAGTGAACGAGCTGTACTCTTAGCTTCCTGCTAACCACATACTTTAAAATCGTGACATATTCGTAAAAATCGTAACATTCGATTTTTCGTTACCTACAGTTTGTTTTAATTACACGACTTTGGGTAAAAAGTCTGTTTTCATTGACAAAGAATATGAGTTGTTTATTAAGTAAATGCGGTCAATTTACATTGTGTGATACAAACTGTTACACCACTGTAATGACTGGACCTGATATTTTTTCCGATCCACAATCTCGTCGCAACTTTTCTTAGCCAAGAAATTTCATACAATTATCACATCAAGAAACAATATCGTTAGGCCTGTTAGCTACGCAAATAAGCTGTTCCGCCATCTTAGTTTCCCGTTACTGCCAGCGGAGTGAATGTCGAACGTGCGATATACAGCGTGAGTCATAAACGAGGAAATATATTTCGTGCAAATTGTCACATACTGAGCTACAAACATAAATATCGCTTTCTGCATGTTCCTGTGTCAATAAATGACGGTGCAATTGAATTGTAAAAATCTGAAAATATGATGTGGACTTCTGGGTGTTACTATGCGCCGACATTGGCCAAGGGTTACATATCGGCAACAGGGCACAAGCTACTTTCACTATGACAACTAGCCACGATACGTAATACCGGTCAGCTGAAACAATAGGAGATACTTATGAGCGCTGTCTTTGCTCGAAGTGTCTCGCAGACTGTCGCCTGACGCCGCATGCCTCGCCTTCTTCTGAGCGGCTAGACTACCTACAACACTCACACGTTGTGCCCTGTTGCCGATCTGTCCCCTTGGCCAATGTCAGCACCCAGTTACACCCAAAAGTCCACTTCACATTTCCAGATTTTCACCACTAAATTGCACTGTCATTTATTGACATAGGAACATGCAGAAAGCGAATTTATGTTTGTAGCTCAGTGTGTGACAATTTGCACGAAATATTTTTCCTCATTTATAACTTATCCTGTATATCGATTGCACTACTGTTTCACTTGTATGGATCGGCACTCCTCCCTTAGCAACATGGTATGGAAATTAATTTTTTTTTTTTTTTTAAATTCCAAATCCTTAGCTTTTCCCTCCGACTTCAACCATTGCCCGACAAACCGCTGACTTTACATTCGGTCCCCCGGTCGCCACAATGCACGGCTGTCGTGGGGAGGCCGACTCCTGCCACTCAGCAGTGTATCGTGGCCAGTCAGGAGCGACCACGTTCCGTCCCGTGGGCCGGACATCAGGCCTCGCGGCGCCGACGATCCGGGCCGCCGCTCTCTTCCAAGTAAGCCGCCACCGCGTTCGGACGCCCTTTCCTGCCTTCTCCACTCCTTCCCCCCCCCCCCCTCCTCTTCTACACCGCCATGTTGCTCCGTGAATTCCGCCAATCCTTCGTAGGCCCCATTTCCTGTAACTGTTAGCTTCCGTAATAAACCTTCAAGTGTGCCAGTAAAACTGAATTTCTCATTTAGCCGCCCAATCTAGCCCACAACATCCGCTCAGCCACTCCTGACTATCGACACCCGGTACGCCGCGGTGGAGTAGCCGAGCGGTCTAAAGCGTCTCGCTGCGGAGCGCGCGGTTGCTCGCCGTGGAGGTTCGAGTCCTCCCTGGGGCATGGGTGTGTGTGTGTGTGTGTGTGTGTTGTCCTTACGTTAGTTTACCTAGGTTTAAGTAGTTTCTAAGCTACGGACTGATGACCACGCAGTTTGGTCCGATAGATTTACATACATTATTGATAGATCTGAAGCATTGAATTAAAATTTGTGGTGCGGCCGGGAATCGAACCCGGACCTCCATGCTTACTAGCCAGAAGTCTTAGCCGTTAGACTACCACACCATTAACGATTAAGGCGCCTTGGAATAGTCTAAATACGATTTCCCTCCACGTCACAAACTTTAATTCAGCTTCTCTGTTCCAAAGATAATTGCCACTACTGCCAAGGCTCTCCATGTAGCGGAATAGCACCTCGGCAATGGACATGGAGGAACAATCCTGTTAAGGTGATATAAATATCAATTAATATAAATAGACAATCCCAGAGACGGATTTACGTCTCAAATATGTCAAACACATTATTTTATTTCAATTCAATTGTTTATTTTAATTCAGTGCTTCAGATCTATCAATAAATCCGTCTCTGGGATTGTTTATTTATATTAATTGAGATTTACATACATTTGAACATTTTACACCTGGTACACACTTGATGTATGTGGCTCCAAGGAAATTACCAAAAATCGGTAGCTGAATTGTCGTGTTCACGCATTAATACAATACTGGAGGCACAACTGCAGTCTTTTCTCGACTGTAACAGGAAATGGGAGAGTGGGACAGCCGCGGTGGAGTAGCCGAGCGGTCTAAAGCGTCTCGCTGCGGAGCGGGCGGTTGCTCGCCGTGGAGGTTCGAGCCCTCCCTGGGGCATGGGTGTGTGTGTTGTCCTTAGGTTAGTTTACCTAGGTTTAAGTAGTTTGTAAGCTACGGACTGATGACCACGGAATTTGGTCCGTTAGATTTACAAACATTTGAACATTTTTACACCTGGTACACTCTTGATGTATGTGGCTCCAAGGAAATTACCAATATATCGGTAGTTCAATTGTCGTGTTCCCGCATTAATACAATGATGGAGGCACACCTGCAGTCTTTTCTCGACTGTAACAGGGAATGGGAGAGTGGGACAGAGAGCAGGCTCCGCCACACACCTTGAGACGGCGGCAGATGTAGATGTCCGGGCAGTTTACACTGTGCCCGGAAGCGGCGTCAGGTGGTCCGCCCTGGGGAGCGCCTGGCAGCGCGCGCTGTTTATCTTGGCCGGCGCGGCGGCCGCCAAGTTTGCATCCCCTGGCCAAGTCCTCCGGGAGCCGCGGCGCCCCCACTTGCCAAGTGGGCTGCAGCAGCAGCCGCCCCGCGCTATCGGGCGTCCGCATCGCCCCAGAACTCGCCGGCCCTTTCACACGCCATCAGGCGCAGCCCCCGCAGGCGGCCGCGCTCATATCTCTTGCTTCCGACTTGGCTTTAGAGTCCGCTGACCGGAACAGGCACAGGTATCCCCTCTACGAGTGAGTGGCACTACTAATCTTGCGTAGTTCGCGAACGAACTAGTTCGTAAGAGCGCTCCCACAGGCGAACTTCGCGGACTAGTTCGCAGATCCCTCGCCTAGTATTTCGTCCGCTCCTTTTCCGAAGACTGACGGGTAACAGCGAGAGGACGCGAGAGCAGGTGACCGGAACAGGCGCAGGTATTCCCTCTACGAGTGAGTGGCACTACTAGTCTTGTCTAGTTCGCGAACGAACTAGTTCGGAAGAGCGCTCCCACAGGCGAACTAAGCGAACTAGTTTGCAGATCCCTCGCCTAGTATTTCGTCCGCTCCTTTTCCGAAGACTGACGGGTAACAGCGAGAGGACGCGAGAGCAGCTGACCGGAACAGGCGCAGGTATTCCCTCTACAACTGAGTGGCAGTACTAGTCTTGTGTAGTTCGCGAACGAACTAGTTCCGAAGAGCGCTCCCACAGGCGAACTACGCGGACTAGTTCGCAGATCCGTCGCCTAGTATTTCGTCCGCTCCTTTTACGAAGACTGACAGGTAACAGCGAGAGGACGCGAGAGCAGCTGACCGGTACAGGCGCAGGTATTCCCTCTACAAGTTGTGGCACTACTAGTCTCGTGTAGTTCGCGAACGAACTAGTTCGGAAGAGCGCTCCCACAGGCGAACTACGCGAACTAGTTCGCAGATACCTCGCCTATTAGTTCGTCGGCTCCTTTTCCGAAGACTAACGGAGAACAGCGAAAAGGACGTGAGAGCGCGCAGAATCGTGTGATTCCCTTCTGCCAGTTATCTTCATTTCGAGCTGAGATGCAGCTCAGCTGTATTTTCATAGTTCACTGCCACAAGAAATCCATTTAATTGCAGGCACCATCTGCAGTTTACAACACTGTAGTATTCCAGCGGTGGAAAAAGAAAGAGAACAGCTTGCACTATAAACTCACACACTTCACACTCTTCTTCTTTATCGTGTGTGCCGCGTGATGGCAGGGTTCGTTCAGTGAATTTTCTGTCTACGTCTCTGGAGGACATTTATAGGCTTCTTGCCGTGGTGAAGAGTATTACCACCTCCCTGTATAAAAGTAATAACCGTAAAGAAGGAGGACTAGTATTTAAAGTCCTCTCTACAGCGTGGTTATTAAAGATGGGGGACATGATCGGATACTAGCCTCGTGTAGTTCGCGAACGAACTAGTTCGAAGAGCGCTCCCATAGGCGAATTACGCGAACTAGTTCGCAGATCCCTCGCCTATTAGTTCGTCCGCTCCTTTTCCGAAGACTGACGGGTAACAGCGAGAGGACGCGAGAGCGCGTAGAACCGCGTGATTCCCTTCTGCCAGTTGCCGTCATTTCCAGCTGAGATGCAGCTCAGCTGTAGTTTTAGTAGCGGTAGCGAAAGCCAAAACGAGCGGACGAACTAAAAAGAGCGACCTACTTCGCGACCGAGCTGCGAACTAAGAGGAGAGTTACCGGTTGCGAACTAAAATATGCGCGATAGGTCGCGAACTAAAATATACGCGATAGGTCGCGAACTAAAATATGCGCGATAGGTCGCGAACAGAATTAAAAATCACGTGTTTGCCTTCTGCTGATGGGAGCCATTTCAATGTTAGGGTCTGCATGATAGATTATGTAGTTCAGTGGTACAAAATTTTTGCTTTGAAGTATTCTGCACTCTGCAATATCTGACTAATAACTTCCATAATGCCAAAATGTAGAGATAACTCTAAACTTAAACGCGAAAAATTATCCACAAACTTTTTCTTTTGCTTTGCTTGATATCGTTACGGCTCAAGCAGCAAGCGCATGAAGCAGCTAGGTGGGGCAAGGTCTCCCTCCACCTGCATGCGCAGACCACGCCGCTCAGCCGTCACTGGGAGCGGACGAACTAAAAGAACGAAAGTGAGAGCTCCCGATCGCGAACTATTATGCGCAAGTCTAGGCACTACACGCTGAAACGTCCCCTGGCATAAAGACGCTAAAATACGGGTAACCGCCTGATTGAATCGCTGCCTAAACAGGCAACGATATAACATAATACAAAGATGTGAAAACTAATTTTAATAAGAACTTATCTAATTTTCACAAATTATAAGTGGCATTCACATACATGGTATAAAATACATTCAGAGGTAACCTTACAGAATTCTAAGGAAAAAAATATCAAACTATGGGAATACCAATAAATGATAAGGTAAAGCAATCGACAATCCGAAGACTGGTTTGAACACCACAGTGCTTTACTAGGCATGGTCATGTTTGGAAGTGGTATTCCGTTGCCTTCCTCCGACCTTCAAACTGACTTATCCAGCCAGTTGTAGGGGGACCTACAGTTTAACGTGGGTTCCGAACCACGGTGCTACTCGGTATTTTTCACATGAGTAATACTGCCAGAGGTGAAAGAAATGGAAAGGGATAGAACAATATACTCATTAAATTTGCAGGTGACCAACTAATTAACACCCAAGACTATGAGGACGTTGAGTATATGGCCAGAAAGCTGAATCAGGAATAAAAAGTCAGGTCTAAATATCAACATGAATAAAACGAAATACAAATTAATTGGTGGAATGAATAAAGACTTAATATTAGAAGAAGGGGTGGGAACAATAACAACTACCCAAGAATATACAGTGAGTCCAAAAAGTATTCATCTACCTCTATTATTTTGTTATTTAAATAACTGTTTCTGTGTCAGATGAAAGAATTGGACATCAAATGTTAACTACCAGTCCTGCGGAAGGACCCTCGGTAATTAATTTTTATTGTTTAACAAAAAATAAATACGTCAATAGCAACAACACAGTTAACAAAATGAAAAATGTACACAAAAGCTACTTCAAAAAGTATTTGTCCACTCAATTTATTGAAAATATTATTTAAGTTACAAATATTAATACTTCGAGGGGTTTAGTATCGAGATCAGTAAGTTTGCCGTAAGACTGGACGAAATTTTGTCCCATTCTTCTTGAAGTGTTTCTTTTTGAGTCTTCCTTCTTAGAAATATGTCTTTTCTGATACTATCGTCCAGTTACTTTCCATGGTTTGCGCTCCACGACTGTGATATATTTCCAATACTCTTGAGATTTTCAGGTATCAGTCGATCTTTTTTTTTTTTCTTTTTCTTTTTAATCTTTATTTCGGCCAATAACTCGCAATTATCAATGCTAAAAAGTACAAGAAAAACATACTCTTATTACATTAAAATGTTAAATAAGTACCACTTATGACATTATGACAGACATAACAATGTTTTAATTAATTATACATACTATGTGTTTAACTGAAGATGTTATTAATATGGATAATTCACACCACGCCAAGTATGACAACTGGACATTTTTACCGTTTCAAATTTACACACACTATTTCAAAACAAAAGTGTGTGACGTTATAGAACTTCATTTGAGCATGTGCTGCCCTCTACAGTATCACGAATATAACAGTTTTTATCAACAGAATAAATGAATTAGAGAAGTCAAAGAAATAAAAACAATATGGCTTTCATTTACGACAAGTTTACAGAAACAAGGTAATATATTAAAATGAAAGGTTGTCATAAAAAGTAAAACAGTTAAAAGTAATCGCTCCACACATTGTCACTTGTTTTTAGAAAATAGTTTCAAAGCCATGATAAGCCATTTACGAAAGATAAAAACATTTCTGTATAGGTGTTCGGCATATTTCTCAATTATTGTTCATAGTCATTTGATACATATCAAATGGAAACGACAAGGGCGTTATAATTGAATATGAGGGCATCATGACCAGAAATGGTGTGTATTGCCTTTGATTTCTTTAGCAGTGGTGAAGTCGCATGTTTCCACTGCTCGCTCTGACGCTTGCTTTCCGGTCCAAAACAGTGACACCATGTTTCGTCACCTGCAACAATAATGGACAGAAAGTCGTATTCCTCCTCATAATAAAGTTTCAGATGGATAAAGAACAGTGCCATTCGTTTGGTGGTCGTTTGGTGGGGAACTCAGAGCGCACAATTTTTTCCGTTGTTCAAGTGTTGATGCTATATATTGTGTACAGTGTTCCAATGTCTGTAAATCTATCGGACCAAACTGCGTGGTCATCAGTCCGTAGCTTACAAACTACTTAAACCTAGGTAAACTAACCTACGGACAAACACACACACCCATGCCCCAGGGAGGACTCGAACCTCCACGGCGAGCAACCGCGCGCTCCGCAGCGAGGTGCTTTAGACCGCTCAGCTACTCGACCGCGGCGTGTACATGTCCTTGACTCTTGTACAGTATTCTCCCACGTCCATTTTTAATAAGCTACCGCAAGAATTAAAAAAGATTCATAATAATCTACTCACTTTCAAGGTTAAGCAATAAAGTTTCTTCATAGCTCATTCTTTCTGTCCTTTGGAGGAATTCCTGGAAAAATTAAAAAAGAAAATGCTAATTTCTATATTGCGTTGCTGTTCCTTTCGTACTTATACTTAGGTCTGTCGTGTGCATGAGACTACTTTATGGTTCCCATTATCTGTTGCTGCTCTTTGGCTACAATCTGATGTATTGACTTTTCCATGACCTTAGAGTCTTGCGCTTCAATTCTGTCCTGCAGAGCATGATAAATATAAATAAATACATACGTAATATAATTAGTACCCAAGAATATTACATAATAAAAGAAACATTACGACCACATATCCACGATACCAGTACAGTTAAGTTTGCCTGTAAAAGAGCAACGGCAAGTAATTGAAACGATGAAGCCATAATTGAATTTACAAAAACTGGCGTCCACTGAAGATATGAATAGGTATGGGCGTGTCTGAATTAAAAATTCCAATACATTAAAACAGTTTATGTGCTATATTCAGATGACTATTCAGACTATAATGACATGATTTCTATGTAAATTGCTGAAACTAATTTGTAATAACCTCAGTGATTAAAATAACAAAAGTCAAGAGGATCTACAAGAAAATTTGTGGTATCTGTTTAATTCATAGTGCGCCTCGGTTGCACAGTGGTAGAGTGGCAGACTACAAATCCAATGGTCGCATGTTCGATGCCCGCCAGGACCTAGGATTTTTATGTGTCACTTTCCACTTCTTTCACCTCTGGCAGTATTGTTCATGTGAAAAATACCGACTAGCACCGTGGTTCGGAACCCACGTTAAACTGTAAGTCCCCTATAACTGGCTGGGTAAGTCACTTCGAAAGTCGGAGGAAGGCATCGGCATACCACCTACAAACAGGACCATGCCTAGTAAAGCACTGTGGTGTTCAAACCAATCTTAGGATTGTTGACTGCTTTACCTTTTTATTTAATCCATGAGAAAAAAAGAGGGGATATAAATATTTTAGCGGACACGTAAAAAAAAAATAGATGCTTTCCCTTAAAACAACCCAAATGCCTATCCATTTCATAATTAAAATTGCTTGTACAATATATTAAATACTGAAAATAATTATTTATTTGGGTATAAAAATATGTAAATTAATTGTATTTTGCGAGCTTTTAACGATCGGTAAGGTGCGACCTCAAATGAGTAATATATGAACTTGTAGTAGCTCTTGAGGGGTCTTGCATAACTTGGACGCATCTTCAGTTGCCTATGATAGTGCGCTACTGAATTGTGGAATATGTGAAGAAATAAAATAAAATAGAGGAATATCAATTTCTGGGGTGCAGACGTCTAAAAAACTGGTGTTCCTTAAAATGCACTCTTCGCAAAGTACAATTTCATTGGAAATCTTTGAGCAGAGTGTCGATGTATGAGTGCCTGAGGTCTTGGCAAGACCGCAGTATTCGATCGCCGTGCTCTCTGCAGCAAATTACGCACAGTGCTACGCACTGATGAGCCCAAACGTTATGGCGACCACCGCCGCGCGACTGAGGACCACCTGGAGGCGTTGTGTAGTCGGTGGTGCGATAAGGAAAATGTGTAGCGGGGCAGAGACGAATGGGTAACGATTGTGGTCGCGATACGCGCCGCAAATGGCCAATCCCCCAGACATAGGCGATTTTTCACAAAGCGCAGACTCTTATGGCGCGGGCAGTGGGTGGGGGAATCTCAGAAACGGCGGAGCTGATTGGCTGTTTGCGTGCTGCTGTCGTAACTATCTATAGAATGTGATGGAAATAATGTCGCTGAGGGGAGGTATGGAAACGCGATACAAGGGAGTACAAACACTATAAATCGATGCCTTATGTCGTTTCTAATTTACACTTGCATTACATAGAGTGCATAGTTATGACGCACTATATTCACACTGCAAGCGAAACTCGCGCTGAGTTTAATGCGAGAGTCCATTCATCATTATATTTTCATCCAATGCATCCTGATATTTGTCACTTTCACCTCCAACACGACGACAACACATTGATTTTCTTGTTTCATCTATTTTGCGAGGATTGTTCTTTTAACGAAAGAATCAGATTCATTAATGGCAAATTTACTTAAACCGGAATAAAATATTTATCAGATCAAAATTATTCGCAAAAGCGAATTATCTCAGATTCATTGTGAATGTCATTTAATGGGTGACAATTATTGAACTATATAAAAAAAGCGTAAAACAGTTACACAGTAACATGTAAACAGTTCCATAGACATTCGGATTGAGGTTATTACATGTTCCATATGCCTCCCTTTCGTGGTGTTGATGTGCCGAATAGCGAATGATGATAGGGATATAATGAGTGACCTACTGAAGTATCTGAACATCGATGGAGTCGATGACATCTTGTTTTCACTTAAGGAATGGTTCTGAAAAATGTCCAAATGTTTCAAAAAAAAAATGTTCAAATGTTTGTACAACTTATGGGACTTAACTACGGGGTTATCAGCCCCTAAGCTTACAAACTACTTATGAACTAGCTAAGACTAAAGACGACACAAATATCCATGCCCGAGGGGGGATTCGAACCCCCGACCGCAGTGGCCGTGCTGACCGTGACTGGAGCGCCTCAGTCACCTCGGCCACCGCGGCCGGCTCCAAATGTTTGTAAATCTAAGGAAATTAATTACTGAGGTTACAATTCCCCGGACTTACAAACTACATAAACTCACTTAAGGACAGTACATACACCCATGCTCAAGGGAGGACTCGAACCTCCGACGGGGAGTAACCACGCGCTATACCGCAAGTGGCGTTACAGCGCTCGGTCAATCCACCGCGGCACAGCAGTGGTTCTGGGGCAATTTCCGTATACCTCATCATCAATACTGTCACACAAAAAGGAGTCGCATGTCTTCAGATTCGGAGAATATGGTTACCTGTCGAGGCTTACGCCAGTGATCTCTGGCTATCCCACAGACAGAATGTGGTCCTCCAGCACATAAAACACTCTGCTGTCTCGATGGATTCGAGGATATTCTTTAACGAACTAAATATTTTCGAAATCATGGTGACTTTGTATGATGGGTGATGTGAAGGCCTCGTGGCGGCGGAATTAAAAGTTCCACGAGGCCTACACACAACAGAAGTGCTGAGTACTGAGGCTCCTGACGTAGTCGAATCAAACAAGCAGGACAGACTGGAACCACTTAGTTCGAAAACTGAATTGTCACTTGCTAACTATAACTGCTGTGGAAACAGGAGAAAGACTAAGGCTTCCTGATGAGCGAATGCGATGGCAAATGCCGCTACTATTCTGCTCAGCAAATAGTTCGTTATGGTGACTGCACAGCACTAGCGAGCTATTAGAACTTAGATTGAGTGCAGTCTGGTGTGCCAGACCTGGACACGCGATACGGTCACGTTCCTGCGATGACTAAACTACCTAGCCGCGTTAGACTACGTGTACTGCTCAGCTGTGATACTACAGTAGGGGTGAAATCACTTATCAACATCTTCACGAAGCGTTCCGTAGTCACCATGCCTTCAAGGAATATCGCACATAGTCACCCCTTGAGACTCAAGAGACTTACCTATCACAAAATTCGGATTCCTCGATCCCCAAAGGCGCCAGTTTTGCTTTCCGACCAACCCAATGAAAGTTGTCTTCGTCACTAAGCCAAACCATATTCACGTTCGCACGCTCATAGTAATTCCCATCATGTACCGGTGCCACCCATGCTGCTTGAACGGCTTAACGCAAGCCGTTCAGACATTATGACAATTTTATTTCACAAAGTTCAACAATTGTCACCATGTATGTACTACCAAACGTCGACGTACTTTAAAGTAGTTACACTCCGGGACAATGGCAGTGGCGATAACAACGTAGGCTAATGTCTCGTCGTTTCATTGACCATTGTAGATTGTAAATCGTGCTTGAATAGAATGGCTGCCCTCTGTGGTTAGAAAAAAAGAAGTAGAAAAAGAACTGAACTTACAACTCGTCCATCAACATAAATGAAACATGATTCCAAGTCCATTACGACCTCGTCTACAAGAAGTAGAAAAAGAAAATATGTTGAAAAAGAAGAATAAGGAAATGGTAAGGGTACGATTTCTAAAAGCATGCAATCCGGTTTCGAGTCCCGATCTTTCACAAATTTTCGTATTTCACCATTTGGTAGGACACCTATAGAAGTATAAAGGAGAGAGAGAAATTAACCTTTGCGAATAAATTTCGGCCTAAAAACTTATGTCAACTATTACTCTTTCACTGACGAGAAACGCAGTTAGATAATAACGACATCAATTGACAACTGCTGAACCGAATTAGTAAATATATGTACAAAATATTGGCAACAGAGTAAAGTTTTTATGAAAATAGTAACTCTCCAAGTGGTTGAGAAAATTGGAAAATTCTGTAAAAGTGCACGTGCTTTCTTTGTATGCGGTTTTGGTATTAGCTCAAGAACAAAACTCACGGTCTGAAAGATGAAAATCCATAATGTTGCTATTTCTTTCTTTTTTTCCCTTCATTTTGGTCTTGAAAACGTTTTCAGGAAAAGCATTCCGGCACGCTTAGAAATTGAAGTCGGAAGATTCGGACGATTTGCAAAAATCACAGTTTCCGTTGTCACCGACGAGAAAGAACAACTCATTTGGTTTGACCAACGACCATGAAATTTTTCTGCATGTTGTACGTTTTACAACTGGTATCTGGTATGACGTGTAACTTGGAAGGCAAGATCGCATGGTTGAAATTATTTTAGTTCATTACTGTACTTCACGCACCAGTTGTCAATAATAAAATATATGTCTAGACGACATGTTTCGGGACGATGTTATCCTATAATCAAATTCTGTAAAACAAGGAAACGAAGAATAATAAGGGCACTATATACAAACGATTGTACCACAAATATTCCAATGACACTAACCTCCTACCTACCATAACACATCGTTAAACACAATAGCTGTGTATGTACATTGTCAAAAATAAATAAACCATTGCGCAGTACCACATGTTTCTCAAATGGAAGCAAGTTGTGCACTAACGGACAGCTGATCCAACTTCAAATATTGTCTATATGCTTAACTGCTGTCATTGGTGGCCAATTCTAGTCAAGATACCTAACATTTATTCATAAAATCAGTCAAAACTTAAAGGTTTTGTAACGGAACTACGCTCTACATTTTCCAATGAATTTAAAAGCAAGTATATTGACAAGAATATCTTTGGCCACCAATGACAGTGCCGCGGTGGAGTAGCCGAGCGGTCTAAGGCGTCTCGCTGTGGAGCGCTCTGTTGCTCGCCGTGGAGGTTCGAGTCCTCCCAGGGGCATGGGTGTGTGTGCGTTTGTCCTTAGGTTAGTTTACCTAGATTTAAGTAGTTTGTTAGCTACGGACTGATGACCACGCAGTTTGGTTCGATAGATTTACATACATTTGAACATTTGAACCAATGGTAGTGGTTAAGGATAAGGACAATCTTTGAAGCTGGATCAGCTGTCCGTTAGTGCACAACTTGCTGCCATCGGAGTAACATGTGGTATTGCGCAATGGTTTATTTATTTTTGACAATGTACATACTCACCTATTGTGTTTAACGATGCTTCCTAACAGCAGATAAGTTTTATGGTAGGTAGGAGGTTAGTTTCATTGGAATATTTGTGGTACAGTCGTTTGTATATAGTAGCCTCATTATTCTACGTTTCCGTCTTTTACAGAACTTGATAATGGGATACTGTCGTGTTAACATATATTTTATTATTGATAACTGATGCGTGAAGTACAGCAATAAATGTGAAACAGTTGTGTGATAACGTCTAAACAGATGATATTTTATTTCACTTCATAACCATTTTCAGCAGACCTAGCTGCCATCCTCAATATGTTTTGATAAAGAAGGTTTATATACTCGCCATGAAGAGGTTATCTTAACATAGACATTACGTTTGAATATGAAGGATGAAAAGAAATAGTTTTCCAAAGTAGCATGCTAAGACGTTAAAATGTGAGTGCTTACCTAAAAAAATATGATTTAGGTTCTCCATGATTAAAACGAATTTGTTGGCTTTGTTTTATCCACAAATCAAAAGATATGTTACTTTAGACGTACCAATTCACTGTGGTTTAGAATATCACAAAACCTTTTTTGGAAAGATGATAAAAATAATAATTTCGTGTGGCTCATTGGCCTGGTGCATGCAAATCTATTTTTGATGTGTGTACAAGTCAAGCGTGGCGCAGTTTGATGAGGTGCCAAGTTGCAACACATGTTATATTGAGTACTGCTCTATATTAAATTTTTCCACTTACTTGTTTTCTAAAATTTCGAGCCAAATTATTTTCGAAACTTTTTAAATTAGAGAAATATTACCTGTAAAGCAGCACGCTATGGATTACGAGGCCGCTTCCTGTCGGAGGCCGGCCGCGTTGGCCGAGGGGACTGTGGCACGTCAGTCACGATCTGCACGGCCACTACGGTCGGGGGTTCGAATCCCCCCTCGGGCATGGATATTTGTGCCGTCCTTAGTGTTAGCTACTTCATAAGTAGTTTGTAAGTTTAGTGACTGATGACCCCGTAATTAAGTCCCATAAGCTCTACAAACATTTGAACATTTTCCTGTCGGAGATTCGAGTCTTTTGCCGGGCATGGATGTGGGTGTTATACTTAGCATATGTTAAGGTTTAAGAGGTTGGTAAGTCTAGCACCGATGACCGCAGCCGTAGGATCCCTTAGGTTTACAATTATTTGAACATTTATTTCCTGTATTATTGTATATGATTATGTACAAGTGCTCTCTGGGAGAGAGTTTACCAGAGTTTGTGGAGTTTTATAAGCTGATGCCTTTAATATTGGACATAGCCCTATAAAACGTTCATGTATACTCAAGTTTTTTAAATGTGTGCTTCAGACTAAACATGATGACTAGCTTATGAACAACGATGAAAATACGCGTGTTAGTAGACCCAAAGTAGGGTCTACGCGACCATATTCGTGCCGAGAAGGTATTCTTTGGGAGCCAGGCACAGTTGCCTCGTACTTTGTGATAAAGGCTGCAGGCGCCTCCAGTTATCCTATTTGAATATTATCGAAGATCTATCGACCGTTTACCTGCAGGAAGAGTGAACAAGGTTTTCTACAGTGTCACGGCCAACTTAATTAAGCACTGAATTGCATGGAAAATCGTATTAAATTTCTGCTAAGGTAAGTTTGGAGTTGAATGCTTCCATTATGAAACGAATTTGGATGGAGAAGGGAAGCGTTATTTTTTTTATTCATCGAAGATCTCTGTAAAGGTTACAGAAAATACAGTTTTAGTGTAGTTTGCTTTCGATGTCATTGTCATATTCATAAAAAAAGTAAAATGAGATAACTGTTCTACAAGTATGGTGTAACGTGCTAGCCTTCTTATTCTAAAATACAGACTCTTTTAAAGGCGCGTTTGTTTTGACTGAACATTTTATTCAAAGATGCTTTGTTGATACCATAGAGATGTGATGCATAATATGAAATCAAACTTCTTTTCCCATGAATATCTATGGTATAGATATTTACCTTGGGCACGTGTCGTAAGAGGTCTGTCCTCGACATTTCTTGCATAATTCTCTCTTTCCCATTTTAAGCTCCTTCAAATTTTTGTAAAGTTATGGGACCCAACTGCAGTAGTAATCGGTCCCTAAACTTACAAATTACTTAAGCTGACTTATCCTAAGAACAACACATACACCCATGCCCGAGGGGGGACTCAAACCTCCGACGTGAAACGGACGCGCGCAGCGTTACAAGGCACTTTAGTGAGCACGGCTATTTCGCCGCATCTGAGTTCCTTCACTTACAGTCAATACAAGAGAATACCATCATGTATTACACGTAAAGAACAATTTATTCTGGGCGAATTTGTGACTTATAGTATGGTGTGATTTGGGGAACTCCGAATCTCAATATGATCAGTGGAGAAAGTGGAAAATGAACTCGAACACTTACCTTACTTTAGTAATCTCCCCATCATGAGTAACTGCAGAACAATGATGCGTTAAATGCTCGAATGAAATTCGATTGGAGGAACGGCAGCCTGGCCGAGTCAAAATGTAACATACCTGCAAAAAGAGAAAGAAGCATCAGAACACAGCATGTGTGAAAATCATTTTTTTTAATTGCCCGTTTTGTGGCGTAATTTAATACTTTGTACATGTTCATATTTTTAAATCATTTGATAGCATATAACGAGCGACACATTGACAGGCCATCATCGCATATCGTTTTATGTTTATTCTCTCACTCTCGCCATTGGCTGTATCATACAGGTAAAATTATTATCCGATATAACTCTCAACTACATTAACAGATATATTTTCAGATTTACGACAGCGTATCATATTGCAAATAGTAATGAAATAATTATCAGATGTTTCGACTGAGTACCTCGACCTACAACATTATTTTAATCTGTTTCATTCCTAGCGGATTAGCGTGAGAAATAAAGGAATATGATCTATTGATATGAAGTAGATACGATCCGAATTGGTCTACTTCGTTGGCTTCGATTTCCTCAACTCTTGCTCACGTAAAAAGGTTACTGATGTCGTTTAAAGCAGCCATCCACGCTTTTGATATTTCAAGTATTTTCAGGAGCCTATTTCACAATGAGAAACAAAATACCTATGTGTAGATTTATGTTTATATCTTCATATTCTCATAATAAAACTGTGCAAAACTGCAATATGTCCGTGCAATTTGCGTCACTTTTCTGGCCTCGTCTGAACATAGCAGAAATCTCTAAGTTTCAGAAATGAGTGAAAAATGTTCAAATGTTTGTGAAGCTTATGGGACTCAACTGCACGGTCATCAGTCCCTAAACTTACAAACTACTTATGAACTACCTTATATCGAAGATAGCACAAACATCCATGCCCGATGGGGCATTCGAACCCCCGACGGCAAACGGCCTTGCGCATCGCTGCATAGCGCCTCAATACGCTCCGCCGCGGCAGAAAAGGGTGAATTTTGGTGCTGTAAGGGATGAGAGTAATGAGACAGGATGTGTATCTTAACACTGAGATATCCCATCCTAAATGTCCAATGAAAGATCTGTTAAACAAAGTAGAGTAACTAAAAAACTGACTAGATATATCTAACGATTATCTTTTAAACAGGGGCCGTATTTACAAAACTTTAATTGATTTGTCTGCGTTCTAGGGTACAGGTCCACAGGATGTAAACATGGGCTTTAGTGACCGTTGTCATGCGAATTAAATGCTTCAGATTTTGTGTCAGTGCGACCACAAGGTGTTTTACATTTTTCATGTTCTAAATCAAATGTTCAAATGTTTGTTAAGCTTATGGGACTTAACTACGGGGTCATCAGTCCCTAAACTTACAAACTACTTATGAACTACTTACAAACTAGGACGGCACAAATATCCATGCCCGAGGGGGGATTCGAACCCCCGACCGTAGTGGCAGTGCTGACCGTGACTGGAGCGCCTCAGTCACCTCGGCCACCGCGGCCGGCTTTCATGTTCTAAATACGGTCTTATATCCTGAAGTATTTTAGTGAAACAAAATCCAAAGATATTTACAACCACATCAGTAACTACAATGACTAACTCGAGAGGTAAAGAAAGCAGTCTCAGTAAGTCATTAAAAGATAGACGGAAGCTGGTCATTAAAATATCAACACCAACAAAATATAAATAAAGAACTTGTATCATTAAGAAATGTGTGGTTTGTTCCGTCAGAACAGTCGCTGCCGTCGTTGTAAATATAGATTTGTTGGGTCACTTTTGTCTGAGTTGCTGCTAAGTGTCGTATTCAAACAACATGAACACATGAAAATTTTGGCAGGGGTAGGGACTCGATCCTGGATCTCCTGCTTACTAGACAATTACGATAGCCCTTCTACCACCAAGTCACATTGAACTCATACAGCTGCACAGACTACCCACTGACGTACCGCGAGTGACCCAAATACCCGTATGTCTTCTTAATTTCACCTTTGTTATCCATGTCACCTGTAATAACCATCACAAATCAAATCAAAATGTTCAAATGTTTGTAATTCTTATGGGACCGAACTACATTGGTCATAAGCCCGAGAGTTACGAACTACTTACACTAAGTAAAAGTAAGGACAACACACACATCCATGCCCGAGGTGGGATTCGATTCCCCGACGCGAGAGCCGCGCGATCCGTAACGTGGCGCTCCAGACCGCTCGGCTACTCCCGCATGGCCCATCAAAACTCACCAAGGTCGATTTTATTTCAGAATTTCAGCGCCTATTGTTTTGGTCATGTTCGATGGACAGACTTCGCTGTGGATGTATGTAGTAATAAATGGTCTAAGATGAAGGACAATATTTTGGGAATTTGGCACGGACTGGGAAAGTACTTCATTAGTCCACCATGCAGGTGAGAAGACCGTATGCTTGGGTGGAGCAAGAGTTAGCGCAAGTAACTAGTAAGCACGGGACGTGGGTTCGAGTCTCGGCCTCCTAACAAATTTTCGTACGGCTATGTTGTTTGATTACAACACTCACCAGTAGCTGAGACAAGAATAACACAACTAAATCTATGAATAAATTTTACGTAATTTTTGTTTACAATACGATGATATGAATTCAAGATGTGATCCCTGATGCGGTATGTGCCCATTTATGAGTTTTAGTTATTAGACAGTGCTATAAGGGACGCTGTAGGAATATAAATGACACAGGTGATGATGCGGCTGGTCAGTTATTGGAATAATTATCATCAGAATCTAAGCCTGGGTGAAGTTTTACACTTATTGCATATCGTCATCGACCTGCAGATTAGATTCTGATGATTATTATTTAGAAACGCGTCAATAAATGAACAGCCGCTTCACCACCTGTGGCCTTTATATTCCTACAATGCCCCTGTGTAATAACTAAAACTATAGCATGAGTACGTTATTAAAGATTCGGCTAATTGGGAGATGGACAGACTGCGAAACTCTGTACATAGTGCTGCGTCTCTGTTCAGTAGTCTGGCTCTAATGTAGATGGATATCAGTTCGAGCTAAGCTCGGGTGACGGTGTACAGACACGTCATTTCACGGTGCATTAGCACTGCGCCAGACTTCATCGATTGTAATGCTGTCCTGCTGTCCAGTGGTGCATTTACGGTGTGTTAATTGTTACATGACAGAGTTCGGGAGGTGAGGGGTTTAGCGAGAAGCGAACGACGCCCCTGCTGCTGCGTAGAGATATACGAGAAGACCAAGGAAGGAAGCTTAGGGTTTAATGTCCCGCTGACAGCGTGTGCAATTGAGCAAACTGGTTTTGTCCTACCGTGAAAGTTTTTCTTTCTCACTCACCTCTTGATGAATCTTCTTCTACGACAGTCCTCCAGTACTGACCTAGTTGAGAACTAATGTTACAGCTCCGCTGTAAAAGCTGTGTAAAATAGGGACGGTAATATATTATGTTTACAACAAGTTGCATTTTATCTGTTTTGTAATGTTGATACGTACGGGTTCTATTAGAAATGAGTTCGACACTAGTTATTCAATTACTTAGAGTTACTATTTGAAACCTGAATTTTCAAACAATCCGCTGCAAAAACCCATTCTAGGTTGCGATAACTACTAAATCAGCATTCACAACAGAATTGGTTACAAGTGTCAGTTTATGGTAAATTCGGACTCCGTCAAAAAACAATTACACAATTGTTCATGTTTAAATACTCGCTCAATGAAACGTCCACAATCTACACGCCACGTGGTTTCAATGTTGAACAAATTAAGTCTCAATTTACGCTAAAATGCCGAACTTTTTCTACCCGAGAAAATCAAATGTTCGTAGAGTCTATGGGACTTAACTACGGGGTCATCAGTCCCTAAACTTACAAACTACTTATGAACTACTTACAACTAAGGACGGCACAAATATCCATGTCCGAGGGGGGGTTAGAACCCCCGACCGTAGTGGCCGTGCGGACTGTGACTGGAGCGCCTCAATCCCCTCGGCCACCGCGGCCGGCCTACCCGAGAATCCACACGGTATCTTAAGCATGTTTATGAACTTTAGACGCGAATAAACCAGCTTAGTTACGCACCATAATCCTGGAAATAACGGAGCACTTTAACAGAGATGTTAACGGAGTAGCATCCACTTCAGACTCCTCACTTCCTATCCACCTACGTGAAACTTCCAGAAAGAACCCTCGAAACTTCTGTAATCTATTTAGCTAAAGTTATCATCAACCAATCAGATCACTAAAAAAAAAACGCAAGCCCGCGCTTTATCGAACAGCCAATAATAAGCCACTGAATATTGCAGAAACAAACAAAATCAAAATTTAGAAGAAAGTTAGAAATAAAATATATTACACTTATAAAAGATTAACATTTTTCCCCTTTCCCATAAAATGACAGTACATTTACAAAATTTTTCCTAGCATTCACATACATTCACACATAGATACCATTAGTGGCGGCGCGTCCTTCAGGGAACCCCAGAAAAATGCTAGTCATGGAAAAAGTAAATAAATAAATATAATTAAAAGTATTTTTAAACTATCATTCTTCGTTTCGTTCGTCTGTCAGATAATTTTACATACTCATTCAAAGTATTTTTATCGCATGAGATACGTTTTACGTCGCGGAGACAGCGTGTTCAAATGTTTGTTAAGCTTATGGGACTTAACTACGGGGTCATCAGTCCCTAAACTTACAAACTACTTATGAACTAGCTACTACTAAGGACGGCACAAATATCCATGCCCGAGGGGGGATTCGAACCGCCGACCGTAGTGGCCGTGCAGACCGTGACTGAAGCGCCTCAGTCCCCTCGGCCACCGCGGCCGGCGGACAGCATGTATACGAGTCGTTGCGCGCCGATTAATGTAGGCGGTAGTAGCCCGAGAGTTGAAATGCGCATGAGCGGTTGAGATTCAAATTCTCTTCTGAACCAACACCGCCTAGAAAACAAGGCCTGACAACTGGCTGTGCTTACGTCACACCAAGAGGCGGCCGCTGCCAGTTGATTGGCTGTCCGCTGGGACACGCCCACCGCCTCGTAGCGGCTGGCCTGTCAGCTTGCGTCCGCCCGCCTCTCTGTGTGACGTAAGCACGGCCAGTAGTCAGGCCTTGTCTTCTAGGCGGTGTTGCCTGAACTCCTTGGAGGCAACTTTTGGGCACTCCCGCGGCAGGGAGGGGTGAGGGGAAACGTAGTTATTAACGTTGGCGACGGTGCTGGTTGAGACACCAGCTCCTGGCTACTCGAGTTTTGGCGGTTAGGCATGAATGGTTCCAAAGCAAGACAATGGAGCTACTGCGCCCCTCGCATTGCGCAGGCGCAAATGCTCCATGAAGGCAACATCCGCCCTTCATTATTTGTTTTTGGCGCATTGAAGATTCGTCAAAAACGCGTCATATTCGGTGAAATATCTATAACTTAAAGACGCATGAAATGTAAAATCCTTCAGATAATCCGATCATGAATAATAATGAAGTCCCCATTCTCCAGTTAACAAGAGTAGCCGTGCGGTTAACGGCATCGCGCTGCGCTGTCAAAGGTAGTGGGTTCGAGAGCGACAACAAGCAATTCTCTTTAAAGCCAAATTTCTTTTTAACAGAACAATAATGGCTTTTGTACTGTTACTTACCACATATTTTTGGACTTTTTTGCAAATGTGTCGTGATTTTGAGGTTAAATGACATTTATACTGTTCGTTTATATTTAACTGTTTGAAAAGATGTGGGAGAGAGCAGTCTTCGCGCATGTGTAAGGTTAGGAGCGGGTGCTGATTCCAGTGTCACTTGACGCGAAGGTAGCTTTTCATCGTATCAGATTCATTTTGTTACAGTAACTTAATCAGTTACTTACTGTATGTCCCTGTTATCAAATAAGAATGAACGACGTTCAATATGTTTTAGAAACAAATTACTAAGATTCAAGTTTCTAAGAAGAGTGTGAAATAAAGATGCTTAATAGGCTGACGCCTCAGCTCGAGTTGAAGGAAGCGTAAACAAGACATTCTGCATATTTTTAACGAAAATATATCAAGGGCGGGGGGGGGGGGGGATAGGTGCGCCAAACTGTCTCTTTGCCATCGCGCCGAGCAGTGGTTGGAGGGGGGGAGGGGGAGGGGCGGCACGATGAATATCCGTCAGTCAAAGAAGTGAACGCCCAGTCATCTGAAGCGCCAGCCGTCACTGGAGACTATGTTTAAAAATGAACCACTTTAATGTAAGTACTAATTACTTCTGTTTATCAGCTCACTTATATGACACGCAAACATTTACACCTAGATAACTAAACGCGGTCTTGGTTGCACAGTGGTAGAGTGCCAGACTATAAATCCGAAGGTCGCTGGTTCGATCCCCGCCAGGTCCTAGGATTTTTATCTGTCACTTTTCACTTCTTTCACCTCTGGCAGTATTGCTCATGTGAAAAATACCGAGTAGCACTGTGGTTCGGAACCTACGTCAAACTGTAGGTCCCCCTATAACTGGCTGGGTAAGACAGTTCTATGGTCGGAGGAAGGCAACGGTATACCACCTCCAAAAAGGACCATGCCTAGTAAATCACTTTGGTGTTCAAACCAATCTTCGGATTGTTGACTGCTTTACCTTGTTTAACTAAACGCAAAACTAAAATTTGTAATTATGACTTCATAAACATATCGTGAAAACGTTTTTACATAGCAGTTATTAATTTTATACTTCGAGATTGTTTGCATAGTGCTGTCCCCTACAGTTAAAAACAAACAATACCTACTGAAGCACCAGCACAGTGCCGTATGTTGCGTTGTGACACACGTGACGCGTACCGATAGCCGACCGTCTCTCCTACAAGCAGGCCTGCAACGGGCCGAAACAAAGAGACTGGGCGATGGTAGCCGCTATGCCACACGTGGCCATTATAAAACGTTTTACCACCTTACAGCGTTCTTAGTGATTGTGGTCTTCACGTCTTAATAAATCTTCACAGCATCAAAGTTCAGGACAGTTACCTTGATATCTCGTGGGTGTAGAATTTTCTTAAAACACAGAATCTATATAACCTGCTTACGGGAATCACTAGAATTCGTTCAGAATACGTCCAGCTACAGAAATGTTCTCTATTTTATGTGTGCGTCAAAATTAAGGCAAGAACACAGAGCAAACACCAGGTATCTGAAAAGCTGTTTAATTTCCTCACTTTTACCCTACAATGCATTACAACAATATGTACATCGGTGCCCAAACCGGCATAGTGGCGGCTTGGAAAGCTGTTACAAGACTGCCTTTTTCGATCTTAGTGTGGCCTCCTTTTATAGTCTGGCCTACAATACTATACATTGTTACAACTATTAAAGATATGAAAAACAATTAGTTTGGCCATGTTATGGCAAGATAATAGCAGCTTTACATTCAAAAGTAAGGTAATTATCAATTCGCATCGATTCATAATAATCCTGCTTTCATATATTGGGTTGCAGATCTGAAATAAGCTTAACTAAAAAATACAACAATAAATTGTTTGTTTATACTAATATCTTGAAAATAGTGAAGGATAAATGTTCCTATCATATACAGAATAATAAAATAAAGTATCAGTTGTTTTGCTGTATTCAAGAACACGGGAATATTTCATACCGGCTTTGTTAATCTACTATGCTGCCCATGCTGGCAAGTTTATATTCGAAACATTTATTATATTTGTGTTTTCATGGCCAGTTCCTACTCAAATATACAATAGAATATATCTCTAAGCATACTATTTCACTTTATGTTTTCCTAAAGTGCATATTAGCAGGTTTTAGTTTCATTTTAGTTTCATGGCCATGTGCTCTTATTTACTTTCCTATTTTATGATGAAATGTTATTTGTTTGACTTCCTAGCAATGTATGTATCTTCTCTTAACCATTAATTTATCTAGAAATCATGTTTATTGTATTACACACACTCTGAGATCACAAAATGGCATTTAACAGCTGAGGTTCCAATAAAATAATTTATGCGGGGATTTTTATTTATTTATTTATATTTTTTTTAATTGTTTTTGGGGGGGAGGGGTGTTTACTATGAAGGAGGAAAGCGGCCTTGCTCTTACAAAGGAACCAACCTGATATTCGCCAAGAGTAGTTTAGGGAAATCACAGAAATCCTAAAAATTGATGGATGGAGGTGGTAAGAATCACCGTCCTCCCGAATACGAGTGTCGTGTGTTACAACTTTGACAATCACTAGGTGCGAGCGGAGGCTATACACGCCTGTCCATTGTAATGCTGGAAAACTGCAAAAATGACAGTCAGGCACATCGCTTTAAACGTTTTTCGTACAGGCAACTGAAGTACTTAACCCACCACAAGGTGGAGCAGGCTGTTACAGAAGTTGGTTGACTTATTTTAATGACGTATTCGACAATAAATAACACTGCCACCAGTGGAATGTAAGACAATACCAAATAAGACGGTAATGTGCGACTCATACAATATCGTCAGTAATGTTAGATACGGGAAATAAAAAAAGTAAAAAAAAAAAAAAGAAACAGACGGCCGAAGGCTTCAGATTTCAACTAGGAAAACACTGACAATTAAGACTTTACACAACGTGCAACTACACGTATAGAGTATATTATTTTGTCCGAGATATGATGTATTAGGGTCCGCTACTGGAATGTATTTTAAATACTCTTCCCTCACAGTGGCACATTTAATTGTCAGGTTTTGCGACTTGTTTCGGACTATAATACACTCCTGGCCTTTATAATTGCTACACCTCGAAGATGATGTGCTACAGATGCGAAATTGACCCGACAGGAAGAAGATGCTGTGATATGCAAATGATTAGCTTTTAAGAGCATTCATACAAGGTTGGCGCCGGTGAGACACTTACAACGTGCTGACACGACGCAAGTTTCTAACCGATTTCTCATACACAAACAGCAGTTGACCGGCGTTGCCTGGTGAAACGTTGTTGTGATGCCTCGTTTAAGGAGGAGAAATGCCTACCATCACGTTTCCAACTTTTATAAAGGTCGGATTGTAGCCTATCGCGATGGTGGTTTATCGTATCGCGATATTGCTGCTCGCGTTGAGTACAACCCAATGACTGTTGGCAGAATATAGAATCGGTGGGCTCAGGAGGGCAATACGGAACGCCATGCTGGATCCCAACTGCCTCGTATCACTAGCAGTCGAGATGACAGGCATCTTATGCGCATGGTTGTAATGGATCGTGCAGCCACGTTTCGATCACTGAGTCAACAGATGGGGACGTTTGCAAGACAACAACCATCTGCACGAACAGTTCGACGTGTACAGCAGCATGGACTATCAGCTCGGAGACCATGTCTGCGGTTACCCTTGACGTTGCATTACAGACAGGAGCGCCTGCGACGGTGTACACAACGACAAACATTGGTGCACGAATGGCAAAACGTCATGTTTTCGAATTGATCGAGGTTCTGTTTACAGCATCATGATGGTCGCATCGGTGTTTGGCGACATCGCGGTGAACGCACTTTGAAAGCGTGTATTCGTCATCGCCAAACTGGCGAATTACCTGGCGTGAAGGTATGGGGATACACGTCTCGGTCACCTCTTGTTCGCATCGACGGCACTTTGAACAGTGGCCTTTACATTTAAGATGTGTTACGACCTGAGGGTCTACCCGTCATTTGATCCCTGCGAAACCCTACATTTCAGCAGGATAATGTACGGTCGCATGTTGCAGGTCCTGCAAGGGCCTATCTGGATACGGAAAACGTTCGACTGCTGTCCCGGCCAGCTCATTTTCCAGATCTGTCACCAACTGAAAATGTCTGGTCAATGATGGCCGAGCAACTGGCTCGTCACAATACGCCAGTCACTAACTACTCTTGATGAACTGTGGTATCGTGTTGAAGTTGCTTGGGTACCTGTACCTGTACACGCCATCCAAGCTCTGTTTGACTCAATGCCCAGGCGTAAACGCCATTATTACGGCCAGAGGTGGTCGTTCTGGGTACTGATTTCTCAGGATCTATGCACCCAAATTGCGTGAAAATGTAATCACATGTCATTTCTAGTATAATTTATTTGACCAATGAATACCCGTTTATCATCTGCATTTCTTCTTGGTGTAGCAATTTTAATGTAATTCCATCTTCAAACCTCTGGCCTGCGCTTCAATCAACGTATATGGGAGGTGTCAAAAGAAAAGGTACGAAGCTTCTTAACAATCAATTTCGTTGAAATTTGAATATGCCGCTTTTGGATAGCGTGTTGCGACATTTATGAGCGCGAAGCATACGTCCTCACCACCCCATAAGAATTCAAGGCTTTGCTCTCAGCAGGCACCGCGCGAGGTGTCGCAGTGATGACACGCTGGACTCGCATTCGGAAGGACGGTGGTTCAAATATACCTCGGGCCATCCTGATTTTGGTTTTCCGTGAGTTCCGTAAATCACTCCAGGAAAATGCCGCATTGGTTCCTTTCAAAGGGCAAGGCCGATTTCCTCCCACGTCCTTCCCCAAAAATCCGAGCGTAAGCTCCGTCTCTAATGCCACGCTATCGACGGGACGTTAAAACCTAAGCTTCCTTACTTCGTGCCATAAGCAGGAAAGGTAATGCTCACCGTCTATTCCGACGTCTGAGGTCCGATACATATAGAATCCCTCGAGCACGAAAGAACCATTGACAGTGACGTGTACTGTGAGGCACTCCGCAGGCTACGCAAATGGATCAAGAGCAAACAGCCTCGGCTGCTCACGGAGGGAGTTATTTTGCTCCACGATAACGCTAGTCTGGACGTCTCCAGTCACACAAAGTTTACTGGCCAAGTTCGCGTGGGAGCAGCTAGAGCATCCGCCCTACAGCTCGGACATGTCGCCCTGTGACTTCCATCTGTTTGGTCCACAAAAAGCTCAAAGGGAGCACTTCAGCTCGGACGACGAACTGAAGGACACAGTAGAGGACTGGTTCTTCTCACAGCCACAGGAATTTTGGGAACAGGGAATCCTACGGCTCCTTAAACACTGGGATAGTTGTGCTCAGGGCTCTTGTGATGACTTTTGAATATAGACTTCAATTACACCCACAGTTTATAATTCTAGAAAACATTTTGAAGAAACAGCGATCGTTAATGAAATCCAATTTTTTAAAATAGTCTCGATTGCAAGAGAAATTTTATTGCTCTTATGCAACCGGTGTCAGTCAGCTTGTGAGACCATCAAAAATGAAGAGGGACATACAGAAGATGATGATGTGCTAACTACATTAACAGTAAAATAATAAAAAAGTAACCCAGAATATTATTTCGTTCCGCTTTATTTGAACACCCTTCATACGAATGCCATTGTTTATAAATATTTCAGCTGCCATCTTAAATTTAAAATAAAGCTATCAAAAGTGTTGCTGCGTGTGCGTACAACATTATTACGAAAACCACTACGATGTACTCAAGCTAAAAATGGATGATATAATCTTAAATTACTGGTAGAAATAATTCGTCCACTACGAGAACTTACGAAAGTTATATCGGCTATATTTCAGTGTAGAGAGAACAATTTTCCTACGTATTTGTTCCGATGACACCTGCAGAAAGTTAGCCGAGCAAAAACATCTGACAAAAATTAGAGCATTAATTATTAATTATTGGTTTTTATACACCAAATCAGTCTCAATGTAGTCGAAGCGACGAAAGGAATCTGTAAAAGTCGTGTTTCATCGAGCGCTTTACCGAACAAAGGAAATAAACTCTCAAAATTATATTTTTTCTCACTTATATGAAATTAGTAGTTGGCATTGTTGTAGAATTGATTTGTGTGTTTGCCGAACAACGATGGAATCTCATTTCTCATTTTCATAAATAATGAGAGGCCACCACATGAGAATACCCAGATTTATCTGTCAATTACTGGAAAACGGGAGTAGTTAGGAACCTGCAACAAAGTTTGCATGTAATTTTGGACGTTTATTAAGCGTTTTATAACTGACCTCCGCCCCCCCCCCCCACACACACACACAAACGCAAAATGATGAAACGAAAAGAAGTCTACCGCTCGCAACAGTTTCGCTGCATATGCCGTAAAACTGTCGCATGAGGCATGACCTTGTATCAAATACAATTAGCACTACAGATTTGTATGTTACTATTTATTTTCGTTTGCATGTCTCCCTTAATTCTCTTCCATCCCAAAATTAAGTAATCTGTTTTCTTAATCACTATCTATATAAAAGCAAAAGGACACTCACTCAGTCACTAACTAAACACGAAATCTCGAAAACTACTTCACATATGAAGCTGAAATTTGACAGGAATGTAGTTTATAAGTATAAAACGTGAGCTAAAATAGTATTTCCTGGTAGGTGCATAGCGGATCATACTTCTGCTACAGATTCACGAAATCTACAGTTTCATTCCGATCTTCAGAAAATTTCGCACGATTGATCGTCAAAACAAACAAGAGGAAGGTCACCTCTAAGTTTCATACGGTGCATGGAGGAGGGTACTTTGAAACATAAAAATGGATCCTTAAATACCTTGGTCGCGCAATAACTTGAAAACGGCTCGACCGATTTCACAGATCCTTCTTTTGTTGTTTTCGTTATTCTCAGAACAAGGGCTGTATGAAATAAAACTGGAATATTGCATAGATATCTATATTTTGTTCCGATATTGATGAAATTTTGCACACTCTACCTTAAAAACAAGAGTAATGTGACTGTCTGTATAAAATTTTGTTTGGTGCATGCTGGAGGGGGTACTTAACTTACGGAATTTTGGAAAATGCATAGTTCTGCTCCAATATTTATGAATTTATGCACACATGATCTTTAAACAAAGAGGAAGATCACTGCGTACATAAATGTTTGTATGATACATGACACAGCCTTGTAGACCAACTTTGCCAGGAGAGGGAAACGTGGAAACGAACAGAGAGGTGGGAGAGAAAGAGGTGGATGCAGAGAGAGGCGGAAGGGGATGTGGACTACGAGAGTGTAGGATAAATAAACACCTGGACAACGCTAGGCTTACACCTAGTTATTTTATAAAATGTATATGACCATATGATGGTGGCACCGTCCTCCGAAACCGTCCGTCATTAAATGAATTATTAATTCGCGATCTTGGCGTTTCTTTTCGAAGAATCGCTTAAATCGCTTAGAAAACCTGTAATGTCAGGTAATTTCAATTATTGACATAATAGAGTGAGAACTGTGAACGGAGAACCGATGTTGCTTCTCGAAAACAACATGAACGTTTTGGGATGGAGAACTTTAGTGTTCACGGTTCTCGCCTTACTTATCACTACCCACACGAAAATCGAGCAGTATGCCATTGTATAAGTCGTGATTTCCCCTGCCTTGTGTTGTCAGTGGAGAAAAATTTTTCTTACATTGGCACAGCTTCTGCAACGAAATCTGTCGAAGTGTACAACGCGAAAGGTCGGAAATGTGAGAATATCGTCGAATCAGTGCCGGAGAGGTACAAGATTCACTTGCCACACCTAGTGAGGCGCTCGTGGTCCGTTCCAAGAGGGGAAAAAGCACGTACCGCAATGGAGGGTGGTCATTACCGATGTCGCGGAGAACACTCGACTTGATAAACGGGCGTGCATTAAAGAAAATGGGTTTCGTCGCTCTTTTTAGCGGTTCTAAGTGACGGCTGCAGCAGCAGAAGAAGCACCGGAGGAAACGGCCGAGGCCCTGATGCGTGAGGGCCGCGCAGAGAACGCTCGTTATTCCCGTCTCTCTCTTTCTCTCTCTCTCTCTCTCTCTCTCTCTGTCTGTCTCTCTCTCTCTCTCTCTCACTCTGTCTCTGGCTCTCTGACTCAGACCACACACACACACACACACACACAAGCTCGTACATTCAGACTAGCACACACGCTGCTAACGGTTATGCGGACACACGCGCCCGCTCCGAGAAACGGAAGAGAGTCGCAGAAAGAGGGCCACAGGCTTGGGAAGAGGGGCAAGCACGTAAGAACGCGGAGAAAAGTCCTGAAAAGTCCTGCTGGAGAGAAAGAGAGAGAAAGAGAGAGAGAGAGAGAGAGAGAGAGAGAGAGAGAGAGAGAGAGCGGGGAAGGAAAAGGGGAGGAAAAAGAGCTGCGGCGCAGTCAAGCCGAAATTTTTGTGTTTACCCTGCTCCCAGTGTGGAGAGGCTCCGTCGTGAATTGATTCGAATGGCGGGTCATACTTCAGCACCGCTCTTCGCTGAGTACGCCCAAATATTTATACGGACTACGTCTTTGACGTCTGCAGACTTTAGCTGTGACTTCGTGTAGGCAGTTGTCAGCCGCGTGAGGGGCGTGTTCTCCTCATACCGTGGGCAGGCTTCAGTTGTACAATTTCTCCTGATTGTGGAGTAGTCTGTACAAGCACGTTTTTCAACAGTCTTCTATCTCTTCTTCTTGGGTAGTTAGTTCAGCTAGCACTTACAGCTATTATAACTTGCTTATGTGTGAGCTACGCTGCCATCCAAGTGCCTTAAACACGTTATTTTACATTGGTGCTTTCTATAGCTTCTGTAGGCTCTCATTGGGTCATTTTTTTTTAAAGTAAAATACTTCTTTCTCTATAATTTAAAACAACATGACCCATCACCTATGACAAAATGGGTCTTTATATTAGTACAGTGTTAATACAGGCTAGTGATTTATACTACCTTTTGCGTGTTAGCAAACCAATGGACATTCCTACGCTAATGTTAGTTGATTTGTTAAGTGTTTTAATTTTTTCCCTAATGTAGTACTGGTGTGGTGTTACAGGTGTGCCAGCGAGGTAAACCTACTTGAGGTGGCCAGCTGTCCGAGCGAAACCCAGTAGCGTGCCCCTGGCACTGGGCGGCCAATCTCTTTTATTTCACCACAGCACCCCGCAAAAATTATCCCCAATTTTGTCTTGACCTACAAAGAAGAATTAGAAAAAACCTACATCTAACTTAAGTCTAAGGTCACAATCGGTGTTTTTTACGTATAACCCCCGAATCCAGGGGATGGCAGATACTCTCATTGCTGACGACCAGTCCACCCCCCGGCGGCACGGCAGATGCGGCTGTGTCAGTCGGTTGTTACGCCAGAGTTAGTTAATTGTTAAGGGTCAGGGTCAGTGTCCTCGAAATTCTGTAGTCTGATTTTCTCAACAAGTGTCTTCTCGTCATTCGCTACTGGGACATCGTATAAGATGACTACTAGTTTGCGCTTACGAGGACTTTCGCAGTTGACTTTTGAGCACAGAGACTCATTTGCTAAAATTTTGTCCTTGTCTGTTTCTGTAGCAACGTCAACAATGACAACATTCTTGGATGATTTGACTATTGATTTTGATATTGTCCTCCAGCGGGTCAACGTTTGTGGAGATCTCCTGGACATTTTTAATATCTTGCCCTGGACGCGACCTCAGGAAGACCTCAGGAAGACCTCAGACCCAGGCTTCTGCGTCACCTTCGCAATATTTTCCTTTGTCGTTGGCGGCTTTGGTGTGGACTGCGCAGCCACCCCAGCGTAGGTCCGAGAAGACTGCTTGTACAACCCCTCAGTCTCTTGTTCCAATTGCACCAGACGTCTTTCCATGCGGGCCTGGACAATGGTCATGGAGGCCAGCCAGCTCTTGATGTTTTGAATGTATGACGCATTGATTTTCCCATTTTTGTGACTCGCATCCAAGACGGCGTTGATCTTGACGTGCAATTCAAATGTTGACTTGAGCATCTCCATTGCGTTTCATATTATAACCCATGGTTGCGCATTTTATTGGTTTAGTTTTGCCGCGACGGATTTGTGGTGCTGCGCTGCGAGCGACCGTTCGCCGTCGGGCGATCGAGTTTGCGTTGTTCTTAAGTTAGTTTACGTTAGCTCAAGTAGTTTGTAAGTTATGGACTAATGATCAAGCAGTTGAGTTCAATAAATTTACAAACATTTGAAGATTTATTTATTTATTGCAAAGCTGTTTGTGACTGGAAAGAAAATGAGGAGACGTATGCCCCGCCATGCACCTATCACAAAATACTTTCTTAGCTCACGTTTTCTACTTATAAACTACATTCCTGCCAAATTTTAGCTTCATACGTGAAGTAGTTTCCGAGATTTCGTATTTAGTCAGTGACTTTTATGTAGACAGAGATTAAGAAAACAGATTGCTTAATGTTGAATAGAAAAGAATTAAGGGAGAATTGCAAAAAAATAAAAAAAAATAAGTAGTAACATGCAAATCTGTAATGTTAACTGTATTTGATACAGCTGTTGCGACTGTTTTACGACATCAACAGCGAAACTGTTGTGAGCGGTAGACTTCTTTTCGTTTCATCATTTTGTGTGTGTGTGTGTGTGTGTGTGTGTGTGTAGGAGGGGTGGGTCAGTTACAATACGCTTCATAAATGTCCAGAATTACTTGTAAACTTTGTTGCAGGTCCCTAACTACTCCCATTTTCCAATAATTGACGCATAAATCTGGGTATTCTCACGTAGTGGCCTCTCATTATTTATGACGTCATATCTCCTGAGTTATGTGTCGTGCTCTTTTCTTTTTGGGTCAGAAACCTTCGTGGGTGTACGGTGAACAGTTCACCAAAGTTTAACTGCAATCGAATGAATGGTTTATGAACACACAGAGAACATACAAACATTAATTTTTATATATACAGATAAGTGCAACATAGCACTTATTCATCAAAGAAAAATACAGAAGTTTAAGCATGACAGCTTACAAGATACTGTGAGTTTCTTGTAATCTGTCATGTTTTAAAGGAGTGGCCGAGCGCATTGAAGTGCTATGCTACTATTGGCGAGGCCGTTCTCCTCGGGCATGGATGTTTGTGTTGTCTTTAGTATAAGTTAGTTCATAAGCCCGCTAAGCTTAACAAACATTTGAACATTTTTTTAAAGCTGTAGGTCAAATTTTCCGGTCGGATAACTGTAGTAGGTTAGTGACATGCAGCACGTCACTGAGATACACGATATTACTATTATACTCGATTTAATATGCTTCCTTACAATTTATTTTCCATTGTACATTTATTTATAAAACATATCCATAGATTTTAAATTTTGCGTGTAATTCATTTTATTCTAATTCTGCTGTCTATTATCTAGCTATTTACATACTAGTGTAGTGTCGCTAAAACTCAGAAATGTTTTCACCGATTTGAATAGTATTTTTTATTTTGCTTTATTCTCTTTAATACAAGAGCGGTTAGGAAAACAATAGGGAAATTTCAAATGACATCTAAGTACCGTATTTACTCAGCGACAGACTCGCCTTTTTTTTCTCTCAATTCTTTTAGCCCTGAAGCTGGACAGGATCCTATAGGTGAAAACACAGTAAATTCATTATGCATACGGTTGGTTCCGGATTGGCTGAATTTGTCGATCATTTTATCACACTTTATATGAGTAGCTTATTTTATTAAAACTTTTTTATATGATATACGACTAATATGTTATTAAATATCTCAAAATTTCCATTACAAAAGTCCGCCTGTTTTATGCTCATTTTCGTATGCTGTTAATGGTGTAAATCTGATTTCACATGTAACTAAAAATCATTTTCAGATATATATATTTTTTTTAATTTCGTGTTTTTACTTAGAAAATTAAGGGTGATTCTATAGGCCGTGGGGTACTATGTGCGAGGAAATACAGTAGTTAATATTGTAAGCAGTCATCTCCACTTCGGATTAGATTGGTATTTTGTTCGCTGCGATACTTTTCGTCTGATTGCGATTAAATTCTGTACATATGAGCTTCAAAGCAAGAGGAACGGCAGGGACTACGTAATAATTGGCACGGTGCAGGCTAAGTTTAGAACAGACTTCGTCACAAATCGACGGTTTTATTAATACCTTGACGAAATCTTACACACTTGAACGTCAAAACAAGGGAAACATTACTAACAACATGAGATTTTGTACAATTCGTGGCTTAGGGTACCTTACTCCAGGCTGGCCGCAGTGGCCGAGTGGTCTGAGGCGCGCCTGTCACAGTCTGGACGGCCGCTACGGTCGGGTGTTCGAATCCCCCCTCGGGCATGGATGTTTGTGTCGTCTTTAGTAGAAGGTAGTTAATAAGTAGTTTGTAAGTTTAGGGACCGATGACCCCGCAGTTAAGACCCTTAACAGTAACAAACATTTGAAACTTACTCCATGATTTGACGCAGTTTGAACCATCATGAACTTTGCAGATAAAAACCAACTCCCTTCCATACAGACCTCGAAGGTCCAATGGGTATTCTGGTATCCCGGCACGATAAGTTTGAGAGCCCGCCAGACCACATGGACTATGACAGCAGCCGTTAGGCGGCGCGCACAACCTTCTAGCGCTGCCATCGCCACTAGAGCGCTGCACACCGTGGCGCGCCTACCGCGCCGGTCATCTGCGCAGAGAGCAGCACTATATAGGACCCGGAGCCACAGCTCGCTCCTCAGTCTTGTGTTGACTGCGCTCAGTTTACTTTCGATATTCAGTGGTTGTCAGGCTTCGTACTTTGCTCTCTCACGGTTCCGATTGGCTTGCGTTTTGGTCTTTGTTTTCGATTACTTGTTGTCATTGTTTGTCGTCTCTGTGGTCTCGTGTAGTGTTTCTCGTTAGCGGCGACGCGTGATCGGTCGATCGTCGCTAGTCGCTCCCGACCCAGTCCGACCTTCGGTCACTATAGGTATCGACCGTTCTTCGTGTCATCATCCGCCCGAAGGCGTCACCAGATGCGGTATGGCGGGCGGGCGTGGTCAGCGCCCCGCACTCCCGGCCGTTGTGACGGTTTTCCACACCTTGAAAACTTTCCTACATAGTAACTTTGGTATAAATTACACCAAATGCAACATCAAAGCAACCCTATTTTCATTGTATACGTTTTAGAATTTAATGCAGTCTCTTACATGTTCCGCAATAACTGACTATTGTAGAATCGATGGACACTTCAGCACATATAGGGACGAAAACATTTTCTACGGAACAGTTTTGTAAAATCTTGTGAGAAAGGTTTCAGACCTAACAGATCTCTTTCGAATTCCTTCTCGCAATGGTACTGTGGCAGCTTGGTTAGCTGGATAGTCTGCGATTCAAAATAGATTCTTAGAAGTGCACTGGACATTCATTTATTTATTAGTTTATAACATAGAAAGCCTATTCTTTGAAAAAACTACAGCCGGCGTAAACGTACACAATAGTCTGAAATTATAATTGACATGTACTAGTTAAACAAGTTAATTTCACCATACATAGCCTCATATTGTATGTGTTGTCCGTCACTATGGCTGCTGTTAATGTCAACCACTACATTTAATTTATTTAGTTATTAGTTAACTGTATCAATACAAAAATGAGGAAAGGAAAAGAAACAAATATCAAGGAGTTTTCTAAGGAATATTAAAGGTTAATTTATAGAATATAAATAAACCATCACAACGTAAAATGTGTGATTAGCGAAGCTTGGGATTAGTATTGGACGAAGTAAATTCAAGAATAAGTAGATCGACACGGTATCGCCATAATAATAATAATAATAATTTGAGGCAGATTATGTCTATCAGCGTTCAGTGAGGAGCAAAGAGTCCCTCTTGTGAAACTCTTTCACGACCCCCTATTCTGTGCTAACATTGATGTCTCGGCTGATGTTAAGGATGTTCCTTCAAAATCATTACTGACGAGTCAGTGGTCTTTCCCAGTAGTCTACCTCGACTCCTCCTACCCTTTATAGCCGAACCCATAAGTCTATTAGGTAACATTGCCTCTCCCATGCGGGTAATATGACAACACCATTTAAGCCTTTTCGCTGTAACTGCTTCACCCATGGTTTTCATTCCCAGTTTTTCTTTAAATTCTTCATTGTGGACCCACACCTGCCGTTGTATCATATACATTAGTAACTGCAATCATCCTGGCTACTTTCATATCTGTAAACTCAACTACAGTACTAATGTAACCTGTAGCCACCCACCTTTCCCAACCATACAATACAGTTGGTCGAAGCATTCAACGGTGCATTGATGTCTTAGCCTTGGTACTGACTTCCTTCTTGCAGTAGACAGTAGATCGTGGTTGAGCGCTCACTTTATTACCTTCACTACATCTTGATTCCAGTTTTTCCACTGTTTCTAATTCGTGGGAAAATATCCTAAATAGTAAAACTGTCCACCTGTTGTAATTATGTTCATTTTATATGGCACTAAATCTGTTTGAATATCTTCCCCACAGGCATTACTTTGGTACTGTCGTGCTATATCTAATAATCATTAGTCTTTCTACACTCTTCATAACTATTAAAGGATCAGGTGAGATTTCATTCACAATATACGTATGGTAACGTATTATATTCATATTGGTTAAATTGTAATTGACGTGTATTATAGTGTTTTGCTGCCTTAACTCTTTATTTGAGGTTTGTGCGGCATTTACTTAGAGTGAGACACCATGGAGTTACCATTACAATGAAAAAGTCAATCTCGTTGCCCTCTAACGTGGTGTGTGATTACCTAGGACGACCAGTACAGTTGCACATCACCTTGGCATTGACAGTATGAAGTTATAAATCAGCTCTTGAGGAATATTTGGCCATTTTTCCACGAGTGCAATATCCACTTCTACAACCGTTGTGTAAGGTGCTTGTATGGCTGCAGCGTGTCTGCTAAGTGCATCCCAGTCATGCTCAATCGGGTTTAAGTCCGGTGAACAAGCTAGCTATTCCATTCGTTCAATTCCCTCAGCTTTAAGCATGTTGTCTACCAGTGCAGCTCTGTGGGGACGAGCGTTATCGTCCACCACAAGGAAACCATCTCCTATGGCACCAGCGTAGGGAACAAAATAAGGTCGAAGGATCTCGTCTACATACCTCTGATCAGTCAAAGCGCAACTCTGAACGACATACAGTTCCGTACGTCCGCCAATGCAGACTCATTCCCACACTATTCATACACCACCATGATATAGTGATGTATCCTACATATAAGCAATATCATTGCAGCGCACAATAGAAACAAAGTTGTTGAAGTCTTAGATTGCGCAAACATTTGCCAGCCAATCTAGGTGAAAGAAGGTCATTGGTGTGTCGTAAATGCAACGCCAGTGACTGTCGTGACGACAGCAGTTGCTGCGTCGGCGAGCTGAACGCCTACCATCAGCAGTTTTGTTAACTGTGACAGCAGACAAGAGAAACGACATGGTACATTCGTTAGCATTTAAATGTTTCATAAATACAGCTAACTCATTCACCAGAGTGAACAGCCAGGTGATATGTCAGTGGTTAACAGGCTTATTGAATGAAAATTGCACAAACAAATGGGACACATTCTGTCGTTAGGAATCTCTCTTTCCGTCACCTCTCCATCTGATTTCCGTATCTCCTCCCCCGGCTTGTCGCAGTGGGGAAAGTGTTTGCTCGTCGTCGTAGTCTTCCGTCGGGTATGGTTATGTGTGTCGTCCTTAGCATAAATTAGTTTAAGTTCGTGATTCTTGAGTTTCTCCCGGCGTATTTGATAATCAAAATATCCACGGGTGTACTGCCGGTCTATAGATCCAACGGGCACAATATTTCGGCGATCATACATGTCGCCATCATCAGGTGAACTGACGGACTGAGCTACTGGAAACGCGCCGGCACGGAGATTCGCACGCTACGGCGGCTCGAAGGTAACTGGGGTCTAGCCCGGTAGCGGGCGATTTAAATACCCTCGGCCCGCGGAGCGATTCCTCCGTGGTCCGCGTCCCGCGCCGCGGTCGCGCAGTGGAACCGATTGCAACGGCGTCTGAGATGACGTCGATGTGAGGGCTCTGTCTGCCGTGGTCGTTACTACGTTACGTTTGTTAGATTTACTCTTAATTAACCCAATCGCTGGCTCCTAAGCTTTGCTAAGATTATAGCCACAGTCACGGTTTATGAGGTCGTCACTTGTGTGAATTTCAATAGACTCTCTAACGACGCAATCCCAGTATCTCGACGTCTGTACCAGAATCCTAGTGCTTTCATACTCCATCGCGTTATTCTCCGACAAACAATGTTCATCGACCGCCGACTTGCTCGGATACATAAATCGTGTGTGCCTCTGGTGTTAAACGCATCGATCCTCGGCAGTACGCATCGCCTGTCCAATATATGACTTTTCACACTGACACGGGATCTGGTACACGCCGGCCTTCCTCAAACCGAGATCATCTTTGGCACTCCCCATCAGTGCACGAATTTCATTCGGCGGACAACGGAAAAAGCAAGTAGGTCTCCACTCAGATGATGCCAGGGCTTCCTCCTCGAAATTCTCCAGGTACAAATTTGCGACCATGGGGAAGAGTGGGCTACCCCCTCCCCAACATTTAAACTGAATACAACCGTTAGTGTTGGAAAAAAGCGAAATTTATCGAGATAAAGTGACTGATTTGAAGGTTACGTATCATCTTCACAGTACCTGTTTTCTAGAGACTTCTGTAGCCACTAGTCGCAACTAGCAGATGGAGTCCAAGAACTACTATACATCGATCTCATCATCATCCAGGGAAGATGATGAACTGAAGTACTACCGCTTTCACAACGCTGAGTATGGTTGCTGCCTGAGGCCATCTCAGACATCATTGGTTGGTCCCCTAAAGGCCAATGATCCTGTCGAAGCACTAGCTAACCCTGTTAATCCTGCTAACTCTGCTAGCCGGTACTTAGATTTCATTTCTCACCAGGCATCCAACTCCAGTGGTTCCAAGTATGGACCCGCAAGCAGCTGCATAGACCGAAGGTGGGATCGAGCACACCTTCTCCTCGCGGTCACTTCTTCGACTCCGAGACGCAACGGCGCGAGTACCGTCCGTCCGAACGGTGCACGGTAGCCGGCACATAGAAGACGCAGCGAAACGGCGAGCTGACGCTCCGAAGGTGACGTCATCTGTTGATCTAGTTCCTGCTGCGCTAGCGCCTACACCACGAAATTTGTAACAACTGAATAAACTTGTAAACACTAATAGTGTTCTACTAGCGTCCTCTGGCGCTCAACCTGATATGAAGCTTAGGATTTGCTGCTCGGACCCTAGCTAACCAGAAGTGGTTCGATATTGGTTAATTGTAGGTCGATCGTTGACCAGGTTCGAGCTCAGAGGATTGGTAGCGGACTGTCTGGACACTAGCAAATACGACTCCAGCGTAATCACTTTTCCATCTGGAGCAGTGTGGTAAGCACATTTGTTGTTACTTTTACTGGGAATATGTCACAAAGTAAATGAGATGAGGGACGAGCTGCGTGCAATGTTACCAATAAGATGGAAAATGTTATTTTAAGGGGCATAGTGAGCCACGCATTAATTTTATACCATTATGTGTAGAAGCTTCGGTGGGGGTTCGAATCCCCCCTCGGGCATGGATATTTGTGCCGTCCTTAGTCTTAGCTAGTTCATAAGTAGTTTGTAAGCTTAGGGACTGATTACCACATAGTTAAGTCCCATAAGTTCTACAAACATTTGACTTTTTTTGTAGAAGCTGCAGTGATTGATGCTGGGCAATGATTAGATGTAAGATTGTAATAGTATTCCGCTTTGACAAGTGAGTGTTTTGCTAAGAAGTAGTGATATTAAGTTCCACAAATATGAGAGATACAAGGTCATCTTCTACTAGTGAATTATAACCGCTCTGACGGAGCAACTGTTGTGTTTGTTAGAGGAAAATTCCCAGTTAAAGTTATCAGGACTTCCAGTGACATTTTGAGTCCTTTAGGACTGCACAGAGTTCGCAGGCAGGTACAAAAAAAATTTAATTGCCTTCAACAATTCAGCCACTAACACTAGATCTTTCCGTAGCAGATCTCATCATATATTTCTCCAAAACAACAAAAGAGGTCACGATATTCGTTAATGATGTGTTAACGACAGCTGAAATGTGTAGATGGTCAGATGAAACTACAGCACGTTGCGCTTCACACACAGTATGTGCGGGAGCATTATCCTGCAGGAACAACACATTGTATTCGTGTTGCAGGAATGGGAAAAGAACGGGCTTTACCACATTCTGCACGTATGGAGCACTTGATCAGCGTTGTTTTCACAAACACCAATGTTGAACGAGAGTTGTAGCTTATCGCATCCTCACCAAGAGGCCAGGGATGGATCCAGTATTTCTTGGATGAATACACTCCAGGAATCCCAGCTCTCCAGATCTACTTCTTATGCACAATTGGCCATTAGTTTCGGGCAGGCAGAATTTTGTCTCATTCCTGAAAACGACGGTACTACATTCCATCTTCAAAGTGATCCTCTGACGACACCATTCCAGCAGTGCACATTGATGCTGTCTTTTAAGTGAAAGACGTGTGCAAGCCAGTAGTCTCACTTCCAGAGAGTTCGTTCTGACATTTCTGAGCCCACAAACCGTCTTACCTGTGCTGTCCGAGCTGTACGGTCTGCCACTGCTGCGCTTACAACACGGCGATCTTGGGGACGTCTGTGCAGCTTGGATGTTTAGTAACTTGTCTGTGCTTGGGAGGATATACCCGTGACCACTGCATAGGGCCTCGTTGCAATAATGACACAGCACATTCATTAGGTGTGTCACTTCTCCGAAAGGACAATCCCGTCATTCATACGGTGGAAATTTGATCCGAAAGAAACTCGTTCATTTGTCTATAGAAAGCTGAAATACGTCTCTGTGGCATGGCACATATTTTATCGCACTTCAATATCACACTGATACTCATAGCTGTAAATATTTCCTACTAGCCGAAAACCCACGGTTGGCAGGGTACATATTTATTCCAGTCCTGAGTCAGTAGTTCGCCTCGTTTTTTCTCTCTCCGTTCATCTCCTCCTCTTCATCTCCTCCCTCCCTGTCTCAGCACATCTGCTCCCCTCACTCTGTCTGTCTCCCGCATTTTGTATGGATTTCCTCTTCCTCTACTCTTCGTCCATTTAATCCTCACCCTCCTGTAAATCTCCCCATTTTTAACTCATACCTTCCCTTCTCTCTCTCTCTCTCTCTCTCTCTCTCTCTCTCTCTCTCTCTCTCTCCAGTTGTCCACCTCTCTCTCTGACCATCTGCTCTTTCAGCCCAACCTCTCAGACAAACTTCCCTCGGCCTTTCCTCTGTACATCTCCTCCCCTCACGTGTCTGTACATTTCTGCATACCCCTCTCCTATCTCCCTTTCATCTCCTGCTGACCTCTCTGCCTTTTCGTATACTCGTCCTCTCTCATCCACCTCACCCTTTCATTCTCTCTGTCCATCTAGTCCTCATCTTGTGTGACTGTTTGTTGACCCTGTGATACTGTATTGCTGTACAACACACCGGATGTACTGAGCAGCCTATGTGACAGAAGCTGTAAGCACGTTTTTTGCCGTATATCAGCTCTTATGGGAGCTATGAGGTTATACACACAATAGTGACGATTCTAGTGTTGCAAACGTTATGTCAACCAAATTAGGTTGATAAGTAGTTTCGGAGGAGATATGGAACACAAATACATACTGCCGTTTTTATAATATGTGTAAAGAGTACACAGATTCTGGAGCTATGGTACAACGCTTTCTGTTGGCATACGACGGTGGGACTATTATTAGTTCATCTATTATCCCACCGATGGCATCTGTCATCTTCGGATCAAGTATTCGATTTTATCTATTTATTTATTTTCTGCCTGTGTAGCATACTGGCCGATTTCTATGTTCATCCAGTGTCCAGCGTCAGTCGGTCAATTTCATTCCTTGAGACAATTAAATGTTCAAACGTTTGTAAAGCTAATGGACTGAACTTCTGCGGTTATCAGTTCAAATGTTTGTAAATCTATCGGACCAAACTACGTGGTCATCAGTCCGCAGCTTACAAACTACCTAAACCTAGGTAAACTAACCTACGGACAAACACACACAGACACACACACACACACACACACACACACACCCATGCCCCAGGAAGGAGTCGAGCCTCCACGGCGAGCAACCACGCGCACCGCAGCGAGGTGCTTTAGACCGCTCGGCTATTCCACCGCGCTCGGTTATCAGTCAAATGTTCAAATGTTTCTAGAGTCTATGGGACTTAACTACGGGGTCATCAGTCCCTAAACTTACAAACTACTTATGAACTACTTACGAACTAGGACGGCACAAATATCCATGCCCGAGGGAGGATCCGAACCCCCGACCGTAGTGGCCGTGCAGACCGTGACTGAAGCGCCTCAGTCCCCTCGGCCACCGCGGCCGGCGGTTACCAGTCCCTAGGCTTACAAACTCCTTAGACTAACTTATGCTCAGGACAACACACACACACACACACACACACACACACACACACACACACACACACACACACATATATGAGACCGAAGGAGGAGTCCAACCTCCGACGGCGATCTACCACGCTCTACGCAGCAAGGCGCCTTGGAGCGCTCGGCCATTTCACCGCGGCGAGACAGTTAAAACCAGCTCGTGGGTTCAACTGAGTTGTTCGTTAGGAAGCGTCGTCCGTTTGCGCGTGGAGTGCAACTCTCAGCGGCCAGACTGAGGCCGCGGCGTTCCCAAGAGGCAGAGCGGCTGGGCGTGGGCGTGGCCAGGCGAGCAGAGCTGGCAGCCGCGGTAATGGCTCTGGACGCGGGGCGGCCGGCGGTCTTAGAGCGCTGCGAGCACTAACAGCCGGTAGATTTAACGCCGCGGTTATCTGCAAGTGGACCGGAAGGCGCGGCCATCTGCCCTCGGACCGCAGTTAACACGAACCGCCGCCTTGGACGAGAAATACGGCGCAGATCCATTTGCGAGTGGCGCGTAAATCTGGCCGACCCTCAGCCGCCTACGCCAGCAGCATGACGCACCGACCCTCTGCGCCCCGCTCCGCCTCCGGCCACGCTGTCCAGCGCAACGCGGCTTATCTCCCACTCTGCAATCGTATTTCGTACTGACGAAAATGGAACTGGGACCATTTACTCTTTGGGCGAACACTATAGAAATACGGACAACGCGGTGCCTAGAGGAGCTGCTGCTACGGTAGTCCATTCTTCAACCTTGAACTGTGGATTTGGGGTGTTCACGGCAACCGAGTTGCAATAGTTTACTGGTATTTAGTGAAGCATGTTGGTCACACTGCTGAGCGGTTTTATTTTCTTACCTTCGTCCAAAGAGATGGGATGTACACTGTTTTTAAAAGAATGCAAGACTATACACAACAAGTTTTAAACTCTGGCTGATGACACACCACCCCACCACACGAACCTAATAGTGCAACTTTCTGTACTGAGCAGTGCACTGAATGATGTCGTATGAGGAGGAGAAAAACATCTTAGAAGGGTGTTCGAGGAAGTTTTTAATGTTCAAATGTTTGTATAGCTTATGGGACTTAACTACGGGGTCATCAGTCCCTAAACTTACAAACTACTTATGAACTAGTTTATGCCAAAGGCGCCACAAACATCCATGCCCGAGGGGGGGGGGGTTCGAACCCCCGACCGCAGTGGCCGTGCAGACCGTGACTGGTACGCCGCAGACAGCTCGGCCACCGGGCCGGCGAAGTTTTTAATGAAAATGAAGACTGTGATATTTCAAAGTTTGAGGACAAGGATGGCAATCAAGAAGAAGATCAGTGCGAAGGAAGCGATCATGCAACTGTAAGTGAACAATCTAACGACGGTGCTGTTGAAGACATGGAATCCACCTTTTCAACAACACGAGAGAGGTTGCTCTGTTGCATGTGTAACACATGCATGTGTTTAAACCATGTGAAGCACATCTGCAATACATGTATCAATTCGGAAACTACAAGTGATGATGAAAATGGTCAGTGCTGAAATGTGTTTTAAGTTATAGAAATATGTCTGTTGCTTTGTCTGTTACTATCTCTCTATAATTTGAAAATGTTTACAGCTTTTTTTATTTGATTAATTTTTTCATATGTTCATATACATACGAAACCATTTCACACTTGTTATTGACTTATCAGTAACGGATAATTATTCGTGTGCCTTATTGGTTAAATTTGTACTTAAATGAATTAATGACAAACTAAATACAACGTTTGTTGTAAAAAAAAACTTTAAAAAACAATCAAAACCTTAGTATCATATTTATGTACGGTGCTGTGACCATCCCACGTCCATAGTTACGTTATGAATGCTCACCTCCCAAGTTAAAGCTTAAAGGAATCTCCGTTAACATACCTTTCTTTTATTTTTTTCATACTTATCAGACATAACTGTTGTTGTCATCGGTCCCTAAACGTGCATAACCATCATCATCATTTGAGTTTCATTATGCCTCTCAGCGATTAGTATGGTACCTAATAGCCTCTCCTTGGTTTACCCTGACTCCTCCTACCCTCTACAGCGAACCCATGGATCTTTTAAGTAACCATGCTTCTGCCATGTGGTTCATAATGTGGGTTCCTGCATTCGTGTCTTAGTACATAAACCATGGGCAACGTATGAGTAGCGAAGTAAGTAGTCCTGATAGTCGGGATACCAATTACTGTAGAATAAGGTTGGCCATTTAAGAAAAAGGGTGACAAGGAGAGGAAGCCTACACGCCATCTCCGAATTCATCGAAATTTTCGTTACACGTGGTAATCCATGAAGGTGCGCCTAGTAGGAACTCCAGCTTGCCAAGCGTTTACGAAAAGATGGAAATCTGATGAGGCTCTATCACCATATGCCCCTGTGAACGTTTGCGTGTGTAGAAACAGTATCAGAATTCTTGCCCATCTGGAGTTTCCACTAGGTGCACTTCATTTGGGCGAAATCGGCGATGACGAGTGGCCGTGGTCTCCTGGTGGGTTTCTGGTCACGTATATTCTCAGAAGACGGCAAATACTACGAAATCCAGCGGTTAATTTCTCAACCGTTTTGGGTAAAACCCAAAGGGACGCTGGCCAACCTATTTCACAGGTACTTTGATCTGGTACTGACAACAATCAGAGCAAAATGCCTCGGACCCTAAAATTTACACATTACTTAAACAAACTTTATGCTAAGGACAACACTCACCCAGACTTGCTCGAAGGAGGACACGAACCTCCGGCGGGAGAGATTGCGCAATCCGTGACATGACGCCTCAGAGCGCGGCCTCACAAGGCAGCTGCTAACTGAAAAACGAGTTTAGCGTCCTAGACATCATCAGGTGTTGTTGTTGTTGGAATTTGAAGGGGGTTAGACTACTAGGTCGTCAGTCTCCTGTTACAAACGAAGGGAGTGTAACGTAGGTTATAGGAAGGTAAAAGTAGCAGTTAACACCTACAGGACTAACTCATAAGGTGGAGAGAGTAACAATAACCGCTACATGTATAAAGGAAGCGTAAAACAAGAAAATTCTAAAGGCCCAGGCCTAAAGATTGACGCAAAACAGTACGGCAGAATATCAATGCTGACTGATCGCGTGAATAATAATGGGTGAGCCAGTCACTCCGTACATACTAAAATGCCAGTGAAAAATAGTACTGATAATACAGAAGTAACAACAGATTAGAACTGTTTGAATGATGGGTGCCTGAATGATCAAGCTTTGGTACCCACCATTAAATCATATGAAACCTGCTGCGCGAATAAAACCTGGAATACGATCAACCATAGCAGCATCGCCTACTAGCATAAAAGAGAGCGCATCTGGCAGGTTAAAAGACTGTCGCAAGGTAACTAAAAGTGAACAGTCCACATTGGACAACCTTCAGAATTCTTTAGTTTCTTTTGTATCAATGCTTATGAGGTACGTAGCTCTGATTCCTGCGTCTGATCGGCCACTAATCTAAACTTAAAAGGAAACGTAATGAGCATTTCACGTAATTTCTCATACGAAATAAGATTCTTCCAAACGAGGAATTTAGCTGGTGTCCAAAAACCAATTCGATAATGATCCTTGCCTACTGACAGGCTTTCAAATCTCAATTTTTAGTACTACTTGTTAGTCATAGAGGCAGTACAAAGTGTAATGTTTATGGTTGAATGCACGTCTAGAAATTTAACAGCGCCATTACCTTAGAGGGGCTGCGTGTCATCAGTATTCGAACCGTTGCGCGACGTTTAGCTTCTACCGAGACGAGACAGAGTATTACGTCACACAGCAATTACAGGGAACCAGACGACCGGCCACTGAATTAAAATGAAGTAATTAACAAATCGCGGGTAGACAATTGCCGATCGTTAGCGGAGCTGCCAGTGCGGAACAAAGACTGCAGAGAAATTAGAAGGTAAGATGCTGTAGGTTGTGTCAAATGCTATTACATCCTAGAATTCTGCACATTATCTAGCCGTTATCCGTTAAAAAGAAAATCATCCATCGTTGCGTGTCTGTTCACTACTATAAAGGGTGTTTCAGTGAAATTAGTACATATTTTATGAGGTAGTAATATAGAAGAATTGTAATAAAAATTCCATGTAACATTCCATGTGACAAGTATGCAATTTTCATTGAATACAGAAATATAGCTGTTACTATGCATACCAAACAAACTGCAAAGGCAAATGAGGACGTTCAAAGTTGATTTACAAAAATTTCAGCACCTACTTCAATGCATTTTTGACATCTCTTGGTAACACTACTTGTAGCTCTTCTGAGGTTGTCCTTGCCTTCATTTATGAGGGCTGTACTGTTCATAATCCGTACGCAATATCGACTTTTCTGTTTGTGTCGCCTTTCAATCAACACCGCAGGCAAACATCCAATGGCTTGCGGTCCCGGGGTCTTGGTGGCCAAGAAACATGTCCTCATTCACTGATCCATCTTCAGGGGCATGTTAGGTTTAGATGATGTGTCACCTGATGATTGAAATTCCCCGTTATGCTGGAACAACATACGCAGTCTTGTAGCCAATGTAATCAATAGGAGTGATCCGCAAAGTTACAGGCCTATATCATTGATGTCGGTTTGCAGCAGGATTTTCACAGTTAGGTCTTTACTCACATGATGTGACGAGTGCTATGGAAAAGAGATGTCAAATAGTTTTCGTGTTTCCATATTTCAGGAAGGTTTTTGACAATGTGACTCACAAGAGCTTTTCTTATCAAATTGTGTGCTTATGGCATATCGCCACAGTTGTGCGATTGGAATTGTGATTTCTGGTGAGAAAGGACGCAATACGTTGTAATTGACGGAAAGTCCTCTAATAGAGCAGAAGTGACATCTGGCGTTACCCAGAAAAGTGTTACAGGGTCCCTTAATTTTATAAACGATTTAGGAGACAATCTGAGTAGCTATATTAGACTGTTCGAGTATGATGCTGTTATTTATCCGTGAGTAGTCACCAGAATTTCAAATGCAACTGCAAAATGATTTAAATATCTGCATGGTGCAAAAATGGCAATTGACCTTAACAGAGATAGTGTAAAGTCAACCATATGACCACTAAAAGAATTTAGTTTAACTTCATTTACACGATAAATCAGTTGAATATGCAGGCCGTAAATTTATCAAAATACCTAGGAGATACAATTACAAACAACGTAATTTGCAAAGAACACACAGAAAATATTGTAGGGAAGGCGAACCAAACACTGCTTTACAATGGCAAAATACAGTTCTTCTAAAGAAACTGCCTATAATACACTTGTGCGATCTTTTGGAGTACTGCTGCGCATTGTGGAATCCACACGAGGTGGGACTGACAGACGATTTAGAGAAAGTTGAGAGGAGAGCAGCTACGTCTTGTATTATTGCGATGTATAGTTGGAAATCATTAAAAGAAAGGCGTTATTTCGTCGGGACGATATGTATTTGCGAAATTTCTTTCACCAACGTTCTCTTCTGAATGCGAACAAATTTTGTTAGCACATACATGGAGAGGCTAGATCATCATAATAAAATAAGAGAAATCAGATAGAAAACGGAAAGATTTAGATGTTCCTTTTTCCCCGCGAATTACTAGAGAATAGAACTATAGAGAAATATGACAAAGCCGCAGTGGAGTAGCCGAGCAGTCTACAGCACCTCGCTGCGGAGCGCGCCGTTGCTCGCCGTGGAGGTTCGAGTCCTCCCTGGGGCATGGGTGTGTGTTTTTGTCCGTAGGTTAGTTAACCTAGGTTTAAGTAGTTTGTAAGCTACGGACTTATGACCACGCAGTTTGGTCTGATAGATTTACAGACATTTCAACATTTCAAATATGACAAAAGCGGTTCGATGAACCCTCTGCCATGCACTTCAATGTGACTTACAGAGTATTTACGTAGATATAGATAATGTTGGATGCTCATTTTCAATAAAGTGTAAATAACCGGGTTCTGGAAGACATTGCGCTAACACAACAGGCCCAATCAGTTGACTGTCTAGCAAACCAGAATACACAAGTAGTGAGAGACAATCTCCAGAGTGGCATGTATGTTTCCTTAAGATCAGCGATGTGAATTACTAGCTTTATTGGTACCATCTCTATTGAAAGTGCTTTCATCAGTGAACAGTAGAAATTAGGTTAGCATAACACTGACCTCGCGAAATAGCCGCATGGTCTGAGGCGTCTTGCTGTCGACTTGGCGGCCTTTCCCGCCGGAGGTTCGAGTCCTTCCTCGGACGCGCGCGCGCGCGCGCGCGCGTGTGTGTGTTTGTGTGTGTGTGTGTGTGTGTGTGTGTGTGTGTGTGTGTGTGTGTGTGTGTGTTGTTCTTAGTGTAAATTAGTTTAAATAGTTTGTAAGTCTAAGGACTGATGAGCAAAGTACTTTACTACAATACGTTTACATACATTTAAAAAACTTGAGCAGGGACGATTCTTATCACAACTGGTCGAAGATTATTATCAGTCACTGGCCCTTGTGCTTGTGTATTCTTCTTAGGAACCTAGCGAGCACTCATTTTACGGAATTGCACCTTGTCATCAACTATATCGTACACCAAACATAGGAAACGTTGAACTGCTACAGTAAGGTTCACGGCACACACACGTCTGTCGTTCTATATTGGTGCCTCACTGACTAAGGCAATCTTGGGTTGGGATTGGGGTGGGGGGGGGTGTATAACCTGGCATCCCTGCGCATTTCGTTCGGTTTTTATGCATTGACCCACTAATATTGAAGTACACTCCACTGCTCTCCGTAAGTTGACGACTGTAACAGAAGCGTAATTTTTATTTTCCTTTTTTCCCTGGTTTTGAGCTAGTTCTAACATATAGACTGTAAAACCATGATAGGAAAAACTGCTGTATTTTATTTCTGAATGTGCTCAGTACTGGACGGCACATTAAACGAGCAAATTCAACCACGGCTTATTTTAGAAGAAACACGGCTCTTCTCAGAACGTTGCAAGTTAATATTTTGTATATATTCGTTCCTACCAAAGGAAGCTTTACACTCATTCTCACACTTGAAAACTATACTGGGCTCCTTCCTGGAGTGAATTGCGAATTTCTAACGTCACTGCCGGACAATTTCGTACATCTGGAAACGGCTGAGGCCAAGTGATGTTCGTATCAGTTGGGGACGACAGAGTCGTGTTAGATGTAACCGGACAACAAATGAGTCAAAATCGATCTAAGGCAGATGGAGGTGCGGTCGAAAAATTTGCGTTCCAAATACATTTGTACTAACCACACGGATGTCAGTGGTGATTTTAGAAAATATTTATTTCTTCAGCTACAGGGTGTTAAAAAAAGGTACGGTCAAACTTTCAGGAAACATTTCTCACACACAAAGAAAGAACGTACGTTATGTGGACATGTATCCGGAAACGCTTAATTTCCATGTTAGAGCTCATTTTAGTATTTCTCTTTAAATGTAAATTTCATTCCAACCTGATCACATTATAAATTTTCACAATCAACATGTGTGGGCTGAAGAGAATCCGCACGCAATTGTGCAATCACGTCATCAAACACAGATTTTGTTTGAACGTTTGGGCAGGAATTGTTGGTGATGTCTTGATTCGGCCTCATGTTCTTCCACCTACGCACTGGAGCACGGTATCATGATTTCATACGGGATACTCTACCTGTGCTGCTAGAACATGTGCCTTTACAAACAAGTATGACACAACATGTTGTTCATGCAGGATGGTGCTCCTGCACATTTCAGTCGACGTGTTCGTACGCTTCTCAACAACAGATTCGGTGACCGATGGATTGGTAAAGGCGGACCAATTCCATGGCCTCAACGCTCTGCTGACCTCAACCCTCTTGACTTTCATTTATGGGGGCATTTTAAAGCTCTTCTCTACGCAACCCCGGTACCAAATGTACAGACTCTTCGTGCTAGTATTGTGGATAGCTGTGATACAATACGCCATTCTCCAGGGTTGCCTCAGCGCATCAGGGATTCCATACGACGGAGGGTGGATGCATGTATCCTCGCTAACGGAGGACATTTTGAACATTTCCTGTAACAAAGTGTTTGAAGTCACGCTGGTACGTTCTGTTGCTGTGTGTTTCCATTCCATGATTAATGTGATTTGAAGAGAAGTAATAAAATGAGCTCTAACTTGGAAATTAAGCGTTTCCGGACACATGTCCACATAACATATTTTCTTTCTTTGTATGTGAGGAATGTTTCCTGAAAGTTTTTTTTTTTTTTTTTTTTTTTTTTTTTTTTTTTTTTTTTTTTTTTTTTTTTTTTTTTAACTTATGGGACTTAACTACGGGGTCATCAGTCCCTAAGCTTACAAACTACTTATGAAATAGCTAAGACTAAATACGGCACAAATATCCATGCCCGAGGGGGGATTCGAACCCCCGACCGTAGTGGTCGTGGTGACCGTGACTGGAGCGCCTCAGTCACCTCGGCCACCGCGGCCGGCTCCTGAAAGTTTGGCCGTACCTTTTTGTAACACCCTGTTTAATTATGTTTCTTCTTCTTTCTCAGCAATTCATCCTTTTCTGTAAGTAACTTCAGCTTCGAAAGCATACGTTAGCGGCTACGTTGTAGCCGAGCGGTCTGAAGCGCCTCGTTACGGATAGAGCGGCCTCCCCTGTCGGAGGTTCGAATCCTCCCTTGGTCATGGATCTGTGTGTTGTTATTACGTTAGTTTATCTTAGTTTAAGTAGTTTGTAAGTCTAGGGACTGATGACCAACGTAGTTTGGTCCCATATAATTACAAAACATTTGGATTTTAATTTCGATACGTTAGGGATTATCATCACTAAACAGAAGTTGATGGTTATCTCTTTTTGTACTTGATATCCCTTGCAATACAACACTTTTTTCGTAACGCTTATTACTGGAATGTGGAGGGTGTACATTTTGCTTCCTATGAAAATAGAAAAATTCGCAATTTAATACATGTCGGTATTTGATCTTAACAGCACACTTTATGAAGAGGTACTGATGGGTAAGTAGGCTCTGAAACCTGATAATACCCTTTATCTGTCGTTTAGAACTACTTCTGCACGTTTAATTACATGTACTACCAACACGGAGATACTTAACAACTACAAAAATAAATTAAATAAGGAACACATTTCTCGTTATTTGTTGTTTCTCGTTTACTTTTACTCATTATGTGTTGTAAAAAGCGTACTGCCGCGGCGGAGTGGCCGAGCGCATTGAGGTGCTATGCTCCGATGTGTGATGTCATTCCCCGTCAGGGGTTCGAATCCCCCCTCGGGTATAGATATTTGTGTTTTCTTTAGTAGTAGTTTGTAAGTTTAGGGATTGATGACCCCGCAGTTGAGTCTCATAACCTTAACAAATATTTGAACATTTGAAAAAGTGTACTCATGTGTAAATATGGTTCTGAACCTGGAAAAAACCAATCGACATACATTCAAAGGTCGCATTTACGACAATAACTTTTTTGAAGAATCCCGATGTTAGATTGCTTTGAAAATCTGTATTAAAATTATTGTAGACAAACAAAATGACCACATCGGTCGTAAAATTTCTGGAAATAAATAGAGTTCAAAGCTGTTCATTAAATGACAATGTTGATCTAGCGTTTACACCATACTGTGGACTAATAGATGTAAGCTGCAGACTCATTTCACTGCTGTTCACAAACGGCTATGATAATCCGGAATTTAGGCCATGCTGATGATATAATATGTGCTTATATGAATTTTCAAGTCAAATGCACTAAAGAGGGGCATTCAGAGACTGAAATCGATTTGCTCCAATGTAAGTGTTCAAGAAAAGAAGGAAAACAACCAAACAGAGCAGTAACACATGTTGAGCAGCGTCTACAAAAACTGACTGAAGATGCTTTGTAAATATATTAAGGGGAGAAACATTGTCATAAAACTTTATTTTTACAGTTGTGTGGAGGGACTCTAAAAGCGAATATCTCCACACACTGATCCAAGCAAGCGAGGAAGAAGAGTACAGCAAAAAAATAGTGGTATTTCACATGCTCCGGAACCGGTAAACATGATTTTGACAATGCCTTCTATTTGAATATTAGCCATTTTTGGTGCCAGATGGTTGCAAGGGGTGATTGGCTCCTCTCTTCAGTTGGCATTGGCGAGGGGAGGGGGGGAGGAAGCCCATCTGCTACTCTCAGAATGATTTCTAAATGTTTTAAATGTTTGTATAGCTTATAGGACTTAACTACGGGATCATCAGTCCCTGATCTTACAAACTACTTATGAACTAGCTAACAGTAAGGACGGCACAAATATTGATGCCCTAGGGGGGATTCGAACCCCCGACCGTAGTGGCCGTGCAGACCGTGACTGGCGCGCGGCAGTCCCCTCGGCCACGGCGGATGGCTCAGAATGATTTCTCCCCGTGAAGTGAACACTGATCATTGCAAAGTCAAGAATGTTGTAAAATACATGCATAGGCCAACGGTGGGTGTCAGCTTGGACATTGTAATGTCTTGCCATTTGGTAAACTAAGACAGTTCCACCCTTGGTTTCATTATAGAATTACACTATCTGAAAGTTTCTTCTCTATTGTCATTGACCTGACATGCAGCACGCATGTTATTCAGAATAAGGACACCCATAAATCCGACACCAGAAGAATAAATCACATTGAGACTGCGTGCTTACTGGTTCACAAACTTAGCTAGAATGGTACATGTTTACGTCGTGCAAGAGGTAAATCACTGACAGTTGTATCAGATTCTGTTTGCCGATAATTTTATACATCAGAATCACCTGAGTCAGTAGTTTCCACTGGGACAAAATTGTCGTCGTCCTCACAAATCCTCTCACTACCAGATTCGTCACTTTACTTCGTCGGTGAAACTTCGATGGTAGCGAATATTGGCATTCGTGATGCCGCATCGTCTTTGCTATCGTAGCTTCAATGAGGCAAACTCGTCACAATAAACCACAAGCTCACGTCACTACCTCCTGGAATGACTCAGCCCACTCGGCTAGACAAAAAGCAAAAATACGCAGGCATAAAACTTCAGGGACGATTTGTCGTGTGAAAGAAGTATTTGGAGTCCCTCAGACAGAGGTGTGGTTATTCTGCGACTTACCATTGCCGCTTCGATCTGCACGGCGGGTCCACAGAAAATCGACATCCTCATTGATATAAGGCTTCACCCGTCATCCAAATGTTTCGTATTTCTCGCTACTTTGGGGCTAAAGTGTCATAACATACTCAAATATCTTGTGAATAGCGCCGAGACACACCCAGAAACTATTTCCCGTCTAAAAACCGGCGTTGCTGATATCAGATTGTGTTAAACAGATTATGGGTCAAAAATGACCCACGCGGTACTACTGGTATAAAAGATAAATTTTTCATAGTTCTAGGTGACCTAGAGGGATGCTACTTTGGTGAGTTATACAACTCCATAAAAGATTAAAAGTCACGAGAGAGTTTCGTCCTACGAAGAATATGGTGACAGGTAAGGGGCTCTTTAAACACTCATATGAGTCAAGAATGATCCACGTGGTACTTCCAGTGTAAATCAGAAAACGGAAGAACGAATATTTAGTTAATCCAATGGTTTTTCAATAAATGATTTTTAACTTTCCTTTCATTCCACAAAGTCCGAGGAACGCAAAGCAGAGTACTGATTTGACTGACGTATTTTTTCGGCGCGTCTATATTCACTTACTTTCCAATTCATTTCATATCAGACCAAGCCAAAGCGATTTGTGGTAGGTTTTTTCATAGTAGTACTGTCCAGGAGAACTAAGTACGAGGCGCGTCCAGGAAGTAAGTTCCGTTTGGTTATATAACACGAACGGGTACAGATACAGAAAAAATATTGATTGTACAAAAATCTACAACTGTTAAACTACTTTTCTACAAAGCTTCCGAAATTTTATAGGCAATTGTCATAGCATGGCACAAGAATTTTTGTGCCTTTTTCATAGAATTGTATTCTGTGTATTCAACCTTGTGGTAACATGGTCTTTCAGTTCGTCATCATCGTTGAAGTGTTGTCCACCAAGGACAGATTTTAGGTGTAAGAAGAGGATTACTATCAAAAGATTTTTTTTCACGATAATGCGTGAGCTCACACACGGAATGTGACCAAACAATTCTTACGGAAATTTCAATGGGACCTGTTTGATAATCCCCCATACAGCTCGGACCTCTCTCCTAGCGACTTTCATCTCTTCTTACACCTAAAATCTGTCCTTGGCGGTCAACACTTCAACGACGATAAAGAGCTTTTACCACATGGTTGAATACACAGGCGGCAACCTTCTGTGAAGGGTGCACACAAAAACTTATGGTACGCTATGACAAGTGCCTACAAAATTTCGCCAGTTATGTGGAAAAGTAGTTTAAGAGTTGTAGAATTTTGTGCAATAATATTTTTCTTTTGTATCTGTGTGCAATTTCATTTTATTACCAAACGGAACTTACTTTCTGGACGCGCCTCGTATGACACATCCCTACTTTAGCTACAAAGTTTCTCAGCATCGTGGCAGTGCACGTAGAGTCAACGTACACCACCTGGCGTAGGTGTGCAGCTCTGCCGCAGCGGCGCGGTGTGTGTGTAGCGCGCGGCGGCCGACCGTCAGGCGCAGCGCTGGGCGCGGGTGTCGATTGTTGAGAGTGATTCACCGTTTAGCGGGGGCGGGCCGCCGCCGCCGCCCCTGACCGCCTGCCTCCGGATTGGGCCGAGGACACGGGCGGCGGCGGCTGCGGCGCCGGCTGGACGACAATATAGGCTGGAGATTGCCCGCTATCGGAATCCGATAGGTTATTGCGCGGTGCTGTGCCGCAGCCACCACCTGGACCAACCGCCGCTGCCTCCAGCCGATACAAGGCGCTAACTCTCACTCTCACTTTCTCACCTCTTTCTCTCTATCGCTCTCTCTCTATCTCTCACTTTTTTCTCTCCGTCCCTCCATCCCTCCATCCCTCAACTTGTCCCTCCGTCTCTCTCCCTCTCAACTTCTTCCTCCCTCTCTGTCTTTCCATCACTCTCTTACCCTCTCTCAACCTCTCTCTAAAATTGTCCCTTTCTGCCTCTGTCTTTCTCTCTCTCCCTCTCTGAACATCTTCCTCCATCTCTCATTCTCTACCCTTCCCTCAACCTTTCTTTTCCCTCTCTGTCATTCTTATTCTGTCTCTCTCTCTTTCTCCCTCAAACTCTCCCTCCCTCTCGCTCTTTCTGTTTCTCTATCTGCACCCCGTTTCTCTCTCTCTCTCTCTTTCTCTCCCCCCCACTTGTCCCTCCGTCTCTCTCTCTCTCTCCCTCAGCCTCTCCCTCCCTCCCTCTCTCTATTAATCTCTCTCTTTTCCTCTCTCAACCCTTTCCTCAACTTGTTCCTCCCTGCTTTCTGTCTTTCCCTCTCTCAGCCTCTCCCTCCCTCTCTTTCTGTCTCTCTCTTTGTCTCTCAATCCTTCTCTCAACCTTTCTCTCTCTCTCTCTCTCTCTCTCTCTCTCTCTCTCTCTCTCTTTTTGTCTCCCACCCTAACTTGTCCCTCCGTCTCTCTCTCTCTCTCTCTCTCTCTCTCTCTCTCTCTCTCTCTCTCTCTCTCTCCGTAAACCTCTCCCTCCCTCTCTCTCTATTAATCTCTCTCTTTCCCTCTCTCAACCTCTCCCTCTCTCTCTCTCGATCTATCAATCTCTCTCTTTTCCTCTCTCAACCCCTTCCTCAACTTGTTCCTCCCTCCTTTCTGTCTTTCTATCACTCTCTCCCTCTCTCAACCTCTCCCTCCCTCTCTTTCTGTCTCTCTCTTTGTCTCTCTATCCTTCTCTCAACCTTTCACTCTCTCTCTCTCTCTCCCTCTCTTCTCTGCCCCTGTCCCTCTTGGAAAGGGGGAGAAAAATAACGACAAAGGAGGAAGAGATTGGGACGCTTCTATTCGAGCTTGGTTCCTTTTGTCTCAGCATGTGCGGTAAAAATCGGGTACAAATCTTCTGCTTTCCCAAATGTTCGTGAATAATAGTGGTTCACTGTCTGTGCTGATCTTCAACTCATGTGCTAAAATTCTCAAAGATAGCCGCCAATCATCCCCAAGCATCCGTCGCACTCGTTCAATGTTGTCTGGCACAGTGGTGGACCGTCCTGGGCCTCTCACCTTGGGGGGCCTGCATAAACCTCATAAATAGGTTTTTATTTTTTATTTTATTTGTTTTATTTATTATAATATTTTTTACCGCCACTGGCATCTCATTCTGAGTCCTCAAAATCTCGAAAACTATTTATCTTACATTGTCCTGTTCCTCTCGTCCTAGGGGAGCCTCGAAATCTCATGAGATACTTTTTGGTAGTAATATATGTATTTTTAAGTGGCCGGGGCGCGTCATTTTGTTCTGCCGCCGCCCCGGGCCTCCGACAGCCTTAGCCCACTGTCACTGTGACCTGACGTGGCTCATCCTCTACACCTTCATTTCTGTCTCTAAAGCTACAGTTTGTACTCACGGCTTCAACACCACACACTTTCACTAACATACAAAGGGTTTCCGTCACCGTTTTGCCTAATTTGAAACAAAACTTGCTGTTAACGCGCTGCTCCATTTTGTGCTCCATATTGCAACGACGCGAGTTGTCACTCTGACCCTGTTAGCTGGGTCGCAGCGAGTGCCACCGCTCACTGCAGTTCTTTGCGCGATAGGGGTCTCTCGTTACATGTCCCTCAATTTGAATCCGCGGGCACCTCATCCTCGCCAGCTTTGTCTGTAAAATATGGGACAGTTTACTCAACTTTTCAGACGCAACTTGTACACTGTACTTTGTTGAGAATGTAACTCACACATTAAACCATTCTAGAATGGCCTGCATACTGCACACGGTTGAATGTGTGAAGCCACTGGCAAAATGGAAGTTACTAGCCACCGGGCTCCGACCACCATAGCCTGTTTGACTGACCACCATACGCCGTTCGCCTAACGAAGACGTTCCATGTTACCTTAGTAACTTGCGCAACCACGTCTCAGTGGGTCTCATAACACTGCTGCGGGCACAATGGATTTGTGGTGAGCAAAGAACACATTTTCCGTATGTGTGCCCCTCTATTAGACGACTCTTGCTATGTCAGTCGCCATCTACTTCTGTAGTTCGCAGGTTACCTTACTGTGTGCTGCGCCAAGCTCTGTATGTACCACTGTCACCTCCAGCATTTCCTGTTCCATCCTGGTATGATTGGCAAGAAGAAAGATTAATCATAAGCTTCTACGCACCTTAAAATTATCCTAATGGTCTTTTTGTGAGGATTTTTGTAGCAGGGAGCGGAATCTTTAATTCAGCGCAGTTCCTAGTGAAAAAAAAAAAAAAAAAAAAAAAAAAAAAAAAAAAAAAAAAAAAAAAAAAAAAAAGCGCAGGTGACTCCCGCTTATAAGAAAGGAAAGTGAACTGACCTACATAATTACAGGCCAGTATCGTTGACATCAGTTTACTGTAGAATTTTGGAGCATAGTCTCAGTTGGAAGATAGTAAATTTCCTCGAGACCGAAAAGCTTCTTTCTATGAATCATCATCGTTCATGCGAAACTCAGCTTGTCCTTTTCTCACATGACATCTTGCGAGCCATGGTTGAAGGGCAACAGGCGGATTGCGTTTTTCTCGACTTCAAAAAGGCGTTCGACGCGGTGCCACACTGCAGACTGCTAACGCAGATACGAGCTTATGGAATAGGTTCACAGATTTGTGACTGGCTGGAAGACTTCTTAAGTAATAGAAACCAATACGTTGTTCTCGAAGGTGAGTGTTCATCAGAGACGTGTGTATCGTCAGGCGTACCCCAGGGGAGTACGATAGGACCGCTATTATTTTCTATCTATATAAATGATCTGATGGACAGAGTAAGTAGTAATTTGCGGCTGTTTGCTGATGATGCTGTGGTGTATGGTAGGGTTTCGTCTTTAGTTGACTGTAATAGCATACAGGATGACTTAGAATTTCTAGTCGGTGCGAAGAATGGCAGTTACCTCTCAATGTAGAAAAATGTAAGGTGATACGCATGAGTAGGAAAAGCAATCCCATAGTATTCGGATGCAGCATTAGTAGTGTGCTTCTTGATGCAGTCGCGTCGTTCAAATATCCAGGCGTAACATTGCCGAGCGATATGAAATGGAACGAACATGTAAGGGCAGTTGTGGGTAAGGCGGACAGCCGACTTCGGTTTACTGGGAGAATTTTGGGAATATGTACTTAATTTGTAAAGGAAACCGCGAATAGAACGCTTGTACGACCATGTCTTTAGTACTGCTCAAGTGTTTGGGACCCGCAGCAGATCAGTTTAAAGGAAGACCTAGTAGCTGTTCTGAGGCGAGCAGCTAGGTTTGATACTGGCAGGTTCGGCCAATGCGCGAGTTCGTGGAAATGCTCTGGGAACTCAGTTGGCGATCGCTGGAGGAAAGACGACGTTCTTTTCGTGAATTCCTGTTGAGGAAATATAGAGTGCCGGGATCTGAAGCTGAGTGTAGTACGATCTTCTGCCGCCTTACATTTCGCGTAGTGATCACAAAGACAAGATAAGAGAAATAAGGGTTCGTATGGAAGCATATAGGCATTATTTTTTTCTTCGTTCTATTTGGAAGTGGCATAGGAAAGGAAATGCCTAGTAGTGGTAAAGTGTGCCCTCCGCCACGCACCTTACGGTGGATTGCGGAGTATTACGTAGATGTAGCTGGATTCCGTCTTTAGGGAATGTACCCAGATGGAAGTTTACCTTAACGTAGAGCCCCACTCATTGCAGCGTTTGGCTGTGTAGTGACTGAAAATCTTCCTGACGCGTTTGCTCTTCCCAAATGAACATGTACCGAAATGAGTTGCTTTTATCTCGATCTTCTTCATATTCTTCTCTACCAATTTCATCTGGTACATATTCCAGTCTGAGTATAACTCTTAAGTACTGGTCGAACGAGTTTTTTAAGCAAATTTCTTAGTTCTACATCTACATTAATACTGTGCAATTAATACTGAAGTGCTTGACAGAGGGTTCATCGAAACGCTTTTATGATGTTGTTCTACAGTTCCATTCTCTAATAGCTCACGTAAAAAAAGAACACCTAAATCTTTTCGTTTTCGATCGCATTTCTCTTATTAAATTTCAATGATCATGTCTTCCTATGTTGGTGAGTGGTAACAAAATATGTTCGTGTTCGGAAGAGGAAGTTGGTGAAAGAAATTTCCCAAATAGATCTCGTCGCAATGAAGAACACCTTTGTTTTAATGATTTCCACCCCAACTCGTGCATCATTTCCGTAACACTCTCTCCCCTGTATCACAATAATAGATAATAGGCTGCTCTTCTCTGTCCTTTATCTAAATCGTCTGTCAGCCCCACTTGGTTGGGATCTCTCAACGTGCAGCAATACTCCTAAATAGGACGCACAAGTGTGGTGCAGGCAGTTTCTTTAGTAGAACTGTTGTATATTTAAGTGTTCTGTCAACGAAACGTAGTCTGTCAGTTGATGTACTTCATATGCTGTCTACTCCTCGAATGAAACAGTCTGGAATCCATTATTAATATTACGTGTCTGTTCCACTTCATATTACTCCTTACGCTTACTCTTAGGTATTTAATAGAAGTAAGTAGTTCAAGTGGTTGTTCTAAATTTGCTTCTCATACAATGAAGGGTTGTTCGATGTATGTATAATCAATATGTTATATATGTTCATGCTGAGTTCAACTGTAAGTCCGTGCACAAAGTGTCAATACTTTACAGGTCATGTTACATTTCGTTGACACCTTCTGGCGTTGACTCTTTCGAATACTACGGCATCATACGTGAAATCCTGAATCATGAAAAGTTCTACGTTACCCACTTGGTCTTTTTCATTTAATTATGAAACTTAATGGTGCTGTAACATTCCCCTGGGGCACGTCCTAATTTCCTTTTACGTTTGGAATTTTAGGTGGTACGGTCGTGGCCGGTTTAATTACAATAAAATCAGATTACTTGCTGACCGGTGAAAGTAATCTCAACTATATAACCGCAGAACTGTAGGTTACGTAACGATTCATAACCAAATTGGAAGTTTTATTTTTAATATGGTGTGGTCCTATATTTTCATTTGTTTAATAATTAAATATTATTTATGGAGTCAAAATGTAATAATAGAAATAATAATTTTGTACTTGATTTAGATTCAAACAATTTCTATAAAGTAAAAACTGTAAGTTAGTACACGTACTTATCTGAACAATGTAAAATGAGAAGAATCAACAAGAATGTTGGTGCAGTGGGCATAAAATATTAGTTTAAGTGATCTTGATGCCAGTTTTAGATTATATTTATAAATGGCATAATTTGTTGTCACATGATATGACATAACCTTCTGAGAATATGATATTTAAGCAGGCAGGCCAGAGATGCTGCGTCGATAGCAGGTTATCTAAGTCTGGCATCAATCTTGTCTGTAGTAGTCGTTCTGTAAGTTGTCGTGAACATCTTTTCAGGATTTCGTTTTGGTGATGAAGTTGGCTATTTTGGAAGACCTGTGTATATTTGTGCATGCTGTGATACGAATTAAAAAGGGTCAGAGGCTAATAATGTTAATTTGCTAACAGGTAAAACTGTTAAAAAAAGAATGATTTATGAGAGAAGTAGTTTGTGTTACTTGAAATCAACAAAAGTGAATCGGAAAGTGATTGAATTATTACGAAGGTATACACCTGGCTGTGCAAGTTTAGTAATTGACTGTTTGGTACATTTACATGTCGTACCCAGAATAATTATATTCACCCCTGACAATCATTGAATAAAACTTGTGTCCTACTCTAAATTCAGTAAAGGAATATATATTTGATCACCATTTTCATCGAACGAACACCACTAAGGACCTTTAATTCGTGCAGAGCATACCAGCGATCTCGCCGAATATGTAATACAGTATATCACCATATGGGATCAGGATGGTCCTCAACAGCTATCTTCTACCTCGGGTGGAAGGCTACAAACCCAAAAATTGGTGTATAAAATCTCTGCATTTGTGAAAGGAAACAAGGTAGTCGAACCATCACGATGGGCGAAACGAACCTGAGAATCGGGACGTAATAGTACACTGAGACAATGTCACGACTGTTATTTCAGACCTTTCTGCTACTTCAAATAGTGCTTCAGAGAGTCTCTCGAGAACCAAAACAATTAGCAACAAAGATACCCGTTCGACGCAAACATAGGAAGAGTGGCATTCTAAAGACTCTGGTAGGACAAGTAGGCAAATTTCAAATCAATCACTGCCTCTCGAGAGAAATATCGTTTCTACCAAAACTAACGGTTCAATTCAGTCCAAAAAAAAAAAAAATCCTTTACTGCTGCGGATTTTCTAAAGCCTTACATCTCTCAGCAACTGGGACACTGAAAGGAAAATAAAAACAGGCTTCCAATAATTCGGCGCAAGTCAGATAAGCAATTTTAGCGCACAAATGAAAAACCCGGCACATGGATCGGTACAGCTAACAGATCCAGCGAGCGAGGCTGTGCGGTTATCTGTGTGCGCCCACAGCTCACTGCTAACACAAAGACATTTTTAAGTACTTGCTGGTAGAATTACAAATTGGATTATCAGATTTGGAAAAAAAAGATAATTCGCTACGAATTTAGCTGTACTGCTAATAGGAGGCGTATTGATTTGCGAAAGTTCCATACTCTCTGCGTCTCCTTCCCTCATCCCCCTCCCTCCCTCTCTCTCTTTCATGTGTGCGTATGTGTTTGAGAGAGAGAGAGAGCAAAAGCGCACATTTTATAGAGAGAATCTTTACCGGCGAATCGTTCAAACATCCTGCTTAAGCTCTCTGTGCTGCTGCGCGAGCTCATATTTTAATCGGATTTTCCTGCATAAATACTACAGACACGTGCCATTGATGTCCCACAAAGCAACGCTGAAAAGACGAGCGGCATGGCGTTATTACTCCATGGCCATCAACACAGAATTTAAAAAAATGGGGAAATCTGTTCTGCTGCATGACTCTCGCACAGTCCGTATCATATTAAAGCTTGCTGAAATCAGGATGTATATAATCAAGAAGAAAAGCAATTTTACGGCGTATAACAATATGAAACTTGATACCGTATTAATATCTCGCAGCTGACAGCTATGCAGAACGTAAAGCTTCAGTCCACTTTTCTGTTTGCATTACTAGTACCGTAGTTCTCGTGGTACATTAATCTGAAACTCAGCAGTGTTGTAACCTAAGAACAGCAGCTTCGACAGAAGCCCCGACAAGAGGATGTGGGGCAACATATTAACGCCACGTCGACATTTCAGTCATTAGAGATACGTGCAGTTTTAATGGCTAAAGGTATAAAGAAAATTGCTTCAGTGTTCATCACCTAAAACGATATAGTAATACACAAAACCTACATCTATAAGCTCATGAGGGTGCCGGAAAAGCAGGCCTATGAAATAATGAAACAGCTGGATAACCCCACTTAGTCCACATTACGCATTTTACTCAACTTGGTGAGTGAACGAGATCAAAACTGCGAGAGTTCAAAAGTGAGAATGTGGGACTGAAGTACCGATAGTGACATTGTACAATCGCAAAATGTAAACAGAATTGAAGAAAGCCTGCACAACGAAAGGCGTATATTTCTTTGCGAGAGCCAAAGCTGCGTACGAGGCAGGCACTATACCACTAAGTCAATTTGGCTTAATGAATAGAGCGACTGCACGGACTGTCTTAAGGCACATCAGCCTTCACGACATAAACTTCTATCCTGCCTCATGGTCCCCTATGTAACACGTATAAATGTTGCTAACACTCCAATAGCGGAATAGCACTCCGGCAATGAACGTTAGGCTAGGTGCAAATTGAGACGCATGTATCACACGCGCAGTGAGGCGACGCAGCACGCGTTTTCGTGAATAACGTATTCCAATGGCACCGCACAAATTGCCACGCAGTACGTCGCTGACGTCACCTGCACTGTGTGGCGTAGTGGCCGTTGGACAGTTTCCTGTGGCAGAGTAACACTCAGCCGCGGTGGAGTACCCGAGCGGTCTAAGGCGTCTCGCTGTGGAGCGCGCGGTTGCTCGCCGTGGAGGTTCGAGTCCTCCCTGGGGCATGGGTGTATGTGTTGTCCTTAGGTTAGTTTACCTAGGTTTAAGTAGTTTGTAAGCTACGGACTGATGACCACACAGTTTGGTCCGATAGAATTACAAACATTTGAACATTTGAGTAACACTCGAACAGTGGGAAAGGCTTGACTATAAACAATATTTATCGGAGAACATGTAAAACATAAGGCTGTCTTACATCATATTGTACGAAACTTCAAGTACAGTAACAAAAAAAATTACTACAAATGATATGTAACATTCATACATTCCATTACTTGAAAACTTGATTATATACAATATTTCATTTCTTATGTGAGCCCATCCCTGAGCAAGCGACATAAAGTGTGTGTGAGAAACATGGAAATTTCATATACACTCCACAGTATTGAGTATATACCCTGTGACTTATTACTCATAATAGAAAATGTAAGACCCACTGGAAACTGCAGTCTCTTGAAGTTAAAAAGTAGATCTTTCGGAAATAACGGATATTCGTCGAATGTACACTGTTTCATTCTTTTCCTTTCCCTATAGTTCTACAGAAGTTAATTGCTTTCTCCTACAGCTTCACACTTCAAAGTCGGTTGAAAGTTATCAACAGCTCTGTCATCTTTCGGGAATTCCCTTAAGCTGACTGGAATGCAGGAATGTGTTAGCAGTAAATAACAATGTAATAAAACATGGTGCGTGATGTGAAAAGTTTTACCCATTGCAGTATATATGATCTAATACTTATTGAGTTATATGTTGTACAATTGCATAATTTTTCAGCTATATATTCATTTGTATAAGTGCCGTATGTCTGTAAAATCTGTTGCGAATAAAATTAGTAGTAAAAAAGTAATAGATTAAAACTTCGTGTGTGATAGGACGGTTTTCCATGAATGTTACTGCTATAGTCCTTATGTCCTGTTATTGTCTCATGAGCTACATGCCGTAGTGTGATAAAATTTCTAAAGTACATTAATCTGTATGTGTGTATACTATCTGAAAAAAATCCTGCGACTGCCTCTTGTAGTGTACAAATTATAAACTGCAACGTCATACAGACTGCCGTAGCCTTGGTCAATGTACAGCGGAAAAGTAGTAAGTGAGGAACTTTTTCCCTCTCAGTATTTTGATGTGGTTGTGATCGAGTTAAAGTTTAATAAAAGTTTAAAATTAGATTTAAAGTTTGTTGCTAGTCGTTAAGTACTGTCATTCTCATGTAGGGTATTTATAAAATCTAGTCGCATTACACGTCAGTTTCTTGCAACTACTAATGTTTATGAAGTTGTATCTCCTGAATCATGCGTCGTATGTGGTTCTTACTCCTCCCGTAAGGAAGGTGTGTACCAAATTTTGTAGATATCGGTCTCGTGATTTAGGAGAAAATGAGCAACATTGTTGCTTATTGCAGCAGTTTTCCGTACATCTCATTGTTTATGACGTCATATCTCGTGAACTATGTATAGTACGTGATTATTACACTTATGGCGACCGTCCCCGTGGATTGAAGCTTACGTGTGCAAAATATCATAAAGATTGGAACAAAACTGTAGATTTGTATGAAATGCATACACAAAAACAAACACACGGACACTCTGCTTTATATATGTAGAAGATTAACTTGAGTTAACTACAGTTCACCCCCCACAGAGAAATACGAACGACATCGCTCAGTGCACCACAGTAATTCAAATATGAAGTTTTTGTGAGTAGGCTTGAAGTCTATACCATAAAAATTAAGCAGTTTTCCAGCTAATAAAGAACGATGTTGTAAGACATACATCCTTGATATAGAGAAAAAACTGAAGTTAATAGTTTCTGCAACATACGAAGTGGCGTAGGTTGGCCCGGAATTGGGCGCTGACTGCCACTTGAATTCAGCTGAACAATGGTAAGATGCGATTGCCCGCAATCTACACATAAGAGGTTGCCGTTACATTCTATACGCACGGCTTTAGTGTTGACTCATTTGTAATGGCCCTCCACATACCATCAGAGCTCCTAGAATAAAGTCTTAATGATAATACATACACTTCTTTCACAAACAGCGTACGTATCTCTTTTCGAAACACCGCAGAAGATACGTCGTGGTCTTTTCCTGCTGGGTTCTCCTCTTAAACATTTTTCTCTCTCGCGTACTGGAGCAGAAATGTGCCCAAAGTTTGCAAGGTTTAAAAAATATGAAAAATTCACTGTGGTACGCACACAGTGGCAAGCTACGTAGACTTGTTTACGTCCAGGGAGTTTAAAGCCAGTATAAAAACTCCCGTTGTTTAGCAGGAAGCACCCAACTTCGGCGCGAGGAGTTATTCTTCTCATCAAATATATGGGAGCTCGGTGAGGCCAATGAAAGACCTGCAAGTCCGACCGAAAGTTTCAAGTCTCGCCCAGAACTCTGCTTCAGTCTCAGCGCAGACTTCAACCTTAAAGTTCCACTTAGAAATTTGTCTGTGAGTGAAGGACTTTCGTGTTACTGAATAAAACGTTAAACAAATTTTACTTAGTACATAATGTCCCGTCATCTGTTGCTTCTGTGAGTTGGTTTAAGTTCGTATGTAGTTTTTAGTTAATTACTAGGAAGATGCGATTCATTTCATTCACTTATCAAGTGTTCTTCGGTATGCTTTATTAAATGAATGGAGTGTATTTGCAGTACAAAAATAACAACGTTGAAAGTTCTTTCAAGTCGTTATATATTTGTACAATTAACAACGAACAAACAGTTAAAATTCTAAAGATGTTAATAATGTAATAAAACTGGTGAAGATTCCGATATCACGCTGTAGCTACTTATTATCCTTGAGGATTACACACTGGTTTCTTGTCCTTTAGACATATTTTCAGTTGAATAACTACCCAAGACAGTAACAAAAAATAATGTAAATAACTTTAATCTCTTCCAAAGATACTATTAATTTAATCTAAAACACAGTATATAATTCTTTAAAAAATTACTTACGAATGCTTTATAAGAAACTTATGGCACGTCATAAACAGATAGGAACGTGGGTACAACGGAAAATCTTTTACAGAGCCACTGGCATGTAATGAAATCTCAAGGATAATGAGATAATGACTGCCGGCTGCGGTGGCCGAGGGGACTGCGGCGCTCCAGTCACGGTCTGCACGGCCACTATGGTCGGGGGTTCGAATCCCTCCTCGGGCATGGATATTTGTGCCGTCCTTAGTGTTAGCTAGTTCATAAGTAGTTTGTAAGTTTAGGGACTGACGATCTCGTAGTTAAGTCCCATAAGCTCCACATACATTTGAACATTTGAGATAATGACTCTCAACCATTATAATTACGTCTTAATATCTTTATAATTTTAACTGTTTGAGTTTCGCTTCAAAATGTACAATAATTTTAATTGTGGATGCCCTAGAGATAAAACAGTGTCCATTATACAACTGATACCCGTAAGCGTCAATACCAGTACAAAGAAGGAATATTGTTTTGCTCAAATTAACTGCATCTTTAGTAAATTTAACTCAAAATGTTTGTAAATCTAAGGGTCTTAACTACTCTGGTTGTCAGTCCCTAGGCATATAAACTATTTAAACTATCTTAAACTAACACAAGGACAAACACACAAACCCATGCCCGAGGGGGGACTCTAAACTCCGACGGGGAACAAACGCGCGCTCCACCGCGGCTAAATTTAGTTTCACGGACTTACTGCTGTTCATCGCTTTTTTAGTAGATGGTACTGACTCCGCGGCTTCATCCAACACTGAAGCGTATGTGTACTATATGGTGCTGGATACCGAAACTGCAACATTCTGAAGACCATCCCAATCAGGTAAATTTGGCATGCCTTTGCGGATACGAAACACAGACGCATACGGCGGACATTTCAGCACATGTGTACATCACGGGTACAAGTATCGCCATCCTCGAGCTTTATATAAGTTGGGAACAGATGGTCGTGTGGAAGTACTGGAATTTTTCTTTCGTGTTGCTGTTTGTGCGTTAAGTAGCTTCACAATGCGTCGCAAAAGTCTGTGAGCGTAGTTCGACCGAGGAGGAGTTGTTGCCTGTAGCGATTCTAGATCGTCGTTCAGAGAAATTGGTGACCGTGTCTGACGGAGAACAGTAACTGTGTTTTGGATCTGTCACCCTCGGTGTAGGAAGGAACGACTGGCCGACTGCATCGACCTCGTTGCACCACTAAAGGTGATGGCAGGCACGTTGTGTGACGGCAGTGAAGGATCGTTCTGTGGCATCACGAACCGCACAACAACAAATTCAGTCTGCAGCGTAACTATTAGTGTCAGCGCATACCATCAGACGTCGTTTACAACAGAGTTTATCACTGACAAGTTACGGAAGTGGACTCTCCGAATTTTCTGAAATATGAATGTGTTAGAATCCGTGTATAACTAAGGGACATGTATTTTTTTGGCGTCGGTATTATATATTTAAAGTGTGAAACGGTTCCTCCAAAATGGAGGTTAAAATTGAGAAATTGCTATAAAGTAATTATTAGGGATTAGGGAAGCGGTTTTAATTATTTTTGTTATGACAGTATCGTTTGATAAAAGACGAAAATCGGTATAGGTATATTTCAGGGGGACTGTAAATTAATGGGGAATGTACCACGAAAGAGAGCAATTTTTTCATAAAAAATTACCTTGAATTTAATGGAACTAGAATCCATTAAAACTCCAGAGAACTGGAGGATTATTAAGAAACATATTTCTAGTTTTGCGTGGGATAAGTGGGTAAACAACCCTTATATTGCCACGCTCTATATTTATACAGCCCATGAAACACCGTGTGGGTGAATATATTTGAACTGCTTCACCTCTTTAATATAGACCGATATTTACAGTCACTGAATGCGAATCTGAAATCAGATTCTGGAAATTCAGTATGGCTGATCCAGCACTGCAGACGAAAACTCTAAAACATCTTTGAACAGACAGTAACGCGACATGCGGTATTCAAAATACTGTAAAAGCTACTTGAAATAATAGCGAATATTGAATTTTCAGAATCTGATTTCAAAGACCGATCCAGCGACTTTAAATACTTGTATATGATAGAGATGAGAAAATGCAATAATATAAATTCGCAAGGTGTTTCATGGACAGTATCAAACGAGCGTGGAAATAGAACGATTGTTCACCCTCAAAGATATATATTTCTTAATTAGGCTTCCTTTTGAAATTTTAACAAATTCTACTTCGATTAAATGAAAACTAAGTTTTGTAGTAAATTATTGGTCTCTTTTGGGGTAGATCATCTCCTACTTTTCACTTCCCTCCAATATACCTAGGCCGATTCAGTCTTTTGTCAAATGATTGTTTCATAAATAAAACATTAAAATGGCTTCACTAATCTCTAAGCTATCCCAATTGTTTAATTTTAGCCCCAGTCTTGCAGTGAACGTTTCATCCCTTAAATACATTTTACCGCCACTAAAAAAATGGAAATAATAAAATAATTACTTGAGAAAACGCAACAGGTGTTAGCGCCTGCAGTGGCTCAATGAACGACGGATATTGACAACGCGATTTGTTTATACTGACGAATCGCTATGCATCAACACGCTGGTCAGATCACAGTCCAGAGACGCAGTTGTGACAGACTGTTACCTTACGTATCACCATACCGGTCCTGCACCCGATGTTATGGTTTGGGATAATATTAAATTCCAGTTCTCATATGGCGCACTGCTGGTAAAATGCCATGCGGCGTCATATATCTGAAATGTTAAAACTAGTTGTCCTACCGTTTTTGGTAACTTTCTGTAGACCACATCCCATCAGGACAATGCACGTCCGCACGTGGTACGGAAAGTTCGTAACTTCGACATCGCCCATCGGACTGATCGACTGCTTTGGCTTCCCAGTTCTTCAGCTCTCTCGCCTGTTCAGAGCGAATGGCCCGGGATACCCGAGCCACTGCTACACCAGGTAAATTTAGGCAATATGTGGCTACTGCATGGACTGATATGCCTCAGAAACACATCCAGAGACTCTTTGATGTAATTCCGTATTATGGAACAGCGGTGATAGCCAATAGTGGCCAGAAGTATGTACTACACTTATTCATGATGTGAAAGGGAGACATTACCCGGGAAAGCGCTCTACCGTCTGAGCTATACCGGCACGCTTCACGGTCCGTCCTCACAACTTTACTTCTGCCAGTAACTCGCCTCCTACTTTCCAAATTTCGCACAAGTTCTCCTGCGAACCTTGTACAACTAAAGTTCGCGTCATGTAGGAAGGCGGCACAGTTTTCATCCGTTCTACGCATCCCCCTCCATTAGCGCACTGGCAGCCAATCAAATACATTCCCTTGATGCATGGCAAGGCCGCGAGTTACACAATGTTTCTCATTCAGGCTCCACTGTCGGCGCTCGGCCGTAGCTCCTCCCCTTCACGCTTCACTTACCGCTCCGCCTCTATGCGCTGAAGCGCTTTCTTACATAACGCCAACTATAGCATGTAGGAGGCGAGACGCCGGCAGAAGTAGGGCTTTGAGGACAGACCCTGAAGCGTGCCGGGATAGCGCAGACGGTAGAGCACTTGCCAGCCAAGGGCAAAAGTCCCAGATTCGAATCGCAGTTCCGGCATACAGTTTTAACCTGCTAGAAGTTTCGTATCAGCGCACTCTCCGCTGCAGAGTGAAAGTTTCCGTATGGAACAAGCCAGTTCTCTGCTATAGATGAAAGCAAAGTCTTGCGTTAAATGTTACTTCTGCCACGATGGAAGAAACTGATTATTTACCTATTAATAAATGTTTCATAGCCAATTCTCCCTCAGAAACTGTCGATGAAGCATACTGTATGAATGTAATCGAAGGCTTCCGCGGCCGTTGTCATTATTAATAAAACTCTTCTGGTTATTGGACCGCATCGTCAATATATCAAGTATTTCACCAACGTTTCGGCCGCTATTGCAAGCGGCCATCTTCTGGGTGTTATGTGCCCAGGAGATGGCCGCTTGCAATAGCGGCCGAAACGTTGGTGAAATACTTGATATATTGACGATGCGGTCCAATACCCAGAAGAGTTTTATTAATAACATACTGTATGAAGTGTAGAACTACTAAACGATTTCCTGTCAGTACATGCCTAAAAGGAAGGAAGCTTAGGGTTTAACGTCCCATTGACAACTTGGTTATTAGAGACGGAGCTATCGCTCGGAATTTTGGGTAAGGATAGGGAAGGAAATCGGACGTGTCCTATGAAAGGAGCCATCCCGGCATTTGCCTGGAATGATTTAGGGAAATCACGGAAAACTAAATCTGGATGGCCGGGAGTGGATTTGAACCACCGCCCTCCCGAATACGAGTCCAGTGCGTTACCACTGCGCCACCTCACTTGGTATGCCTAGAAGTAAGGACAAGGAGATGGTCTTAAATTTCTGGGACTACAGCTTAATAAAAAATTTAATTGGAAGCAGCACGCTACAGAATTACGAGGCAACTAAGTAATGACTAAAATCAATAAAAATAAAATAGATTTGCGTACTATGCTTACTTTCATTTCATACTATCGCAAGGGATTATCTTATCGGGTAGCTCGGCAAGCTAAAGGATTCCGATTCCAAAACTGCGTAATAAGAATTATTTGTGGTAGGAACTCACTAACGCCGGCCGCGGTGGCCGAGGTGACTGAGGCGCTCCAGTCACGGTCAGCACGGCCACTACGGTCGGGGGTTCGAATCCCCCCCTCGGGCATGGATATTTGTGCCGTCCTAGTTCGTATGTAGTTCATAAGTAGTTTGTAAGTTTAGGGACTGATGACCCCGTAGTTAAGTCCCATAAGCTTAACAAACATTTGAACAATTTTTGAACTCACTAACTTCCTGCAGAGGGCTGTTTAAGAAACTGGAAATACTATTGGCTGGTTTCCAATACATTAATTTCATAGTGAAATTTACCATGAAAATAATTTTTTTCTAATCACTATTATAGGACTAGAAATATGGTTAACTTTCAGAAAGTTTTAAAGTCGTTCCAAAAAGATTTTAAGTCACGGTCTATAAACGACTCTATCATTCAGAAGTACACATTTTCAGTACATGGCAGTAGCCACAAATTAACATTTGGTGAAAATCAGTTAGAGACGAGTGTAAAGGATTTATTGGCACCCAACTCCTGCTTATACATTTATGAATAACTTAGCAGAAATAACTTACGACTCTATGTTACTGATAACATCACATATTGTGAATATTCTGTACAATCTGTTCTCGTTACAAATCCTGTGGAGTAAAGCGATTATTGTAAATAAATGTTCGAAATGTATTTTTATTTTAGTTTTCATGTGACTGCTTCACACAGAACGACCTCCATAGTTCAACACATAGAAATAAACATGACTTAAAGCACCCACACTGCTACTTCACAGACAAAGAGTGGCGTAGGAGAGGAAAACACAGGTAATCGAACAACATACGCACATACGGTCAGTCAAAGCAAGTGCTGAAGAAGACAAATTTTGCCCTCCCACAGAAAAAAAAGTCTGAACAGCGCTGTAGGGCGCAAAAGTAAATTGCGAAAGAAATTTAAATCACTGACACTGACAGAAAAATTCGGAGATCATACCGCAAATTATAACTTCGTCAGCAAATGTGCGCTGGGGCTATACATTTTCAACTCAACACATGTGCCTCAGTCACGTCGCTGAACCAGAAAACATATAAAAGGCGTGGCCAACCGACATCACAAAAAATTGCTCTTGGCCAACGAGAAAGACAGGCTGTGGCACGTATGTCACGTCACTTCATCGGAGAAGGCTAGCGACAACGCGACCCCTAACTGACTGGCTGATCAATGCGGCACAGCCCACTGTCTCATAGCGCCCAGGCAGTAAACTAACGATCACGCTTTCTCAGTCTTTCTCTGATTACCTGTCGTGACAAACGAGCCACATCATCAGAGAAAGTCTGACACACCGCAACATTTTCTAGAGACAAGACCTCACAACCATCTGGGTCACGTGCATCTCACTGATAGGCTGCCATTGCTAGCTCACTGGCTGGCCGTTGGGGCACAGCAAACATCGTCTAGATACAGGGCCTCACAACAAGTCCATGTCATGTCACAATGGTAGGCTGCCATTGCAAGCTCACTGAATGGCGCTACGAAGCAGTGGGCTGTGCCCCAGCAGCCAGTCGGTGACCAAGCAATCGCAGTCTATCGGTGTGACGCCACGTGACACGGATGGTTGTGAGGCCTTGTCTCTAAACTGTGTTTGCACAGCATACTGCCTTGCAGTGGCCAGCCAGTGAACTAGCCCGCAGTCCATCAGTGTGCCGTCATGTGAAAGGGACGTTTGTTTTTTTCCTTTATTGTGTTTTATACCAGCAGTACACCGGCAGGCTGGCAGCAGCACTATAGGCTGCTCTTCAGCCGAGAGTAAAAATACATATATGAGGTGAGAATTAAAATATATAACATGAGGTAAAACAACAGAGATATAGTGACATAGACAAGGCGACAGTTTGGAGTACATTACAATAGACAGATGATTAAAACCACATTTATTTAGTTAAAAATGATGAGCCACGGTGACCTACAAAACAATGTAGGACGACAATAACACAGGACGGCGAGTACACGGAGACACTAATTAAAACACACGGTGCGACACTTGTCTGATTGCGGTGGACGCAGTTAAAAATCATACACTTCAATGGAGTACAGCTCACAACACTTGACGTAGCACTGTTAAAACCGTCGGTCCAGGACCCCGAGAAGGGGGGGGGGAAGCACGGGTAAGAGGAAAAACAGTGGGGAAGGAGGCGGTAGGGAGGAGGCGTAGGGACTCCAGGGCGGGGAAGAGGAAGGGGAAGGGTGGGGAGAGGGGGCCCTTTATATACGGGGGGCGGGGGATCAGTGCTGGTAGGAGGGGTATACGTCAGAACGGTGGGGAAGGCGGCAGAAATTACCCTGGGAGAAGACATGGAGGGTGTGGAGATGAAGTGAAGGGGGTATAACGCGGTAGAGGCGTGGCAGAGGCCCAGGGTTGGTAAGGATGGGGTGGACCAGGGGTTGCGGGAGTCTATTTTACGGGTGGTATAGAGGATACGGATATGCTGGAGGTATTCAAGGAGGTGGGGAAACAGGATCAGGTCATACAGGATCTGTGTGGGGGAAGGGAGTTGGAAACGGTAGGCGAGGCGGAGGGCGTGGCGCTCGAGGACTTGAAGGCTTTTATAATAGGATGTGGAAGCGGAGATCCAGGCGGGATGGAAGCTGCAAAGGGCAGGACGCATGAGGGAGCGGTAGGTGTAGATGATGGTGGATGGGGTGAGACCCCACGTCCGGCCGGTGAGGAGTTTGAAGAGGTTGAGGCGGGAGAGGGCTTTCTGTAGGACAGTGCGGAGGGGGGAGGTCCAGGAAAGGTTACGGTCGAGGGTTAGGCCAAGGTACTTCAGGGTAGGGGTGTGGCGGATAGGGCGGTTGTGGAGGGTAAGGTAGAAATCATGGAGACAGAAGGAGGGGGTGGTATGACCTATGATAATTGCCTGGGATTTGTCAGGATTGACAGAGAGGAGCCACCGGTTACTCCATGAGGCGAACTCGGTGAGGTGGGACTGGAGGAAAAACTGGGAGTTGGCAAGGGAGGGGGCGAGGGCTAGGAAAGCAGTGTCGTCAGCATATTGTAGGAGATAGACGAGAGGTTCGGGTTGGGGCATGTCGGCGGATTAGACAGGGACGATTGTGAGGCATTGTATTTATATTGTGTTGCCATGGGGCACAGTGATGGACGTCATCAGAAGACTGTTAGGCAGGGCAAGCTGCACATTTGCCCTGTTCAGGGAGACAATTCATGGCTCCCTCACCCTGCATGTTGTAGCAAGCTGATGTTGTCAATCATGAGGACGGGAGTATTACGACTAGCCAGTTGCCATTCGTGGAAGACATTTTGAAAGGGAAGAGTTGGTGAATGTTGAAGTGAAAAAGGGGATCCGTGATCAGAATAATAATAGTTACTGACGATGGACATAATCCATTCTTTCACTTGTGGGGAAGGCTATAGAACGAGACAAAGGTTACGAGGAAAAATAGAGTTTGTAGATGAAAAACCAATCTATTGTAAGTGTAATTCTCATTACGTGCAGTAAATAAGTGTTGAACAAATAAGTGGTGTATTACTTTCTAGATAATACTTGAAGATGCAAAATAATTTGAGTTTCGGTCAAGGTTTTTAGGTAATTGTTACAAGAAATTACTTTTACACAGTGAACAAAATATGCTACTTGTTTGTTCATTTAAAGTTGCGAAATTTACGGTGTCCTCCATGTCGAGACATTAAGAGGACTTTTATTACATTATACCGTCAATGTAAAATTACTCTTAGCCTAAATACATCCTCAACGATTATGAGCTGCCAGGCTGTATGGTACGAAACTAAATAGTTACACACAAAAAGTGGTTGTACATAGCAATGTGGAGATTTAATTCAGAGGTTTTTAAATCAACTGTAAATATAATTCGATATTTTTTCACGTTGAAACTCCAGTAACAACGAAACACAACAATCCCTCGAAAGAAAAAATACGTGAAAAACACCGGTAAAAATATGACAACTTTTAAGGTAAATATTTTTGATTCGTAAAAATATTTGCAAGTATTAACATCATGGTCTGTAACAGAAACACGGAAATTAAAAGTCCTGAATGTGTAGATTTCGTCTCCTCAATATACTGCCAGTGACAATGTCTAAATAAGTTCACTTCGGAAAATCTCAATAGCTTGACAGTTTACAGCAGTACAACACAGAAAAGGTACGGTAATCGCACTAAAGCGTCTCGCTGCGGAGCGCGGGGTTGCTCGCCGTGGAGGTTCGAGTCCTCCCTGGGGCATGGTTGTGTGTGTGTGTGTGTGTGTATTTGTGTGTGTGTGTGTGTGTGTGTGTGTGTTTGTACTTGGGTTAGTTTACCTAGGTTTAAGTAGTGTGTAAGCTACGGACTGATGACCACGCACTTTGGTCCGATAGATTTACAGACATTTGAATATTTTTTTGTAATTTCACTACTGATCGCTCTACTGCTGAACGCTATCTCTCTCTTTCTCTCTCTCTCTGACACACACACACACACACACACACACACACACACACACACACACATACACACACACAGTCGCTAACATGTAATTAGGGTAACAAACAGAGATATTTAACCTGAGATACACTGTGCACTAGATAATCACTTGATGGAGTATTTGAAGACCTGATGCATTGGGTGACTAACTACGGTTATTGTGTACGAAATACCATCTAATTAAGGTTAGTGCTTCTCTGTTTATTGTAGAGCTGGGCAAACGATACTCTCGTTTGAACATGCTCGGGAAATAACAACTGTTAGAACATTCAGGTAACAAATGATACGAGCTGCGTATCTGCAAAGAATAAGCAGGAAATTTTGTAGTGACTGGGCTAACGCTTTGCGCAGAACTAATTTCATGGGAAGAACAAGTACATGTAAAAGAAAAGGAGGGTATCACTATGAAAAACTGTATATTTTGTTTAAATCGGTCCCGACTTGACCTTTCTGATGTCACTACAAGATATGATCCATTGATGAACAAAATATCTGCCACTATAAGAAAATTATTGCATCACATTAATGCAAAGCTAACACTCAGAGGAATTTTTTATTTTTTATTTTATTTTATTTATTTATTTATTTTTTAAGCATGTTGCATGATTGAATCCTTCGTATGTATAAGTTACGTTTCATGTGATTATAATCTGAGATAAGTTGTAAAAGACCAAATGTCTGTAAATCTATCGGACCAAACTGCGTGGTCATCAAATGTTTTCAAATGTTTGTATAGTCTATGGGACTTAACTACGGGGTCATCAGTCCCTAAACTTACAAACTACTTATGAACTATTTACGAACTAGGACGGCACAAATATCCATGCCTGAGGGGGGATTCGAACCCCCGACTGTAGCGGCCTCGCAGACCGTGACTGGAGCGCCTTAGTCCCCTCGGCCACCGCAGCCGGCCGTGGTCATCGGTACATAGATTACAAACTACTTAAACCTTGGTAAACTAACCTGAGGACAAACACCCACACCCAGGGAGGACTCGAACCTCCATGGCGAGCAACCGCGCGCTCCGCAGCGAGATGCTTTAGACCACTCGGCTACTCCAGCGCGGCTGTAAATGACCATTCCATTCTCTGTTCATACGGTACAGTAACATATAAAAATGTTACAACCTTTTAATCACCTAGAAAACTAGATTAAAAGAGATGAAATAGGGAAAACTTTAGAAATTAATTACCTAATAACGGAAATAAGTCATATAAAAATAAACGGTTAATTGCGACCAGCTCACGAACTGCTTTGTACGTAGTACCAACAGGCGTCGCTAGATCTGAGCATTAGAATTTTAAATCGCGACTGCTAATGTCTACGTAAAGCCTATATTGCATATTCGTTACTGTTTTTATGTATGACCTACACCGTAGAAGCTATACTACAACCTGCATTTCACACTTATTAATCCCTACAGTACATTAGGGACACTATTTTCGTTATAAATAGTTTACTGCACAGCGCCGAATAGATTTATGACTATCACAGCTGTAAATCGTAGATATTGCATCTCCTGACATTGACAGATAGCATATTGGTCGCATGTTCGAACACATCCAGAGATTTCCCGACGTAAATTGTTCGAACTGTTAGGATAATGTGCAAACCCAGCTCTGGTTTATTGCTATTTTCAAGGTTCATGAAATGAAATACTATGGTGTACGACGTGTCATTTCCACAACGTGGAAAGTTTTGTCAATATTGCACATAAATCACGCACGTCGAAACGTTATTAGTGCTGCACGTCTCGCGAACACCAGTCCAGAGCCTTGATTACTGCACAAACTCCCAGTGAAATAGAAATTCAGTGTGCGGTCGTCGGGTGTTTTTGCAGGCTGAAATTAACTTGCGAAGGCAGCCAGAAAAATTGCCCGGCGCGACGTACGTAAAGTAGGGGGAGCGAGCAGCTCGTGCGCCACTGCGCTGGCGCCACTAACAGCAGCGCAGAGTACGACTTCATCCGCCTCTCCGCCGACCGCCAGCCGGCCAACAACCACCCCCGCCAGCCACCAGTAAATTACTTGCAACAAAAATACCGGCCGCCCCCGGCCGCTCGGGGTGTATTTTACCGCGCTCCGTCCCTCCGGTATCTACAGCCGGGAAAGAAAGCCATCTCTCACCATAAATCTCCCGGCTGACTAATTTAATTTTCCGTCTTCACGCTAGGAGGCGGGCGCGGCGCCCTGAGCTGCGGTGCGCCGATCGCTGGGGCACTGCAGCTAGTGAGCTCACAGGTAATCTGGTAGAGCTGCGTTCGAACATGACTCGAACTGTTCGAACTAATTACGTCACAGTTCGGGAAATGTTCGAACATTCGATCGCGACGCTATCTAGCAATGGCAGGAGGTATTATCTCTACGATTTACAACTTTGATATCTTTTCTGCGCTGTGCAGTATCCGATTTATAACGAAGATAGTGTGTCGTTAATGTAAAATTCATCATGCGCCCTGTCCTTTGTTTCTTCCATCCCGCCTGGATATCAGCCCCTCCTACTTTCTACAATTCCCTCCAGATCCTGGAACGCCACGCCCCCCGCCTCGCATACCGTATCAGACTCCCTTCCCCCACGCGGATCCTCTATGACCTAATCCCCTTCCCTCCTCTCCTACAACACCTCGAACATCTCCTACTCCTTTACACTACCCGCAAAATAAGAGTCCCACAACCCTCTGGTATACCCTATTCTCACCAATCCCGGGCCTCTGCCAACCCCCCCCCCCCCGCCAAAACGTCCCTCCCTGCCTTCACCTACATACGCTCCGTATCCTCTCCCAGGGCAATTTCCGCACCCTTCCCTTACCGGATACCGAACTTCGTTCCGATATCTACCCCTCCTACCATCTCTAATCCCTTTCCCGTAGCATCAGCACCCCTCCCCTCTCTGACGTCCCTTTTCCTTCCCACCCGCTTGGCTGCCCCTCTCCCATGCCCAGAGTCTCGTCAATCTTTCTTTTCCCCTCCTTTCTCTCTCTTCCCTCCCCTCCCCCCTCCCCCACGCTTCGCCCATCCCTGTCCTGCCTCCTCCCACTCCATCCCCCTCCCCATCCCCCGCGGGGACGTCTCAACCTTTTAACAACGTGTACAGTGCCACTGTATCCAGTGTCGTGTGGTTTTTAATCAGTGCCTCCGCGATCTACGTCACCAAGTTCTACTCTGTTCGCCGTCAACTTTCATCGTATGTGTCCTTAGTGTTTGCTGCAATGTACTTTTAAATCGTCGCCGTGGCCAACTGTTTTTACTGACTACGAGTGTTTTATTACTGCTCGTCTGTTCTCGTTCTCCGATATATATATATTTGTCTCATTGTCCATGTACGTTTTAGTCCTTCAAAAACTCAGTATGTCAATTGTTTTTAAATTCCACAATTTTATTCCTCTGTTTTATATATTGATTTTACTCTCTGTCTTAACATGTATATCGCATGTCTGAAGAGCACCCACCGCAGCTGCTGCCAGCCTGCCAACTGTTCACACAGTTGGTTTCAAAATTACAATAAAGGAAAAAAATCATTAATGTATTACAGGGATTGATAAGTGAGAAATTTCGACTATAGTAGCTTCTAGGACGCAGGTCATAAGTAAAAACAGTAACGATTATAGACTATAACTAAACGAGAGCAATCGCGATTTAAAATTCTGGTGCTGCGATCTAGCGACGACTGTTGATACTACGTACACAGCAGCTCGTGCATCATTTATTCAGAGGTCGCAATCAGTTTATTTTATTTCCTTTATTGGCAGTGGCGGCTGGTGATAATGTTCTAAGGTGCTGCAGCACACTGTAAATATATTACTAAAATTATGCCATTGCTCTTCGAATGTAAGGGAGAAATCATTGTAAAATTACATCCATCCTCTTGTAATGCGAGGCAGATATCATAATAAAATTATGCCAATTCCCTTACAATGCGTATTAGAATGCTAGTAATAAGGATGAGAACGCATTTTGGAGCGCTCTCGCCGCGATAGCTTGAAACCAGCTCCGTGTGCTGAAGTGGGATTCAGCCGCGCTGGTACGTGCGCAGAGAGGCGGCGCAGTCGTCTGTTCGCTAGTGCGCATGCGCAGACGTGACGTCAGACCTGACGGCTCATGAGTGCTGAGACAAGCTGCAGCACCAGATCAATATTTCTCTTCGCGCTGCGTGTAACGATTGCGGAAGAATAGTATATGACGAATATTGCGGCATACAGAGTCAAATAGCGCGCTGGCTTAGGCGTCTTCTGCGTTCTCTCTCAAACCTACTTGTGTGATGCTGGTATTCGAATACCTCTGAGTCAAAATTTTTAATTTCCGTAAATAAAATTAATATTTTTATACGTTATATTTACTACCTGCAGTTAATACATGCAGTTGGCAACGCTGTTATAAATTACCCTGAAGGTCTTACTGTCAAGCAGTATTAATTGGTATTCAATTAAAGGAAATCATACAAAGGTTGACGTGTTTGACGTAAAACTTCAATCACAAACAACATTAGTAATGTTTAGCCAACATGCGAGTGAAACTGTGCTTTTGAGCCAAGCAGTTTCATTGGTCGCTTGTGTAGAACGCAGATGACGTGGTGGGGATGTTGCTAAGCTCCATTATTTCCATTGTCAGTCACGCTTTGTACGTTCGCTGAAGAAGTGTTTCGCGGTGTATTTCTTCGTCAAAGTGCGCGTTACGTAATGTGCGAGCAACGTCGAGGTGGCAAGAAAAGTGAGTGCACGAGGATTTTTAGAACGAAAGTCTATGAAAACAGTTGGATTTGCGGATGTGATATTCGCAATACACTTTTTTGCTCTCCATGTTTGTTGTTTGGGAACAGTGATGCGTGGAGTACAGTGGGAGGGAAAGACCTCAGGCAACTTAATGCATTAATAAATAAATAAATAAATAAATAAATAAAATCATAAACATACAAATAACATACTTGATCTTAGTTCATTAGGTAAAGCTCATATCACAACAATTTTATGTCGTGCTTTTTATTTTAGTATATTTTGTTTCCTGCTTATTTTTGTAATATTGTGGCAAACTGGTCAAATTTTGTACGAGCCGCCACTGTTTATTGGGTTTATTTATAATGTTTTACCTAGTTCATCTCTTTTAATATCTCTTTTAATCTTGTTTTCAAGGTGATTAAAAGGTGGTAACATTTTTATGTTACTGTACCATATGAACAGGGAATGGAATGATCATTTACACCCTATCTCTTATAACCACATTAAGTGTAATTTCTACTTATGAAGGATTCAAATTGTTTTTCCTTTGAATGTCAGCCGTCAGTAATGAGGTGGAGTAGTTCTGTTCTAGTAGCAGATATTTTGTTATCAATGGATCATATTTTGCAGTGACACCATACACGTTACGTATGTACTGTTTTAAACAAAATATACTGTTTTTCATAATGTTGCCCTTCTTTTGTTTTACATGTGCTTGTACTTCCTATGAAATTAATTCTGAGCAAAGCGATAGCCTACTAAATTTAAAATTTCCCGCGTATCATTGGAAAATACGCAGCGCCAGTCATTTATTATCTGAGTGTTCGAACAGTTCGATACTTTATCGAGTTCTCCGCTGTATTGGAAAAGCCCGAGCATGTTCGAACGCGAGTATCATTTGCCCAGCCCTATAATCTGGAGCTAGTGCCGGGTATTTACGTAGACGTGACGCTCGACGCCATACCTGTTAACGTGTATGTCTCATACACAATCCAGTTTTCACTACCATATGTTTACAAAGGATTTAACTTCTGAAATTTCTAATCGCTTTTACTAGTTGCTTTCGCACAACCTGTTCTGAAAAGTTGAAAACTCCAGTTTTGTAAAAAGTGTACTGAGCTTTATTTTGTTCAGAGCTCATGTTTCTTCGACATTGCATTTAATGAGTACTGTTAAACTGTTGCAGACAAAAAAAATAAATGTGCAATAACGACATAATTGAGGCTTATTATATAAGCATGATTTTCGACACAGTGTGCATATCCAGTCCATGAGCTCAAAGGGAAACAAGTATAGACAAGCTAATATATAACTGAACATTAGAAATACCGTCTACAGCAGTGCAACCAGAACCAGACAAGTCCAAAATGTATAATTTTTAGAAACTTAAAAAAAAAAAAAAAAAAAAAAAAAAAAAAAAAAAAAAAAAAAAAAACTACCTACCTTCGTTTGTACTGAATGAAACAACTTAATATTTCTTTTGTACTATCTGCTAGATAACAGCTTTCTGTTGCACGTACAATGAAGATATAATTTAACAGGAGTGTTGAGAAAATTAAAAAAAAAAGTTTTTTACTTGTCTGGTCATTAGAGAGTGTTTAGTTAATGGATCAATAAACAATAATCGTACTTAATCCGATCATGATAGTTTTTATTAAGCAGTTAATGGAGAAATACAAGTTACTGTTACAGAGAGCTTATAACACTTGTAGTCATCATCTTTATAACCACCAGAATTAACATCACTGTCAATATCAATATTTTTTACAGCAGTTTGATCTGTGTGCGTGCACTTCCTCAAACAAAGACTTGTAGTAAGTGCGATTCAAGATTAAGTAAGTCCATTTTCTTAACAGGCTGCAATCCAGGAGGTGAGTCATAGAGCTTTGGAAGAGTAAGACACATAGTGTCTGTTCAGTAGTTTAATTCATTAAATGAAATGTGATAGAAACACTAGTTCTGAATAGAAATATTACTGACATATGGTTCTGAAGTTTACTTCCTTTGCTTTGACTTCTCTATAACCACAAGCGACACAAACATCGTCATTATGTATTTATTAAAGTAATCAACCGTTCATAACTTATCTTCAGGGGACACAAACAACAATATGACCTATACGTACGGAGCTGCCAAAATAACCGCAATAGACCGTCACTGTTTACACAGATCCAAACCACTACAGTTGTATATCCGGATATATTCGCATGATCAATTAATTTTCCTTAAGCCAATATTATACTATCCAATTTATGAGATAAACTTTACTTGTCCAATATACTAGACATAGTGTAATAGGGTTAATTTTCAAAATGTCACCTTTCGTCCAATTTCTTTGATCAAATCTAGCACCTTATCTTAGATTTTATAGAGGAAATCTTTCGTCTCCTGTTTCCTGCAGTGAGACATTAAACCGCTTGGAATGCTTGCACCACTGTCTGACTCTTTAATCGATTGCCGTGAAAGTGGATGGTGGGTGCTAAGTTTTCTTTGTGCGTTCCTTTAAATACGCAGTTGGTAGACGTGTATGAATCATATGAAGCAGCCGCAGTGCAGCGGCACTGTTCTGAGGCGCCTTGCTGCGGAGCGCACGGTTGTCCACCGTCGCAGGTTCGAGTCCTAAGTGGGGCATTGGTGTAGTGTACGTAGATTGTAAGCCTAACGACATTACCGCAGCAGTTTGGTGCTGTAGGTTTGCAATCATTTGGATATTTTTGCATATCAAGCGTTCTATAATTTGCGACTTTCTTAGTCGATGCAAGAAACAACCGTGTATTGATGGGCAAATAGGATACATTAAATGTTTCGTCAATGCATTGCACGCCTCTGGATTCAACGAGGCTACATTCTAACCAGCAAGCATAGAACAGGAGGGCAAAATACAGATATTGAAATGTTTCTGAATATAATGGACTTATCTACGTTGGTCATCAGTCCCTAGCTTTACAAATTGCTTACACTAACTTATAGAAACTTATGCTTAGGACAACATAAACACCTATGCCCGAGGGAGGACTCGAATCCCCGACGGCGAGTGGCTGCGCGCACAGCAGCTGCGCACCTTATTGCGCATGGCTATTCTTCCGCGTCACAAATACAGATTATTTTTATCGTTCTCTAATTTTGTATTTTCGTACTGCAGTACATAATCAGCTTTATAAAAACGTTAAAATGTTTGTAGATCTATCGGACCAAACTGCGTTGACCTCAGTCCGTAGCTTACAAATTACTAAAACCTAGGTAAACTAACCTAAGGACAACACACCCACCCATGCCCCAGGGAGGCCTCGAACCTCCACGGCGAGCAACCGCGCGCTCCGCAGCGAGACGCTTTAGACCGCTCGGCTACTCCACCGCGGCCATCGACTTCATAAGTTTCTGTTGGCTTTGTAGCTGACGGAACACGATAATTTTCAATAAAAATAATTTTTAAAATGCATACAGACACCACACACAACACACACACATATATATAGGACACACACAACCGTCTACCGACGATATATATATATATATATATATATATATATATATATATATATATATATATATATATGAGAAGACGTTCATCGACTCTTTCCTCAGTTCAGATATACTAGGCCCGATCTGAAGAAAAATTGTTCAAATATTTGTACACGTAATAAACCAATCTGCTACGGTAATCAGTCTCTAGACTTACAAACTACTCACAGTAATACGCTAAGCATAACACACACACACCCATGCGAGAGAGGGAAGACTCTAACCGCCTACTGGAGCGGCTGCCCATGTCGTCACATTGCGCCTTAGAACGCGCAACCATTTCCGCGCGGCAGACTCAAATTCTTACTGGAATGTGTGATAACGGGCAGAGGAAACAACATCAGTAGTGTGTGGATAACTTGATAATTAGCATCTGTCCCGCCGGCCGCGGTGGCCGAGGTGACTGAGGCGCTCCAGTCACGGTCATCACGGCCACTACGGTCGGGGGTTCGAATCCCCCCTCGGGCATGGATATTTGTGCCGTCCTAGTTCGTAAGTTGTTTATAAGTAGTTTGTAAGTTTAGAGACTGATGAACCCGTAGTTAAGTCCCATAAACTTAACAAACAAACAAACAAGCATCTGTCCGGTGGCCTGCTATGGTAGACTGCATGGCCGCTACTGTCGTGTGTACCCGGTGTCGGAATGTTGAGTGCAACTGCATAGTACGCAGGAGGACCTGGGTTCGAATCCCGGATTGGTGCAAATTTTCAACATGCCTTGTTGATTTATATCAGTTCTCACTGACAGAAAACGTTGCAAATTCCTATGTCTATAGTCTTAATGGCAGTATAGTGCGATAAACATTTATTTTCAGTCCCATATACCTCCTTAAGTGATTAATAAATGGCATGCTATGCGCATGCGTGGCTGAGGTTCCCTTCTGAACCTCCTGGAGGTAGCATATAGGCAGGGAGGGGTGAGGGGAAACGCCAGTTTAACAATGGCGTTGGAGGTGCTAGAGACGCCAGCTCCTGCCTACTCGAATTCTAGTGGTTACGCACGAATGATCCAGAAGCAAGCCAATGGAGCTACTGTGCACATTGCTTTGCCATCGGCAAATCCTCCATGAAGGCAACATCCAACCTTCATATTTCTTTTTGTCGTATTGAAGATTCAACGAAACCACGTCATATTTGGTATAATGTCAGATAACAATAAATTAAAGAAGCATCAATAGTAAAAGTCTTCAGAAGATCCGATCATGAATAATAATGAAGACCGTACTCTCCACTTAGCAAAAACAGCCATGTGGTTAGCGGCATCCCGTTGCGCCGTCGAAAGTGGTGGGTTCGATACCGACTGCAATCAATATTTTTAAACCCAATATTCTTTCCATCAGATACGGGAACAACGATGAGTTATTTATTGTTACTTGCCACATATCATTGAACGTTATAGCAAATGTGTCACGATTTTGAGTGTAAATGACGTTTATACTCTTCTTTATAAGAAGTATTTAACTGTTTGAAAAAATGTGGGGGAGAGCAGCATTTGCGCATGTGTAAGGTTCAGTATCTTTTAGAAACTAGACATTCATCTTTAATCTTGGAACAAAAGTGTGAAATAAAGAAGCTTGTTAGGCCGACGCCTCAGCCCGAGTTGAAGCAAGCGCAAACAAGCCGAGGTAAGACATTCTGCATGCAGATCTTTTAACGAAAATAAATCTAATGGATCGGGGAGGGGGCTTCAAACCGTGGCGCTTTTCCCCGGCACCACTCGCGCCGAATTCTCTTTGGCGTACACAAAAGGTGGAAGTTTCCGGTGGTTACGCTGATGTGGTGAACAGCGCTTTGGCTTTCTTAGGTAAATCACCAAAGGTAGTGTTAGAAAAATCATTTTGGGCTTCCATTTTCAGTATTATAACAGTGTGTTATGCAATATTTCATGTTCTTTACACAGGATAAAGTAAATATTTCGCAGTTTATTTCCCGTTATGCGGAGAATTCCGGGTGTGTGCTTAGTTACACGGTAAACAACAGTTCATAATTAAATATCGTTCTACTGGAAAATCATTGTAGGTCGTTACTCAGATGGATTATGTCCTTCAACCAGGTTCTTTGACAGGGATGAACACTTCTGATTTGGAGAAATGATATTTCTATAATTCATTGGAGTCGTGATTTTAATGTATGTGATTATGTAAGAACCTGAATGTAACATAAACAACAATGGCATCTACATTCTGGCTTTACAGATGTATTTGTTGTTTTTTTCGAATACGTCATGACTTTCACGTTTGTGGTTAGGGAGGAAATTAAGGATACAGCTTAAGTGAATATATACAGGGTGTTTATAAATGATACCGACAAACGTCGTAGAGTGGTAGAGGATGGCTTGAGCAACAAAATGAAGTAATTTGCAAATGATTGTGAAAGGAAGGGAAGGAAGAAGGATAGGAAAGAAAGCATTGACAGTGACTGCATTTGGGCATTGATATTAGACATTGGCGACAAGTGAAAATGTGAGCCTGACCGGGAATCGAACCCGGGTCTCCCACTTCGGGCCAGCCGTCAATCCTTTCTTTCCTATCCTTCTTCCTTCCCTTCCTTTAACAATCATTTGCAAACGCTATTTGGCTGCGAAGTCCGAAAGAACAGACACCACACCAATACAATAAAAATGAAGTAAGGAACACACGTCCGGAAACGCCATACAACGGCTCTACTGAACGTGACAATTAGAGAGGTGATGGCGCCTGTCGGTGTGTACAAATATTGCTCCTTTTCATTTCCCCGCATTTATGGTTTCCAACCGATAAACAGAATCATGGCGTCGACATCACTAAAAATCTACCGTTATTCTAATAAATCATGTGGCCCATTGCTGTACCGAACACTCCAGCAGCGTATATGGTGATGGCTGCTGCACTAGACGACGTCAGTCTACAAAACACAACATAGTGCCGCTGTCATTCTTTGCGTGATATATCCATTATACCATATTACAGAGTACAAATCGGGGACTGTGTTAAAGATTTTGAGAGGCATTTTGTTCCTCAAGCCATGCTCTATTTCCCCACGAAGTTTGTAGGTATGATTTAGAAACACCCTGTATATTACGGCTTTGCGCAAGCATTTTTCTTTCTTTTTATTGTTCCAAGGCACCTTGCTGCGGAACGCGCCGCTGCTCACCGTCGGAGGTTCGAGTCCTCCCTGGGGCATAGGTGTATTTGTTGTTCTTAGTATGAGTTAGTTTAACTAGTTTGTAAGCCTATGGACTGATGACGAGCGTAGTTAAGTCCCATAGATTTACAATCATTTGAACGTTTTCTTTTTATTTGAAAACAACACAATTTTAAGGATATTTTTACGTATGACATAAGACCATTGCTCACATCGTGGTAGATAACTCTGCCACTAATGACTTTTATCGTCGTTGTCGTGTCATCCCGTCCCTAGCCCCCCCCCCCCCCTTTCCCAGTCATTCGTGACAACTCTCTTAGTAACCGTATTCACGTTCTTATGGCTAATTTCCAGTGGTCAGTTGGACCGCAGACCAGTTCCAGCCACTTTCATAGTACTTGCGAACGGAGCCCGCAAACTGCAGCGCAGCCCGCGATGCTTCCACGCTCCCGCTCGGTCCCGTTATTTACAGTTGCACCAACTCGTATATTCCTCACTCTGATTCGCCGTGATATATGCGAATTCGTTCCCATTTTCCACCCGAATGGATGTGACGTTTTGAGAAGATTCTCCCGCTGAAAGCGAGGGTAGCTCGGTTCGGGAATTTTAGAGACACCATCAAAAGCGAACAAAATTATTCAGCTGGAAATCCGGCAGTATTTCAGCCCTCTGACTTTTTTTTATGTATGTATGTATTTTCTGCGCGGAATCGGACGGCGCGGCCCGTGACTGCTATATAAATGCACTTTGAAATAGTTCATTTAATTGAAACAGCGATATGAATATTTTATGTCGTTTCGCACCACCAACGGACAATCGAAAAACGGAAGTGCCTAACTATATCTTTGACAGAATTAATTTACGGTCATTTCATTTTCTGGCGCAGGAAAAATCTTTGACATGGGAAGGACATGCGAAACAGCATATATTATGACTGAATTTATCCATTATCGCCTCCCATTATGATGCTAAAAAAGAACGAAACGAAACTGATCATTTAAATTTATTGAAATATCAGTGTTTCTGTCCTGATTACAAGACTCCGTCACTTCCGTATACCACTTTCAGATGCTGCCAGGAAACTATCTTCAATAATTCCGTATTTAGAAGCAACTGTACAAACTATTTACTTTGCTTTCCGTTTCCAGTAACGTACATTGTAGGTGGATCGATTACGCTGTTCTCAAGTGTTGCTCTACTGCCTTGCACTTCTTATGAAACATATTTATACATTCTCGTATGATGTAAGGATACAATCAATCATTTACAGATTAATCTTATAGTAGAGACATTTTTTCTGCGTTGCTAATTGTAGATAAAATGAGCTGAAAGATTATTAGACGCGTTTCAGTGCAGAGACGGGCTGCTAGATCTGTTACTAGTAGATTTGATGAAAACGCTAGAAGTACGGAGACGCGTCGCAAAACCGTACAGGAATTGCTGTTGAGAAAGCGACGGTCTCTTCGATGAACATTATTGAAAATAAAATGAAAACTTTCAGCTTCGTTGGTGAGGTGAAATACTTAGTGAAGATCTCTCTGGCGTGCAGCCGGATGGATTGATCGTCGTGGAAAGAATTTTCCACAGCGTAACGTGCCATCGTCATCAGGTTACTCCCGCTGACTGAGGCGCTGGACCGACGATTGTGCTATATATACCTGTGGTCACCCCCCTCCACTGACCGCGTATGCGGACTGCGGGATGCTGCGGTGGTGGGGGTAGCTCCTGCTCTGGACTCGAGTGCCGGACCTCAGTTTGCGCTCTGCCATTGTCGTGTTCGGTGTTCTGCTTACGCTGCGATCGAAGAAATTTTAGTGCCGGATTCCACGCTTGGCTTAGTTGAAATCCACCGACCTTGTTTATGAGATTCTTGCGTAGCCGGATTTCGATGGCCTCCTTATATAGACAGTCCTAGTACCGCCATGTGTTGTGTAGAACCTCTGTGTTTTCATATCTCATTGTGTGTTTTGTTTCCAAGCAATGATCAGCAATTACTGATTTTGTGGGCTGTTGGAGTTCGGTGTGGCGCTTATGCTCTCTGCACATTTCCTCAATTGTTCGAATGGTTTGGCCAACATACGCATTCCCGCACTCGCATGGAATGTGATAAACTCATCCTTCACTGTCCCTAGTAGGGATTTCATCTTTGCCGGCGGGCGGTACAAGCATTTGATGTTGTGTCGTCGTAAGATTCTGCCGATTTTTCCAGATACGTTGCCCGCGTATGGAATGTAGGCTATCTTTGTCGGCGGATCCTCCACGGGTGTTGGCTGTGGTGTGCTCTTATGTTTGAAATCACGTCGGATTTGTGGATCGCTATATCCGTTTTTCTGGAATACTTCTTTGAGATGGTCAAGTTCTGGTTTCAGGCTTTCTTCGGCGGAGATCACACGAGCTCTGTGCACCAGCGTATTTAGAACCCCTTACCTTTGGGACGGTTGACGACAGCATAGAGAGTACTGGTCGGTGTGTGTTTTATTCCGATAGACACTGTGTCCAAATGTTCCGTCCCGTTTTCTGCGAACCAAAACTACTTAGGTCATTAGCGCCCAACACTACCCATAGTAAAATCGAACTGGGGTTAGAACTAAAAAGGCTTTCGCAATATTCGCTCGCCGGCCGGGGTGGCCGAGGTGACTGAGGCGCTCCAGTCACGGTCAGCACGGCCACTACGGTCGGAGGTTCGAATCCCCCTTCGGGCATGGATATTTGTGCCATCCTAGTTCGTAGGTAATTGATAAGTAGTTTCTAAGTTTAGGGACTGATGACCCCGTAGTTAAGTCCCATAAGCTTCACAAACATTTGAACATTTTTGAATATTTGCTCGATGTACAAAAAGTAAAACTCTGTCAGAAGAGTGCGGATCATCAGCTGAAATATCAGACATTTCAAATGGTAAACATAGATCATGACGGAGACGATTAAAAAACGGACATTGCACAAAAAGGTGGTACACAGTAAAAGGTTCATCACAGTGCTCACATGAGGGAGGAGGATCACCACGAAGTAAATACTGGTGGCTATAACGGCTGTGGTCAATACGAATCCGGGCCACAACAATCTCCTCTCGGCGAGAGGGTCGAGATGACGTTGCCCAAAGATCAGGCACAGGTTTAATGGCTCGCAATTTATTCCCTGACAGGGATGATAATGTAAAACCCAACGTCAGATGATACGACGGGAGACGCCAGCACGAAGGTCAGCAGACGTAGTAGAAAAGGTAGACAACCGAGGGAGGAGAACTGCCTCCTTGGCAGCCGTATTCGCAGACTCATTCCCCAACACTCCCACGTGGCAAGGGACCCACAGAAACGTCACAGTAGTTCCGCTCGTTGAAAGAGGTAAGAAAATTGCGGATGCTTTGTACCAGGGGATGGACAGGATATAGCGTGCGGAGAGTACAACCAAATGACACTCTTATTGAGCGAGTTTCGCCGGACGTATTTGGTGGCTTGATATAATGCATACAGCTCATCTGTAAAATTGGAACTCCACTCAGGGAGACGACATTTAAACGAGGCGTTGCCAAGCACAAAGGCACACCCAATACCCTGGTCTGTCTTTGAGCCATCAGTGTAGAAGAACAATTTGTCATCAAAGTTTAACCGGAGTGCGAGAAATTCTCTCTAGTAAACGAAACTAGGTGTGGAGTCCTTTGGAAGAGAATGAATGTCCAAGTTAACACGGACTTCGGGGCTTAGCCACGGTGGAGAGGTGCTCTCTCCAGTCGAGAAAGTAGCAGGCATTGTAACGCCGAGCTGGCAAAGTAACGAACGCAAGCGAACTCCAGATGGTAGCAGAGCAGACGGGCGCTTCGCAAAGAGATCGTGAACTGAGTCATTAAAGGAAACAGTATACGTTGGGTGTCCTCGCATGGATGACAAACGGCTAGCGTAGCGGCTAAGCAGGCGTTCCCGACGATAAGAAAGAGGTAGTTCGGCGGCCCCGGCATAGAGGCTCTCAACGGGGCTAGTGTAAAACGCTCCCGTAGCCAGACGGATCCCTTGGTGGTGAATTGTGTTAAGACGGCGCAGTATGGACGGTCGAGTCGAAGAATAGACGATGCTTCTATAGTCCAGTTTGGACCGAACTATGGTGCGATATAGATGGAGGAGGGTAGACCGATCAGCTCCCCACAAGGTGCCACTTAACACCCGCAGCACATTGAGAGAGCGGGTACAGCGAGCTGCCAAACGAGATATGTGGGCAGACCAACATAGCTTCTTATCGAAAACAAGTCCCAAGATCGTTGTGGTCTCCACAAATGGAAGTACTATGGGGCCCAGGCGAAGAACGGAGACAAGAACTCCTTCCGCCGCCAGAAGTTCATGCAGACTGTCTTGTCAGCCGAGAATCGAAAGCCAGTGTCCATACTCCACGTGTAGAGAGTGTCTAGCCACCGCTGAAGGCGCCGCTCCAGGCGACTCGTTTGCTCAGAGCTGCAGTAGATCGCGAAGTCGTCAACGAAGAGGGACGTCGACACTCTCGGTGGTAGATGATCGGCTACAGAATTGATTGCCACTGCAAATAAAACAACGCTCAGGACTGAATCCTGGGGAACACAGTTCTTCTGAATAAAACTGCTCGATAAACCGAACCAACAGGCACATTAAACACACGGTCAGTTAAAAATTCCCTCATAAAAATTGGCAGACGACCCCGATAACCCCATGTATGCAGAGTGCGGAGGATGCCCATCCTCCAGCAGGTGTCGTATGCCTTTTCCAGATCAAAGAACACCGCTGCTGTCTGGCGCTTCCTAAAAAGTAATTCATTGCTGAACTAGATAGGGCGACGAGATGATCCACCGCAGAACGGTTCTTGCGAAACCCACATTGGACATTAGAAAGAATATGTCGCGTTTCAAGCGACCGTACCGGGCGCCTGTGAATCATGCGTTCCATCACCTTACATACGCTAATGGTGAGGAAAATGGAGCGGTAGCTGGAAGGGGGAAATTTGTCCTTCCCAGGCATTGGTATGGGAATGACTATGGCTTCACGCCAGCGTCGCGGAAAGGTGCCTTCTATCCATATGCGGTTGTAGGTGGCCAGTAGGAAATGCAAGCCCGTAGGTGAAAGGTGTTGCAACATCTCTACGTGAATGCCATCTCGTCCTGGAGCGGAGGACCGCAAAGACGAGAGTGCGTGGTGGAGCTCTTGTACAGTAAACTCGGCATTTTAGCCTGAGAGGTAAAGGGCAGTGGAGTCGCCTCCGCTTTTGTGTCCCAGCCTCGTCGCCGCTTTTGTGTCTCGTTTCCGTCGTAGGTGTCGGTAGCCGAGTAGAAAGACCGACACAGGAATAAAGGATGCACGCTTGTGCAGGTAGGAGGTGACCAGCCAGTGGGACAGCAGAAACTAGAATCACTAGAGTAAATTATAACGAGATATATATTTTTACATAGCTCAGTACTGCAGAACGCTGATACATAGTTGAGCTAGAGGCCTGCCTAGTGCCTATCCGATAGCCAAGTCTTCACTGGTGCCTATCTGATTCCGAAGTGTTAACTGGTTCCTATCTCAGTCCCAAGTGAACGATGTCGTTCAGTGGTGGCCACGAGCGGAGTTGTAGCAGAGGGCGCTCATGGCTGACGTCGTAAGAACTCCGCGCCGTGCGTGCATGGCGGTGCGCGGCGAAAGTAGGTGGCGCGCACCTTAGACTTGTGCGACACCACATCCGCTGTTCTTTTGACAGTAAGGAACGCGTTATTGTAGTGAGAAGAACTAGAGACCTCTGCAAAATGTCGACCCAAATGCGTTGGCTATATGTGGAGGGTCGACGATGGTGTCAGTTGCGACACAGAAACCGAGAATCGTGGAATGAGCCATAGTGCCTGAAATTTTTCTGAGGTTACCCCAAACGATAGAGGAAGGGGTAGACCTAGTAAAACAGCTCATAAATGAGAGACAACTGGTTCGTTTACAGTCGCGAAAGAGGCGACGACAATAGGCCCGCAGCTGTTTGTATCGGATGCAGTTGTCGAGCGTGGGTCGTTGTTTAAAAGTTCTGAGGGCACGTCGTCGTGCTCACAGAGCGTCACGGCATTCAGCAGTCCACCACGGGACAAGGGGACGACGTGCTTGGGTAGTCTTAAAGGGGATGGAACATTCCGCGGTTGTGAGAATAACTGTGGTAAAGTGTTCCACTTGGTCGTCTGTAATGGGAAATTGATGAGTACCAAAATCTGTCAGTGACGAGTAGAGCTACCAATCCGCTTTGGCTATTTGTCAGCGGTGTGGATGCTCAAGGGTTCCGGGCGTCATTAGGTGAATTACACATGGAAAATGATCGCTCGAATGTGTGTTTGAGAGAACAGATCATTAAAGACGCCGTGCGTAAGAAGTTGCAGTTCTGCCCAATTTAACCGGATACCACGAACGTTCCATTGACGAATATCCATAGTAGAATAAAATGATATAGAGTTGGACGTCAGCCCGACGAAGGCGACGGGCCACAATGCGAATGTTCGTAACTGGTGGTGTTTGAGACTGGAGGCTCTTGCTCCATGTTCTCAGAGGTGACCATGGCAGCCGCGTGAGGGTGGTCGGCAGCCCCATCTTTGGCTGATGCACCTGGAGAGAGTATAGGCTTGCAGGAGTTGCCATCGTCGCATTGTGAGGTAGAAGGGGGGGGGAGTTTTCCCCTTACTTAACTTCTTGAAACCCTGGTGAAGTTCCTTTGTAGACTCTGATGTTTTGGAACGGGTGCGGAGGAAATCCTCGCGCGAATGCTCCTTCTTATACTTACGTGTCTTGATCTGTGGTTTCACAGATGAAGACTGCAGTAGTAAACTGTAGGTCATACGTCTGTGTGACCATGTCCCGCGGTGGTGGAAGCGCTGCAACTACAGTAGTGTAGTTACCACGCGGTTGGGTATTAGGCTTACGAGTGGCGTACATCTTACCTGCAACTTCTACAGGTACCTTTTGCTTGACACGTATTTCCTGTATGGCCCGTTCATCGGCAAATACGGGACATTCCCGGAAGAAGGCACCATGATTCCCGTTACAATTTATGCAATGACGGGACGGTGGTGGACAATTCCCCTCATGCGCATCTTCACTACAGGTGACACATATTACCAAGTTCTTGCATGACTGACTTGTTTGATTAAAGCGATGGCACTGGTAACACTGAGTAGCGTTAGGGATATAAGGTCGTACTGTGATTACCTCATATCGTGTCTTAATCTTCGGCGGCAGAGCCACTAAGTCGAAGGTCAAGAGTGGGGACTGAAACGTTGTTCTTTTTCATCACTCGGTGCACTGCGATGACGCCTTGGGCTGCCAGATAGTCCTTTAATTCATCCTCAGTCAGACGGTCCAAACAGGCTGAGTAGACTACCCCTTGTGAGGGGAGGATGAAGCTCAACACAAACCAGGTAACTATGGAGCAAATTAGCCTTGAGCAACCGTTGCGCCTGGGAGCCACATTTTGTTTCCAATAGTAGTGTCCCGTTATGCAGACGGGTGCAGGATTTTACTGGGCCAGCAATGGCGTCAACACCTTTCTGTATTATAAATGGGTTTATCGACGAGAAGGATTGTCCTTCCTCAGTATGGGTAACCATAAGGGACTTAGGTGTCGATGGTAAAGTCATCTGTTCAGTTACACTATTGTCCAGTATGTCTAGCTTCGTGAGGCTCTTTAGATGTCCTTTTCCTGTGGGAAAACATCACGGATGTATCCCCCACAGTTGCCATTGTCTCCGATGGCATGCTCCTTCCTGCTGGGAGCCCCCAACGGAAGCACACTCGCCTTGGGTGATTGTTCCCACCCCAGCTCCGACCTTCCGATCTATAGACGGTGGGACCAATCGGAGAATCGGGAAGGTATCAGCGCAGGCAATCGCCCCTCCCCGGGCCTTGGCTTCACCAGGGGGTATGCACGCAATACCAAGCCGGGGCTGGGAGTTAGGCATTACCCAGTCACCCATATGGGTGGCCTTCAGGAGCGTACAGGGAGGAAGAAGGAAGAAATAGTAAGAGGTGAAGCCTCAAACGCTGATGCGGAAGCAAATAAAGAGATGAGACAAGAGCTCGAACCAAAGAAATTATAACTTCGGTTTCCCGTAGGATGCACACAACTCGGTCCCCAAGAGAGGGGAAGAGGACAGTAGGAGAAGCGTCGTGTAGCATAGGAACCCGTGCTCGCCACGCGCGTACTCACCACAGAGCGGCGAGTACCCTGGGGGGCTAGGGGGGGGGGGGGGCGGCGAGTCACTGGTGGTGCAGAACTTGTCAGTTTTCGTCCTGACTTTGCAATGAACTCAATCATCGGAAACCCCGTCAGAATTTTCGCCGGCAATATCCCTTTCATCTGAATTAATTTCAACGTTATCTTCCGATTCTAATGCGTCTCGTTCTAGAATAAAATCATCATCAGATTCGCTCAAGACATCTTCAAGGTCACTGAGGTATCTTTCATGTAGCTTCCGAAGAATTTCACCGTCTGAAATTTGCTTGTGGGCCACTTTTGTAAATTTGCAGCGCTCTAATTGTGAAAAATAGAAAAAAAGTATGTAACGTAGACATAAACTGGAAAGAACACGTAGATAATGTCATGGGAAAGACGAACCAGAGACTGCGTTCTATTGCCAGAACCCTTAAAAGATGCAACAGAACTACTAAAAGAGACAGCATACACTACGCTTGTCCGTCCTTTTCTGGAGTATTGCTGCTCAGTGTGGGATTCTTATCAGGTGGGTTTGACGGAGGACATCGAAAGAGTCTAAAGAAGGGCAGCTCGTTTCGTATTGTCACGATACAGGGGAGACAGCGTTACGGAAATGATACAGAAACTGCGATAGGAATCACTACAAAAACGGCGCTTATCGCTGCTGCGTGGGCTACTTACGAAACTTCAATCGCCAACATCCTCCTTCCGAATGCGAAAAAAATATTATTGACTACTACTGGCATAGGTAGAAAAGATCATCAGAATGAAATACGAGAAATCAGAGCTCAAACTGAGATATTCAGGAGTGGTTTCTTCCCGCGCGCTATTCAAGAATGGAATGGGAGATATATAGTATAAAGGTGGTTCGATGGACCCTCTGCCAGGGACTTAAATATGATATGCAGAGTATCCCATGTATATGTAACAAGTGGGGTCCCGCCAGGACAACAAGTACGTTTTTGTTTAACAATTTTGTAACAAACGCATCATCGATGTAATTATGAAATATGTATCTTAAATGGATCGGTCTATAGTGTCCAACGGGCACAATATTTCGGCGATCATACATGTCGCCATCATCAAGTGAACTGACGGACAGAGCTCCTGGAAACACGCCGGCACGGAGATCCGCACGCTACGGCGACGCATCGATATATATTGGACAGACGATGCGTACCGTCGAGGATAGATGCGTTGAACACCAGAGGCACACACGATTGATGTATCGGAGCAAGTCGGCGGTCGCTGAATATTGTTTGTCGGAGAAACACGTGATGGAGTATGAACGCTCTAGGATTCTGGTACAGACGTCGAGATACTGGTACTGGGTTGTTAGAGAGGTTATTGAAATTCGCACAAGTGACGACCTCATAAACCGTGACTGTGGCTATAATCTTAGCAAAGCTTGGGAACCAGCGATTGGATTAATTAAGAGTGAATCTAGCAAACGTAACGAAGTGACGACCACGGCAGACAGAGGCCTCACATCGACGTCATCTCAGACGCCGTCGCAATCGGTTCCACTGCGCGACCGCGGCGCCGGGCGCGGACCACGGAGTGGTCGCTTCGCGGGCCGAGGGTATTCAAATCGCCCGCTACCGGGCTAGAACCCAGTTCCCTTCGAGCCGCCGTAGAGTGCGGATCTCCGTGCCGGCGTGTTTCCAGGAGCTCAGTCCGTCAGTTCACCTGATGATGGCGACATGTATGATCGCCGAAATATTGTGCCCGTTGGACACTATAAACCGGCAGTACACCCGTGGATATTTTGATTATCAAATACGCCGGGAGAAACTCAAGAATCACAAGAATGAAATGGTTTTTATAGTTGCAGAAGTATTACAAAAATTCTCTGGGGTCCCTAGAGGACTAGGCTTGGTATGTTAAGAGATATCATAAAATTTCCTCCTTTTGCGACTATATTGCATTGGTCCTCTTCTGAGCAGTGATCCCCGGTCGAAACCACAGCGTGCGATGTAATTTCGGTTTACCCGCACTCATTTCAGTGTCGCCGCATTTGACGTAACGCTCAAAGCTTTCGCCGCAGTAACCCGGCCAGCGCAATATGCGGACGGGAGTACAGCGAGCCACTGTGCGCCGCTAGCTTTGCGACTGGCCGTCGATCCGGCAGGCGGCAGCACCGGCGTGGCGATATGAGCGCAAAGTGGCGGCGCTGTTGCTCCGCTTGATATGCGCGTCGCTGTTTCAATATCGGAGGCGGCGGGCCGGGCGCGAGGCGACGAGGAGGCGGGAGGGGGAGGGGGTGGGGAGTCAAAGGGTCGCTGGAGGGGCGGGGGAGGGGGCGCTTTTATTGGCCGCAGCCGCCCCACCACACCGGCGCAACGCGATTTTTAACTTCGCTCGTTATTCTCGTAGACGCGCATACGCTCCGAAGCGGCACTCGGCGGCGGTATCCATTACAACTTGCCCTCTTAAGACTTCTTCTGCGAAAATGAATGGCCCTAAAGTACTCTTCACCGAAAGGGTTCTAAAGAAGTTCCCAAATGCGTCTGTACAGAGACATGAACATTTAGGTCCCTTAATACATCCAACTCTGGCGTTTACTGTGCTGTGTTGGATTGTGTTGGTGTAAGAGACACTCCCGTTTCAGGTTATTGCAGGAAGCATAGCTCGCCTTCAGCGCTTGGAACGGTATGAAGCCACGCATACAATAGCACTCGATCATTAAAAAAAAAAAAAAAAAAAATCAGTGGTCCCTTCACCTACACATACACGAACCTCCACCTGCTCACCTTCCACGTCCTCTTCCAAAGAATTTTCTGCCGCTTGTCTCTCCCTGAACATTAACTCCATGCCGATATGTATCGTAAACTGATCTAACTTCGGCCACTTACCTATATACAGGGTGTCTCACCTAAGAGTCGTCAGGCGCATTTTTTCTCGTGTCTGAGTAGATATTTGCAAATTATTTTTTGCTGTGTAGCTGGACTCAGGCCAAACAAATTCTTCTCCTCACGCCATTCCTGCATCACCCGGTGTAGATGTAAAGCGACGATTTGTTTCCCGTCACGAACAAAAAGATTTTTCAAGCGAAATTTTTTATACTCAGTCGGTAGAGCAGTCCACAATTAGTATAGTGTGATATTCGGTTTATCGAAATGTGTTAACAGAGACAGTAAAACACGACCATTAAACAGAACACCGGAAACGGCTGTATAGCGCTTCCACAAGGCAGTAGCAGGCGGCGCGAAGCTTGGCGGCACCCAATACGGGGCAAGTCTGGTAAGGAAGACGGTGCCAACACACGTTTACAGATACGACAAGTGTTGTACGACAGTGTAGCTGGTAGCGGACGCATCTCGGTTTTCTTTCGGGCATACAACATGTACACACCTTCAGAAGTAATAGACATGATTTTGGTAATGGGTAAGTGCTCCTAACGTTAACTTGTACAAGAACCCTGTTTCATTGTTGTTACCGTGATATACAGTATATTTCTGACGAGATTCCGTACTAAGAATTGTAGGGATGTGTAATGAAATCGCCAAGGAGGCAGCTTGGATGTGCTCTGCTTTGCTTTGATAGCGACTAAGTAAGGTACTAACTGTTCAGTTGCTTTGAAATTACTTCGTAAATGTACAGTCCTGTCACTAATAAGTGAGTAACTATGCTAAATTAAAACAAATTTGTCTATTTGTTCTATGTTTTATTAATCTCAGACCTTCGTAAAATTAGATAGATATTATAGTGTTCGGTATGCAGAAGCTGAATTGCATGGCCGTTGCGTGAAATCGTCTTGAAAATGATACTGTATTGTGCTGCCTTACTACTGTGGCTACTGCCATTGCTCTCAACCGGTGTCCAACGCTTTTGATACCCACGACAGACACCGACGTATCGCTACGCAGGTGCTCGCCACTTCCTCCTCGCCTGACGTGCCCCCTCTCGCGTGTGCCGCCTAGCCACGCAGCGTCTGCTACTGCCTTGGGTACGGCCATAGTGAGCCGCTCTGCGCTTCATGCTTCTCGCCGGAAGGGAGGCGGTTGGAAAACCCAGTGGGTGATCCCATTGGGGTGGCCATAGTGCACCCGCGCGGCCGCCTCAGCTCGCTCACACCGCTTTCACAGGCGCGTGCAAGAAAGAATTTATGTTTCTTGTTCCGCTCTCAGCTCGCGGGTTCCGAGGTTTCAACGCTGTGCGCTGCGCGTCGAGTTTAATGGGACCTGATAAAGACGCGTTTATCTCAAAAGTGTTGAATGAAAGGCCGTTAATTCACTGTAGCTGAATTTTATTGAACTTTTGTAGACTCGCATAATCAGTTTTGCAATGTCTGTAATTACATCTCGTTGTTCATATTGGTGCAAAATTACCAGTACTTTAATGTAGCTAACAACCAGACATTCAAGATAATTTACGTGTAGATAGTTTCTTTAGCTCATAATATAAAATGGTTACTTCTTTGCTAAAGGTTTCACGTGAGCTTTTTTGTGAGCCACTAAGACGAGGCTACTTCATTCTTAATTACTTTGCTGCCATTCCATGTCAGTTTACCTTACCAATTTTTGTTTGTTTGTTCTTGAACAGTATAAAATGTCGGTATGTGATTAGGAACCTTGACAGTGAAATAATCGTAACTGCTGTCCTACTATAATCTCAAAATACATACATTGTGACAGACGGTACACTTTCAGTTACAGGGTAATAAGTAAAAACAGTCTTGGTTACAAAGTGGTGTTATTAATTACCAATGACGCGTTCTGCCCTCACAGGAGGCCATCATCTTCCCTGCATGACAAATGTTACACAAGAATTACTACAACATTTAAAGTAGTGAAACAGGGGTAGTTGTAGCAATTTGCGTGACGTTTGTCATGCAGATAATGTGATGATACCCTGCTGTGAGGGCGAAATGCGTCATTGGCGCTACACAGCCGCTTCCGGAGTACTGGTTAAGTGTCGTGTTTTACTGTCTCTGTTAATGCATTTCGATAAACCGAATATCTCACTAGACTAATTGTGAACTGCTTTATGGACTGTGCTAAAAAATCTCTTTAAAAATCTTTTTGTTCGTGACGGGACACAAACCGACACTTTACATCTACACTGAGCGACGTAGGAATGACGTCATGATCAGAATTTGTTTCGCCTGAGTCCAACTACACATTGCAAAAGCGAGATTGCAAGTATCTGCTCAAACACCAGGCAAAATGCGCCTGACGACCCGTAAATGAGACACCCTGTATATATTAATGTGAAGAGACAAACTAAATATTCTAATTACATTAGCGATCATACTCTGTGATATGGTGTACACAATGAAAGAAGAAATATCAGTTTTACGATACATTTTCCTTGCTTTACATAATTTTTAATTGTGGCTAAAGTTTCCCTGAGAATGGGGCAACATAAAAAATGAAATGTTCAAATGTTTATAAATCTGTGGGGCTTAACTACTCCGGTTATCAGTCGGTAGGCTTATGAACTAGTCAAACGGAATTAGCGTAAAGACAAACACACACACATACACACACACACACACACACACATCAGGAGGAGGACTCCAACCTCCAACGGCGAGCAACTGCGAGCAGCGCAATCAGGTGCCTGGCTGCTGGGACAACATAGGCACGAAGGAAATGTTATGAAAATACGAAGATATGTACTATTACATTATCTTCGGAGACTTGAAATTAACGCTACAACAATGGAGAACTTTCCTCTGAATTATCTTGGAATGATAATCTGAAACACTCTTCTCCAGGAAAATATACGAGACGCGTCCAGAAAGTAAGTTCCGTTTGGTTATATAAAACGAACGGGTATAGATACAGAAAAAATATTGATTGTACAAAAATCTACAACTGTTAAACTACTTTTCTAGATAGCTTCCGAAATTTTGTAGGCAATTGTCATAGCATGGACCGGCCGCGGTGGCCGAGGGGACTGAGGCGCTCCAGTCACGGTCTGCACGGCCACTACGGTCGGGGGTTCGAATCTCCCCTCGGGCACGGATATTTGTGCCGTCCTTAGTATTAGCTAATTTGTAAGTAGTTTGTAAGTTTAGGGACTGATGACCCCGTAGTTAAGTCCCATAAGCTCTACAAAGATTTTCATAACATGGCACAAGGTTTTGTGTGCCTTTTTCATAAAATGTTGCCGCCTGGGTATTCAACCATGTGGTAACATGTTCTTTCAGCTCGTCATCATCGTTGAAGTGTTGTCCGCCAAGGACAGATTTTTAGGTGCAAGAAAAGGATTACTGTCAAAAGATTTTTTTTCACGATAATGCCTGACCTCACACACCGAATGTGACCAAAAAATTCTTACGGAAATTTCAATGGGGCCTGTTTGATCATCCTCCATACAACTCGGACCTCTCTCCTTGCGACTTTAATCTCTTCTTACACCTAAAATCTGTCCCTGGTGGTCAACACTTCAACGATGATAAAGAGCTGTTACCACATGGTTGAATACACAGGCGGCAACCTTCTGTGAAAGATGCATGCTAACACTTGTGGCACGCTATGACAAGTGTCTACAAAAATTCGGCAGTTATGTGGAAAAGTAGTATAAGAGTTGTAGAATTTTGTACAATAAAAATTTCTTCTGTATCTGTGTACAATTTCATTGTATTACCAAACGGAACTTACATTCGAAATAGGCCAGTAGTTGCTTCTGCTCTGTGCGCCAATATACAGACCCTTCCTGGAAGGTTCCATGCAAAGCAACCAAGCGTGCCTCACAGCATAGCTCGATACCTGCAGGCGTCACCTATTGAAGACTCGCCGAAAAGAAAACCTCTGAGACACAAATACGCACCTTATCTAGAAGACGTCTCCATTCCTAAACGACAGCTAAATTCCTACACCAGCACGGGATATTGTGCGGTTCTAGTTTTGCTCGTTTTATTTCTTTGTCATTCACGCTAGGAAGTTCGAGCCTGCATCACACAGTCGTGGATGGACTGCGGTAACGTGTACAACGTGTTTCAGATCCATGTTTCTAATCTGGGTGACACCAGCAGATGGCAAAGTCGGCAAACTTCCAGTACACTTACAATGGCGGCAAGAAAGACTTGTTGACAAGGTGGTGATATTGTTGTTTTGATATGTGAAGCCTACATATCCGACAGGCAGTTGATTTTATATGATACTGTGATGTTATTATGTCATTTATTACTGTAAGATGCTGCAGAGCTTAATAATTTGTCGTGATAGCCAAAAACAGACAACTCTGTTGGTAAAAGAATTTGATAATAAATATATTTTCTTTTTTGCAATGAATTACAGTATGCATTTTGTATCTTATACATTCGTCTCTATATTAATGTCACATCACGTACAACCTTGGGTATGAAAGGGAGACGCGGTGGATTAGCCGTGCGCACTGGAGCGCCTTGCTGCGGTTCGCGCGTCCGTTCGCCGTCGGAGGTTCGAGTCCCACCTCGGGCATGGGTGTTTGTGTTGTCCATAGGTTAGTTTACCTACGTATATGAAGTCTGTAAGCTACGGACTAATGAGCAAGCAGTTGAGTCAGACAGATTTATAAACATCTGAAAGTGATATGACGCGTACGGTGATTACTCTGGCAGTTACTTCCTAGCCAAGGAATCCGCCGTTCTCTCAAGATCGCCTATCGCTGGACAGAGAGTATTGGAAGAAGACCAGTTTGCCACGCGGGAGTAGCCGAGGGGTGTGGAGCGCGCCGGCCGCGGTGGCCGAGGGGTCTGCACGGTCTGCACGGTCTGCACGGTCACTACGGTCGGGGGTTTGAATCCCCCCCTCGGGCATGGATATTTGTGCTGTCCGTAGGATAAGCTAGTTGATAAGTAGTTTGTATGTTTAGGGACTTATGACTCCGTAGTTAAGTCCTATAAGCTATAAAAACATTTGGAATATTTTGGTGTGGAGCGCCACGTTACGGATCGTGCGGCCTTCAGCGTCGGAGTTTCGAATCCTCCCTCGGGCATGGATATGTGTGTGTTGTCCTTAGTTAGTTTACTATTTTTTAAGTAATTTGTAAGATTATGGACTGATGACCAATGTAGTTTGGTCCCACAGAATTACAAACATTTCAGTTTTTGAAGACCATTGTCAAAAAATGTTCAAATGTTTGTATAGCTCATGGGGTCATCAGTCCCTAAACTTACAAACTACTTATGAACTAGTTAACACTAAGGACGGCACAAATATTCATGCCCGAGGGGGGATTCGAACCCCCGACCGTAGTGGCCGTGCAGGCCGTGACCGGCGCGCCTCAGTCCCCTCGGTCACCACGGCCGGCGAAGACCATTGTCTTCCCCCAGTCGAAGCATGGATCCGGTCTTACTCCTCGACGGTTTAGACGGTTTACTTCCACTTTTACGTCCAGTCTGTACATAGTAGATTTTCTTTGTGTGTGTGTGTGTGTGTGTGTTACTTACAATAAAGTACTGTGGACAAATCACTGAGTATACCTCAACCTCCATTTCTAAGAGGATATTTACTAACAGACATCGCCTTTGGTGTTGAACGAAAACCCCGCGAAGCACGCTTTGTAAGACCGCGAACCAGAGTATATTCTTCAAAGTAAAATAAATTAATAATTAGGTACTATGTTCGCCAGACACATAGATAGATGAGTTACGATATTTGAGCATTTCAGTAGCTCAATTTCGAAGTAAAAGTAATAAATATAAAATTAAGAAACTCAAAAGAAAGGATGTAAGGTCACCCTAATTTCCCTCTATTAATTTTTTCGACTTTGTCCTGGATAGTGGTCCCTGGTATTGAGGACATTTCAGAGGCTTGTCGTATAGAATATTTTACGCTTTGAATCTCCCTTAGAGCACTTTGTAAATAGACATGATTGTAATTACAATATGCGCACATTCCTAATATTTTTCTATGTATTTTTATAATTGCCTTGAAATTCAGTCTCATGCTCGTAACATTAATTCCGGAAAACACTAATTGTTACTTTACATAGATATATAAAATAAAGCTGTTACCAAATTAATGGCTTACAGAAACAAGATTGGCCTGCGCAATTTTTTTTTAATTTTTTTTATTTATTTATTTATTTATTTATTTATTTTTTTTTTTTTCACAGTAAAAACCGATGCTATTCTGCACGAAATCAGCAATCACTGTAAGGTATTTCTCTCACGGAAAGAAGTGAGACAATCAGTTCTTCAGATAACTTTATCGACTATACGTTACTGCCGTCGAAGTAGTTCAGCCACTGGTCCACTAATTGGTAGTAGCAAAAACTGATTTGACAGAATTTACCCCAAGTGTCCGAAGTTGGGCTATTCTACGGTACCCATCCTAAAAAAATCTTAATACTGTTCCAACCTGTCACCTCTCCACGACGCTATGGTTGCTGTTCCCTACCGCCTGTGGCGGTGGCCGAGCTGTTTGCGGTGCGCCAGTCACGGTCTGCACGGCCACTACGTTCGAGTGTTCGAATCCTCCCTCGGGCATGGATATTTGTGCCGTCTTTAGTAATAGCCAGTTCTTAAGTAGTTTGTAAGTTTAGGGACTGATGACCCCGTAGTTAAGTCCCATAAGCTCTACAAACATTTTTTTTCAAATGTTCAAATGTTTGTATAGTCTATGGGACTTAACTACGGGGTCATCAGTCCCTAAACTTACAAACTACTTATGAACTACTTACGAACTAGGATGGCACATATATCCATGCCCGAGGGGGGATTCGAACGCCCGACCGTAGTGGCCCTGCAAACCGTGACTGGAGCGCCTCAGTCTCCTCGGCCACCGCGGCCGGCTAAACATTTTTGTCCCCTACCTCTTCCCACCTGGCACATTTTCCTCTACAGTCTGTTCTCCCTGCAAATTCTTAGATTCCAATACAAACCATTAACCTCCTACTCCACTAATAGCCACCCTTATGCCGTCATCCCGTCAAAACCTCCTATCACTCCTTCATTCACCGCCACTCTCCTATCTCTCTCCGTAGCCACCTCTCCCTCCAGAGATCATACCAGTCTGCAGCGCTCGGAAAGTACGAGAGGTGTTCAAATGAAAAGGTACGAAATCTCACTGTGACTAGAATTGAAGTTGTTGTTGTTATGGTCTTCAGTCCGGAGACTGGTTTGATGCAGCTCTCCACCCTACTCTATCCTGAGCAAGCCTTTTCATCTCTTCATAAGAACGGCAACCCACATCCACTTGAATCTGCTTACTATACGCGTCTCTTGGTCTCCCTCTGCGATGTTTACCCCACACACTTCCCTCCAATGCTAAATTTACGATTCCCCGATGTCTAAGAATGTGTCCTACCAAGCGATCCCTTCTTTAAGCCAGGGTATGCCAAAAATTCCTTTTCTCACCAATTCTGTTCAGTACCTCTTCATTGGTTATGCGATCTACCCACCTAATCTTCAGCATTCTTCTGTAGCACCACATTTCAAAGGCATCTATTCTCTTCCTGTCCGCACTGCTTATCGTCCATGTTTCACTCCCGTACAAGGCAACACTCCACACAAATGCCATCAGAAAAGACTTCCTTACACTTAAATTAATATTCGATGTTAGCAAATTTCTCTTTTTCAAAAATGCTTTTCTTCCCATTGCCATTCTGCATTTTATATCCTCTGTACTGCGACAATAGCACGTTATTTTACTACCCAAGTAACAAAACTCATCTACCACCTTCATTGTTTCGTTACCTAATCTAATTCCTTCAGCATCACCTGATTTTCTAAGACCGCATTCCATTATTTTTGTTTTGCTCTTGTTGATGTTCATTTTATACGCTCTCTTCGACACACTGTCCATTCCATTCAACTGCTCTTCGAGGTCCTTTGCTGTCTCTGACAGAATTAGAATGTCATCAGCAAAACGCAATGTTTTTATTTCATCCCCCTGTACTTTAATCCCAATTCCAAATTTTTCCTTGCTTTCCTTCACCGCCTGCTCGATGTACAAATTGAATAACATCGGAGAAAGGGTTGTAACCTGTCTTACTCCCTTCTCAACTGATGCTTCCCTTTTATGCCCTTCGAGTCTAATAACTGCAGTCTGGCTTTTGTACAAGTTATAAATAACTCCCCTTTCCCTATATTTTACCTCTGCTGACTTCAGAATTTGAAAGAGTGTATTCCAGTCAACATTGTCAAATGCTTTCTCCAAATCTACAAAAGCTAAAAATGTTGGTTTGCCTTTCCTTCATCTATCTTCTAAGATAAGACGTAAAGTGAGTATTGCCTCCCGGGTTCCTATGTTCTTCCTGAATCCGAACTGATCCTCCCCGAGGTCAGCTTCTACCAGCTTTTCCATTCTCCTGTAGATAATTCGTGTTAAAATTTTGCAACCATGACTTATCAAATTGATGGTTCTGTAATTTTCACACCTGTCCGCGCCTGATTTCTTTGGAATGGGGATTATTACATTTTTCTAAAAGTCCGAGGGTATTTCGCCTGTCTCATAAATCCTACACACCAGTTCAAATAGTCTTGTCATGGCTGGTTCTCCCAGAGACTGTAGTAGCTCTGAGGTTATGTCATCTACTCCTGGGGCCTAGGTCTTTCAAGGCTCTGTCAAATTCATCTCTCAGTATAGCATCTCGTATTTCATCTTGATCTACTTCCTCTTCCCTTGCTACAACATCGTCTCTAAGTTCATTTCCTTTGTAGAGCTGTTGTATGTATTCTTCCCACCTTTCAGCTTCCCCTTCTTTGCTGAGAACTGGTTTCCCATCTCAGTTCTTGATATTCGTAGAGTTGCTTTTCTTGTCCCCAAATGTCTCTCTTATTTTCCTGTAGGCGGTATCTACTTTTCCCCTTCTTATACATTCTTCTACAGATTTGCATTTCGCTTCTAGCCACTCCTGCTTAGCCATTTTGCACTTCCTGTCAATCTCATTTTTTAGTCGTCTGTACTCCATTTTGCCTGTTTCATTTACTGAATTTTTATATTTTCTCCTTTCATCAATTAAATTTAGTATTTCCTGTGATACCCAAGGATTTTTTGTAGGTCTTGCCTTTCTACCTATTTTGTCCTCTGCTGCCTTCACTATTTCATCTCTCAATGCTACCCATTCCTCTTCTACTGTTTTATTTCCCCCTGTTTCTGTCAATTGATGCCTAAATCTCCCTCTGAATTTCTCCAGAACTTCACGTTCCTTCAATCTATCTAAGTCCCATCTCCTTATTGTCCTATATTTCTGCAGTTTTTTCAGTTTCAGCCTACAGTTCATGACTAACAAGTTATGGTCAGAGTCTATATCTGCCCCTGGGTACGTCTTGCAGTTTATAACCTGGTTCCGGGATCTATGTCTTACCATTATAAAATCTATCTGATACCTTCCGGTGTGTCCTGGTCTCTTCCATGTATACAACCTTCTTTTATGATTCTTAAACCAGGTGTTTGTTACGATTAAATCATGTCCCGTGCAAAATTCTACCAGGCGATTTCCTCTTTCATTCCTCCTGCCCAGTCCATATTCACCTACTATTTTTCCTTCTCTTCCTTTTCCTACAACCGAATACCAGTCTCCCATCACAATTATGTTTTCTTCTCCCTTAACTGTCTGAATAATTTCCTTTAGCTCCTCATATATTTCTTCGATCTCCTCATCATCGGCGGAGCTAGTTGGCATATAAACCTGTACTACTGTTGTCGGTGTGGGCTTCGTATCTATCTTGGCAATGATAATGCGATCACTGTGCTCGTCATAGTAGTTAACTCGCATTCCTATTTTCTTATTCATTATCAGTCCTACTCCTGTGATACCCCCAACTGATTTTGTATTTATAATCCTGTACTCACCTGACCAGAAATCCTGTTCATCTTGCCACCGAACTTCACTAATCCCCACTATATCTAACTTCAACCTATCCATTTCCCTTTTCAAATTTTCTAATTTTCCTACCCGATTAAGGTATCTAACATTCCACGCTCCGATCCGTAGAATGCCAGTATTGTCTTTCCTTATGACAACATCCTCCTGAGTAGTCCCCCCGGAGATCGCAATGGGGGACTATTTTACCTCCGGAATATTTTACCCGAGAGGATGCCATCATCATATGTTCATACGGTAGAGCTGCATGTCCTCGGGAAATGTAACGGCTGTAGTTTCCCCTTGCTTTCAGCCGTACGCAGTAGCTGTGTGGCAAAGCCACATTAGCTGATGTTACAAGGCCAGCTCAGTCAATCATCCAGACTGTTGCCCCTGTAACTACTGAAAAGGCTGCTGCCCCTCTTCAGGAACCACACGTTTGTCTGGCCTCTCCACAGATACCCCTCCGCTGTGGTTGCACCTACGGTACGGCTATCTGCATCATTGAGGCACGCAAGCCACCCCACCTCGGCAATGTCTGTGGTTCATGTGGGTGGAGAATTGAAGTATCTATTCAAAAGTAATCACCAGAGGTGTGTACGCAACTATCCCACTATTTAAAGAACCGAAACATTGCATGCTCCAGTAATTTTTGCTGCTATGACAAGAGACAACCCTCTACTGTGTTCTTGCCGTGGCGAATCAGCCGTGCGCACTGGGGCGCCGTGCTGCGATGCGCGCGGACGTTCGCCGTCAGGGGTTCGAGTCACCCTCGGGCATGCGGTTTTGTTTTGTCCTTAGGTTAGTGTACCTTAGTATAAGTAGTTTTCAAGCTACGGATTAATAACCAAGCAGCTGAGTCCGAAAAATTTGATAAATTTACAAACATTTGATCATTTTCTACTGTGTTCTTCAGTTCGAGTTGAAGCGCAATTTGAAAGACCACCGTTAATTGTAAAATTAATTACAGCTGAATGGAGCCAGTTAAATGCTTACTTTAAACATATAACTATGGCCGTAAAACCAGCTAAAGGATTCGCGTGATCTACTGACTACTTCCTGCAACAGAATCTTGTTCCCTGGCCCAGAATTAAGAACTGACTCAAACTTTACTTTAGCAGCAGGAAGACAAAGAGACGGTGGCCAGCATACATCGTAGATCACGAGAATTACACAGAATCATTAATATACAAGCCACCGCGAACTAAACAATTTCATGAAGGTGGCTGAGAGAACATTTATGGCGCAACGGAAATAAAATGTGATAATACGCATCTGAATTTGTTCTGAGCACAACATTAAATAAAAGGGGAAGGTATTCATTAACAAATATTCAAGTAGAATGAAATTTCCATGACAATAACTTATTTATTCAGTTCAAACATGAGCATGTCGGGGAACAAATTTTGTTAAACAATAAAAATGCATCGCAATTAACTAATAAATTAAATTAATCTGAACTGAACATCCTCGGGGGAGGGATTTACAATCAACAAGCATTCAGCTACTCAGACGAGCGAAGTTGTCAGCGAAAAACAGTTTAATAAAGGTTTGAAATCACGTTTAAAATTTACTGAAAGTCTCTTAGTACTCTCATCGTCATGTAGTGTATTTTTAAAGTCTCGTGGCATTATGTGGCAGTTTCTTGCAATTACCATTGTTTATGACGTTATAAATTACTTAAATCATGTGTCGTATATGGTTCTTACACATACAGCACGTTGTTACTTCAAGGTAAGGAATATATGTACCAAATTTCGTGAAATTGGTCCAGTGATTTAAGAGGAAATGTGCAGCATTGTCTCGTGATGCAGCAGTTTTTCTGACATCTCATTGTTTATGACGTCATATCTCGTGAACTATGTATAGTATTTGATACTTACACTTACGGCGACTGTCCTGTTTGTTTGAAGGTCAAGTGTCAAAAATTCCATAAAGATTTGAACAAAACTGTAGATTTGTGTGGTACACATACACCCAAACAAACATACGGACTCTCTGTATATATAAAGAATACAAAGACGACCAGTTTATATCTTATACTACGATCATCCTCAGACCAATTTGTCTTAGCACCACCCTGTGACAAATCCAGGTGAGAATATTTTTTGTATAAGATCGCCTTCATATGAAATAGTTTATAATTTTCTGCGAACTAGACTGATATTTTCACATTAAAATATTTTATCAGTTCGCAGCGTTCCGAAAGGATACATTGTTTTCCGAAATCGGAAAAAAAAGAAGTTTCAACAGAAGCGGTTTTGTCAATCCATGTATCAAGTCATATCAGATCGCCGCAACAAAATTTCTAAGTTACACACTTACAGTGGCTGGTTCTCTCTCGATGTACTTCTCCGTTTCACGATATGGTAACAATTTTTATTCCCAAGGAAACTCCATAGATTTAACAACGTTATAAAATTTCGGGATTATTTTATGCCTTGTTTCAGACTCCATCGAGACATCTATAGCGGTATTTTTCATACAGGTATTCATTCGCATGTTGCCGTGCACCGATAATCTGGCCGTGACAGTTGCGTTGTGTTTAATTAATGGAAATGGAGCGCAATACATCCACCAGTAACACTCAATGGTTGTCATTTCAAGATATGTTTCCAGTGAAAGCGGGGTTTGGCCGTATTACGTAGTTAACAATATGTTCACTAGTAATTTAAATTACGCCGAATGCCTGACAGGGAAGACACATTACTATTGGCTATCTGAAGGCCACTCCTGATTGCTTTCACCTCCCGTCATTCAACGCGTCGATGCCAACATGAAAAAAAAAAAAAAAAAAAATCTGGAAGAATTTGCCGACACATAGACTCATTTTAACCACGCTAACGCGTAACACAACACATCCTAAATAATTTTGGTTTACGCTTCGTTATGAGACAGTGGAATTTCCAGTCACTGCTTATAAACAATGGCGAAAGATTGTAGCCACAAGAGAAAGCCTGTAAGTAGTAGGTGTGCTATGAAACACTAGGACATGAATTGAACGTAAGCAAGTTAATAAAGATTGCTCAGCGGAGTAAAATTAAAGAAGGACAAGAACAGGAAAACATTGGTGTACTTTATGTCAGAAACCGGACGAATTGAGGTATTACTGCAATAGAAAGAGTTTCGCAACGAACATCTGTTCTGGAACGCAATCATAGGGGTAAGGGACCACCAAATTGAAAACCAATTGATGTCGCTTTATAAAAGCAAGGGCACTGGGCGGTTTATGTTATACGTCAATGATATAGTAGAGCTGATCTTTCTAATAGCTGCAATTTGCGGGATTCGAGCAACGAAGCGCCCCGCAAATGAAAGGAGGGACAATGTCTCCAACTCTAAGAACGTCCGTCGTTAAGAGGCGCACAAGTTTGTCGCTGCGTCACTTCCAATATGTTGTTAAAAACCTGAGCGCCTCTCCTTTAGTATCAAATTGACTTTTCGTAAATTCTGCATGTGTGTAACTAACCTCATTATTTTCTTTCACCAGATATAGAAAACGTTCACGTTCATATATGAGGTTGCTGATTCAAACTGCATAAATCTTTCGCTTTTTTTACTGTTAGTTTATATCCTTCCAGATTCAGTAATGCCGCATCGGGCTGCTACCCTGAGCCTCATCCGTAGGTCAACACGAAACGTGCAAGATCCGAACTATCACAGAGGATGGGTTGATTGTAGTTGGGAAATCCAACATTAGGTGGTTAACGGATCCTCTTAGGGAGATGGCTGCTAAGAAGGGGAAGAAGGCAAACGTGTACTCCGTGTGCATACCGGGCAGAGTCATTCTAGAACTGGAACTGGTCCTTCCGGGTGTCATGAAGAGCATGAGGTGCAACCAACTACAGTCTGCAGGTAGTGGCTCACGACGGTACCAATGAAGTGTGTCGCTCTGGATCTGAAGAGATTCTCTTCGGTTTTGATCGACTATCTGAAGTGGTACAGATTGACAGTTTTGATTGCAAGATCAAGGCAGAGCTCACCATCTGCAGCATAGTTGACAGGACCGACTGTGGACCTCTGGTACAGAATCGAATGGAGGGTCTGAATCAGAGGTTCAAACGGTTCTGCGAGCGTTTTAGCTGCAGATTCCTGGACTTGCGCCATCGGGTGGTGTGTTTCCGGGTTCCGCTGAATAGGTCAGGACTCCACTATACCCAGGAAGCGGTTACACTGGTAGCGGGAGCTATGTGGCTTCGACTGGAGGCCTCGGGAACACACAGAAAGGGTTTCAATCTCAGGTCAAAGATAGAACCAATACCGATCTAAAAACGATTGGTCTAACAGCTGCAAATTTTCGTAGCTGTGTGGGGAAAATACCAGAGCTCTAAGCGATAACAGAAAGTACCCAATCACAAATCATTATAGGTATCGATAGCTAGCTAAAGCTGAAGTTACGTTCAGCTGAAATTTTTACTAATGATTTTAAATAGAATAAATAATATAGATCGCGGCGTGTTTATTGCTGTCACAGGCGGTTTATACAACACCGAAGTTGAAGTAGATTGTTCCTGTGAGTTGGTAGGGCAGAGGTTATACATGACAATCAGAATTAATTAATAATTGGTTCTTTTTCCTGACTCCCTGACTCAGACAATGCGATTGCAGAAATTTTCAAAGAAAGCTTCGATCAAATATCAGAAAGGTACCCAAAGAAATTAACGTTAATTGGTAGCGACTGTAACTTAACCCGTATGTGTTGCCAAAAAACACGTTCTCAGCCGGAATCAAGCATAAAACATCGTGCGAAATTGAACTGAGCGCATTCTCCGAAAATTATCACGAGCAATTAGTTCATGAACCCACTAGAATAGTGAATGGTTGTGAGAACATACTTGACTTCTTGGGAACAAATAATCCGGAGCTAATGAAGAGCATCAAAACAGCCGCGGAGATTAGTGAACACAGATTGGCGTAGCGAGACTGAATATCGGACTTTGCGAATCCAAAAAAATTTAATGTGTATTTATTCAAAAAATCGGATAAATGTGATTAACGCTTTCGCGAGCAAGAATCTCCAGTCAGTCGAATCTAACAAGGTGAGTGTCGATCAGATGTGGCTTAGATTCAAAGAAATAATATCCACAACCATTGACAGATTTATACCAAACAAAGTAACAACAGAAGGGGCTAATCCACAATGGTACATAAAAAACAGATTATATCAGTTTTGCAGAAGCAAAGAAAATAGCATGCCAAATTTAAACGGCCACAGAATCCACAAAACTGGAAATCTTTTACAGAAACTAGAAATTTAGCTTGAATGTCAGTGCGAAAAGGTTATAAGAGTTTCTACAACGAAACTCTATCACGTAACTTGGTAGAAAACTCGAAGAAATTCTGGTCGTATCTAAAGTATACTAGCGACAAATGCAGTCAATACCTTCACTACGTGATAGCAATAGAGATGCTACTAACGACAGTTCTGCTAAAGTAGAATTGCTTAACACAGCTTTCCGAAATTCCTTCATTAAAGAAGACGAAGCAAAGTATCCAGAATTTGTATCAAGAACAGCTGCCACCATGCGTAACTTAGAATTTGATACCCCTGGAGCACTGAAGTAACTTAAATCACGTAACAAAACTAAGTCTCCCGGTCCCGATTGTATACCAATTAGGTTCCTTTTAGAATATGCCGATGCAATAGCATCGCTCACCGACCTTTCCATAAGCTAGGGACTAGGAAGTTGAACAGGTCACTCCAGTCTTCAAGAAAGGAAATAGTAGTGATTCGTAGAATTACAGGCCCATATCATTGACGTAGGCTTGCCACAGGATTTTAGAAGATATATTTTCCTCAAATATTATGTTGTGGTTTGTTAAGCTTATGGGACTTAACTGCGGGGTCATCAATCCCTAAACTTAAAACCACATAGAAACTAACTTATACTAAAGACAGCACAAACATCCATGCCAGAGAGGGGAGTCGAACCCCCACCGAAACGGCCTCGTGCATTGGAACAGAGCGCCTGTATGTGCTCGGCCACTCCGCCGCGGCTTCAAATATTATGAACTACCTCGAAGAGAATGACCTGTTCACCCACATTCAACACGGAATCAGAAAGTAACATTCGAGCGAAACACAGCTGGCTCTTTACTCATGATGTGATGAACCATCAATAAGGGATGTCAAATAGATTCCGTATTTCAAGATTTCCGGAAGACTTTTGACACTGTACCTCACAAACATCTTTTATCAAATAGCATGCTCATGGAACATCGTCATAGCTGTGCGATTGGATTAGTGATTTCCTGTTAGAAAGGACACCGTACGTTGTAATTAACGTTATGTCATCGAGTAGAGTGGAAGTGATGTCTAGCGTTCCCCAGTGAAGTGTTATATGACTTCTACTGTTCCTTATTTTTATAAATGATTTAGGAGACAATCTGAATAGCTCACTTAGACTGATCCCAAATGATGCTGCCATTTATCGGTTAGTATACTTACCAGACGATCAAACACAACTGCAAAATGATTTAGATATCTGTGTGGTGCAAAAAGTTGCAATTGAGTCGTGTCGGGATAGCTCAGTCGGCTGAGCACTTGCCCGCGAAAGGCAAAGATCCCAGGTTCGAGTCCTGGTTCCGGCACACAATTTTAATCTGCCAGGAAGTTTCAACTTTTATTTAATTAATAGTTCAAATTATCATATGTTTACATATTGTAACTGATCACACATATACAGTATATGTCACAGTTAATATAAGCGGATGCAAATGCAGTGTAAGGTGGTAATGTGTTCTGAGGTAGTAGTCAGTTGTGAGTTGACTGTTGTTTTTGAGTTGTCGTCAATCGTGAGTTCTAGGATTCAGATGCAATATGGAATTGTAAGTTGTAAAGTGGCCTGAATTGTGTTTGGTGTAACAAGCAGATTATCTTTGATTGTTTGGCTTAATATAACTCAGAATGCTAGGCCTATATTCCTGAAATTTTTTGTGGAACCTGAAACAAAATTTCAAAGTTAATTTCTCAATGAACAGAAAACAGGAAAAATTCCAGGACAACATGAAGATTTGAGTAAAGGTAAGTACTCCAAAAAGCTATCGATTTACTAAAATTTTTTTGTACTGAATTTATTGTCACGTTACGATATGACAGAACGGACCATTTCCTAGTGAGTCTTATAGGACAGCGTGAGGCAATTAGTACTTTCTGTACTTGATTACGATGACGACCCTCGTGTATAATCACTAAAGGCCCCAACACTCTTATCTCGTCTCTGACTACTGTCTACGTATTTTTAGACAGTTTTGTTGACCACAGCTGCTTAATTTATTAGCTCAAAGCTACCGGTTTCAGAAAATACACTGTTATAAAGCGCCAGCAGAGCTTAGCCAGTTGATTAACATGAGCTGTTACAATATCAAAAAACTTTAAAATAAATATTTGGCATCATGCCTCACTCACTATATATGATTTTCCAGTGCAGAGCAGTGTAAGAAAAATTTAGACCCTTGTTGCAAAAGACTTATTTGTTGAACAGTTTTATAAAAAAAATCGGCGAAATGTTATAGAATTACATTGTAATGATAATGTTAATAAACATAACAATATATTTTTTTAAAAGTTTTTCGAAAATAGTGGTGGTACATTAAGTTCACTAAGTTCTTCAGCTGTCGAACGTCTGTAATGACCACACTGTCGACGGAACGCAAAACCCTAAACTTCCTTCCTCCTACTCTTAGTCATTGTGGGAACCACCACGCTACATACAATGGCTGGTTCAAGAAATAAACTTTCATGCTGGATGAGTCAGAGCTACATATTGATGTGGTACTTTTTTGTACCACCATGCATTTATGCAAAGCGAAATGGTGGTACACAAAATGTACCACCACCCCTGAAAGAGATATAGCAAGTGAAGCATGATGTCAAATATGTATTTTAAAGTTTTTCAGTATTGTAACATGTCATGTTAATCAACTGGCTAAGCTCTGCTGCCGCTTGATAATGGTGTATTAACCGAAATCGGTAGCTTTGAGTTAATAAATTAAGCAGCTGTGTCAACATGACATTATACAAATATTTAAAAGCTGTTAACTACCACCTTTTCACTTTCCTATACTCTCTACGTCTACGTACGCCCACGTTCATACTCCACAATCAGGGGTATGGTGTGAAAGTTTGTCCTTCTCTCTTACAAAATTTATGTCTGTTGCGAAATTTGTGTGTTTTACCATATGATCTAAGAAATGTAACTGACTGACGCTACTTGAATGAAATGTAACTGAATGTATTTTAACTTGTTTTACCTGAATTCCTTTGCACAACGTTATGTTAATCTGGCTGCGTATTTTTAACTGTATTTTATGTGAATGGAAAGGTATTGCAAAACCTATCTGACTGCGTAATGTTTATTATAATGAAATACAAACTGCTAATTGTTTCTGTATGAAAATGTCGTAACGAAATTGACTGTCTGAAAATTACTGATAATAAAAATCACTGTGTTAATAATTCTGGCCCTACAAACTTGTTTCTGACTGAACTAACAATCTTTAACGGAATGTAACGAACACAATATTTATCAATGCAATATGACTCAGTGGAAACGTTAACCTGAACTGAACACTATATGAATTGTCCTACCCTGAAATCTGTAAATCATACTGAACAGTAAGCATGACAACAAAAACTGATTCTTTCCCAATTTCACTTACTACATAAATTTGCGCAACACCAAACTGCTTCCTGCTGTACTAACTACTGGAAAGCTAACTACAGAAAGCATCTATGACACTTTTTAATAAAAATGTGAGGAGTAATAAACTGTTAATCTGTTTAAAAAAACTAGAACTAATAATAAAAATTTGAAATATCTGGTTTATTTTCTAACTGATGTAACTTCATGAATATTACTAACAATGTCATGTTTTGGATTTTAAAATCTTTCACAGAAAAATATAACTCAGATATTTAATCTGCCAACAAAATTATTTTTAAACAAAGATAAACATTTCTTTAGTGGTAATAAATTTTACTCGATTCACACAAACAATATTACCACAATACCATATTTCAAGAACACTACCCATGATATTCCTGTTTCATAAAAAACGCACTCTCAAAACTAAATTATTACAATACTTTTCCTAACACAGAAAGGGGTCCCCATTATGAATCGTGAGACCCCAAGCTAACAGCAAGATTTTTCCCGGCGGTTACTGTTACCATTAGTTCAACCTAACAATGCAAATTTGTGCCTTAGAAACATGCCAAGTATTTCATGAAAAAGTTTACCTTATAAAAACTTCAAAAGATCGTTCTCCAACGTCATCTATATCTTTCGTCTCCATATCTTGAACTAACAGCTTGGCTCAACATTCAAGTCTCAAAATCTCATTTCCTCGGCTATCCCGCCGGAACGAAACTGCACACAAGCACTGTTCCCACGTTTCTGCAGTCTCATCCGCGCGCCTAGAAAAGTCTGCCCTCTCAATAATAACAACCTTACTTCCCGGCAACAATACTGTCACCGTCGCCAATATCGATAGTACTGCCATCGACAAATAAGCTTGCAACCAAAGATAAACAATCCATGCCTTACTAGCTTGACACTGGTCTCAAATTCGCAGTACATTTGAGTATGAAATGTATACCTTCCCATAGAAGGTATCTTACAGGTGGATGATATATCGTACTCCTACTTGTCACGTCATTTTCTGTTCCAATCCCAAATAGTACGAGAGAAAAATGACGGTCTGAACGCCTTTATAAGAGTCCTAATTACACTTATCATATTCTTGTGGCTTCAACGCGAAGTGTAAGTTGATGGCAGTGGAATACTTTTGCAGTCAGCTTCAAATTCTGGCATTGTAAACTCCCGGAGCATAGTTTCTAAAAAACCACACCGTCTTCGCTTCAATGAATCCCGTTTGGGTGATCGAAGCGCGGTCGAATATTCACGGCCTAGTGCCACGCCGACGTCGGCTCAACAGTACGCCGCGGACTGTGAGCTGGCCACCGCTGTCGGAGCGTTTGAACGTGCTGGCGACTGGTAAGTGACGGGGCCGCAATTAGCAAGTCTCGCTGACACACTCCCACCGCCGACAGGTCAGCCACGCTGCGGAACTCTGCCAGACATCCAACTGACACGCGTGGCGTTGTGCATCAGATCTGAGGCCTGGCGCTAGCCTGGCACCGTGCTCTATATGTCAATAGCCTGAAGTCCGCCAATAACAAGCGGGACTGCTGCCAAACCCAGAACGCCAAGCAGACTCCCACAACACACACACACACACACACACATCAATCACACACACAGAAAGAGAGTGAGACAGAGAGAGAGAGAGAGAGAGAGAGAGAGAGAGAGAGAGAGAGAGAGAGAGAGAGAGAAGTAGTGCAAAACCTATACATCTTTTTTCGGCACGTCCAAAGTGGTATAAAAACAGTTTACTTTCATTTTTTTCTTAATGGAATGCAGAAAAAAGAGCCAGATAGTTACGTTCACATGGAAAATTTCTTTCTGTAAGCTCCTAAATGGAAGATAAAACAATATTTTCGCCGTTTTGCTTGGATAATTATATATTCCAACATTCTGTTAGTCAATGCCCGCTTCCCTTCTCACTTGGTCATTCTCCTCCACTCTCATCTCTCTATTCATCTCTTAACAACCCATACATCGCCTGTCAATCTCCTCATATTCCACTGTCCAACTCGCGTCGCCCTCATAATAAAAGAAGGTACACAAAACAGGTCAGGACACTGATGCAAAAGCAACGTACAAAGGCATGCTAAATTTAAACGAACACAAAATCCCCAGGATTGGCGATCCTACACAGAAGCTCGAAATTTAGCGGGGACTTCAGTGAGAAATGCCTACAATATTTATCACAGCGAAACTCATTTTAGAAATTTGACTGAAAACCCAAAGAGATTTTTGTCATATGTTAAATATACTAGGGGCAAAACACAAACATTACCCCCCACTACGTGATAGTAATGGCGATCCTGCCGATGACAACGCTACTAAAGCAGAGTTACTATACATTGCTTGTAGAAACTCATTTACAAAAGAAGACGGCCGGCCGCGGTGGCCGAGGGGACTAAGGCGCTCCAGTCACGGTCTGAACGGCCACTACGGTCGGGGGTTCGAATCCCCCCTCGAGCATGGATATTTGTGCCGTCCTAGTTCGTAAGTAGTTCATAAGTAGTTTGTAAGCTTAGGGACTGATGACCCCGTAGTTAAGTCCCATAAGCTATACAAACATTTGAACATTTCTCCACGTGCCCTCGGCCTGCCGGGCCGATGGGAAACCAGGCGACGCTTTCCTCCTCGCGCCGGCCGATTGGCCGTTCACGCGTCGCAACTTTCGATGCTCTCCGCTGTCCAACCAGCGCGCTTTGCGCTCCGAATGGTGTTGCACGTTGTTGTAACGTCACAGTGTTAACTGGTAAACTGATTCAGGCTAGCTTACAACCGCAAGAATGTTTAAAAAAAAAAAAAAAAAAAAAAAAAAAAAAAAAGACGAAACCAATATTCCAAATTTCGAATTACGAACACGGGCTAGAATGAGTAACGTAGTACATATCATCGGAGTAGTGAAGCAATTAAATTAATCACTAAACACGAACAAGTCTTCTGGTCCGGACTGTATACCCATTAGATTTCTATATGATTATGCTGAAGATGGATCTGTTCCAAAAGATTGGAAAATTGCGGAGGTCACACCTATATTCAAGAAAGGCAGTAAGAGTAACCCACTAAACTACAGGCCTATTTCATTGACGTCAGTTTGCAGCAGCGTTTTGGAACATATCCTGTATTCAGAGATAATGAATTATCTTGAACGGTATGGTCTATTAACACAATCTCAACACAGATTTAGAAAATATCTTTCATGCGAAACACAACTAGATCTTTACTCACACGAAGGGACGAATGCTATCGACAAGGTTTCGCAAATCGATTCCGTATTTCTTGTTTCCCAGAAGGCTTTTGACACCGTACCTCAGTAACAGCCTTTAATCAAAAAGCGTGGTTATGGTAGATCGCCCCAAATTTGCGACTTGCCAGAGAGGACACCGTTTGTAATAATCGATGGTAAAGCATAGACTAAAAAAGAGGTGACATCGGGCGTTCCCCTGGGTAGTGTTATTGGTCCTCTGCTGCTCCTTATTTACATCAACGATTTGGGAGAAAATTTAAGTATCTCTTGCTTTGTAGATGACGCTGTCATTTACCGTCTAGTAAACTCATCTGAAGACCAAAATCAACTGCAGATCGATCTGAATATCACTATGGTGTAAAAAATGGCAATTGACTCTAAATAATGGGAAGTGTTAAGTCGTCCGCATGAGTACGAAATGAAATCCGTTAAACCTTGTTTCAAGATAAATCAATTAAAATTGAAGGCCGTAAACTCCACTAAATACCTAGGAATTACAATTACTTCGACTTAAACTGGAAAGAAAACGCAGATAATGTCGTGGGAAAGGCGAACCAGAGACTGCGTTTTATTGGTAGAACTCATAAAAGATGCAACAGAACTACTAAAGAGACTGCATACACTACGCTGGTCCGTCCTTTTTTGGAGTATTGCTGCCCAGTGTGGGATCCTTATCAGGTGGGTTTGACGTAGGACATCGAAAGTGTCCAAAGAAGGGCAGCTCGTTTTCTGTTGTCACGATACTGGGGAAATAGCGTTATGGAAATAATACAGGGTCTGGGCTAGGAATCATTACAAAAACGGCGCTTATCGCTGCGGCGTGGGCTACTTACGAAACTCCAATCGCCAACATCCTCCTCCGAATGCGAAAATATAATGTTGACTCCCACTTACCTAGGTAGAAATGATCATCAGAATAAAATACGAGAAATCAGAACTCGAACGGAGAGATTCAGGTGTTCTTTCTTCCTGCGCGCTATTCTAGAATGGAATGGAACATAAATAGTATAAAGGTGATTCGATGAACCTTCTGCCAGGCACTTAAATGTGATTTGCAGAGCATCCGATGTAGATTTCCCCCTCCAGTAATCCTCGCGGCGGTCACGTCTTCCACCCGATCTCTGTGAATCTCCTTCAGTCTATTTGCACTTGTCATAAAGACGAATTGTTACGCCGGACGACTATCTGGAATTCTGCACTGAATTAAAATTCATGCAGCGGCCGGAATCCGAACCCGGGACTTCCCACGTACTAGACCAATAGTATAACCATAAGACATCGCGATCAAATAGATACGGCGAGTGCAAAGACAGTCTTAAAGTACGTTTTTCTCCACAACAAAGATGTCTACTCTGCCTCACATTCTCCTATATAAATAAGTATCGACGTTGCCGAGGCACTCAAAAACCGGATCAGCACTACAACAATGAATCTTGGTGGGAGTGATTCTGACTTGTACCTTAGACACCGATGATAAAATATCAAATAATAAATCAATGTCCAGAGACATTTTGTCTCGATATATATCGAAGATATGAAATTGAAGAAGAGTCACTAAATTAAATAATCTGTCGCGGCAAGGATTCGAACCCAAGGCCTCCTGCGTACTAGGGACCCACTATAACCGGGCTGCGGTACAAATTTTAATGAAATGTCTGTCCTTAAATTCAATATCTTTCATAAATACAGAGACAATATATGTTTCTGGACATTGATGTATAATTGATATTTAAATCACCTTTGTCTGAGGCAAGGCAGGATCGTTCCCACTAACGTACATTGCTGGGTTACTATTCTGCTAGTGGATAGCCTCGCATACATTAATACGAATTTACGAGGGTTGGAACTTACATAGTGGCAACTATTCACTCACAACCGATACAAAAGCGGTATATGTTTGCACCTATTACTTTTCTTCAAGGTAGTTACCAAGGCTGTGTACAACCCATTGCCAGCGATGTGGAAGACGTAGAATACCGTTATCAGAGCTCTTCTGTTCACGGAGCGAATGGAGCGGTCTACTGACTGTCGAATCTCTGGAACAGTTCTGAAGTGAATGCGACGAAGTGGTTCCTTCATGTTCGGAATTAAATCAAAGAATAGGAAGTATGGTGGATTGTACTGTACTTCCCAGTCCCGTGACTGAAAAGACCCACAGCTTGGGCTTTTTGCGCCCGCACGTTGTCGTACAAAACGATGGGTGGGTTGCTTGGAAAGTGCTGCAGCTCCTTTCGCAAAGCAGGTCGCAGGTGATGCTCCAAAAACGAACAGTAATACTGTGCACTGACGGTCTGTCGTGGAGGAACGTAATGCGTTAGGACCAACAACATCACACTCGTATACGATAATCACCATAATTGGGCACTGACGAACTTTCGACTTTCTGGAATTCGCTTCAGAACTGTAACAGAGATTCGTATCATCAACAGAACAAGGTTTCCTAATGGTATACTACGCCTTCCACCTCGCTGGCAACGAGCTCTGCGGAACGCTAGTGTCTACTTTAAAGGATAGTAACAGGTACAAACACGTAACGATTTTGTATCGGTTGTGAATAAATAGTTACCACTATTCAAGTGCCAACTCTCGTATATAGGGGAACGTGAGGCAGAATTGAAGTTTGTGTTGTGTTGGGATACAGGCTATAAGACAGTCCGTACAATGATCGCAGTGGCTTAGTTATTATAGGACGCGTCTAGTAAGTATGAGGTCTCGGATTCGAATCCTGGCAGCGGTATGAATTGTAATTCAATACCTCTCCATCAATGTCAAATTCGTATGTTCAAATATTTGTAAGGCTTAAGGGACTTACCTTCGGGGTCATCAGTCCCTAAACTTACAAACTACTTATGAACTACCTTGTACTACGACACAAACATCCATGCCCGAGGGGGTATTCGAACCCCTGACGATGGACTGCCGCGCGCACTGCAACACAGCGCTCCAGCACGCGCGGCTAATCCGCCGCGGTCCAGCAGTGTCTCTGGACATTGACTTATTATTGGACTATCTGGAAAATAATTTTCTATCTCTTGGGAACAGTATTTTTTCTAGATGGAAGATACAATAACGTCAATGCAAAACATCATCTTGATGGATCGGGTAGTTGCGGCGCGAAAGGGTAGTCAGTAAAGTAAGCTGGATTCCTTCTTTTAAATATTTAAAACAGCAAGCTCTTGTAACGATACACTGAAATATTTATTTATTTTTTTGTTTATCTTTGATCAGCGATACTTATCGCCTCCGGTTCCCTCTGACTCGCAATGGAACTAATTTAATTAAGTTCGTCATTTTTTTTACTTAAAAAACAAACGAGAAGACGGAACCGAGATAGTAGTTTTACTCACTCTCTTGTCTTTGTTCTGTGCGGACGTCTTCCATTCATGTATCTATTCAATGTCAGGTATTGTGATGCAAACTGTTGTAAAAATATATTACTTAAATTTAAAATCATCCCCTCTCTTTGGCTTTTATTTAAATGAATCCCTCCACGCCAAATATTTAGTCTCTTAAGGTTTTCAGCTCATCTACATCCGTAATAGTTTAATGTTCAGACGCCATTACAATCGCTTCGCATTGTCTGCAAAATTTCAATCAATCATCCTTATACTATACTTTGCTTGATTTTGGAACCTGCAGTCATTTCTTTTGAAATTTCACGAAGTTTTTAATTTTTTTAACATTACCAGTAGCTTCATGTTCCACCCACGGTCACACAACAATGAAAAGCGAAGTGAACAGTCTGAACATTGATCTCCTACGGAAAGTATCTCGAACATTCATTTATTAAATAAGACATAAAAGTTATCATTTCCAGCTTCTACAATACGAAGAGCAGGATCCAGCTAGATGCTTTCCGTAAGTTTTATAACGTGCTGTTGTTTGTATGGTGCCCAACTTTAATATGCAATCCGCGGTTTATTTGCTTTAATGTTCATTTTCTGCTGTACTTTAACTAACTTATTTCAAAATTCAAACATTCGGTACCATCAATTCTTTTCCAAAAAATATTATCGCGGAATCTACTTTTAACAATTATGGCATCATACGAAGCAAGGGCAACGTTATACTCTTATTACGAAAAATGCGAAAATGTTTTATATAATCCGCTATAGTAGATACATATTCCGTATTGACAAACCGCACACGTACGCGATATTGCATCATCGCTTGTTATTCCCAGTAATGCTACTACTATTTAACTGTTGCAGTCGTGTCTCTCACGTGTATCATTAATGGTACGACAAATTGAAACCCACCAGATAAGCAGTATCAATCTCGGAGAACATGCTGCGAACACGGAAGCTGTTTATCCTGCCGTACTACAATGGCGACGCAATTCGAATGGCGCATTGTTATTAAAGAACAATTCGGGGCGCGCGTCATTGACGGACGTGGCGCGCTGTTGACGCGACTGCCGCCGTGTTTGTATATGAATAGTCCGCGGTGGCCATTGCTCGCGAATTCGCGCCACACAAACACGGCGCGTGGTGTTTCTGCGCGCGAAAGTTGTGTCCGTAAACAGCAACGACGGCGAAGAACACGCGTAAACATGTAAATGGCCGCTGTGAATCGGCCACTCCTAATGGTCGGATAATTCACAGTTTCAATCACAGCGCCGAGCTCTAATAATGCGTTTCCAATGGCCCTCATCACACAAATTGTGAATTACGCGCACGCAGCTGGGTCCACGGTGTGTATTTGGAGCCAGCGACAACGGGCGCTTGCTTTCATGCAGTCGAATGATCTGTGACCCGGCCACTGTCACACTGAAAGCACTCCACTGTGGCACGCCCACATCGCCACAATTCGCAGCTTTCAACTTTTTCTATGATACTGCTTGAACTATCAGTACCCATTTGTATGAGCCGGTTATAAATAGGGTTAACATACGTCCTTTTTTCCCGTACACGTCCTAGGGATGCAACGTCGTTGATGAAAACATCGATGTTCAGACATCGATGTTCCTGCGGAAAAATATCTATGTTAAAAAAACATCGCTCTGAGAAACGATACATCGATGTTTTTCCGATGTTTCCATACGTTTAAGAAATATTAGGAAAAACACACTGAAATGAAGCTGTGTTGCCAGAAAGTATCTGCCTTATTTATGTTCTTTCACTAGGCTACGAATACACAGCGAAATGGCCGATTAGAATGAAAAAGAAGTTGAGAATAAGGTTTAGCTACCTATTGCGCTGATTTTACTTGGAATTTACATCGATTTCTTCATTACATGCGAAATAACTTGTGTTTTGTTGACGTATTGCATTTTTCTTAGCTGTCGACGTGGAGAAAATTAAACATTATGCATCTTTCAGTTATTACTGAATAATGTATTTTTAAAAAGAATATTCATCAATGACGTTTATCAAATCATGTACCTTGCTGAAATGAAAATCTATGTTATACTTAGCTTGTTGCCTTTTGTGTCGGATTTTTCGTCGACTTTTGTATGTTTTTGATGTTTTAACTGACGTTTGACAGTACAATATCAGTCTGACTGGGTAACAATGTCAAAGATTCAATTTCACTGACGTTGGAGGGTGAAATTTCAGCAATCCCAGCAGCCCGTGCTGGACAAACATCAGATTGTTTCATATTTCACTTGCCTACTATTTCAAAAGTATGAAAACAGCGACGACAGCATGAGCAACGCACTTGAGCTGACGTTGGCTGAGCAACTAATAAAGTAATAATGGAGTTGAGAATCAATTGTTGAACGATGTCGATAGTTTCCGACTTCTATCGTCTATGCATCGGTGACATCGATGTTTTCAAAACATCGATGTATTGTTTGCATCCCTAACACGTCCTCTTTTTGAGGCAAGAAAATGTATCCGGCCGGAATTTATGAAATTCTTCAAAATGTCATCTTTTTCGGTTTCCGAGAAAGAAAATTTATTTGTGTCAATGGAGACAACGTGTTCTTTCGTAATGCAGTTCGAAACTGTTCGTACCTATCACGCGCAAATACAGAGAGAAATTGCCGTTCACAATTTCACTCTTCGCAAGGGGTCTGACAGTTGCAAACGATTCTGAACATCTCTGCAAAGGAACCCGGTTGTCTATTCTGTATTCAACCGGCGTAATCTGTCTTTTGCATTGCCTGCCGCGGTAGCCGAGGGGACTGAGGCGCTCCAGTCACGGTCTGCACGGCCACTACGGTCGGGGTTTCGAATCCCCTCTCGGGCATGGATTTTTGTGCCGTCCTTAGTGTTACCTAATTCATAAGTAGTTTGTAAGTTTAGGGACTGATAACCCCGTAGTTAAGTCCTATAAGCTCTACAAACATTTGAACATTCTTCTGCATTATATTCTTTGGTGTTGCTTTTGATATACTTTGTGGTTTAAGTTAAAGCTGTATTGTGTGTTAGAGATTGTAGGTAGCCTTTTGTTTCAAAATAAATTACGAACTTAAATACAAATACAAAATGCCGAAAAGAAACTCAGTGTTAAATTATGTGTTCTTGGAGAAATATAAATCATTCAAGAGAGGAAGAAACGAACATGAAGCAGAATGTCTGATTTGCCCTGTTGGAACGTACATATCCATTACTAAATAATATTATTAAAGAAAGATTGGTATAAGTGTCGTAAGGGTTAATATTGGATCGTATTAATGTAAATGACCATTGAATGCGGGGAATTACGTTATATCAACTAAAGTTCTCATCAGGCTTGTTCAAAACATATCTCGCATATTATTAAGAATCATCTAGTGTTGTTAGCTATTCTGAACTGCTGAAAATATAGAACTTTTTTCTATATCTAGTCATAATGCCAACAACGAGCGTGCCTTTTCTCTTATGAAAACACAGTGGACGAAAGACAGGAATAGATTTAATATAGAAAATATAAAAGCTATTGTATGTATAGACTACAGTATAATTTCAGACATTTAAAATGCCTGAGCTTTTATCAGCACTTGTTGAAAAACGAAAATCTCGTGAGAGAGATTTAGTCATCCTTCAAAGATAGTTTGTTCAAAAGTAAAATGACGAGAATGAGTGTAGTGATGATGATTAAACTGTCAAGGTTCATAATATTTTGTTTTCCAATAACCACATAAGGTTACTGTTTTTGTTTGTAGTAGTTTCACGTGGTTCATTAATATAGTTGTAAATTACATTATGTTAACAATAAAGTGTCCTCTTTTTTATATCAACTGTCCTCTTTTTTGATAATAAACATATGGTAAAGCTAGTTATAAATATCATTAGTGCGTGTGATACCTTCTAATATGTAGCCTCAAAATATTATAAATAAAAAAATGTCTTTGTATAAAAATCAGAGTATCCGTATGTTTGTGTGTACGTATTTTATACAAATTTACAGTTTTCTTCCAATGTTTATGAATTTTGCACACAAAAGCTTCATCGCATGAGGACGGTCGCCGTAAGAGTAGGATCACGCACAACACGTCATTCACGAGATATGACGTCAATGAGATGCGCGAAAAACGTTTTCATCAAACGAGAGTAATCCACATTTCCTCCTAAACCAATGGGCCGATTTCAACCAAATTTGGTGCACATATTCCTTACCGTGAGGTAACACTGCTGTCGGGATAAGAAACACATACGACACATGTTTCAGGAGATACAATATAGTGGCAAGAAACTGCCACATAATGCGACGAGACTTTATTCACAAACTGCATGAGAAAGACACTACTTAGCGACTTGCAACCAACTTTAAACATAATTTCAAACCTTTATTAAACACTTTCTCGCTGACAACCATAGGAAATTACGAAAGGAAAGAAGTTCCTCACTTACTACTTTTCCGCTGTTCATGGACTAAAATTATGGCATTCGGTATGACGTTACAATTTATAGTTTCCACACTTCAAACTGTAGCCGCAGGAAATTTTACAGACAATATACAAACATATAGCTCAATGTACCTTCTAAATTTTATCACGCTACGACACGTATTTCAGGAGATATGAGCACATAACCAGCAACGTTCATAGAAAACCGCCCTATTACGCACCAAGTTTTAATCTGTTACTTATTTACCTACTAATTAAATTCGCAACAGATTTTACAGACATACAGCACTTATAGAAATGAATACACACCTGAAAAGTATTAGTTTGTAAAACATAGAACTAACTAAATACGAGATCGTGAGAATTTTATATGCTATTCGTATTTTGATTACTATCTTTCCTTTTCTGGATACTGGACGTATAATTTTGTACGTTATGCGATACAGCCTTATTTCTTACATATTCGCCGATGAATATAACATGTTTTTAGAAAAAAAGGAGATGCATAAGGAGAGAAGGGATGGGAGAAATACTGACTCCAGGCAGGAATAAATAAATAAATATCCAGGCAACGCCGGGTATGTAGCTAGTAAATACGTAAAACCTTAAAAAAAACTATTTTATAGTCTCTCTTTTACAGATTATAATTACCGATTTCTTCATTAAAATAAAAAGCAGGCGATCCTGCACAAAACCTTGAAATTTTACTTGAACTTAAATTCGATATATTACTAGTAGTTTCCAGAGCGAAAATGTTTCTCGAAACTTGTCAGATACCCTGGACACATTCTGGTGCTAGGTACAGTCTATCAGAGACAAACCAGAAAGGATGCTTTCACCAAGCGATAGTAATGGTGCTGCTGCTGCCGATGACAGTTCAGCTAAAGAGGAATTACTTGACACAGCTCTACATTATGCTTTCAACAAAAAAGATGAAATAAGTTCTCCAGAATTTGAATTATGAACAGCTGCCAATACAAGTGAGACAGAAGCAGATGCCTTCTAAGTAATGAAGCAGGTTAAATCATTTTAGGAAAATTAGTGTGGCGGTGGAGTGTCCGAGAGTTCCAAGGCGCCAAACAATTATTCTGATTACACACAATGAATACTTTTTTACTCACTAAAATTTACCCCAAAATATGTTGCCGTAAGCAGTGAATGATAATATGCATAGTACGCTAATTTACTGTGATGTCTATGACCGAAATTGGCAATAATCCTATTGCATGTGTAGCCGAATTCAAACGTTTCAGTAGGTCATCAATGTTTTTTTTTTTTTTTTTTCCAAATGAATTTCTCATCAATACACAAATCTACAAATTTTTAATATTGTACCTTAGCATTAGACTTCTGTCCATAGTCATTGTTTATTAATGGTGTCGTGCAATTTACTGTACAGAACCGTATATACTGTGCTTTATCGCAATTTAACGAAAGCCCATATGCAGAGAACGACTTAATGACTTTCTGTTAGACATTAATTACAATTACATCAGTTAATTCTTGCTTGTCAGATGCGATTACAATACTTGTATCGTCAGCAAAAAACAGTAGCTTTACAGCTCTTGGAATGTAGAGTGGAAAGTCATTGATGTCCATTAAGAACAGAAAAACACCCAAGACTTAGGTCTGTGGGACGCCACTCTTGATATCTCCCCAGTTTTATGAAACAGTTCATTTTTGCGCATTATGTGAACCAGTAACTACTACTTTCTGCACTCTTCCTGTGAAGTAAGGATTAAACCATTGGTACATTGACCCACACAACACAGTACTTGAGCTTATCTTGTGTAATTCCATGACTTACACAGTATGAAAAATCTTTTCATTTGTTACTCTACTATGCATCTGTAAATTCATAGAAGTTCGCTTTATCATATTTTTTTCGAATTTCGGAAGGGGGTAATACCCCTTATGCTCCCCTTCGCGTTCACTACTGAATGAAACAAATAATGACTGGCCCAATATATGCTATTTATGTTGAAGTCTGAGGTACTTTCACGTCGACACGCATATATGTGAACACACACACACAACCACACACACACAGAGAGAGAGAGAGAGAGAGAGAGAGCGCACACAATTAAATTAATGTTCGTGCACTAAGGAAAGGACGTTTATAACGCCTCGGCATTTTCATTATAAAAGTGCAATATGTATTGTGTCTCCAGACAAAGGAGGGACGTACAGAAACATCCGAAAGAGAAACGCAAAACACGGGCGGTCTGCGGAATGCTTTCTTGCGACTGTTGTTCGGTATTTGTGGACAAAATATACTCTTCCTTCTTTTCTGTTTCACTTCTGAGAAAGTTTCCATGTCTCCCTGGACGACAGAGAGTCACTTTTACGTCGTAAAAGAGGGACCTCGGGGAGCAGTAAGGGACGCTGAATTCAGCAGCACAACGATGTCGACACGGCTCGAATCGCAACAACCCCGAGGCTACTGTCGCTCGCGAAAGATACACAAAATTTGTAGTACGGGGCAAGTATTGCAGATTGGTAGAGCGGGATTGGGGAGGAGAGTGGAACCTTTACTTTAAATGTTACATGCAAACAACTCTAAAAGTTACGGACTGAAGGAAATGTCTCAAAGAGAGTGGAATTTTTATTTCTAGAGGTATAAGAATTGCGTAGTGCTAGCCAAAGGCATCCGCAAGAAGAAACGAGAGGGGCAGTTGTCTCCTCCTGTAACTGGGGTTTACTGAGTCTTTATCCGTTACTGAATTCTTATCCGGAAACTATTATCTCTCATTGTATTACGTAATGCACCTAACATTGCCGAGTGCGACAGGAAGTATTGTGCTTTTAGCAGAGACTAGTCATGAGAAAGTAACTTTATACTTTGTGCGATAGTGGCTTCTGAGCTGTCCTCTGTCGTGGTAAATGTAAAAATTTGCATGAAAGTCCCAAAATTGTGTATCTAGTGTAGTATGTACCAGTTCTTTGTGCAACACATACACAGTATCATGAAAGGTCCATTCCAACACACTGAGGGTTTCGTCGTCTGATTGCAGAACAAAATGAAGGTAATTCAATACATTAATCATCATGATGTTGCGTAAGGTTCTGTAGGCCAAATAATTTTTGTAGCTGACATATAAGTTGCATTATATTTTCTACAGTCTTAGTCCTGATTTTTCAACTTCGAACAATAGAAATCAGGTACGTTTTGTTAATAGCGAACAGAAATTGTCAGATTATTGAAGACCCGCTTTGCGGTACAGGTAGTTAATTTTCAAGGTAAAGTGATACGGGAATGTGAACAAAACATAATTTTGTGACTGTATCTAGTCTTAATTTTTATCTTGTGACATGACCGGTGTCTAATTTCTTGCTGTTAATGTAGGCAGTGTTATCTATATTTATGATGTGTAAAGAAAAAGATTACGTACATTGATGAACTATGTTTACTTCACTTTTAGTACCAAAGTATTCTACTTTCGAAAATATGAAATTGAAATAATTTGACGTAAGCACGTTTAGTATGCTCATAGTCAAACTTACAAGGAGATGGACTGGCATGTTGAAACATGTCTTACAAATTCATTAATATTGTTTCGCCTGTATTGTATCGATATTTGTATGTAAAATGTTACACGGACTTCTTTGAGTAACTACGTCTATGGTTTACTCTGTTGTGTAACATCTCTGTCAAAGATTAGGTATGTGAGTAGTAGCTGAACAGGAAGAGAGAGTCAGTGTGTAGCTCTGGCATTGACCGGACGTGCTTTGGTTGACTGCTGAGGCAGCAAGTTTTTTACGAGCTGATGGAATAATTTTGAAATCTGATTTTCAAGACACAGTTCTGTCCTTATAAGATTTTGTATCATTCATATATGTATCAGTCTGAGAAGATATTTGTTGTTCTCCAATCATAAGGTAATGTAATCATTATTGTTAATAATAATTGAGAAAGTTAAACTTATTTATCTGTTTCACTTGTGTAGTTAGAAAGCTAACCATCTTCCTTTCATTGAAAGTTATTGACTATCAAAATCAACGCACAGTATTGACTAAGTTGAGTTTGATTAACATATTTCTTTATTGATGTGACGTTTAATGATAATAATGATTGTTGTACAATACTACACAGATGAACAAGATACTAAGTTTCAGCACTCAGTCAGGTAGCTGGATAATATAAATTCCTGGAGTTGCATTATTAGAAAGTGGTTTGTGTTTTTTCAAATTTCTCTCGCAGTTAAGTTTATAATGTAGTCAGAGAGCCTTATCCAGATTACGTATTGTCCTTGCTGTGTTCAAAATATCCATTGCGCTTTCCATCAGTTTAAACGTACTGTTTCTTAATTAACTGTGCAAGTATTGATATTAGGGCCATAACAAAACAGAATTATAGTGTTAATGAATAACAAATGTATTCAATTAATTTTTAATCAGCTTCATTGAAAAGTTAGTTGTCGTGAGTGTTCACTACCAGATGATTATAATTATTAGTGCTGCATTTTACACCAGATCAGTTTTGAATGAGTAGCTTTAAAGCAGACCTCCGTTAACTGGTTCACAATTCCCAAATCCCTGTAGCGACCCTGCTTTTCTTATCTATAGAACAGCCTTGCCTATATTCCAACTGCCAACATACCAGTTTTAATGTAGATCATGAATTTCGATCAGATTTTACATGGACGTTCTCTATTCAATTTAAAGAGACACGTGTTTCCGCTTTTTGCTAGACACTCAGCAGTTTCTTTTTTTTTTTTTTTTTTTTTTTTTTTTTTTTTTTTTTTTTTTTTTTTAAGTATCAAGGTCAAAATTGATTATGGAACCTCGCGTTTCCAATTATATACATCGAAAACTAGCCTACAGATGGGCATTTTTAATAATATGTATGGAGTTAAAAGTTAATGACGTTCGAGTATTTAAAGTGTTTGTGTTTCGATGCTGTAGCTTGTGAATTCGTAAACATGAGCGCAATCCGAGCGCCATCGCCAGTCGAGTGGGCGTCGGGCGCTGTAGCTCCGCGCGCTTGATCAGAGCGCTAAACGACCTCTGTCATAAAAAACTCAATCAAATAATCAACGAACGTGAACAAAAACCGCATAGCACCCATGTACCTGTAGAACAAAATGTAGTTCAAATGTTTGTAAATCTATCGGACCAAACTGCGTGGTCATCAGTCCGTAGCTTACAAACTACTTTAAATAAGGTAAACTAACCTAATGACAGCACAAACACGCCCATGCCCAGGGAGGACTCGAACCTCCGACGGCGACCAACCGCGCGCTCCGCAGCGAGACGCCTTAGTCCGCTCGGCTACTCCACCGCGGCACATTTCCTTCACCACCTCCGGCTTAACTCTGGGGCTTTTTATCGGCACACCTCTTTTTGCTGCTGTTGCCTCGACATTTGTCTTTCTGTTTCAGAGTCCGCAATAAGTTTCGTATTTTTGATGACGCACTTTCTTTCCTCACAATAAAATCTGAGAAAAGTAATGTTTCTGGTTCCAGGAAACGCAGAACAGCCCTTTTATTATGTACCAAGTAAGTGTAAAGAAAAAGTAATTTTAAAAGCACTCTAACACAGTCTGCGAATGCGCATAAAATTTGCAGTTTCTATAGCAATGGCTGATACTTTTATTTTCTGCAGCGTATATAAAACATGTATTTTAAGAGGACCGGTAGATTATCTTTAACTTTCTCAATGTAATATTTACACGTGTATATGAGCAACGGTTATATAAGCCATTTCCAAAGAAAGGAGAAATTTTATACGTCATTATTTTCTGGCGTACATATTTTGTGGATCATCTCCAAATATTTTGTTAAAATGTAGTATGCAGCATGGAGAAAATGTGACATGATCTATTGAAATTCAAACAAATACCGGAAATCAGCGTCATAAATACAGATTAACATTACATTATCTCTAGATATCTACGTGCAAAGCCTAGGTTTGAATCTACCTCTATAATTACCGCTTATTTGTGAGAAAGGTCATCTACAATTTTCAGAAAAGTAGATAACAAAACCAAGGACGGAGCTAAAAATCTAGAATCCTTATATGTCTGTTGTCTGTAGCGTACATTATTTTTTCTTTTCTCTTCGTGTCGTATGGAATATCTTACAGTCAAATATCACCTTCGTTGACAGTTAAAAATGATAGTATCATAGGTAAGCGTCAGATCAAAAATATGTTCCATTATTCGCTGAGGAATCAGATGATGAATCTGGGCAGGCGCTTTAGACCGCTCAGCTAACACAAAGGATTTAACTACTATGGTCATCAGTCCCTATAATTACAAACTGGATATCATGGGCAAGTTATTTGGGAGACTGCTGGCCGACAGGCTGTCCGCACATAGTATGCTCTGTGGTGCGAGTAACAGGCAATTCGGTTTTCGTCAGGGAAGGTCTGCGTCTGACGCGATCACCCTAGCGGCCGAGGTCTGCACCTCCGCACCGTTCAAATACGTCGTGGGCATCATGGTGGACATCAGTGGCGCCTTCGACAACCTGTGGTGGCCTTCGATCTTCTCCTATCCCCGGGAGATAGAGTGTCCAGGGTCGCTACATGGTTGTCTTAGGAGCTATTGTACAGAAAGGGAGGTCTGGCTATCATCCCCTAGCAGAAGAGTCAGTAAACCGATCACCAAGGGATGCCCCCAGGGCTCCGTCCTGGGGCCACTCTTCTGGGACTTAGACATGGAGTCTCTCCTTGGAGAGCTGCAACACCATCATGACGTGCTAGAGGTGATAGCCTACGCGGACGACCTCCTCCTCATGGTAGGGGGCCGAAGTCGCGGCGACGTCGAGCCCAAGATTGAGAGATCTCTGCGGGTTCTCACTGCATGGTGCGACAGAACAATATTACAGATAGCACCGCAAAATTCGTTGTACCTACTGTTAAAGGGACAACTGGCCAGAAATCCGATGGTGAGGATTAATGGAATACCCTTGATTAGACGAAAAGAAGCCAGATACCTCGGCATCATCATTGATGACCGCTGGAGTTTCGCGACAAACACAGACGCGCTTGCTGAGAGATCACTAATAGCGTTACGCGGATTGGCTCGGATCGGGCACCGGAGGCTTCGCCTCCAACTCGATCTCATACAACTGTATAATAACAACATACTGAGGTCTATCGTCGGCTACGGATCTCCAGTGTGGGCCCACAGGCTCACGAGGGTGATGCCCGCTATGGCCGTGAGAAGAGTGCAGTGATATGTGCTTCACTCGGTTGGAGCCTACAGGACCACTCCTGGCGGGGCTCTCTTGGTGTTGATGGGGCTATGCCCTCTCGACATCAAGGTCAGGGAGCAGGGAGCTTGGTACTGGGCTAAAAAAGGGGACGGGGACATTGTTTCCAAAATTTTGGGGGAACCATTAACCAGAAATGCAGAAATCAGACAGACAGAAAGGACTCTAACTCTGGCAGCAATCTTGCGATGAAGAGGAATCTGGGAGGAGAACACACGCTCTCCTACCAGGTATCCAGGAAAGATTAAAAGATGAGGCATTTCAAGCCATCGAGGGAAATGCTGCACTTCCTCATGGGACATGGACCCTATCCGGCATACCTATGCCGGTTTAGGAAACAGGCTACACCAGCTTGTGGCTGTGGTGCTGAGATAGGAACACGAGAACATATCATTTACGAGTGTCATGAATTTGACGGCGTGGCTGCGGACCTGAGAAGAGCCCTGCTCAACAACAACACGTATGAACTTATCAGGAACCCGGACACGTTCCGCACACTTGACGAAATTGCAAACAAGATCTCAAGCAAAGTGCTTCAGGACTTCGTGCAGAATAACTAACTGACTATGACATAACACCTGAGTCCTTTTCTTTGTGGGTTTGACGGAGGACATCGAAAGAGTCCAAAGACGGGCAGCTCGTTTTGTATTGTATTGTCACGATGCATTTTACAATGATCAAAATAGTACGTTGTAGGGCTCTATACAGGGAATTTCCAAAATACTTCACAAAACTTGAGAAAAACTACCCGAAAACATAATCTACGTGTTGTATTTAGCATTGATTGAGAAACAAAATATCGGATGCACCATACAGTATTTTAGTTCTAGTTGCCACTGTTTTACGCTGACCGGAATGGCCTTTTCCATGTGGAAAACAACTTGTAGCACTAATATCTTGGACGACATAATTGCTGAAGGAAGGCAGATGCAAATGACAGATAATCCAGCCTTGTGACAAAGGGAGAGTTGTCGTAATAACATTAATCCCGTGATTTCTACACCAGATTCGGCCTTTACGGAAAATTACGAATAGATTGATATCGGGACATACACCTACCCGCCGTTTGGCTGAAGAACCGCTAGTCCAGGTATCCCAACCGCCCAGGGCGCCGACCCTGCCCGCACGGGCCGGGGGAAGGGCGCAGAAGGCGCGTTGTCAGGTTGGCTACGGAGTACTACTACTACTCGGCGGAGCGATATAGTGTCCTGGAATGACGGACATAAAAATGACGGGAGACGCTCCCGACGCCCCAGTCACGCGCAGTTCTACGCCAGTGCTAGTTGAGCCAGCAGTCGTCCGCTATTTATCGGTTATGTTTCCGCCGGGACGAGTAAACGCGTTCGCCAGTCAACGGGCGAAAGTGTACGGAATGTTCGGAATGTTACCGAGAGGACTGTAGCCGTTGCCCCTGCCTGGGCTGTTCCGATAACTCTCAGCCGCGGTGGAGTAGCCGAGCGGTCTAAAGCGCCTCGCTGCGGAGCGCGCTGTTGCTCGCCGTGGAGGTTCCAGTTCTCCCTGGGGCATGGGTGTGTGTGTTTGTCCTTAGGTTAGTTTACCTAAGTTTAAGTAGTTTGTAAGCTACGGACTGATGACCACGCAGTTTGGTCCGATAGATTTACAGACATTTGAACATTTTGATAACTCTCAAATATACGAAATGTTTCTCAGCGCATTCTCTCTCTGCTAGGGGTTGGGCTATATCAGTTTGAACGATTTCACTGAATTGACTTACATAGTGTCTTTACCCTGCAGCGAGACTAGTAATTATTTCTATATTTGATTACAGAAGTAACCGTCTTTAATGTGTAACAGGCTACCTCACATACCTCTTGCTTAAAGGGACAATTACAGACAATTATACCAGGTAAAATTGTTTGCTTACTTTCTTGTAACTCCTCCACTGCTGTCCTATTACTAATACCAATAGCACTGAAACCCTGCTAGAAGAAACGGAGTTCGATGCCAGCCAGCAGGCAGCAGCAGAAGTTCAGGTGAGGTGTTGATCGCTACTTCTCCAGGGGGAGCAAGTAGCAAGCAGCCATTTCCACTAGACAACCAAAGGGCTACAAACTGCACGGTATTCTGTTAGCAGTCGGAATGATTCTATCACGAATTCGGCATAGGACGGGTAAAGAGCGGTGTGTCGTTTTCATTTTGGAATCTGGTGTATTTGTTGTGATGAAGCAAGCACCTCAGGTACGCGGAAGCCACAAACTGGTGCTGTTAAGGCGGGAGCATTCCTGAGGTGCGTCCATCGCTGTGGGGCGCCAGCAGGCCCCGGGCTACAGCGGGGCAAGTTGGGGCAGTGCGGTCGCGAGGGGCGGCGGGGGCGGCGGGGGCGGCGGGGGCGGCGGGGGCGGCGGGGGCAGCGGGGGCGGCGGGGGCAACTCTGGGCGCGCTTCCTTCCTGCCGCGGCAGGCCGCAGGCCGGCCGCACCCCCGCTACCGGTAGCCTAGCAACCGCCGCCCACCGCCCAACAGCGCTGCGGCCTAGCCTAGCGTCGCATAGGAGGTGTCACTATCAGTGAAGCGGTCTGCTGCAACATTTTCACGGAAAACCCGCTGTGAGCACACCTGACAATATAGGATGTCGCAGGAGAAATATTAAGTGCTTTAGAAGTTGGTATTATAGACTAATTGCTTTTGGCCCACTTTAGGTTACGGTAGTAACACTAAAAGTGGGCCTTTGCGATCGTTTTTTGACAGCTCGAAATTTAAATGAAAATAACGGCTTAACCATTCATCTCACAGGAAAATTGAATAACCGAATTTGTAGAGGAGAAAATTATCTACAACTTTGCTCTCTTATGTTTTTTTCATTTCTCGTATCGTTTCAGAGATATTTGCAAAAATAACGGCGATTTTGGGGTGTATGTCTGTCTGTCTGTCCGTCAACCTGTCTGTTTGTCCGTAACGTGATCCCACTTTTTAAGACGAACCGTTCAACCGATCAGCACCAAATTTTACAGACATAATTGTAAGCCGCCAGAAACCAGAACCTCCATTTTTAAATTTTTCGGACAAAAAATACGGCAGTAATAAAAAAAGCCGTTTGTAATATAATTGTAATTTCCACCGAACCGTTCATCTGACACGAAAATTGAATAACGTAATTGGTAGAGGGGAAAATTCTCTAAAACTTCGCTGTATTATTATTATTATTATTATTTTTTTTCATATGTTGTATCGTTGCAGATATATTTGCAAAAATAACGGAGATTTGACACCCTCCATTAATTGTACGAAAACCTGCCGTTCGCAGATGTCACGTGACATTCCACGCCCAGAACTCCCTTTGGCATACGCCATCTTGCGTTGCGTATTTGATGATTTTCTTATTATAACTTACACGTTGTTATTTCAAAGCAACGGCGCACTAAAGAATTAACCAAAACACGTCGTTATCCGTACGAAAAATGATAATCTAGTGTCTAAAAATGCCACACTAGCATCAGTTAACAACTGCCATCAGTAGTAAGAAAGTTAAGGGTGAATTTCGTAGTTGTTCGCCGTAGTATAGTAGGCAGTGTGTTGGAATGTGATGCACATGGTCCATATTTCGGGACCCGCCCCTACCAAATAAAAAAAAATCTCTGTTTTTCCTAAAAGGGTTACGTGTTGGGTGCATAGATATTATCACAATAATAGAGTCGTAATCATATCACTATTTTTTTTATTATTTGTCCTAAAAGTTTGCAAGAAACAATAATAGAACAACAAATTTAAAGTGGACCGTAAAACACATCAGTGCGATTTTTTTTTTTTAGGCCGCTGAACTACAGTGGTCATTAGCGCCCGATTCTGACACTAGATTGATTAAAACAAGGTTGAAAAAGGTGTCGATAAGGAGAATTTCAGAATATCACTAAAACGAGAAATAAAAAATAGCATTCGAATGAATTAAATGTTCTTGGACAAATTTATGATATGTATAAAACGCAAAACTCTAGCAGCTGCCCGTGCGTCATCAGCTAAAATGTCCTCCAAAGTGGACGGCAGATTTATTGCAACACGAATATGAGTGAAATTGGGGAAGAACATTAAAACATGGCGCACTGTCATCGGGTGACCGCAGGAACTACTAGTGGCGGTGGCTGAACCGGCAATGACCGATTCCCAGCCGGGTCAAGATTACCTCCTCCCTCAGGGAGGAGCGGGAGGAGGCCTTTCAAGCTGTCGGAATCGGTTTTATGGTTCTGAGCTTATTGTCCTGAAGCGAGGACCACAGCCATGCCATGATGCAACAATACTCCTGCAAACAACCCCTCTAATGTCCTTTGACGGGACACAAACGGTAGCTGTCCGAGGTAGCCCTGGCCGCAGCTTTAGCACACCTACGTGGCCAGGTACCCGCAGGAAGCGAACGCGAAAGCCGTCTTCGGCTACCAATTGAAGGGAGCGTTGGAGTCAAAGTACAAAAGGATGGACCGGATACGGGTCTCTAAGACTCTGAATGGCACTGTGTGAATCTGAGTAGATGACACAAGAAGGGTGGCGGCGGCAAACATATTGGACAGCTTGATAGAGAGCAAAAAGCTCAGCTGTGAAATTGGAGCATTGGTCGATATATACTAATTGCAATAAAATATGCCACACAACATGTATCCAATTAGATAAATGTATTCAAGTTGACCGGTCTCGACACACTATGGTGCCATCAGCTGGTATCACTGACATTGAACTTCTTATAATAGAGCTCCACAAAACATCTGGCTTGTGTACTGGCTGATATATATAAAATCATGTGCTGGCGGGTAGTCAGAAATAAAATGGTTGGCTGGTCAAAATTAAAACAGTAAAATATACATAAAGTAATAACGACCATATTATGTATATTTTATGTGTACTTTACTGTTTTCATCTTGACCAGCCATCCATTTCATTCCTGACTAACCACCAGCACATAATTTTATACAGCGTGTCCCACTGAACTGTTTCACCCCAGATATCTCTGAAACTACAAGAGATATTGAAAAACCACATTCACGGCCATGAACGTACAGCAGGGGCTTATGATAGTAAGTACTATGAGACACTCTAAAACGTGAAGAATTAATATTTTCAACACAAACTTATGATTTTTAATGAATACTCATTATTTCTTGAGCAGTCGATAGGATGAAAAACCACAAAAAGAATGGCGTCTGTTGCATCGCGATGCATCAATTACATCCGGAGAAACTGCGAAGCGAAGTTGACGTTTGAAATACATGAGGCGTGCTGCTAGCGGATGTCCGAGACTCAACCGTGATGGAAATTCTTTTGCCGAATTACAACATGGCGGGCAATGCAAAATTCTGTGAAAAGCATATGAACGTGCTGGCATGCTACAATTCTATGTTAAGAGACCAGAACTATACATCAGTGGTGAACGCGTTACCAAAGATGCTGCGCTGTTCGCTATATTATTATCTGTACAGGATCAGGCCTTTGCAGTTGTGCAATAGTAAGAAGTGAGTGACTAGAGAAAGGCGATGTGTTTTTGGCTAGCAGCGCAGAAAACAACTGAACTTTATGTCGTATAAATTGAAATGTTGAAAACATAAATGAAAAAGGAAAATAAGTAGCATTATAATTTTATAAGGTCGTTTTTCAATATTTCTTTTGTTGTCGACTACGATTAATTTAGTCCAAATTGGTTCCAGTAGACATTCATTGAAGGGGACACTGGTATTTAATTGTTCGCAACGTCAACTATGTGTTAAACTAATGCTCAAAACGAGTAGTCAAATATTCATATTTTAGGAAATAACATTCTTGTGGTGCAGATGACCCGTACCGGAGAACTGAAACGATCAGAACACTAACCACATTTTCTCATACACCAAAATGTTAAGTGACTACGTTATGAAATTAATTTTTCTTTCTTTCAAAAGATAGAACCAGATTTTCTAACAAAATTGCCACTGAGTATCTTGCGATTTATTTCTCACCCAAATCACTACACATACTATAAAATTTACTCATAATTCGAGGTTGTTGTTGTTGTTGTGGTCTTCAGTCCGGAGACTGGTTTGATGCAGCTCTCCACAATACCCTATCCTGAGCAAGCCTCTTCAACTCCACATAAGAACGGCAACCTACATCTGTCTGAATCTGCTTACTGTATCCATCTCTTGGTCTCCCTCTGCGGTTTTTACCCCACACACTTCCCTCCAACGCTAAATTCACAATTCCTTGATGTCTAAGAATGTGTCCTACCAATCGATCCCTTCTTTTAGTCAAGGTATGACAGAAATTCCTTTTCTCCCCAATTCTGTTCAGTACCTCCTCATTAGTTACGCGACCCAACCATATAATCTTCAGCATTCTTCTGTAGCACCACATTTCAAAATCCTCTATCCTCTTCCTGTCCGCACTGTTTATCGTCCAAGTTTACTCCCATACAAGGCAACACTCCACACAAATGCCTTCAGAAATGACTTCCTCAGACTTAAATCAATATTCGATGTTATAAATTTCTCTTTGTCAAGAACGCTTTTCTACCCATTGCCATTCTGCATTTTATATCCTCTGTACTGCGACCATCATTTGCTATTTTACTGCCTAGGTAACAAACCTCATCTACCTCTTTCATTGTTTTTTCTGCGAAATGATCAGTTTTTTTTCCTATCTCTCACTGCACCGCAGCGGTGTCTGTAGTTAGTTTCGGCTGTAGATCGAGAGCAGTGTCACAATAGTGGAACCTTCAGATGCAATTTTTAATTGTTCTGTTTTGGGTCTGGTAGTGGAACTAGATGAAAAGATTGTGGTATAATTAACGATTTACATACAGTTTCGTACTGTAGTTTCACAGCGGAGATGTGATACATGGGCCGCACGGAAGTGGACTTGCGATCTAAGGCGCCTTGCTGAGGAGTGCACGGCTGCTCCCCATCAGAACCGTCGGAGGTTCAAGTCCTCTCTCTGATACTGGTGTTCGTATTGTCCTTAGCAATAGCTAGTTCAAATAGTTTGTAAGTCTACGGACTGACGGCCGCCGCAGCGGATTGGCCGAGCGGACTGAGGCGCTGTGCTCCGATGAGCGAGGCCGCTTCCCCTCGGGGGTTCGAATCCTCCCTCGGGCATGGATGTTTGTGCTGTCTTTAATATAAGGTTGTTCATAAGTAGTTTGTAAGTTTAGTGACTGATGACCCCGCATTTAAGTCCCATAAGCTTAACAAACATTTGAACATTTTGACTGATGGCCAATGTAGTTTGGTCCCACAGGTTTAGAAACATTTGAATTTGATTGTGAAAACGGAACACAGACTAGCGTAACAGAAACGTATGTTGCTGTTGTAGTCTTCATTCCGGGGACGGGTTTGATGCAGCTCTCCACCCTACTCTAGGCTGAACAAGCCTCTTCACTCCTCATAAGAACAACAATCCACATCCATTTGAATCTGCCTACCAATTGACCCCTTATCTTACTCGAGATAAGCCAGAAACTCCTTTTCTCCCCAATTCTGTTCAGTACCTCTTCATTAATTACGCGACTACCACATAATCTTCAGTATTCTTCTGTAGCAACACATTTCAAAAGCTTCTATCCTCTTTCTGTCTGAACTATTTATTGTCCAAATTTCACTTCCGTGCAACACTACACACAAATGCTTTCAGAAAGGACGTACTTACACTTAAATTAATATTCTAAGTTAGCAATTATCTCTTTTTCTAAAACCCTTTTCTTCCCATTGCCATCCTATATTTTATGTAATCTGTACTTCGACCTTCTTATATTATTTTACTGCCCAAGTAACAAAACTCACCTACCACCTTTGTTGTTTCGTTACCTAATCTAATTCCTTCAGCATCGCCTGATTTTCGAAGACTACATTCCATTACCATTGTTTTACTATTGTTAAAGCTCATGTTATAAGTTCCTTTCAACACACTGTCCATTCCGTTCAGCTGCTCTTTCATGTCAGTTGCTGTTTCTGACAGTATTACACTGTCATCAACAAAACGCAATGTTTCTATTTCTTCACTCTCAATTCTAATTCCTTCTCCAAATTTTTCTTTGCTTTACTTCAAAGCTTTCTGAATGTACAAATTGAATACCATTCCAGAAATGCTACAACACTGTCTTACACCATTCTCATCCACTGCTTCCCTTTCATGCCCTTAACTCTGATAACAGCTGTTTGTTTAATGTACAAGTTGTAAATAGCCTTCTGGTCCCTATATTTTATCCGTGCTAACTTCAGAATTTGAAATATTGTATTGCATCAACATTGGCAAAACCTTTCTCCAGATCTACGTATATAACCTTCAAATTCCATCATGCTGACAGAAATGTGGTGTCGCACAAGTCTAAAGTGCGTGGCACGTACTTTCGCCGCGCGCCGCCATGCACACACGGTGCGGCGTTCTTACGACGTCAGCCACGAGCGCCCTCTGCTGCTACAACTCCGCTCGTGGCCACCACTGACCTGCATCGGCCACTTGGGAATCAGATAGGCACCAGTTAATACTTGGCTATCAGATAGGCACGAGGACTCATCATAAGGCAGACCTCTCTCTAGTTTTGCTATGTATCAGCATTCTGCAGTCTTGAACTTTGTAAAAGATAAGTATTATCTTATTTCAACTAAATTTATCTCCTTCTAATTTAGCCTAGTTTTTCTAGTTCCTGCTGTCCCACTGGCTGGTCACCTCCGTACCTGCACACGCGTGCATCCTTTATTCCTGTGTCAGTCTCTTTCTACTCGGCCAGCGACACCTACGACAACCTGCGGAAACGAGACATAAAAGTGGCGTCGAGGCTGAGACACAAAAAGAGAGCTTAATCAAAGTTCACTCATTTATCTATTTTTATAAGACAACTTTTACCCGTATACCTGCTGACTAAAGCAGAACCAGTACAAGAAAGTTTCACGAAGCTATTGCGATTTATAAAAATGACAAACCTGGTTCCTGTTGAAGTTCAGAGAGTAACATTCATTTTCGACATTTTAACAGCGGCTGACGTAGGAGGGTAAGAACGGAACGCTCCAACTTCCGAGGTTGCTCCACCCCTCGAGCGTGGGCGGGATCCAGATGCCAAACGCACCGAATGGGCCCTGCGTATGCATTTATCAGGGCGTGAAACACACTGTTGCGGAACGGAAATAAAACACGAGGGGGGGAAAACCCACATTTCCGCCGAGCGGGATTGCAGTGTAAAAATAAACTAAAAAAATAATGACGCGGCTGGCAACGTCGAGCTTTATTGCTTCTAAATACGTTTTTACGAGACAGCCGTTTACAGATATTTGCATTTATGTAATTGCGCACAGTCGTTACAGAATTTGGTGACGCCGGCCAATTCGGGAAGTTGATAATACTGAATACCGCTGAGAGCGATCCTGAACTGCTGTACCCTCTGTCGGCACGCCGTGCGTGTAAATGAGATATCGTCTCTCTCCGTCTCTCTCTCTCTCTCTCTCTCTCTCTCTCTCTCTCTCTCTCCATCTCGTGGTTTAGGGGATTGAGTAATTTTTAGCGACACCCACAAAAATGTGCTGTAGCGGTGAGACAAGAAAAAATCCGGCAACTTCATCACTGTGTCATTACAGCCCTCACAAGGGGACCATGAGAAATGTAAATAACGGACTTTGATGCTTCTCGGATATGTTGTATAGTAGTGTTCTTCACCTTTTAGAATACGCGACCCCCTTCCAAGCAATAATATTTTGGCGAACCCCACCGCCTCACATACCGTAATAAAACTATGTTAGCCGCGGTGGAGTAGCCGAGCGGTCTAAAGCATCTCGCTGCGGAGCGCGCGGTTGCTCGCCGTGGAGGTTCGAGTCCTCCCTGGGGCATGAGTGTGTGTGTTTCTCCGTAGGTTAGTTTACCTAGGTTTAAGTAGTTTGTAAGCTACGGACTGATGACCACGCAGTTTGGTCCGATAGATTTACAGACATTTCAACATTTGTAAACTATGTTATGTCAAAATAAAAGCCTTAAGTTTCTGAGAGATTTCAGTACTGCCAAGTTGCTTCCCAACAGTAGAAGGACAACGTAACCTTTTTAATTTTATTAGATTATTCGTAGGTTATCGATTTAATAACTTGTGGCGAAAGAGAAATATTCTGTTACTTGGTTGTGTGAGGCCTGTAGCAAAGGGGGAAAACACGCATTCAGAGGTAACAGCGACAGGCGGCGAGCACGAGGGTGGCTCTGTTATTCAGAGAGTCAGCGCCTTATGGTCGAAGGTCACAGCAGGCAGGACTGAGGCGTGAGCCTTCCAATTATTTGGCTGGCGCCACCGACGCTGGCGTCGTCTGGGCGAGAGCGTCTGGAGCAGTGCAATATGCCTTCATGGGCATGTACGGTGATTTGCTAGGGGAGAGCTGAGACGTCTGGCGCTGAGTTAGCGAATGCCAGGGTGGCACCTGATAGGACATTGTATGTCTCTGGCGTCAAGCTGGCGGGCGTCGCAATTATACAATAGCGAGGGAGTTTGACCGTTTGCTGGGAACAACTTGCTGGCAGTGTTTTCGAAAGGTGCCTGAAGGCCATCCACAGCTACCGTGAGAACGATGGACGAGGCTCGACCGATGGAAACGCGGGAGAGCTGGCCATTGGCTGCTGTTTTATAGTATACCTTTCATTTCTTTCTATTGAAACTGCTTTAGTGTAAATTGTTGGACGAAGTTTTTACACGATTTCCGATAGAAAAATATTATTTTTAATAAAGAGTGTTTTATATTTGAGGCAAGACTCAGAGCGAATATGTTAATTAAGAAAGATCTCAATGTATAGACAATTTACAAAGAAGAGCATTTTTTTCTGAATTTCACAGAATTACTTATCACGTCTTGTTTATTTACATATAGACTGGTTTAAATTTGTTTCTGAAAACAGTTTTCAGACTCTGCGCATATTCATCGTTAACAAGGTGAAAATTAAACAGTCTATCTTATATTAAATTCGTAATTTAAACAAAGAATTATGTAATTATAAATTTCACTTTGGCCTATGGCTTTTTCATAGAGAGAGAGAGAGAAAGAGAGAGAGAGAGAGAGGACTGGTTGTTCATGATGCAAGTACTTACGCTTGTAACGGCGGCACCAACAGATTAAAAAACAGTGCTGTAGAGGTAGTTGCCCTGAGTATAAGCCTATCAGCTTTTTCAGCGACGGGCCTTGGTTTTCGAGAAAATTGATGCTGAACTTCACTGAGCGCTTTAAGACGCGAAACGTTAGCACTCCTCCAAGTAAGTGAGCGTGGGGAGGCAGTAGCCGGGCGCAGTGGCTCATGGCGCCCTGTCAAAGGGATGAAAGGTCTCTCTAATAAATACGCTGGCCCAAGAACACATCGTACAACGAAAAAACACGATCAGCGACTCCAAGGAACAGAACTACACATTGAGGAAAAAGTGGTTAAGGTGTACAACCGCTACAACGCTGGCGGTACCATATTCGGGTCCTCTTCGTGTATTTTTCCCCCTTATTTGTTAATCAGAATAGCCAGTATAGTGTAAATTATGTAAAATTAGTATGAAATATTAGATTTTGCCGTAGTAATGTAAGGTTGACGTCTTTCTTTACAAAATCTTAACCGCTATCGCCTGCATTGCTTGGTTTTCCACAGCAGAAATCCAAATGATATTCGTCGTAGAACTTCACTCATTAATTCTGCATCAATTCAGGCAGCTTCTTTTCGAAGGTTCGCATCAGAGTTAACCGGTATCGCTCTTAAAAACTTTATGAAATGTTATTGATGTGGTAAACCATTGTGATTCGGTTGTTTTTACTACGAATATCATCCGGATTTCTGTTGCGGCATGGCAAGCGAAGCAGGCTGTAGCGAGTAAGATTTTGTAATAATGACGTAAACATTAAATTACTACGTCACATCTGAACATTTCTCACTAATATTAAACGATGTACACTGTTCGTTGATATTCTGTAAATAAAAAGGATAAATGTTCGGATATTCTGAATTTTTTTTTCTTAAAGACAAGCAAGGAGAGGACGCGAACATCGTGGTAGCCGTACATCTCAGCCGCTGCGCCCCGCTCACTTAGTTGGAACATGGGTAGCGTTACGATCTTACAGCGCGTAGTGATGTTCAACATCAATTTTCTCGAAAACCAAGGTCCGCCTCATATCCGAGACCCATCAAAATCCGTTATTTACATTTCTGATGGTCCTCTTGTTAGTCAGAACATGACAACATTTCGTTTCACTGCCATGGGAATAGTAGACGGGTCACGGAATTGCTTTCTAACTCATCCAGCAATTGAATATTGCCACATCACACCCACCCAGTGGATAGCCTACCAAAATCTGAACACCAATCGGGTATGAAAACAGAAAGAAGGTAAAAAAAGCAGCGTCAAAACAGATCAAATATTTCTATTATGTCTCGGGATGCAGCGGGATTCGAAGATGGACCGTCACTAGCAAGGATTTGGAAATGGATTGTAACTAAAAGAACTGATTAGTCCGCATATAATTCATTTAAAAGATGAAATGAATACTTAACTTTGCTGTGATTGTGTTGGTACAAAATTTTTCCTAACTGTACTGCAATGTATCACTAAGACTCGTGGCAATAGTATGCTGTTCCGGTTTGTGCTAAAGTTACCCGTGGCTCTGGTAGAGGGAACTCCTCTATTGAACTCCTGGATCGAACTGTGGATCTGTCCGTGTTGCTGTGGTCGCCGGCATATGTAGGCGAGAGAGTGGTCAACCGGCCTGTGGCCGCCATGTTTTTACCAAACTGCGCGCGGGACGTGCTCTTACATAGCGACCCAGGTAGAAATGCAGCCACTTATCGACTGAAATCAGGCGTCACTTCCACCCATGACACCAAAGCAGTACTTCTAGCTTACTAATCAGTACGTGGTTAAAGAAATGCCATTCATCTGTGTTCATACAGGCCTAATAAATCTGTAAACAAATAAGTCTCGTGAAACAGTTTCTATGACTGTCAAATATTAATGCCGTATTTTACAATGTTCTGGTAATTTAGACAGTAGGCAGTTGATTAATAAGAAAGAGATACTCCATGTTAGCCTATGTATCTCAATGAAAATAATGCTATTTCAGAATTTTCTGTCTGAATATCCATCGCCGAAATTAGTACAATGTTATCGCTTTCCGCAACGGTATAATGCATTGTAAGTGTGCTGTCGATCTTATAGCATTTTCCTACAGTGGGAAATACCAAAAACGTCATTCTGTATTCAATTCTGTATTCAATTCCGATATATCTCTAGTGAAACAGCAGAAACAGATTCAAAATACGTAACTGAATATCTACAATAATCCCGTCTTCCTCTCTTTCTCACGTCACATCCCGTAACCAATTAAAGGATTGTGAATAGCCAATAATGTATAGCCTAGGGGGAGGTGCCGCAGCAATGTTAAAACATATCTTATAGCATATCAATAATCAGAACCATGGACTAACAAAAAGCTAGCAAATATTGTTTAACAAAATTTACCGCTTATCGGATCCGAACTCGCATCCATCACATTATGAATTCAGTACGCAACCACTACACCACGCGGGAATTTCACAGGCAGTAGCTCTGATACTAAATTTCATCAATGCCTTTCTTGCTTTATAAGTCGCCTTTACGGTTCTCGCATTCTCGGTTAATTTTCACTGTCTACTGTTCCCGTAAATCCTCATTCCTTGCGCACACAAGCATCATATAAAAATCTTTACTTCGGTTTTTACAGTCAACAGAGGAAGAAGAACAACGTGCCATTTCTCTTAATTGCGTTGAATGATTATGTAAAACACATTATTAATTGCACCCAGTAAATCACTTCAAATCAACATAAAATCTTAAAAATTGTCGTTCTAACGTTATCGTCAACAACCAACAAACAAGTTAATTTACGTAAATGGAACCTACAGAAAACGTGCTGAAGTGGAGCAGAGCCTATCGTAATATAACCTGTACATAAATGTACAGTGAAATCGCAGTCAGAAGCTTTTAAGACTCATTAAAGTACAGAAACACACACTGTAGCTATTCACACATGTAAAGCCCGCCACATCTGGTAAAAACATGGCGTCCTAGGTTCTCACCCAATCAGGAGCAGTCTCATGCATGGCCACTCTCTCTCTATAGAGGCTCTCTATGATACAGAGACTGTGAGCGCCCCCGGCGGCCGAAATACTATAGAGCGACTTATCGCCCGTCTTACACTGACACGGTGACAGACATTGTGGCGACCAGCGACGCCACAACGTATTCAACGTCGAGCGAATTGGAAGAACGGTATTGGACCGAAGAGCGACAGATCCATGTTCAGATGTCCCTCATATTTCATCTTTGTTCACAAAATTATGAACTGTCTGCATGGTGATACAAATGTCTGTTCTAATTCTGCAGTATTGACAGTTGTTATATTGTACGTTACTGTGGCATGTCACGTGGTCTCATTGTTCATCACTTTTACTTGCGACGGTAGTGAATACATCCAAAATATGTTGCAACATCACTGTTTTAGAGGTTCATGAGCATTTACATAAAAATGGAAAAGATATGTAAAACCAATATTCAGTTATTTCTTGCTCATGAAAAGAGAAATTGATATGTTTTAAAATAATAAACTTGACATTCTGAAAATGTATACTCCTAATACTCGATCTCTCGTCTTTTTTCACTGATGCATGCCTGCATTAATCGCGGCACTCTGTCCACTAGATAATTGTATTTCAACCGTTTTGAATATGCGATCCTCTTTCCTCAGAACCGCAAAACAACAATTTAGTTAGATTTTGTTGTTACAACTTCATTGTAAGAAAAACGTACGGTATTATACATTATAGGATGAAATTTGAAATATGTTTTTCGAAAACGGAACACATTATCATAATTTCAGATTCATTCAGATTTATTTAATTTTTTATGTTTTTTTATTTATTTTTTATTTTTGTTCGTAACCGAGTGTTACGCATAATAGCCAAGACGCAGAAGCGAATTATCCAAGATAAGCAAGATCCTGCCGTAGAATCAATTTGTGAAGTGGTAGACCTTTTTTCTTCGAATTCTTCAAAATTATTCGCTATACCTCGTTAATTTAAGTACCTACTGCTTTCTGTGAACAGTTTTCTGACTTTTCGTTTATTCATCCGTAAAACGGTGTACTTATTAGGATAAACAAAGAATTTTAATATAAAATAAGTTTTAATTTTCGTAGGTCTATTATTTGTATTACGAAACTATCATCAACATGGTCTCACTCGTCAATGACGACAGGGCGTACATCTCTCAGATTGATTGGTGGGTCCTTTTGTCCAAAAACAGCTATTTTCAATGTATTGAAAGCATGTTCGATAAGGTTAATTTCCGGAGAACATGCTGACCATACTATTCATGCCTTTTATTTACAAGATTTCCATGATGAGAGCGAGAATTGTCGTACATTAATTCGAATCTCTCGCCAAAATGCTGCAGGTAAGATTGTAGAATACGTTGCAGCGTGCCATCCCTGTACCTAACAGCCATCCGATTGCCAACTAAGACCAGCTGTGGCCTCACAAAAATACCACCGCAAAACACCAAGGAACCACTACCACACTGCACTCGTTAGACGATGCGTCTACGACTTTCAGGTTGACCAAGCTACCTGCAGAAGCGTTTCAACATCTGGCTGAAGTCAGATGCACATCTCACCTGTAAATTGGACTTGAAGCCAATTTTGACGAGTCCATTCAGCTTGCTGTAGGGCCCGTATGTACCGTGCGTTACGGTGACAATGTGTCAAACCTGGACTTCACCATTGATATCTGGAGTGAAATTGCAAGTGATGCAGCCTCTTACGTAGTCTGAGTCTAAACACCTCCTGTGGCTGCACGAAAATAATTATTCAGCATGGTAGCGCTCCTCTCAGGCTTCCTCAGGACTGTAATTCATCAGCTGCTATGGTAGCCTTCGGGTGACCAAAGCGGGGTGAGTCATCGAGGGTTTCTCTTTCTTTTTTACTTCCTACACGCCCGAACAACATGGCTTTGGTTCACTCAAAGACGTCGTCGTTCCTGGATAATGATAAACGTTGCTTCTAATCGGGCACCGTACTGGCCAAAGATAATTCTACTGTGAAATCAAATTTGCAACACTAAAGTAATTTTCGAACATCAATTGCTTAAATGAAATAAATTGCAATTTGCGATAAATTATGGCTTCACTCTACTAGGTTTAGATGGAATACTCAAGTGCGGCGAATGAAATTTTGTGCCCGACCGTGATGCGAACCCGGGATCTCCTGCTTACTAGGCAGACGCGCTAACCACTCCACCACCGAGGACACAGTGAGCAGCCCGACTGCAGAGGACTCTTCCCTACACGTATCCCGCCACGCCCATATCTCCATTCGCCACGCTGTCTCTTTCCTATTACCACAGCCTATTTGTTCTAGTACAGTGAAGCCATAACTGATCGCAAATTGCGATTTATTTCATTCATTGAACGCTGTAACGTCGTCAAAAATATATAATTGTATACAAGCCGTCGCTGGGCTCCTGGCGACAATTAATTGTGTTTCGATACCTCATGGTTGCTCTCCCTGATGCGGGAATACAGTATTCAGGCTGCGAGCATTACAGAACAAATAGGATGTGGTAATAGGAAAGACACAGCGTGGCGAATGGAGATTTGGGTATGGCGGGAGACATGCAGGGAAGAGTCCTCTGCAGTGGGGCTGGTCACTGTGTCCTCGGAGGCGGAGTGATGCCAGGCGCCGTGGCTCAGCGCGCCCAGTCAGAGGGCTGAATGCTCTCCGTAATAAAAAAAAAGCTGAGCCAATGAACACGTAGAACCAAAACGAACAAACACGAGAAGCGTCCGCAAGGATAAGAACTATCCATAGAGCAAAGAAAAAAAAAAGTGCCCAGCGCGTCTGCCTATTAATCAGGAGATCCCTGGTTCGAATCCCGGCCAGACATAAATTTTCATTCGCCGCACTTTGGTATTCCATCTAAACCTAGTACAGTGAAGCCATAACTGATCACAAATTGCGATTATTTCATTCATTGAACGCTGTAACGTTGGAAAAAATATATAATTGCTAAAATGTTTGTAATCCTGTGAGACCAAAGTAATGTGGTCATCGGTACCTAGGCTTAAAATAACACTACATCTAACCTATAAACGCGATCATTCTCGAGAGAGAACTCGAAACTGCGGCGGAAATGGCCGAGCAGTTCCTGACATGGCGCCTAGAACCGCACGGGAAATTCCAGCACGGCTTTCGAACATGAAAGTCACACGTTAGAGGACGATAGTTTACATCTACATCGAAAATTAATAATGTAGTATACAATGTGTGAGTTCTTAATTGCGAACCATGCAGACTTGATAATAGTCGATTAAAGCACATCCACTACAAATGGAAAATAAACGTGTGAGTAAACCTTACGAATATTTTTGCCGAAGAATCTGAGTTTGAAACAAAACCAGGCTAGTTCCCGTTCGAAACTGCGAAATCCAGCTCGGCTCAGCACGAGACGGATACCCCCTTTGCCGATATTAACTTTCCACCTAGAATATATTTCAGCACAACGTATCATTTACGAGATATTTAGTGTTACCGAAGTTAAAACACCCTGTACGTTGTAAAAATAGATAAATATTTTTCTAGTAGACAGACTGTTCGACCTGACGAACGACATGTAAATATGCAGCCATGCGTGTGAGCATGAGTCAGCATTGTTGGTGCCGTTCTGAGCGCGCTGCAGGTGCGCCTGCGCCCGTCGTATTAACGCTATCTCCTGAAAGCTTAATAGGGACGCTGAACAGCGTCGCAGTTATCATGGCGCCAGCATCAACGCTATTTTGTCGCGAGCAGCCATAAAACGCGGCTGATTATTTTTTGTGACGGGCGTCGAGATAATGGAACTGTTTTTACTGGTCTCTCTGGCCGGCTGACACGCGCCGCCGGAGCGGACGGCACACTGTTTGCTATGGAAATTAGCGCCGCCGCCCGCGACAAGTGGCGAATGCAAAGTGAACAAGTGGCGAGGAGCGACGATCGGCAATATTTATAAATATTAATATCATTTCAAAATTGCCACCTTCCGTGTTATCGTGTATGCGAACGAATTAACGGCCAGGACGTAATTATCAATGTAGTTGACATTTCTTTCTGCAAATATTATTGAAACACGCCTGAATACGTAACTTGCAGCCGGTCCAAAGCCCAGATTAAGCGGGAGGGTTTATTTTAAGGCCAACCACCCGTCAGAGTAAAAAAAAAAAAAAAAAAAAAAAAAAAAAATATCGTTCATAAACATAATACAACACCCTCGGAAAGGATTGGAATCGACGGGAAACGACCCCAGATATGGAAAAAAGACTTGCATTTGGGAACATGTATTTAGTGACGGTGGTGCAATGAAAATACTTGACCAAGATTTGAAGACATCCAACATGGATGTTGCGGCTTTCCAAGAGGTTAGCCAGCCGCGGTGGCCGAGGGGACTGCGGCGCGCCAGTCACGGTCTGCACGGCCACTACGGTCGGGGGTTCGAATCTCCCCTCGGGCATAGATATTTGTGCCGTCCTTAGAGTTAGCTAGTTCATAAGTCGTTTGTAAGTTAAGGGACGGATGACCCCGTAGTTAAGTCCCATAAGCTATACAAACATTTCAATTATCAAGATGTTAGAAGACCGTATGAAGGAATATACAAGGATAAAAACTACACAGTATTGTACAGTGGGAATCAACATGATCATACGATGGGAACAGGATTTGCAGTTAGAAACGTCCTGGTAGAGAACATCGGTAGGTTAGAAGCAGTAAGTGACAGATTATGATTTATTAGGTTAAGGTGAAGGTTTAACAAATAACAATGATGAATATAAATGCACAGATGTGTATCTTATCACAAAACATAATATTTCTTTCAGCTTTATGTTATATCGAACATATTAAACTTACAAGGAGACGATAACTGTAACTTCTGACAACCGAATACCAATAGTAACGTATAGAAAAAAGAATCATCAACCAAACTGTCCACCATTACAGTCAAAGATGTATCTTATCATAATAAACATACTGGGATACCAACAAGTAGAAAAAGAAATGCGGTGGCCGAGGGGTGCCGTCCTTAGTTGTAGGTAGTTCATGTTTGTAAGTTTAGGGACTGATGACCCCGTAGTTAAGTCCCTTAAGCTTAACAAACATTTGAACATTTTTTTTGAAAAAGAAATTAGTAAAAAAAAATTGAGATGGAATGTTTCACTGTGCACTAGTCTCCCCTACCCTTCTTTTGCTGAAGATCACAACAGTAATCAGTATACACGTAGGCAAAAACTAAAGTAGGATTTCTTTGAGGGCACCCCTGAGCGTGATGGAGGTCACGGTGGGTTCCCGAGGGATCGGGCGCAGCTCCGGAGGGCCACGGGGTTGAGAGGCAAGCGCTGTCGCGAGTGCGTGGCGCACCGCGGACGTCCGGGGCGGCAGCGCTTCATAATTCAGGGAGCTCTCTTTCGGCCCCACCCCCTGCCCCGAGCACTTGCCACGCCGAGCAGGTAGCGCGCTGCCCGCCTGCAGACGTCTTTGATACCCTCCACGCACTCTACGCCTCTGGAGCCCCGACGCTTTCCACACAAGCAGAGCTACGAGCACCGCGAGATGCGGTTCGTATCCCTTCCCCGTGAATACCCAAGAGAGAATTAATTGTGCAGAGGTTGAGACGTTACTGTCATACCGCCTCATTGCTCCACCTAATCGATATTGCCAATTTCTCCTACCTTGCTCATGTTTCTCTCACTTATATTAGTAATGTTTGCTATTTTCAATATAAATTGATTTAACTTGAGAATTATCATGTGGTTTCATGGCCGACTGGCGAGGGCAAAGAAGTAGAAGCAGAGATGGCGAGTTTGTGTTTTGTTATATTTTATTCCCTTTTCCTTTTATTCATGTCACACTCCCATGTTTCCCATCGCAGCGTGAGCGAAGGAGTGGTTGAGCATAGTTGAACCAGTAGGGGTACCTTAGCATGATGTTGGCGGTAGTTTGTGAGCTTTTCGCTTTTTGTGTAGGCAGCTAGTGTTGCAAAGAGTTTAGTAGGCTTTGCTGCTGGTCGAAGGTAGGAGGTGGATTCGCGAACGAGTAAAAGGAAGGTGCCCAGTTAGCTGCACCTGCCTCAGCAAATCAGGGCGCGTCTTCTTGGCGTGGTTCGAATTGGCGGACGGTTGAGGTAGAGGGAAGCCATCTATAGAGAAGTTGAAAGGAGACCATCGAGATGTACGGACGCTGGTGCTGCTTGCTGCGCAAAATACTCCAGAATGTGGTAAGAAACGCGGCACAAGAGATAATTAAAGTCATAAGTGGGGAAGTGGAATTTGATTTAATAAAATGTCTTTAGGTAAATTTAAGGAAATCGTAAATTTTGTTCTGTATATTGCGTCCACAAGCCCACTTACTGTTCGACCAAAAGGATTAGTTTGAGCAGTACATGTATAGAGCTTTGCGCTAATCATGCAGTGAGTGATTTGCATGTTTTATGTCCGTTTGTGTGCGGATTTCCTACTCCCCTCCTCACCCACCATGTGTGACATTGAATAGTGTAAAGAGTAGTTAAAAGCATTAGGATGCCAGTTGAGCAATATTTATAGCAAATTGTCTAAAAATATAAACCCTTTATGATTAAATTTTGTGTCAGAATAACTGATTTACCCCTCAGCTTCTCCTTCAATGCTCCCCATTTTGGATGGGAAACAAAGGGATCTCACAATCATTATGAGGATTGAAATTGGTATTTGTTCGAACTTACCCTGGGGGTTTAAAACAAGGCGTATCCTTTCTTGAGGTGGATGTGTTCTGGTTCCGTTAATTGTAAACAAAAAAATGCGTTATCCGTTGCGCGCCAGTTTCATTTGTCAAGTTTAATCAAGCCGGTATGTTCATGTGAACGTAGACCGAAATAAGTGTGAACCAGTATAGATCCATGCTCAGGATAAAGCCTACGCGAAATTACCAAGCACATTTCATACTGTGTATGGAAGCCGTTGCTGTCAGTTGAACAGCGCTTGGGTAGGCCCACCCAGTGGTAAGAGAAAAAAAAGGTTAAACTGTAAAGTACAAACTAGAACGAAAGAATTAAGATAAGAGGGTACGTCACAAGGTAAGGTGCGTGATGGAGAGTACCTTACACTACTACCAATCATTTTCCTTCCTTTTCTACCAGCAATTAGAAAGGAAGCCAAAACACTTGTCTGTCTCTCTTCATACGAGCCCTAATTTTCCTCATCGTATCTTGAAACTGTGTTTCATCGTCTTCATTAGATACTATGTCTTTCAGCGTTCAGTCTGGAGCATAGTACCCATAATATAACTCCTCCATGATCCCCTACTCAATCCGAACATTGATGTCTCGTCTGATGTTAAGCGTTTTACTTCACAATCATTCATCACCGATTCCAACAAGACAAGGACGCCTACTCGTCATTGGCGAATATGTCCAAATTTATGGTACATGTAGGGAGTGGTGTGAAATGAAAGTGCACCAAGCGGGAACTCCAGAGTTTTCGAAATAAAAGAAATTTTGATACGGATCTATCACAATCTCCACCTTATAGGCTGCCTCTAAGAGAGTCTGTTTAGGAAGCGGTGCTTTCTTCAACCAATACTCGCACTCTCCTTTCAACCACACCTGAGAATGTTTTCCACAGAACGCTAATTAAAGAGACACCTCGACATCTGTTAAATCTTATCTGTTTCCGTGTCTGTAAATAGGCGTGATTACCGCTTTCGTCCTGTCAGATGGAATCTGTCCCGACTCCCACGCCTTTCCAATTATCCTGTGTAATCATTTGAGACCCGACATTCCACTGTATTCGAAGAGTTCCGGCTTAATTTCATCACCCCAGCCGCTTTATTACACTGAAAAATACTGACCAATCTCTCCATTTCCTCAAATGTCATTCTGAAACTGTGTAACTAAAAAGTAATAGCAACTACTGAAATTGGAATGCTGCGTATTCAGGTCAACAAGGTGGTTATTTGTCGATGTCGGGGGTGTAATAAGCAGTAGTAATGAAATTACGTTTGGTTGACTAAACACTGCTGTTGAAGGAAAACTGGAACCACATGTATGTAGGCGAATATCAATAATCATAACGGCTTTTTACCCACCTGTTACTGATGATTCACATGCCGCAGGACGTGGGTGATTATCAGATGTGTTTATGGATAGAAAACAAATTTTTTCGTACTAGTGCGAGACCTTACAACCGTGTTCTGTGATCCACAGTTAAGGCAACTGATAAAATACTAAAATGCAGAAAGAGCTCTGGCTACAGTACGTAATTAGAAAACTTTGTTGTCACATAAGCTGAATGAAATGATTACGCCAATCTAGAATAGCATTATCTTAATCTTTAAAATTTGGACGCTGTAGGAAACAGACCTGACGCAAGCCATGATAGCGGAACAGTTAACAAAGGGAACTTAACAGATATCTTAATAACAGATATGGTTTTATCAAACAATCCATTGTCAAACACATACAGAAGGAAACATCTTTTCAGCAAATTAGAAATAATTGCATGTACCCTGTTGGGTAAAGCACACGTGCAATTTCTGTTCCGTAAGAACAGGGAGACAATTTGCATTTTTATAAGAACAGCAGAAATGACCAACGTAGTGAATCTTTAAATTAATTACAAAAGGGCACGCCAGGGAAGTTACGTGAATGGTCTCAGGAAGTATTGGAAACATGAGTTGCAAATAATATTCCTTTACTGGCCTTCGAAGTAACCGCCATTGGCTACAATACACTTCTGACATCGGGTGTACAGCCGTTGGAAAATTTCAGAAAGTAGGCAGGTCGAACAATGACCCCGGTTGGGATCTTACAACCATTAATGCCACACGGAATCGTCATCAACGTTATTTGTGGAGTCGCTAGAAGCACTGAGATCGCGCATTGTTGGACCTCCGCAACCGTTGCGAAGCGTAAGCCTTTCAGGGCTAATTTAACTCTTAAATACATTGTTTCTTTCTATTTTCCGCAAAAAATTATGTTTGTGTCGTATCAGTTGTAGGCCTGCAAGCAAAGGGCATAATTGTAAAAAATTCCTGTGTTACTAGTTTTTAAAAAAGCACATATCCAACATACACATACTTGTTATATAATTTTCAAAGTTGAGTAGTTGAAAGGGATTCTAGTGTTTATTATGATTCTCCATACCTGTCTTAGTTGGTGTGATTTTTTTCTCCTTCCAAAACTGCCTCTTTACGTGGAAACAAAATTATTACACCTCCGTTTTCTCCAAACACAAGCAAACAGAAGTTCACAGTGCATCCAACCTCGGCACAACAAACATCACAACGCACTTTCTACAAATTCTGCTGCGACTGTTAAACACGCATTAGTTCACAAAGGTTCCACTAGACGCAGATGACACAATATTACGATCCAAGTTGCAGGTATGCAACACCATGCTTTTTAAGGGTTAAGACGGGCAAATAGAAATAAGTATTCCGGCGCCAAATCTAGACAATAAGGAGAGGGTGAAGAAACGGTGATTTTGCGTCTAGCGGGAAAGTTACCCCCCAGTTCTTTCGCGACGAGCATGGGGCCCCGAGCCATTCAGTCTACCTTCCTTCCTTACTTTCCGGACTGCATTTCCTCCCCCCTCCCCTCCTTTCTTATCCTCACTCCTTCCCCTCCACACCGGGGGACTGATAACCTTAGCAGCTTAGTCCCCCTATCCCAACCAAACAACCCAACCCTGGAAAGTTAAGCCTCGCCTGTGGATGTGTGCGGACAAGCACTGTCGTGCAGGAAACGTCGGCTCTGGTACAGTCCTGGCCGAACCACTCACTGTTTCAACACCAAACACTTGCACTATCAGCCCCTGGGTCTCCGTCGCCGTTTTGCAAGTTGGAAACAAAACTTGATGTTAACGCCTTGTTCCATTTTGCGCTACATTTTGCAATGACACGAGTTCTCACACTGATCCTGTTAGCTGGTCGTAGCGTGTACCACCCCTTCACGGTAGTGCTTTTCACGACAAAGTGCAACTTGTTGACAACGCATCAATGTGTATGCGCTGTCACCTCATATTCGCTAGCGCGGTTTGTAAAATATTGAACCATTCACCAAACTTCTCAGACGCGCCTTATATGAAAAGCACCAAAAGAAATAAAGTAAGTTCTTATATTTGACTTTCTAAAAGAAAAGAAAATTGTTGATCATTATTACTTTAACTCATGCCCCTGGTCAACATCAGTATGCCAGACTCGAAAATGCAATGCATCTTAATAGAAAAATAATCGAAAAATACCCTTGTTGAGAATATTGTCAAACAACGTCCTTGTTCTTCGGAGATAATCAACATCTTCTATCAAATGAAAAAACTAAAGTTTGTATTGACTTTTTGTACTGTTCGTCATTCCATTACCTATATTTTTCCAATAGTTTATACCAAATAACACACACATAATGTTCTCAAACATATCCCAATGAAGGCAAGCTACCCTCAGATTGTTCACGCAACAATCTCCGCTCCTTGATATGTTCCGCCGGCCGCGGTGGCCGAGGGGACTAAGGCGCTCCAGTCACGGTCTGCACGGCCACTACGGTCGGGGGTTCGAATCCCCCCTCGGGCATGGATATTTGTGCCGTCCTAGTTCGTAAGTAGTTCATAAGTAGTTTGTAAGTTTAGGGACTGATGACCCCATCGTTAAGTCCCATAGACTATACAAACATTTGAACATTTGAGATAAGTTCCCCAGTGACATTTTACAACATTTTCCAAAGGAAAAATATAGTTATTTTTACCAACATAATAAATACCAAAAACAACAGTGAAGGAATCCAATCTTCATTGATCTGACGTGAACGTACACTGGCGGCAGTGGAAACGTTCAGCATTTGGCCTCAAATTCAGGTTTTCTCCACACTGCCTCGCCAAAAGAACGTCACTTAATCACAACGGATTGTAATGATGAAACCTCTAAAATACAGGGTGTCTCACGAAAGACGCCTGGTAGGGACTTCGTATTGTTGCCATAGAAGCAGTGGCAATGTGTGGTCTTACATTGTCCTTCATGAAATAACCGTACAGCAATTCGTTGAAAGTTCTTGAAAAAGTTCTTGAAAAAGTGGATGCAGGATATTGTTCACATACCTGTCAGAATTTGTTTCGTGAAAAAAGATTCGACTAGTCATTTCCTAGATTTCGGCAACCGAAATTCGCCGAGTGTTCGCAAATGTGTTCAAGAGATGTCAGGCCGCTCTTTCCATAGATGGACATCGTTTTGAACATCTACTGTAAATAAAGGTATGCTTAGGTTACTGAAATGGCAATGCATTTTATACTTTGACTCAGTATATGAGCCCGCGGCACAATAGAGTCCAAAAATAGGGCTCCTGCCATGGCCGGCGGATGCGGTGGCGGCGGCCGGGATCCGTACCACGCGAACTGCGGACGCCTGGCAGGCGTCTTTCGTGAAACATCCTGTACTTGCATAAAGATCGATCACCCACACGGCTTTGCAATCCGTCTACACTGATATGAGGTAAGACTCATGATAGCAACACACACAGTAGAGATGGTGGTAGTATTGCGTACATTTCAATATAGAGGGTGGTCCATTGATAGTGACCGGTCCAAATATCTAAAGAAATAAGCATCAAACGAAAACACTACATAAAAGAAAACTTTTCTAGCTTGAATGGGGAAAACAGATGGCGCTATGGTTGGCTCGCTAGATGGCTCTCCGATAGGTCAAACGGATATCAACTGCATTTTTTTAAAAATAGGTACCCCCAATTTTATTACATATTCGTCTACTGCGTGAATAAATATGAATGTTTTATTTGGAACACTTTTTTCGCATTGTGATAGATGGCGCTGTAATAGTCACAATCATATAAGTACGTAGTATCGCGTAACATTTCGCTAGCGTGGACGGTATTTGCTTCGTGATACTTTACTCTTGTGAAACTGGACCGTTTACCAATTTCAGAACAGGTCGATATGGTATTTGTGTGTGGCTATTGTGATCAAAACGCCCAACGGGCCTGTACTATGTATGTTTATCGTTATCCTGGAAGACAAGGTACAAGTGTCCGGACCTTTCGTCAGACAGTTATTTAAAAAGACAGGAAGTGTTCAGCCACAAGTCAAACGTCAACTACGACCTGCAACAAAGGATGATTCCCAAGTAAGGGTTTTAGCTGCAGTGTTGGTTAATCCGCACATCAGTAGCAGACAAATTGAGCGAGAATCGGGAATCTCAGAAACGTCGGTGTGGAGAATTCTACATCAAGATAACTTTCACCCGTACCATATTTCAATGCACCAGGATTTGCATTGTGAAGACTTTGAACGTCGTGTACATTTTTGCCAACGGGCACAAAATAAAATACGGGATGATAACAGATTTTTTCACGCGTTCTGGTTAGTGACGATGCGTCATTCACAAACAGATAACGTAAACGGGCATAATATGCAATATTGAGCAACGGAATATACACGATGGCTGCGACAAGTGGAACAGCGACCTCGGCGGGTTAACGTATGGTGCGGCATTATGGGAGGAAGGATACCTGGCCTCTATTTTATCGATGTCAATCTAAATGGTGAACTGTATGCTGATTACTTACGTAATGGTCTACCGATGTTTCACTGCATGACAGAATGGCGATGTACTTTCAGCATAATGGATGTACGGCTCATGGTTCGCGTTCAGTTGAAGCGGTCGTAAATGGAATATTTAATGACAGGTGGATTGGTCGTAGAAGCACCACACCATGGCCCGCACGTTCACCGGATCTTACATTCCCGGATTTCTTTCTATGGGGAAAGTGGAAGGATATTTGTTATTGTGATTCACCGACAACGCCTGAAAACATGCCTCAACGCATTATCAATGCATGTGAGAACATTACTGAAGGCGAACTAGTCGCTGTTGAGAGGAATTTCGTTACACGTAGAGTCAAATGCATTGAAGTTGAAAGACATCATTTTGAGCATTTATTGAAGTTGTGAGGTAGTTACGCAGTAACAGCATGCGTTCTCATAATACCTACGTTCTGTGTTTTAATTTAGAAAACCTACCTGTTACCCTTGTTTGTATAAAATTGTGAGCAATATATTAGTAAATATTACAGCGCCATTTATCAAAAAGCGAAAAAAGTGTTCCAAATAAAACATTCAAATGTTCAAACGTTTGTTAAGCTTAAGGGACTTAACTGTGGGGTCATCAGTCCCTAAACTTACAAACTACGTATGAACTACGTTATACTAAAGACAACACAAGCATCCATGCCCGAGGGGGGATTCGAACCCCGGCCCGTAGCGGCCCTGCAGGCTGACTGGCGCGCCGCAGGCCGCTCGACCACTGCGGCCGGCAATAAAACATACATATTTATTTACGTACTAGACGAAAAGGTAATAAAATGGGGGTACCTATTTAAAAAAAATTGCATCTCATATCCGTTTGACCTATGGCAGCGGCATCTAACGGGCCAACCATAAAGCCATCTGTTTTCCCCCTTCAAGCTAGAAAAGTTTTGTTGTTTGTAGTTTTTTGGTTTCATGCTTATTTCATGAGATATTTGCCCCGGTTACTATCAATGGACCACTCTGTATATAAAAATTGAGGTGTTAGTGCCTACATTTCACTCTGCAGAAAACAGAACTACACATCGCAAACGAATAGTGTTTGTGCACTATGGTGGTGTAGGGTTGATAACAATAAGGGAGTGGAATATATGGGAGTTGAAAGTTACCGACTTATATAAAATTCTACATGTTGTGTCAGTATTTTGCTCTTCAGCAAAAACTACACAATGGAGACCAACGATCTCTCCGCGTTGTTGTAGTACAAATCTCCCTTTGTACACCATAGCAATCCCGTGTCGATAGCTATAAGAGGGTGGAAGATATGGTGTTTGAAAGCTTATGTAAAATTCGGACTGAAGACCAGCGATGTCTTTTGACGCTATAAAAGGGAAGTGGTCATATACAGCGAAAAGTGATGGACATTCTTAAATCCGTTTTCTGCAAGAAGCGTATGAATTAAGAAAACTAGTACACATTGCAGTTTGAAAAGTGGGACTACCCAGAAAGATTCCAAGGCGTAAGGAAGGAATTTCGCGTTTTCTAAAAGACATGGCGATAGAAAGAGAATCTACAGATGACAGAAGTCATCAAGGGGGTGATATATGGGATGAATTTTTTTTTAATACGCTGTTTTTTTTTTTTTTTTTTTTTTTTTTTTTTTTTTTTTTTTTTTTAAAAAAAACGAAACTTCGGATTTAGATTTTTGATTGGAATTTTAAGAAAAGTCTTTCGATGTTTTTGAAAATTCAAACATTAAGCGGGTGATAAAAGGGAAAATCTTTTAAGGTTGCTACTAAGACTATTTTGATCCTAGACATGCGAAAATTTTGATTTGAAAACATGGTTAGAATTTTAAAAAAAGAAAAATGTTCTTTAGGGCGTTTTGAATTCTGCCATCAATGGTACAATAGGGGGTGGCAAGTAGTATCAAAATACTTGATTGGGAAAGCATTTTTAAAGCTAAATCTATGAAAATTTATATTTAGAAGAAGAAGCAACCAGTTCAGACCGTCCAGTCTACGAGCGGGAATTAAGTTAGTCTTCTAATATATAGAGTGTCCGTATGTTTGTTTGTGTGTACGTGTTGCATACAAACCTACAGTTTTGTTCCAATCTTTATGAAATTCTGTGCACTTAAGCCTCGATCCATGAGAACGGTCGCCGTAAGTGTAAGAATCACGTACGATTAATAGTTCACGACATATGACGTCATTAACAATGAGATGCGCGAAAAACTGATGCATTTAGCGACAATGTTGCTCATTTTCTCCTAAACCACTGGACCGATTTCAACCAAATTTGGTACGCACAATACCTACCGTTAGGTAACAATTGCTGCAGTGTTAAGAATCACATACGACACATGGTTCAGAAGGTATGACGTCATAAACAATAGTAATCGCAAAAAAACTGCCACATAATGCGGCGAGACTTTATAAATACGCAATATGACAAAGAGTACTTAGCAACTTGCAACAAACTTTAAACATAGTTCCAAACCTTTCTTAAACTTCTTCTAGTTGTTTATGGAATAAAACTAAGGCATTCGGTATGGCGTTACAATTTAAAATTTCTACAATACAAATTGTAGCTGCAGGAAATTTTACTGACAGTATACACACATATTGTTGAATGTACCTTCTAAATTGTACGACATGTATTTCTTGAGATATGAGTACATAAACAGTAACGTTCATGGAAAACCGTCACATCACACACGGAGTTTTAATCTATTACTTCTTTACTACTAATTGTATTCGTAATAGATTTTACAGATATACAGCACTTATAGAAATGAATATATACCTAAAAAATTACAATTGTACAAAATATAACTCAATAAATATGAGACCATACGCATTTTATATGCCATTTGTATTTTGATTACTATCTTCCTGCACTTATAATTTTGTACCTTATGCGAGGCAGCCTTATTTCTGATTTATTCTCCGATAAATATAGCATGTTTTTAGAAAAAAATGCAGATGGACAGAGAGAGAAGGGATAAGAGAAGTTCTAACTCGAGGCAGGATTAAACAAATGAATACCGGGAGAAAACCGAGTTTTTAGCTATTACGGTATGAAAGAGCGGCATATTGGCAGAACTGTCTTTTGTATACCATTTATTCATGTGAAGAGGTTTCCGTCGCAATTACAGTTGGAGATAGAGGCACACGGCTTTCCACTTCGAAAACCAGTTAATGATTTAATATTCCGAGATCCAGTATCGAGGGTGTGACGAAAATATCACATTCTTCAGGCATTCCCTCCCACCACGGACAACGCAGAGGCCATCAGCCTGCACTTACTGTCCGAGAAAAGCGGAGTTTTTGTGCATGTGGCTGTCAGTGATAATCAACACTCCGTGAAGTAAATTAGTGTGCTGTGGTAAGAGGTGGCTGACTTCATTGCCTTTGCTAACAACCAGAGATTGCTTGCAGTACATCTTATGTAATCGTGACCTTATCGATTGGACTCTAGGTGACTGGCAAACCGTGACTTTGTCAGATCAATTTCGATTTCAGTTGGTTGGATCAGGTGGTAGCGTTCGACTGTAGTGAGACCCCATAAAAGCTGACGACGAAAGTCATATTAAGGCATCGTGAAAACTGCTGGTGGGTACGTGAGTAATTGGAACACTTGTGAAAAGGCACACTTGTGAGGAGTGACACTTGTGAGAAGACCCGGGCAAGCAGGTAGCACACAGACCATAGGAACTCCACACCAAGAATCTGTTATATTCCCAGTAGTTGCTCTCGGTTGGTATACCTGCGACGAGTGTTGATGCGATTCTGCGGTTATTTCGCACTTCCGTGTAAAGGTCACGATTGTACTCAATCTGAACTCATCCCTTCTTCTTCTTTGTATGCCTTTTGGCTTTTACAAAATGTTTTTGCAATTGATTGGTAGCTTCGTAGAGAACTCGTGATATTTTCAGTCGGGGATTGCAACACTTTTATGCAGTCACTCAAGTACCGACACGTCTAGCCTTCACTTCCATTAAGTTTATTTACAAGATCACCAGTGAAATCCGCAGTTTATAAAGCATGTCAACTCTTTCGACCATTTCTTCATTATTATTTTTGTGCATACGCCTTGGATTGACATCAGCGAAGAGATATTTTGAAATCTTTCAGTAACGTCGTCCGTCTCACAGTTCTTTTTTCTTTTCTCATCGGTATTTAAAATTACTTTGTTTTAGTATTCTGCATATTATCGAGGACTTTTGCCCTATTGGATAAAATTTGCATTAAGTTTTGGGCTCAGCCTTTAGAAACGTTGCTAACGCAGTGATGCCTTCGAGTAACAATTACAAGTATCCATTTGCATATGTTTCTTACTCAGCCATTAGTCTCCAAAAAAACCGTAAAAGTATTAAATGATATTGTTATCAGGCGCACTCTCCAGAACACAGCCTAAAACACATTAAATATTTCCACGGGAAGAATAGTTATACCTGAACAGATTCAACGAATTTGTTCGTTTCCTTCTAGAAAGAAACAAGGCCACAGTCTGGAACACGTTTCCACAAAGACTGATTAAAAATGAAACTTGTAACGTACGTTTCAGAAAGCAAACATTAGCTGTCCGAAACAAAGAAAATTAAAGGTCCCTGCAGCTTTCCATCAAGGCACACAAGTTTTAATAGTTAAAAACGTTTTATTTTTCTCGTTTTCTGCACGCTAAAAGGTGTAATGTTTTCTTGCGTTCCAATAATTTGTAATGACAATGAAGAAAAAAATACATTCAAATCTTCTCGGTAAAAATTTCTAGCTTGAAAGCCGTGATATTTCATTCTGTAAACTAGTGGTCAGACAGAACTAAAGAATGCACTGCAACTGTCAATATATTGAACATCTAATATATTTGGTTAACATGACAGTCACGCATTATAAAGGCCTTTATGATACGAACATGGCTTGTTAAGAGCCGACACTAGTTATCAAATAATGACATTGTCAGAATGAAACTTTCACTCTTCAGCGGAGTGTGCGCTGATATGAAACTTCCTGGCAGATTAAAATTGTGTGCCGGAACCGGGACTCTAACCTGGGACCTTTGCCTTTCTCGGGCAAGCCCGTGAAAGGCAAAGGTCCCAGGTTCGAGTCCCGGTTCCGGCACACAATTTTAATTTGCCAGGAAGTTTCAATGACATTGTCGATCTTGACTCTGATGACCGAGCCATTTTTATAGGAAACAATATATTGGGGGACTACTATATTGTGGCAATTTTCTGCAATTTTTCACAATTGCCATGAGTGCTGGACGGAGCAGAAACTCCCATCGCACAAATGAAATGGTGTATTTTCTCTTGTACAACTATGCTACCAAGCAAAGCTAGCTGCGGCGAAGCGGCAGAGTGCATTGAGGCACTATACTACGATGGGCGAGGCCGTTTCCCATCTGAGGTTCGAATCTCCCCTCGGGCATGGATGTTTGTGCTGTGTTTAGTATACGTTTATAGACTGATGACACCCGCAGTTAAGTCCCATAAGCATAACAAACATTTGAACATCTTTTAGCACTCGTCAGCGGCGGTTCAGTCGTCGAGCGTTCCAAACAAGGAGTGTAAAATCTTTAAAGATGCCATAACACTGAAAAAGTGAAGCCATCAAAATGCACATTTCGGCAATTGTGTCTAAACATTGGTCGTACTGTGTGGTAAGTAGTTCTAGTCTCTGAAATGTATTCACACCTAAGTAAATACTACGATGTGACTACCAACTTAGTGGCTTTACGTAAAGAAGGCAATATTTACACTGGATTTTACGCGAGAAATCCTTATTTTGGGCACAAATGCATGGCCTTCTAGATTCAAACAAAGGCGTTTCTCAGCATAGGTAACGCCACCTCCCTTTATTCTAACCTTCCGGTTCCAAGGCGCCTAGCTGCGGAGCGCCGTCAGAGGTTCGAGTCCTCCCTTGGGCATGGGTGCATTTGTTTCCTTAGCCCTTTCAGAACCAAGGTTGTAGGTGATATGACATTAATATAGAGAAGGACATTTCAGATATAGCGTACGTACAATAATTGATTACAAAAACAAAACAAAAACTTATTGTGAAAAATTTTTTTTACCCTCACAATAGTGTGCTTGGGCCTACACTACAAATTTTTATGATCTGCACCATCTTAAAGTAGCATGCTTTTGAAAGAAATGACTTTCTGACATCAAAGAATCATATAAAATCAACTGGCTGTCATATGATAGCTTCACATGTTAAAACAAGGATATCAACACCTCATCAACAAGTCTTTATTGCCGCCATTGTAAGTGTAATGGAAGTTTGCCGACTACTGGTGTCACCCAGGGTAGAAACATGGACATAAAGCACGTTGCGCACGTTACCACAGTCCATCCAGGATTGACTGATACAGGCCCAAAGTTCCTAGCGTGCATCACAAAGAAATAAAGCGAACAAAACCAGAACCGCACAGTTATGCGTCCTGGGCCTTAAAGGGTTAGTTTAAGTTAAAGTAGTTTGTAAGCCATTTGGACTGATGACAAGAGTAGTTATGTCCCATAGATTTACAATCATGTACGAGGGCGACGCCTGCCCCTGGGGTACATAAGGACGGGAAATAATTTTATTTAACATTTCATACGCAGTGTGTTCGTAGGCTTTCCCGGCGAATATGCTGAGTGAATATCTCTCGGGCGTGCAACCGGATAGATTGATCGTTGTGGAACGAATTTTCGACAGCGTAACGTGCAATCATCATCAGGTTACTCCCGCTGACTGAGGAGCTGGAGGATGGGGCGCCTCCACGCCCACACCAACGTGGTGACCATCACAAAAGTTCTACTGTCACCTCCGTATTTAGGTTAGTTTGCTAATGTGGATCACGGGATGTGGGAACCGCGATGTTACCCGTACGTGTGGGCACGACCGGCGGTTGTGCTATATCACAGACAAATATATACAGACGGTAAACCTCCGTAAGGGCCCGGTCCTACGCTCAGGGGTGCGGGGAGGGAGGGTTTCCAGCAGTTCCGTAAGATGTCCCATGATGGGCTGCGGTCAGAAGCAGCTCCTTAAACTGGCCAAAGCAGGCGGCAGGTAGCGGCTGTCCCCACCACCACCTCCCCTCAAACGCCAGCATGCTGAACACAGCCGTGGCCTCGTGGCAGGCGGCACGAGCTCTCCCCTCAGTCTCCCCTCAGCCTCCCCTCCACGCTACCCTCTGACGTGCGAGAGGCACCCTAAGCCAGCGATCCGCCTGACACCTGCTAGCATCTTACGGAACTACAAGGGGAGCATAGGACAGTGGTTTAGGTGTGGCTGCTCCTATGTATATGTTACTCTGTGGCTATATATACCTGCGGTCACCCCCCCCCCTCCACTGACCTCGTGTGCGGACAACGGGATGCTGAGGTGGTGGGGGTAGCTTGTGCTTAGGACTCGAGTGGCGGACCTCGGTTTGCGCTCTGCCTTCACCGTGCTCAGTGTTCTACTTGCGCTGCGATCGAAGAAATTTTAGTTCCGGATTCCATGCTTGGCTTAATTGAAATCCACTGTCCTTGTTTTGAGATTCTCGCGTAGACGGATTTCAATGGCCTCCTTATACAGACAGTCCCAGTATTGTGAATTGTGTAGAACCTCTGATCTTCATATTTCATCTTGTGTTTTGTTTCCAAGTAATGTTCAGCAATTGCTGATTTTTTGGGCTGTTGCAGTTCGGTGTGGTACTTATGCTCAGTGCACCTTTCTTCAATTGTTCGAATGGTTTGGCCAATATAAGTTTTCCCGCACTCGCATGGAAAGTGATAAACTCCTGATTTCCGGAGTCCCAGATCGTCCTTCACTCTGCATCCGGCTGCACGCCCGAGAGATATTCACTAATCTCATACGCAATTTACTCAGCCTGGTGGTCTGGCCGAGTCACTGGCAGTGCCACGTGCCTGCTGCTAGAAGTTTCCACACGACGCAGGTTCCCGACACGTGCCTGTCGATTCTGCACTCCCGGGTGGCTTGGCTTTGCTGACGAGGGTACGCTCCCTCGGAGACTCCGCAGAACCCAGCCACCGATCAGAAGCTAGAGCTAAGTGGTCACGTGAGGCACGTTCTGTCGCGACCTGAACAGCCACGCGAAGAACGCCCCGGCCTCCGACCTGATCAGAGGTGCTCTCTTGAGTTCGCTCCGACTTATTTTGTCCAACATGTACCTCTAGGGACAGGTATCGACCTCCCCCCGAGTCCCCTTTAGCACTGTATAATAACTTCAGGCAATAAATGCCTTTTTTGATGCTATCTTAACTACACACCTTCTCATTCAACCCTATGCCCACTACCCCGCTTAACCATCCTGGCACAATAATATGAACATTTGCACTCGGCAGTGCTTTGACTACGATGTTTCTAAAAACGCATTAGAATCTATAGTGAATACAGACTCTGTACTCACTAATTCTTGCTTCCCCTTGCTGACCCCTATGACCTAGATGTTGGCTCTCGAAGTAGACTGACTACCAGCCGGCGAACAATCCGCCCAACTGGACCAGTGAAAGCAGTGCGTAGCTCGCTGATCGACCCCGGAATCGATGTTTGGCCCGCGTGCGAGTGTCGACCCCGGCTAACAGCCACTCCGGACGTCACAGCGTGTTTCACAATTACGGCGTGCACCTGTACCGATAACGCCTCGCCACCGGCCGCTGCCCGCCTGACAGCTACGGACGACGTCACGAAAAAAAAACACGAGGGGAGAGGGTGAAACAGACGGCAACAAACGACGGGCAAAAAGTGAACACGGCCAGCGAGGAAACAACCCTCAAAATACACGGCGAAAGCGGGCGCCCGGCGCGTGGTCCGCGCTGATACCGACACGCGAGTCGCAGTTAAATGAAACATCCCTGTGGGAAAAACCACACGTTCCCCTAAGCTACCCTGTCGAACGCATCCACAAAAAACTATTGCAGCGATTCTTTCATATCTTTATTAATGAAATAACTGTATTGTTTCCGCCTCTGCTACCAGGACACATGAAACAAAATCGTACGTATGCATGTCTACACGCGTAGGAAGAATATTTTTGTTGCCAGAATTGAATTGTTAAAGGGGGATGTGAAGACGTTATTCAATTTTTACTGCTAATCTGGTGACCAGTATTCAGTGATAATCTCAATACTCACCGCAGCGAATTACTGACAAGGGACAATGTTAACTGTCGTTTTTATGAACGAACATTTACATCTTCAACTACATATTTATTCTCCAAATCACATTTAAATGCCTGGTAAAGGGTTCACGGAACAGCTTTCATAATCTCTCTCTACCGTTCCTTTCTTGAATAGCACGTGAAAGAGAGAGGAACACAAAAATCTTTCGCCTTAGATCTCATTTCTCCTATCTTATTATTATCAGCCTGTCTTCCTGTGGAGGTGGGTGCTAACAGTGAAAAAAAATTCGCAAAAAGATCATGCCGCAACTAATAACCCTGTTCTTTTAAAGGTTTCCAACCCAGCCACTGAATTATTTCCGTGACACACTCTTTTGTATCACGATAACACAAGCGAATTGTCATTCTCTGAACTTTTTATATGTTATTCGTCATTCCTACCTTGTCAGGGTCTCACAATGCACAGAAATACTCCAAAACAAGACGGACTAATGTAGTGTAGGGAGTTAGTTTAGTAGAACTTTTGCTAATTCCTAGTGATTTGGCTATGAACATAGCCAATGTCTCTCCTTCCCCTTGATATCGTCTATGTGCTCAGATTTCTAATAAACACCACATATATACCTTAAATGGATTTGATTCTGCCACTCAAACTCCTAACTGTCTCTGGTTCACATTCCTGTTTTGAGAGCAAGAGCCGGCCGCGGTGGCCGAGGGCACTGAGGCGTTTCAGTCACGGTTTGCACGGCCACTACGGTCGGGGGTTCGAATCCCCCCCTGGCATGGATATTTGTGCCGTCATTAGTATAAGGTAGTTGATAAGTAGTTTGTAAGTTTAGGGACTGATGCGCCCGTAGTTAAGTCCCATAAGCTTAACAAACATTTGATTTTTGAGAGCAAAACACGTAATGCCAGAAGACTAACTATTCTAAAAATGTTTGTAAATCTATCGGACCAAACTGCGTGGTCATCAGTCCGTAGCTTACAGACTACTTATACTAAGGTAAACTAACATAATGACAAACACACACACACACACACACACACACACACACACACATGCCCCAGGGAGGATTCGAACCTCCGACGGCGAGCAACTGCACGCTCCGCAGCGAAGCGCCTCAGGCTGCTTGCCTACTCTATCGCGGCTAACTATTCTAGAAGTTTGTTAGAAATAAATATGTTAATCCGATAAATATTCATCCGTATTCATAAAGAAATTTTAAGTCGTGAGTAAAGGAAGTATGAGAAAGGAAGGGGTGAAGAGATGGAAGGGTGGAAAAACGGGGCGGTGGAGAAGGGCGCAGGAGGGGAATCTGTACTATATATAACGGCAAGTTGTTTAAAATTGTTACGAAGAATCTTTATTTATTATATTTATTAAATGCTTTGAAAAGTGTGAAAACGGTGTTCTACTGTATTATTATGATGCAATAAAAAGCTACATAGCTTAAAAACATGTGTTGTCGTTACAGAATTTTTTCGTTCTATTGTGGTCGCAGAATGTCATTCAACTCAAATGTAATTTTGATTGGCTACAGATAAGCTTTCCGACACAAATATGAACAATGTGGGACAAAACGATTACTCGGCCCACATAATTTACAGTCCAAGAACGGGGCATTGCGCTTGCTCTAGTTCCGAAATGCGAGTGTTGCCAACTCTAGAGGTCTTTGGAGCTTTAGCATGGTGTTTACATCGTCAAATAGAAGCAGTTATGATACAATATTGTCGAGATTCATAGCAGCTTAACTCACGTATCATTTATTTTGGGAAACGTTATTCGAGCAGGTAGAAGCGGTTGAGCTATAAGAACTATAAGAACTACAACAATCCGCTTCTTACTTATATTTCGTTGGCTGAGTGGATAGGCTGACAGTTTACGAACACAGCGAGCGCGAATTCGAGTACCACTTGAGTGACCTTTACTTTACTTTGTATATTTTGTTTTTAGGCTTATGCAGGTAGTATTTTTTAACATTAATTCACTACGAATTGTGCAATTATAGGCTTTTCTAGATTCCACATTCTTAAACATATTCCATTTTGTAATAGCCTAATCTTAAACAACAAAACAAATTATATCCAAAGTAAAAATGTTGAAAATGGCTGCATGTATTGGTAATTACTTCGGTTGCCACATGGTGAATCTATAGTGGTAAGCTAAGATAAATGAATCAGCAGATAGCCATAATTTTCTAAGTCCTTATGCACGGTTTACACAAGTGAGTGGCTGTGCCTTAGGTTTCTGTTGTTTGCAGTTTAATATTCGTTCTTCAACTCAAATGTTTCAAATGTTTGTAAATCTATCGGACCAAACTGCGTGGTCATCAGTCCGTAGCTTACAACTACTTAAACCTAGGTAAACTAACCTAAGGACAACACACACACCCATGCCCCAGGGAGGACTCGAACCTCCACGGCGAGCAACCGCGCGCTCCGCAGCGAGGTGCTTTAGACCACTCGGCTACTCCACCGCGGCGTTCTTCAACTCCGGTAGGACTATTCGACAGTTACATTAAAGAGAAAGGACAGGTAGTTGATAGAATGTCGCCCTGTCTTGTTAAGTGGTGTGCTTCGGATCGGACGCCATCAAAGCCTTTACTGTTTTTATCGCCGTGTTTATTTACTTAAAGATTGATTATTATAAAATAGAAGCTCCTGTGACGCCTAAAATGGCAGCTGTCGCTGGTGAAGAACTCGTTTACGTAGCCTCTCCACAGATATAACTCAGCTGTGGCTGCACGTATGGTACGGTTATCTGTATTGTTGGGGCACGCAAGCCACACAAACTCAGCGATGTCTGTGGTTCATCGTGGTAGAGGAGGTCAGTAGAACAGATCAATTTCAATAAAATGCCATATCAAATGTGTCCAACATATATTGAGTACAGTAATCGTGTACATGGAACTTAAGAAATTAATATATAAAGCAGAGTGTCCGTATGTTTGTACGTGTTGCATACAAATGTACAGTTTTGTACCAATCTTTATGAAAGTTTGTACACGCAAGCTTCAATCAATGAGGACGGTCGCCGTAAGTGTAAGAATCACGTACAATATATAGTTCACGAGAGATGACATCATAAACAATTAGATGCGCGAAAAACTGCTACATTTAGCGACAATGCTGCTCATTTTCTCCTAAACCATTGGACCGATTTCAACCAAATTTGGTACACACATTCCTTCCCGTGAGGTAACAATTGCTGCATGGTTAAGAACCACATACGGCACAAGGTTCAAAAGATATTACGTCATAACCTATACAAATCGCAAAAAATGCCATATAATGCGGCGAGACTTTCGAAATACACCGTGTGAGAATGACAGTACTTAGCGACTTGCAACAAACTTTAAACATAATTTCAAACCTTTATTAAACTTTTCCTCGCTGACAACCATAGTAAAATGAAAGGAAAAAAGTTTCTCGCTTACTACTTTTCCGCTGTTTATGGAGTAAAGCTACGGCTCTCGGTATGACGTTACAATTTATAATTTGAACACCACAAATTGTAGCGACAGGAAATTTTACAGACAGTATACACACATATAGTTGAGTGTACTTTCTAAATTGTATCACAGTACGACACATATTTCATGTGAACCGAGCGAGGTGGCGCAGTGGTAACACACTGGACTCATATTCGGAAGGATGGTGGTTCAAATCCACCTCCGACCATCCAGATTGAGGTTTTCCGTGATTTCACTAAATCACTCCAGGCAACTGCCGGGATGGTTCCTTTTAAAGGGCACGGCCGATTTCCTTCCACATCCTTACCCAAATACTCCGAGCATAAGCTCCGTCTCTAGTGACCATGCTGTCTACGGGACGTTAAACTCCAAGCTTCCTTCCTTCATGTGGTATGAGCACATAAACAGCAACGTTCATGGAAAACCGCCCTATCACGTACCAAGTTTTAATCTTTTACTTCTTTACTACTAATTGTTTTCCAAAGAGATTTTACAGGGACACAATCTCTATACAAATGAATATATACCTGAAAAATGGCAGGAATAAGTAAATAAATACCCGGGCAACGCCGGGATTTCAGCTAGTTCAACATAATTAAGCCGAATCTTGGAAAGCTATGTTCCACTCATTCGGTAACCGCCCCCATTATATGTACTTTGTGTACGGAATATGCGTATTTAGGGTTTAACAGCGTCCGTGGGATGCGCATGCGCAAACGGTTCCGCGCCCCGCTCGCTCGGTTCGGGGATTCCGAAATGGTGGCTGGAGGGCCACTTGTGCTAACTTGGCTTGATTTCTGCAACGCGAAGTGTCTCCATAATTCCTATTTTCAATTAGTCTGTACTGCGGTCTGCCGCAACCGCGGAACAATATATCGGCAAAGGACGCGCGCCGGGGCGCGGGTCTTTAATTTCAGTTCAGATTAAAGCATTATTTCAGCCGCGGCGCTGGCGCTGCGAACCGGGCGATAAATCAGTCTGTGCGCTGCATGCACGCCCACCGCCGGGGGCTGCGTAATTGTGGGCGAACCCGCGCCGTGCAACACGCGGCGCCCTCTGCCGCAAGCTACCGAAGACCGGACTTTTTACTCCTGTGGCTGGGCGGCCGTCGCCCGCTCCGAGGACGAGGATTAAGTTATTGGGGGTCACCCATCTTCCGAATTGACGCTGCTACAGACACAGTCTCTCTCACAGTATAGCGAAATCTGCGGTTGTCACGGCATCATTTCTAATTGAAAAACATAATATTGTTCTGGTAGATGGGATAGGTGGTGTGGCGTCCCTCAAACAATATAAACTTTTTATTTATTTACTAGCTGACACGGTAAACGTTCTTCGATATAAACCCCCCCCCCAAAAAAAAAAAAAAAAAAAAAAAAAAAACATGACTTCGTCGACCCAGCAGAGGGAAATTTTATTGAAACATTCTTCAGTTAGTATACAACAAGTGCGCACGTGAATACAGTCACTAGAGCGTCCGCAAAGTTCCCGTCAGAACCGTGTATACCCTCCTTTTGCTGCAATGCAAGCTGTAATTCTTTCATGGAAACGATCGTAGGGGTTCCGAATGTGGTTATGTGAAATGGCCTGCCATGTAATTGCCACTTGGTGCCTCAGTTGGGCCAGATTTCGAGCCGCTCATGCAGACCGTCCAAAATGACGTTTTATGCAGTCCCAAACATGCTCAATGGGGAAGAGATCTGCGGATCGTACTGGCCAGGGTATTTGACGTACACCTTGAAGAGCACGTTGTGTGGTACTGGATACTGTAACACTACATCACAATCACAGCACAAACTAAGCCATTTTCCTTCAGATTCAATTCTAATAATTTGTAAGAGGCAGAATTTTTACGTATTTGCCAAAATTTCAGTAACAGTCAATATATCTTTCAGGTATCGAAACAGTACAGTCTCAGAGTAACCGCGTCTAAACACCGTAAATCAGAGTAATCTTTTGTCGCAATAGTAGTATATAGTTCCTCAGTACAGCTACTCGGTCTCTCAGTCTTTGTTTCTCCCAACGTTAACAGCTCTCTGTATTTGTTTCTCGTAACGATAAGATCTCTATTAGTCTTTGTTCCTCGATGTATTAACATTTCTTAGTTAACTTTCGGACTTTGATTTCGTGGTCGTATCTGAAATAGATTGTCAGGTGCAAAATATTCCGAATCTTTGGTTTACTATGATTGAATTTATTTGAAAGGCTTAGTTCAATTGAACTTATACGTGAGTGCGAAAATAATATCCGGGATAGGCTACGGACTTAGAAAAATTCTGCCTCCCGATAGGAACGTAATAATCAAGAAAATATTAATCATTGCTAAAAAGGTTTTCTTCATTGACAAAAATTAAATCAAATGATTTTAACTTGATTCAAAAAAGGAATAATTTTTAAATACTGACTTTGCCAAGAATATCAAACTGCGGTTTTGTGAAATGAACTATAGAGAACTGCTCATTTAAAATATATCGTGTGACTTTGACAGTGTTTTGTAAATCTGTGCTTAAGGTGAAATATAGGAGAAATATTAATTTAAAATTTTGTGTCGACCACATCAATCGTAGTTAGCACCTGACCTTCCCATTGACAGTTGAAGAACTTTTAAAAATAACATCTTTGAATTATCTGTTAATCAAAGTGACAAAAAATAATTAAAGGGCGTAAATAATAAAAAGACTTGCAATTTAAAATCAATGTTATGACTTTTATAAGTATGTGAAGACGACGAAAGGTTGCGCTACCGCTGACGTCGCTTCTATCATACCGAAGCACTACAACAAACCAAAGAAATTTCCACCACCAACCAAAATATCAAATAAAAGGACGTCACAATACATATATATCTGCATTGTCCTGTTTTAAAAGCATATAACTTTGTTGGTGCATGAGCGGTAGGAAGATGGGTTACATGGTGGTTTCAGTGTACCGTGGACTTTTAAATGTTCTCTACAGGAGAATAGCGAGTGTAGATTATCATTCCCCACACAATGATGCACGATCATCTGTGCTGTTAGTGTCCTCCGCTCACGCCCCAGCATCGTTCAGCCCGCCTCCAATTGTGTCATGGTAGACTTTTATGAAGGGACGAATGGAGACGTGTCGTCTTCAGTGATGATTTGTCGCTGCCTCGGTGCCAATGATGATCGTACGCGTGTGTCCTGTTGTGAAGGGGAGAGCGAAAATCTGAAGTGTACGTGACAGAGGCAGATGAGTTTGACACCTGGCCTCATGGTGTTGGGAAGCCATATCCTACACTGGCCGCTGTCCTCTGGTGTTCGTTGTGGGAAAATTGAACAGTGAACGGTACACTGAAACCATCATTCAACCTGTCTTGCCACCATTCCTGCACCAAGAAGGTGATGAGCTTTTCCAACAGAACAATGCACGTCCACACACATCCCGTACAACCCATCGTGCTCTTCAAGTTGTATGTCAACTATCCTGCCCATCATTATCGCCAGATCTGTCCGCTCTTGAGCATATCTGAGGCCGTATGACACGTCATCTTAGCTCTGTCTACACAAACGGCAGAAGATCTGGTACAACCGAGGCATCAGATGAAAATTGCATGGCAGGCCATATCGTAACACTTGATTCGGCACCTCTACAATCGTCTTCATGAGAAAGTTGTACTCTGCATTACTGCAAAAGGAGGGTATACTCGATACTAGCGTCGACATTGTGCGCGCTCTTGTGACTTTACTGACGTGCGTAAGGTTCTGACTGCACAAACGTGTTGTGTACATCCTCAAGAATGTGGGGGAAATGAATCAAAGGCTCAAAGAGGAATGGAGCGCTGTAGTCGATGATAGCCGATAAAAAAAAGAAAGAAACACTGAACATTCGTTTGGACACTACAACATATTTGATTAATGAAACAATCATAGTCTATGTTTGATCTGCAAAAAGTTTCACGTTAATTAAAAAAAGTATTATATTTCTATCCCATTGTGTTAAAATGGACATCCAGAAATACATTTATATCACGAAGTATTAAACCTGAAGTAAAGAAAATCATAATCAATGAATAACTGAGTGTACAATACTTTTTGCCATTCTGCCTTTAGCCAACACAAATAAGCTTGATGGTTTGCCCAGGCGAAAACATGCCATGTATAACTGTGCTTCTTAAGAACATGGTGTGCCCAAATGTAAGCAGCAGACAGACAGCGTTTTGCCATTGCGAACCTTTTGATTATCATTGGACTTGCCAGTATAATAGGAAATCCAGGTGGTAAATTAAGTTGGCACGTCTGTGCCAATCATTGGAATTCGTGGCTGCAAAACATTGTCGGCTATGAATTTGCCACTCATATGATGGCTCACATATATTTCACTTTCACAAAGCGTTGTTGGCTCAAGATTAGTCGGCACGATTCTTTTCTTTTACTGATTTTCTTTTACATTCGCGACCGACGACACAGCACTACGTTGTACCTACATCCACGGCCCACTAGCAACTGGTACTTTGTACACATTCGCGCCTTGGCGCATCAATTTAACAAACCAGCTCACTAATGGCTGGACATCAGCGAACAATGAAAATCACTTTTAACTATACAACCTAAATTTGATTAACATAGCCTGCTTAATTATTATGTAATTAATTACAATTGCAACATGAGTGTAATCGCTGGTTGTTGTTGTTGTGGTCTTAAGTCAGGAGGCCGGCCGCGGTGGCCGAGATGACTGAGGCGCTCCAGTCACGGTCACCACGGCCACTATGGTCGGGGGTTCGAATCCCCCCTCGGGCATGGATATTTGTGCCGTCCTAGTTCGTAAGTAGTTCATAAGTAGTTTGTAAGTTTAGGGACTGATGACCCCGTAGTTAAGTCCCATAAGCTTTACAAACAATTCAACATTTAAGTCAGGAGACTGGTTTGATGCAGCTCTCCACAATACCCTACCCTGAGCAAGCCTCTTCAACTCCACATAAGAAAGGCAAACTACATCTGTCTGAATCTGCTTACTGTATCCATCTCTCGGGTCTTCCTCTGCGATTTTTACCCTACACACTTCCCTCCAACGCTAATTTCACAATTACTTGATGTCTAAGAATGTGTCCTACCTATCGATCCCTTCTTTTATTCAAGGTGTGTCAGAAATTCCCTTTCTCCCCAATTTTGTTCAGTACCTCCTCATTAGTTATGCGATCCACCAACTTAATCTTCAGCATTCTCCTGTAGCAACACATTTCAAAATGTTCAAATGTTTGTATTGTCTATGGGACTTAATTACGGGGTCATCAGTCCCTAAACTTACAAACTACTTGTGAACTACTTACGAACTAGGAAGGCACAAATATACATGCCCGAGGGGGGATTCGAACCCCCGACCGTAGTGGCCGTGCAGACCGTGACTGGAGCGCCTTAGTCCCCTCGGCCACCGCGGCCGGCAGCACCACATTTCAAAAGCTTCTGTCCTCTTCCTGTCCGCACTGTGTATCGTCCATGTTCCACTCTCAGACAAGACAACACTCCACACAATTGCCTTCTAATCTAATTCCTTCAGCATCACGTGATTTTCTTAGACTGTACTCCGAAACCGTAGTTTTGCTCTTGTTAATGTTCATCTTATATGCACCTTTCAGCACCCTGTCCATTCCGTTCAACTGCTCTTCCCGGGCAAAACACAATGTTTTTAAATCTTCACCCTGAACTTGAATTCCTTCTTCAAATTTCTCCTTGCTTTCCTTTACAGCTTGCTCAATGTACAAACTGAATAACATTGGGGAAAGCCTACAACCCCGTCTTACTCCCTTCCCAACCACTGCATCCTTTCATGCCGTTTAACTCTGCCAACCGCTATCTGGTTTTTGTACAAGTTATAAAGAACCTTCCGCTCCCTATATTTCACTCCTGCTTGCTTCAGAACGTGAAAGAGGTTATTCGAATCAACATTGTCAAAAGCTTTCTCCAAATCTACTTTGCCGTTTATTAATCTATCTTCTAGGATAAACCGTAAAGTGAGTATTGCCTCCCGTGTTCCTACATTTCTCCTGAACCCAAACTAATCTTCCCCGAGGTTTTCTTATACCAGCTTTTCCACCCTTCTGTAAAATCGTGTTAATATTTTGCAACCATGACTTATTAAACTGATGGTTGTGTAGTTTTCACACGTGTCTGCGCCTGCTTTCTTTGGAATGGGATTTATAACATTATAACATTTTTCGCTGGTAATCTTGAAGTTGTTGGTAAGACCTTTTAAAAAGTAAAACATTAACATGTACTCTGTGTCATTTCCCGCAATATAGAAACACGGTGGAGCCCCACTCTCTTACAGCGCTCGGCTAATGGCTGCATTCCCACGGTTGGCTGACCATCTGTGCCACGGCGGAGCCGCCGAGCGCATTGAGGCGCTATGCTACGATGCGCGAGGCCGTTCCCCGTCGGCCTTTCGTGCCGTCTTTAGTACAAGCTAGTTCATAAGTAGTTTGTAAGCTTAGGGACTTATGACCTCGCAGTTTAAGCCCCATAAGCTCTACAAACATTTGAACTGACCATCTGTCGCTGTCGCCGTGAGCCAGTCCGCGCTCGTAACCGCTGCCTACCGTATCTTAGGTGGGGCGGCCAGCGGCTGCCCATTCAGAAATAAAATAGAAACAAGAAAAGCAGTTATAGAGTACAATTAAAATGGGGTGTAACGTCATAGACTTTGCCAAACGAAACACAAATACATTGTAATGTAACATCCAATTCTTCATACGGCAACTGTGCACTGAAGTCACGTCTCAATGTTAATGCGTACGCAGGGGTACCAACTTGAAAAGATCTAGTACACTGCATCGTGGTCATATTACTTTTTCTACCTCCTGTATGTAATGGAAGTGATCGTTAGCTGCGCGGGTTTGAGGCAGCGCTTTCCGAAACATAGTGTGACATTACATGTAAAAGGCGGGGTTTGCCAGGGTGTTCGATTCCCCAGCCGTCCGGATACCTGTTTGTACCTAGTGAATGGTATACAGCAGGTATTAGGGTTTCCCTGATGGCTCGGAAACCGGAAACGTTTGGCTGAGCGAGGGCGACTATTCCAGATTGCAACTGAAATACAATATAGCCACAAAAATTATTCTAAAAATCCATATAAAATCAGGAAATGATCATACGGCAAATATAATTATATGAATGCATTCAGGAGACTTGGGAGAATCAAACGCCGTAATTACAAATTCAATAATATTATAATAATATTATAAGACTTATATTTATAATTATTGATACGTAGTGTTTATCAGTAACAGTTTAAGAAGCAAATGGGAAACATTGTACCGCGCTACCTATCTTAAAAGACATACCACGTTATTTCCGTATTCTTTCAATAAACATTGTTTTACTCTCTTGTTCTGCTTTTCGTTGAGGTAATAATATTCTTGTGTCAGAATATAGATTCCAACACAGAAATATAAAACATGAACCCAGCAAAGCGCATTACATTTATTTATGTATTTTATTATATTTAATATTATTGTTAGTGACGTTTATTTATGTTGAAACTGCCACTTAAATATTTCATGGCCAATTAAAAATAGTAGATATGCGACAGATAATTTATATATAAACAATTATAAGTATTTGTGGTCAATAACTGAATATATTTGTATAAAAAGTTATGATAAATTAAATATTACTTGTGAACTATATTTCGACGGTGGCAGTATATTTGAACAGTGAGATGCCACGCTATCTGAGCAAATAGCTTAGGTCTCAACTGTTTTTTGGTATTGTTAAATATATATTTGTTTGCTAAATGTAAATAAATTATGTAGGGAGGTGGTCAAACTATTTAATTCTGTGATATTCAAATGTATAATATTTTGAAAGAGAAATTGTATTTTAAAGATGAGGTGTTAGGATGCGCGGAAGGATACAATTTGGGAGCAGGGAGAGCACGCTTTTCGAACTCTTGGGAAGGGACTCTTAACTTGGACGTAGTGGTGAAAGGTTGTGACGCTGGGCGGTCTGAAGCCGCGTTACGAACTTGTGATTTGACGACATAGGTATGTATGACTGCAGAACTTAGTCTCTGCTTGAAAAGTAATGAACTAAGCACGGTAGTAGGGCTGTGGAACTGTGATAATTCAGCAATCGTGTACCCGTGCGATGAAAAACTGTTTTTATAACAAATACTTTCATCGCGGACTACTCTAACTTTTCAGAACTTTTACTCTCGAGTGCGTGTGATGGTTATTGTGTCTCTCATGAACAATAGTTGGGGAAATATTTAGTTATTTATCGATGTATAAAGGATGACCACATCCGCGTTTCATGTCTAATAAGAGTTAAACTCCATTTATGAAGAATTACTTCGTGAGTGAATCACTTCCTTATCTAAGAATCCATTTTGTTGGTCATTCAGAGGTTTAATTTATGTTTGTTAAATATATTTTCACGTCATCATATGCAGATTGATAGACTGGCTCAACTACATATTAATTATTTATCTTGTGCAAACAGATTGGGTAGCTGTTTAGGGCATAGAAGCTGACATACATAACTCACCCCTATGAACAGAGACAACGAGCCATAAACCTTTACTACATCAGTTATTTACTGCCCAAGTCTTATTGGTGAGAACCGATGGGAAGCTCGCAATAGTTGTGTAGGGGCCTCGATAGAATCCGCCCGGAGGACGTGGGACTGTATGCCGGCATGCCTGTGTATCCCAAAATTGATTTGGTGTAGCAGTGGGTGGTGTAGTCCGAGACAGTCGCTCCGCAATCATCGAACAGGCTTTTGCGATAGGCGAGAAATCAGCTTCACCACTGCAGGAAGGTCGAGGCAGCGACGCAATCTGGTGGGCGGCAGAGAAGCCTAACGCTACGTGCCACTTGGGGTGTCGCTTTATATTGTTGCAGCGCGGCTGACGGAAAGGTGTGAAGCAGTGGAGCGATAACAGACTCCATTACTCCATAGTGCAAGTGGAAGCAGTTATCACTGCAAAACATGATACGACGTGCTGGACCAATACGGTAATGAGGGGACACAGCTACGATTGCTCTTCCGTAAGAAATTAATGTTAAAAGCGGCAAGCTTCTGGTACACTGTCTGAAGAAAGTAGTGGAGGTGAAGACTTTAAACTTTTACAGTACACAGATGATACATCATCTGCAGATCACATATATACTTATTAAGTACCTGTAAACACACAATTACATGATCCTGAGAAATCAGTATCCAGGGCAACCACCTCTGTCCGTTATAACGGACTTGATACGCCTGGGCATTGAGTCAAACAGAGCTTCGATGGCGTGTACACGTACAGCTGCTTATGTAGCTTCAACACGATACCAAGTTCATCAAGAGTAGTGACTGGCGTATTGTGACGAGCCAGTTGCTCGGCCACCATTGACCAGACATTTTAAATTGGTGAGAGATCTGGAGAATGTGCTGGCCAGGGTAGCAGTCGAACATTTTCCGTATCCATAAAGGCCCGTACAGGACCTGCAATATGCGGTCATGCATTATCCTGCTGAAATGTAGCGTTTCGCAGGGAACGAATGAAGCGTAGAGCCAAGGGTCGTAACACATCTGTAATGTAACGGCCATTGTTCAAAGTGCCGTCGATGCGAACAAGAGGTGACCGAGACGTGTAAGGAATGCCCCCCATACAATCACGCCGGGTGATACGCCAGCATGACGATGACGAATACACACTTACAATGTGCGCTCACCCCGATGTCGCCAAACACGAATGCTACCATCATGATGCTGTAAACAGAGCCTGGATTCATCCGAAAACATGACGTTTAGCCATTCGTGAACCAAGGTTCGTCGTTGCGTACACCATCACAGGCGCTCCTGTCTGTGATGCAGCGTCAAGAGTAACCGCAGCCATTGTATCCGAGCTGATAGTCCATGCTGCTGCAAACGTCGTCGAACTGTTCGTGGTTGTTGTCTTGCAAACGTCTCCAACTGTTCTTCTTACACCAGGCATCACAACAACGTTCCACCAGGCAACGCCGGTCAACTGCTGTTTGTGTATGAGAAATCGGTTGGAAACTTTCCTTATGTCAGCACGTGGTAGGTGTCGCCAACGGCGCCAACCTTTTGTGAATGCCCTGTAAAGCTAATCATTTGCATATCACAGCATCTTCTTCCTGTCGGTTAAATCTCGCGTCTGTAGCAGTTAATCTTCGTGGTGTAGCAATTTTAATGGTGAGGAATATATATATACTAGCGAATTTGTTTAATTTGTCGTAATGAATCTTTTCTGAAAGTAGTCTTCACGAACATCAGAGATTTTCTTTTGTCACGCACTGAAAAGTTTCTGGAGAATATGAGTTAATGATCTTAATTCCTTATTGTTATGTGCGTTTCGTGGAAATTCTGCCCTACTCAAGATTTGTCAATATTTTTTTTCATTATTTTACTTCGGTGCCAGATGAGCTTCCTGTCGCCGCAGGCGTTAGTCACCTAAAATAGCACAGTCGTCTGCGCCACCTATGTGACTTCGGTGAACTTTGTTCTGCGACGGAAATTGAGGACCAGGCCGGTATTTCCCCAGACAACCGAGGGAAACCACGTGAAGTCTACTTCCGGGCTGGCCGTTTCGCCAGTCACTGTCTTTAACTGACAACACATTTCCGACACTGGTGTTGTTCCTGTCTCCGTCATACGAGCAAGCGAGTTGTGCATTATATTATATGAAGAGATATAATATTCCCATAAAGGCAGTAACTAAAATGCAACATTACCACTGCTTGCGCCATTCACACGATAAATGGCATTTTACTGTCTACATTCTATTCAAAACGAAGTTGATTGTATAATTATAATGTAGTTACCTCCCTTACTTTAAGAGTAATATATATGATATACTAAAAAAAAAGGAATCGTTAAACTAACGGAAGTTCGTTTTTATCGACACGAATAAAAAGTGTTATATATTTCAGAAATTTTCAAAATTCGCACCGTCGTAAGTCCATCTCCAGGTAGGTACTTGTTATTTCTCAAGAGCATTCGAAATTTTCTCAACGCCATCGTTCTAGTTGTACTACTTTTGTATGTGTGGTGTGGGTCAAAACATCAGCCACCAAAATGTGTTGTCAATCAATAAATTCAATCGGGTTCCGATAAAAGTAATAAGAACCCTGATAACTTAAATGGGCACCTGTGTTAGATACTCGTAAGAGGGTATAAAGTATCGTAATTAACATTACCACGTCTTGGTGCCACAACAGCCGACGTTTATGGTATTTATGCAAGAAGGAAGAAATATTAGGGTTTCACTTCCCGTCGAAAGTACGGTCATTAGAGATGGAGCTCACGCTCGTTTGTTTTTTTTTTTAGGCAAGGATGGGAAGGAAAATCTGCTGTGCTCTTTCTAAAGAACCATCGCAATATTTTCTTGGAGTGACTTAGGAAAATAACGGAAAACCTAAACCTGGTCAAGAGTTCCAATGCTAATAACGTCATTGTAATAGTCTGATGTGAGAACAGACCCTAACACAGGGTAACCATTTTAAGTTATCATAGCCCTTGCATGAACACGTTTTTAGAAGAGACATTGATGATTTTATTCATTGACGACATATTTCGGTGGATGATATTTTTGATCCCCACTAGCGACTTATAAAATTTATTTACTCTCACAGAAAGCGATTACAGGTGTAACAACGGTGTGGCGTAAATTTCTTATGGCTGTGTAAAATGACAACAACGCACTTGAGGATGTACTTATAATGGTGCTAAACAAGTTGCAGACCCAGTAACATCTGATGCGGCACGAGTATATTTTCATTTATTGAAAAAAGAAGAAAAAATTCTCAAAGTATTTTAAGACAATTTTGTACGATATTGGAAAAAAATTTCTAAAAATGTATTTTTAAGCTGTGGTTATTCTAATTACAAAATAATCTGCAAAATGTGTTATTTGGTGCAGAGATATGAAATCTATGCTGATTAATACAAGATTGAAAAAAAACCGTGTATCAGAAACGTTTTTCTCTCAATTTTTCTAAATTAGTGCGGTGTAACGGAAAGTTATTACTCACGATAAGGCGTATGTAGCACTTTCCCACTTTATGGCCGTACACCACGAAGTGAGTGAAAATATTTCACATTCGCTGTTTACAAGCGTGGGAAGCCGTTTATTGATATAAATGTGACATGTTACTGTTTTAAATGCGACTTTTAAAACACTGTCCTAGCTAAGTGATATAAACGCCGTCAATAAATCAAGTCGGAAGGTGCAATATTTTCTCACTTGCAAAAACGGCAACTCCTGAAAACTTTCACGGTACAAATTAATACCTCTGTTCGGAGGACGTTTCACACTTCAATAAACGTAAATATCTTAACAATGACAAAGCAAAACTGGTACAGTTTGAGTGTAATACATCAATACATTATAATAAAAAACAATATTTCAATTTTACATTCGGTCCTTCTATGATCTTTAACTTAGCATGTCTTAGTAGTTTTATGGCTACCCTATAGCAGGTTTTCAATGTATATTTTAAATACTTAGTTTCTAGTAGTTTTTTCTAAGTACAAAGCACCTCTTTTTTTCCTTTCACAGTCAAAGCTCTCTAGAACCTAAAATGTGTATTGAATTGGAATAAAATCACGTCGTTAACAACAGTGAAACTCTAATTAATTCTAAAGGTATTCAACATAAGGAGAGGGATTGAATTAAAATATGTGCTGTGGCCGGTAATCGAAGCCGATACCTCCGACTTACTAGGTAGGTGCTTTAGACCACTCAGCTAACACAGAGTTGCAGCCAAAGCGACTACACGGACTGTCTTTAAGGTCCCGGGTTCGAATCCCGGCAACAGCACAAATTTTAATTCAATGCCTCTCCTTATCTTTAATACTTTTGATATAACGAGACAATGTTGTCTCAACGAATTGGATTATTTGTTGATATTTATAAGTAATTCAGATGCTCTCATATGACGAATACCGTCTGCTTGTGCTTCTCTGGGACTGCACCATTTGATGCAAATATACAGCCTCTGACAATAAAGTTCGGTAAATAGTCCTGTAACATTATTGTAGATGAACTATGAACTACTGTCTTTCGAAATAGTTAACTGCCGTAACTGTGCACCGCTGAGCTCTGCGATACATGTCCAGGAAACTTTGCACTAAGTCTTCCTTTGGGATGGTGTTCAGAAGACACGTATCGTTTCGTTGGATGTCAGGAATATCGTCAAATCTTTTTCAAAGTGAATTGGAGTTGAGGGGATACGGGGAAGTCTGGAGGATTTAGATCCGCCGAGTATGGTGGATGTTCAAGCAGCACAATAACGTTCGCCCACACGCAGCAATTATCCTCAAACAGTTCCTTATAAAAAAAAAAGGGGGGGGGGATGGTACATCTTGAACATCCACCATACTCGCCGTATATCCATTACCCCAGACTTCTTCCCACTCCCTCGAGTCAAACTCGCTTTAAAATGAAAGATTTGACGATATGACTAGGTTCCATTGAACTTGACGAGGGTTTTGAGCACCAATTCAAAGGAAAATTTCATGCAAAGTTTCCAGGGTTTGCATCACAGAGTTCAGCGATGCGAAGGTGTGAGAGAGTGCTATTTCGAAAGGACATTAAGGACATTAAGGACATTACGGTACTTCATAGTTCATCTCCATTCATGTTACGGCACAATTCACCGAACTTCATTGTCAAAACTTGTTGTATTCCTGCAAGCCTTCAAATACATATATTTTAGAACAAACATCATTATGTTTGAATATAGTATTTTCTACTGTTTTCGAATGGGTTAACATTAGATTCAAAATGTTATGAAACAGGCAATCCAAAAGTATTGAGAAAAGTTTATAAACTTGATGTAATGACGCGACTGTATATCGACGAAGTAACTCTAAGAGATGTTGAAGAAAGAAGATTGAAGCAACACTAGATTTAGGACAAAAAGGCCTCGCCAGTAGGTCACTTAGGTAAATTGTTGGTTACATGAGCCTGTAATCTAGCTGATCAAGTAATTCGCAAAATACAGTGTAATGTTCATCACACTAAATCATTTGGAGTCATTTGAGGTAGAGCACAGTCGTTGCTGGAAAATGCGAAGTTTCGAACACCAGTTCTGCTACTTAAAGCGTGGAAACGATGTAAAAGCAACCAATCTTGACAGTCAAGAATAACGTGACATTTTTTTATATCAATATATGCACGACCGACATACGACTTATGAGCCCGATACGCAACCATCCACCAACCTGTGGGTACCATTATTATATAGGGTCACTTCTAAAATTCGCTGTTCCCTGTTCTAGATTCTGATCACGGTAAAGTGGGCAGGTGATTGATCGACACGCTTACATTTCTTATTCACTCCTCACATGCGGTTTTGGGAGCTTAGTGAAACCACCAGTCCTTTCACTAAAGGATTTATTTTCATATTACTGGCAGAAATGTATTGATGATGAGGGCAACCATAGCTGTAACTATGGAAAGCTCATGAAAAACTAAGGTTTCTGCAGGAATCATGTGCAAAACATATTCCACAAACATTTTATGTAGCCTTTGCCTTTGGTCAGTCATTGCCATCCCCATTCTTATGGAGCTATTTATCGACAAATGAAAAACGCTGAGTACAAGTGCAGCAATACCGTTTCCACCTGACTGTCATCTGACACTAGAGAAACAAGAATTTGCTATTAAATAATGATAGTGGTGTCGCAACACGCCCGTTTTGAAGCCTGGTTGTCTCCAGTGTTCATACGACATTGCTTTTACCAGAATTCTAAGATACCGTAATGTTTGTTTCTGCTGCTCAAATCAAATGTTAAAATATTTGTAAGACTGTGGGGAGCAAACTGCAGTGTCATCAGATTCCAGACTAACAAACTACTTCATCTAACTTATGCTAAGGGCAACGAAAATACCCGTGCCCCATGGAGGACTCGAACCTCCGACGGGGAGCAGAGCGCACTCCGCAGGAAAGCGCCATAGAGGTCACAGCCTCTCCCGCGCAGCATTTCGGCTGTTTATGAGATACGCACATCCATTTAATGCTCCATTTGCTCTGGTTATCATCATTAGTAGCCTACCGACATATCACACACTCTGAAAAACAAAGCACGCTGGAATTTACTTCCAAATAATTAAAGTTTATCTTGAAAGCCTAATACCTAGTATAGTTTATAGTCTCGAAAGTAATCTGCGATTGATGCAAAAATAAGCACACATTTATCAAGTTTGTCTTAAAGTTGTTAAAAGTAAACTGGCCAAGAGAATTAAGCAAGTACAAACATTTGATGAACTGGTATGGTTCAGTAATTCTTCAGAATTTTTTCAGGTTTCTTGCTTAGGATCCGTGTCAAAGAACCCTGCCCAGGGAAGTTAAGAGTCTGTAGATTTCCCTCTAAACTTCGTCTTTAATTTTATCTCAAAAATTTTATCTCAGTGTTTAGTCGTTATTTAGTCTTAAGTGAACTACACGAATTGAACTATGCATGAGATGCAAGAAAGGTATTCGCACTTGAGACAGCGGCTATACCTCAGCTGTATAATCTATTTGTGACATATAATTTTTTCGGACTGTGGTTCCAACCAGGATTTTTTTCCTTTCCGCGAACAGTTGCGTTAACCAGTGGTCTAGCCACGCAGGTCTCGTGGACGGAGATAAACTTCAATATGCTGCATGTGTCGTCTACCTATGCATATCTGAAACGAAACGGACATTACGGCGACTGCAGCTGTCAAGAAATACAAGAAATGTATACCCAGTTGTAAACCTGGCTAAATGTAAGTTGTACAACTTGCTGCTGCTATGTGATAATTTGAGCCGGAGCGGGAATCGAACCCGCAATTTTCGTTTATTGCGAGAATATTTGAAGGACATTTGTATTGATTACATCGTTGAATACGGGCACTGAACGTTGCATTTGATCCAAAGCACGATAAGTGACATTTATAACAAGCATCTCTCCCTGTGCTGGTTTAGGCGCTATTCCTACGTTAAAAATAAGGCTCAAATTGTTGTTATTCATATAGTATTTGCGCTCATTATTCTCAAAAAACATCTATTATTTCTCTAAAGTTAAAGCTTTAAAAATCATTAAATTTTAACCCTTTCGCGGGCGCATATTTGAAGCAACTAAGCGAATAATTTTTTTTAATTGCTTTAGAAATTTGATCAATTTATAATATTTAAATTTTGCCGATTTTATGTTTGTGATTTATGTCTAAAAATTATTTTTGTACATTAAAAGAAGCGTGATTTCTTTTGATTTCACGTAATTCCAAAAATATTTACGTTTCATGTTTACTGTTTACAAGTAATATTTGTTTCTAACCAAATATTCAAATCCTCATCACAATCTCTTCCGATAACGGTAGTGATCCTGCGACAAACAGAAATTGATTGTTTTTCTACACCTGCTACAGTGTACTAACAGATGTCAGGCACATACACAGATAGTAAGACATATTCCCAGAAACTGTGAGGTACCCCTAAGTCGGTGGTAAATTTGCTTCCTAAGGACCACGAAAGACATTGTGGTATGTGTATTTGCCCAGCCCCTTTCAATATCGGCTTTGGTGGTAAGAATACTCCAAGATCCCCGATAAAACCTTTATCTATATATCTTATAAAATTTGTAGATTACTCTATGTGGAGTTCGGCCCAGAGCGACCACATTCAAATTATTAAAATAGGGACAAACAACTTTGGTTGCAATGAAACCTTTATTTGAATAACAAATCGATTTCAGTCAGTGTCTGACAATATTCAGTGCTGTAATAAATCAAAAATACAAATCAACCTCTGTAGACGTTACGTCATTATAATATTAAGAACGTAATAAACTATATGCAGACGTATAAGTTTCCACAGTATGAAGGAACAAGTTAGGCGAATATACTAACATCCGCAGAATCGAAACCGTGTGGGCCAATAAATACTAGCGGTTTACATGTTAACGTTGTGCAAGAACTGAATACAGTGGATGTCAATCATGTTACTGATTTGTTAGCTTCAAGCTCAGCTGTGTGTGTGTGTGTGTGTGTGTGTGTGTGCAGATAGACCCCAGCGCCCTCTACAGAAATTGTTACACGGTACTGTAAGCCAATAAAAGAAAAACACCACATTGTACGCACAAAATTTATCTGGGATATAAGATATGAGCATCAAAAACGTTTACACGTAGTAGTGTATAAAACAAAATCGAAATCCACAATAAAATTTCCAAGTTCTACATTGTGCAGCGTTGCCCACTATAATATTATACAGTATGTCAAAATACAAAAGTTTCATGAACTAAATGAGTAAAAATTTAAAAAATGCACAATCTGAAATTGCATGAGGACGAGGAGTCCCACTGTTTGTGACGAAATTAGTAATAATTTCAAATTTCATTCAGATAGTTGCATTTACCAGATCCGCTCACAGCCGTTTTTTAAACACAAATCGATGATTTATCAGTCACGTACATTTCCCAAACCCAACAAACACCCATTCCAAACCTCATCCTACCGTCCCATCAGTCTCACCCCTTTGTTCAGCAAAGTCTTGGAACCATCCTCTCTTGCCGTATCCATCAGCACCTTCGCCAAAACCAGCTCCTCACCATTTCCCATTGTAGCTACCGACCTTCCTTCTCTGCCAATGACCAGCTCCATCACCTCGCCCATCTCCTTTCCGTCCAGCTTAACTCCCATCGCACCGCCACCCTTTTCTCCCTCGATATTGAGAAAGCCTACGACCGTGTATGGCATTCCGGTCTCATATTCAAACTCCAGTTCCTGTTAACTATGTCCACCTCATTGCTACCTTCCTCACACATCGCCCCTCGTATGTCACTGTTTGTAGCTCCAACTCCAGTTTGTTTTACCCCTTCGCTGCAGTGCCACAAAATCCGTCCTCTCCCCTCTCCTCAACCTTATATATTCGGCAGACATACCCCAAACTCAACTTCTCGTCCACCTCCTGCAATATGCAGACGACATCGCCTTCCTAGCCCTCACCCTCTCCCTTGCCCGCTCACAGCACTTGTTCCAGTCTCACCGAGTTCACTGCATAGTACGACTGATGGCTCCTGTAGGTTGCACCACCCCTGGTTCAGCCTCTGTCCCATCCGTCGCACACACACCCTCAATTACTTTGGCCTCACCCTCAATTGATCCCTCCCCAGGACTTCCACTTGCGCACCGTCCGACAGAAAGCAGTGTCCCATCTCTACCTGCGTAACTCCTTTCCAGCAGGTCGTGGGGCCTCAAACCCTCCACCGTACTCTACACATACAGATCCATCATGCATCCCGTCTCTTGCAGGTTCCATTCTGCCTAGATTTCTGCTCCCCCTACCTATTACAAAACCCTTCAAATCCTAGAACGCCATGCCCTCCACCTCCTCTGCCATATCCACCTCCCTTCCCCCACATAGATCCTGTACGACACCAGTCCCTTCCCCTCCTCTTACAGTTTCTCGAACACATCTGGCTCCATTAGATCAACCGCAAAATAGAATCACACAACCCATTGGTCTACTCCATCCTCGCCAAATCGTCCCTGTGGCACGCATTGACCATAGCATCTCTCCTTCTCTCCACCTGCACGCTCTTCACATTCTATCCCAGGGTAACTTCCGCTACCTCCCCCTCCCTGATGACCCTTCCATCCTGACATCTATCCCTCCTACCAACCCTAACCCTTTCCCCATGGAGGCAACGCCTCCTCTCCCCCTACCCTTGTCTCTCCTCCCATCGCTTGGTTGTCTCCCACTTCCCCCTCTTCCCATCCCCGGAGCCGTTACGCCCCCTTCTAATATCTCCTATCCCCTATCGTTCCCCCCTCCCCCGCTTTCCGCCATGCCTCCCGCCCTCCCTTCACCTGTGGCGTCCTCAGTAAAGCAGATTTTAAACAAGTGCTTCGTTCAGTATCTGTGTGTCTTCCGTGCTTCAGTGTTTTTATCACCGCGTCCACCGAATTCAGACAAGTGTGGCAGTTATTTTAATCACTGTCTCCGTTTGCTTCATCATGTCAAGTATACATATTGTTGAATGTGTTTTTAACGCCACCGTGGCACATATATTAAACTCACTATGTGATTTTATCATCTGCCTTTTAACTATGTATCACCTAAAGCTTCTAATTGTCAGGTTTTAATTCTCCGACTTTTAACTGTGCTGTTATTGTTTTAAAATCATTGTGTCCACATCACCGCTGGAGCTGCTGACAGCCTGGCAACAGTAGAGGTGGCTTGAAAATTACAATGGAGGAAAAAAACCACTAATGTAATTACTGAATCTGACAATCGACATGACATTTCTACGCTCACCAACCTACTACATCAGAAAACAACTTTAAGTACAAATCGTTTGCGTGTCAACTGTTTCGCATCAGCTCATTAATCTGCACATAATAATACCTTACACCTTTGCAGCTGCAGAGAATGTTAATGTTTAACTAATATAATAAGTATTATCGTGCGAAGTGTTTACATACTTCAAAATGATCCTAACAAAGATAAAAGTAGTGACCGCTATTGAATTCAGATCTCTGGTAGAGAGTTTCAATTACGTTTTACGCATTTCTCATTGCCGGGAATATGGAAGAGCAAATTATCTGAGTTTTGAAAGATGCTTATGTACAGTGTGATACTAAGCAACATTTTTAGATTATTTACCACCATTAGAGAATTTTACAACAGGTGTAACACCTTGTCAGGGACGTCACAGGCATCACACAACTCTAATGGAACGTTTCAGCAGGCTTTCAAATTACTTCTATTTCATTTTCCTTTATTTTTACAAAATACTGTGATTCAAAAGTCTTGTTGGGCATTCAACTCTTTAAGGCGATTTCCAGAAATGAGTCAAAAACTTTGTTACGTAATGGAGTGTACGAGCACTCATGGATAGCAGACTATGTGTGACATATGGGAGGTTGAGTCGGTCTAGGAGTCGTGCATGAACAACGTCATGGTTAATGCGACCACTCGCGAAAGCCAGGATATCTGGTTTCGAATCCTGGACTGGCACAGATTTACATATGTCAGCAGTAAATTATGCTGATCCGTATTCACAGTTTCCATCATTGTATTCATGTTTACAGTTTCTTACAGATTTTCTTATGTCAATATTTGACTTGTTATTTAACTTGTTTCTTTTTGTCTATAGGCAGTCTGAAAAATTGCCTGAAAATGTTTACAATGGCGAGGATTCATACTCGGTTCTCCTTCAGATTTCTTCGAGTACAAGTGGAACAACATGTAGACTGCTGCAGAGGTGATAATTCGGACTGAGAACGGAGGTGTGACAGAATAAATCCGTAAGGTTGCGCTAAGATGTTGTGCAGGTTGGTGTAGTGGTGAGTGCAACTATTTAGCGAGTAGCAAGCCAGGATTCGAATGCCGGTTTCGTACATATTAGCAAAAGGTGCCTCAGCCAGCATATCTAAATCACGGATATTTTAGTTCTGATAGAGTCCCTGGTTAATTACAGTCTGTGCGATTTGAAATGTCGGTTTTAACGATGTACCCATTTAAATGTCCTTCAGATATAGACGCATTTCTGAGGCAACGGATATTGCATCGACTACATCTGTCAAGAGATACAAACAATGTATTCCTTGGTTCACGTTCATTAGGATCTCAGAAAAGTCTTCAATATAGCGTCTTAAGCTAGTAATAGTGTGTCCGCAAAGTCTCTCCGCAATGGCGATCTCCTCGTGTCTCACGTTGCGGGACGTGTAAGGTTGAGTTTATGCTGCCACCTCGCTGCTCGCCGACATGGCACGACGATGATAAATCAAACCCACAGTCTTATTGGCCCATTTACCGTGCACCATCGCAACTCGCCCAGCTGGCTGCTCGCTGCACGCTACGATCCTCGCCAGGCGATGGTATGAAACAGGTTTTTGTTTCGCACTACGACCATCGGCGCCCGGCCTGACACTTGCACTGTGATTGGTTGCTTCATGGTCACTCTGTCAGAGCGGCGTTTGACTGTTGCGCGCTTGGAACTCTCGTGACCGGCACACACATTATTGTTTGTCAGAGGAAATTTCAGTACAGGCAACAGTGAGTGAAGATCTGAAGCAGATGATTATTATGTCTGAAAAAGCGATCTGGATAGTTTTTCAGCTGTTGGTAGTACTTGTGAAAGTATCCGTAGTTGAGGTTTAGCATTCAAAGGATGCACTCCATACCTCCTCTTCCTTCTCCTTTCCAATAACAACATTTTTGCAGCGAACAAATCCGTCATTGTCGTCAGACGATGTGGGGAACGGCTACTACTGTTGTGTACTCGGCTGTAATGTAACCGCTGCAGGAGAATACACTCGGCGAGCAGCGAACTGCAGGTGCCAGGAGCGAGCTGACAGCTGCGAGGTGGCAACATAAACGCACCCTAAGGCTGGCAGCACAGACAAAGCCCGCCTGCACGTGTTCCGTGGACCTGCAGTGGTAGTAGAGTGGGGGGTAGTGTTGCGTGTGTGCTAAAGCTGTTACTTGTGTTATTGTCTTGTTCTTGTATACGCTGAGTGTAGTGAGAATGCTCACTGTTGCAGAGAGCCGTTTTAGCGGAAGAGGTTTCCCGGGTAGGAGGAAACCTCCTGGAGCATGTGAGACGACAATTTAGATTGCGTTTACCCACGTCGAGATGTCCACATCACGACACTGTACGGGATTTACTTCGCAAATTCGCGACAACAAATTCCGTTCATGATGCGGCACGAACTGGTAGGTCCACGGTTTTAACAGAACGGAAGCTCGACGTCAGGTAGGAAATCATGTTGCGGAGTCCAACAAAATCAGTAGGGAAATTATCACAAGAGGCTAAAGTCTCTCGTACAACTGCACAAAGGCCGTAAGCAAATAACTGGGGCTATGTTCTTATAAAATTTCTGCAGTACAACAATTACATAGTATGGACCATATGAAATGAATAGTATATTGTGAATGGTTTCAAAAATGTTCAGATGATTGTAAATCTATCGGGCTCAACTGCGTGGTTGTTAGTCTGTAGCTTACAAACTACTTAAGCTAAGTTAAACTAACCTGAGGCTAACACACACATCCATGCCCGAGGGAAAATTCGAACCCCCCGATGCGGGAGGCCTCGCGATCCGCAACGTGGCGCTCCAGACCGCTCGGTTACTCTCGCGCGGCGCAAATGGTTTCATCGATTTATTAACAGACATAGAGTTGGTGTTTTAGATCTAACATATTTCATTGACGATCCTTGGTTTCACCTATGTGGGTATATTAATTCTAAAAATTCATGTATTTGGTGAGCCGAAAATCCACATACTGTAAGAAAAACGCCATTGCATGCAGAGAAAATGGGGGTGTGGGTTACCATAATACGAGCGCGAATTATAGGACCTACGTTTTTCTAAACTACTGTCACCTCCTCAATCTATTGTTCCCAGATAATTTATCCATTTATTGTGCCGCTGGTTGAATATGAGTCCAATCATTCATTTTTCCAGCAAAACAACGCTACTGCTCATAAAGCACACACATCCCTACGACTTTTGGATGAAATCTTTGGAGACAGAATAATTAAAAAACGTATCTGTCCCCCTTGCTCACCGGATTTGTCTCCTCCCGACTATTCCCTTTCGGGTGCGGCAAAAACTTTTGTTTATTAAAATAAAACAAAGACAACACACGAACTTAATACAGCAAGAACTGAATATCTGCATTCGATTACACGTGAAACCATGAAAAGATATTCAAAAATAAATGTAAACGTGATAGTCTATGCCTTCAAGAAAGAGGAAATCATTTCCAGCACCTACTGTGTTCAAATGTTTGTTAAGCTGAAGAGACTTAACTGCGGGGCCATCAGTCCCTAACTTACAAACTACTTATGAACTAGCTTATACTAAAGACAACACAAATATCCATAGTTGCTGGTAGAACTTCCGGGTTATAAGGCCGTGGACCATAAAACTTTTCAGTTTTTCCTAATGTTTCGTCCAGAGCTGCGCCGGATATCTTCGGAGATCTTCTTACTTCCGCTGAGTCGGCAAGACTCAGTGGAAGTAGGAGGACCTCCGAAGATATCCGGCGCAGCTCTGGACGAAACATTAGGAAAAACTGAATAATTTTGTGGACCTCGGCCTTATAACCCGGTAGTTCTACCAGCAACTATGACATCCGGTCGTGAAAGCCTTCACTGCACAAATATCCATGCCCGAGAGATGACTCGAACCTCCGACGCCGGAGGCCGCGCGATCTGTAACGTGGCACTCCAGACCGCTCGGGTACTTCCGCGCGGCACGTACTGTGATAATGGTGATTAAAGTGTATTTTCTTGTAATTAATTAATTTCATTGTTTTACTTGTAATAAAGGTGAATCCCATCTCACAACACAACTGCAGCCAGTAGCAGTGGAACCCTTACGCGCCCCGCAAGGCCAGACATGCGGAGCTCGCCGCTGCGGAGAGATTTTGCCGACACACAGAAGCAACGCTCACAAAATTTGGTTATAATTCTTCTTGTACGTCTTCTTCCTCTCCCTGGCCTTTAATCCGTTTTCAGCATCTTTATTTTCATTTATTTATTTGGCAATTTTAGTGGTAGAGTATCGCTGGACGTTTTACCGGGACATAATCTGTGCATCGCAACAGCATTTTTGTTGTCCTAAATGTTTGTAAACCGCGAAACTGAGACGGCGCGTGGGTATCAGCAAAGTGTTCACCTTGTAGGATGTGGTAAACTGCATAAAAACAACGTTAACCGTCTGTAGGGAACAAGCTTTCCCTACTCTCTCGTGTGTAATTTCAGTATCGTGGGATGTGGGCCTGCTGTACTGCAATATACATACGAATGCACAACTGAGCATGTGCAACTGTACATAATACTCAATTTTCCATTGTTAATGTTAAAAAGATATACAGGATGTTTCACTAAATGTGTTTGCCTCTGTAAGTTACGAAGCAATAGGCAACGGAAATATTTATTGCAGTAGGGCACCATAAGAAACGTTACACTGCCTGCGGACCTACGGACATCGTTTTATTTTCGAAACAGTTACAGCAAAAAGATACAAGTTTTTTAAATGGAGCAGTAGTTGTTTCTGTCGTGCACTGGAATCAGTAACACTAGCCGTGTATACATCAATTTAAATTACATTCCTATGACATTTAGATGTTTCTATCATGCATTAGAATCAATAACACCAGTGGTGTATACATCAATTTAAATTATTTCCTATGACGTTTAGTTGTTTTTATCAAGCACTGGAATCAGTAACAACAGATATGTATATATGAATTTAAATTACATTCCTATGACGCTTAGTTTGGGAGCTGCAGCCCTTCAGAGTTTCAGGTTTCAGATACCACACACGCTGCTCATACCGCAATGCGCCTTGTAAATGTAGTGCGGCCAAGTTGTAACGTCGCCGGTGTCACGGAGAGAGAAGCTTCCTCAATGCGCCATCAGACTGCCGACTGTCGCCGCACACGGCCGTATACCCGACAGTTCGTGCCACACAAACAAACGGGGCTCAGTATACCAGAGTTACTGAGATCGGATGACGATGGCATACACGAACAACGAGTACTTCCACATGTTGCTGATGCTCAGCGGGTGCCGACACGATGCCACTGAAGCAGCCATTGCGTACGCCGTGAGATGTTATAGGTGAACAGCTTCGGCCGCCATTACGTTCTTACCGTTCTTACGCAGAACATCGACTTCGGGAAACAGGCAGCTTGGTAATGCGCCCCAGTAACAGAAGAAGAACTGCAAGGAGTGAGGAGACGGAGGTGTTTGTTTTAGCTACACTACACCACCATCCTCATGACAGCTTACGAGCCGTTGCTGCAGTCGCTGGGGTCAGACTCACATCTGTGTGGCGTATAGTGCATGGCCACAGGATTCACCCGTACCGCCTGGCACAGAGCCAGGAGCTGCATGGGAACGATTTCGGTGCGAGTTACATTCTGTAAATGGGCCGTGCGAAATTTCACGCTGGAGTATTTACAATGAGTTATATTCTCTGATGACATCACGTTCACAAATTATGGTGCAGTGAATCGCCATAACGTGCACTACTGGGTCGCAGACAATCGTCGGTGAGTACGACCTGTCGAACGTCAACTTAGGTGGTCTACTAATGTATGTTGCGGAATCCTTGTGGATGAAATCATCGATCCACTCTACTTCCCAGGTGCACTGACAGGTGAGTTACATCGCGCTTTTATAGTTGAAAGTTTGGGTGGTCTGCTTGAACATGTGTGTCTGCACACGAGAGTTCATATGTGGATGCAGAGCGATGGTCATCCAGCTCATTCTGCGCGTGCTGTTGTGGAAGAACTAAACAGGTTTGCAGGAAGATTGTTTGGCGCCATAGTCCTCATTCATGGCCCGCAAGGTCGCCCGATTTAACACAATTAGATTTCTTGGTGTAGGGATATCTAAAGAATCGTGTTTCTGTCACTTAGCCCACATTCCCAGATGATCTGGACATCGAGGACGCATATCGCTCCGTGGCACAGGCGATGTTACATCCGTCCGCAGAGCCTTTAGAAGGCGTATTGCAATGTGCATTCAGGAACACGGACGAACATTTGCACATCTGATTTATGTCAGTTTCCCGCTGCCATAACATCCATCACACACCACACAGCCATGTATTATGTACAGCGCGTGGTATCTGCTCCTGAAACTTTCAAAGGTTGTAGCTCCCAAACAAAGTGACCGGAATGTAATTTAAACTGATGTATAGACAACTGCTGTTACTGATTCCCGTGCATGATAGAAACAACTATTATTCAATTAAAAATTGAATCTTTTTGCTGCAACACTTTGGAAAATAACACAATAAACTATGATCATAGCACCGCAGATAGTGTAACGTTTCTTATGGTGACCTACCGCAATAAATATTTCCGTCACCTATTACTTCGTGCCGGCTGCGGTGGCCGAGGGGACAGAGGCGCACGGCCACTACGGTCGGGGGTTCAAATCCCCCCTCGGGCACGAATATTTGTGCCGTCCTTAGTATTAGTTAGTTCATAAGTAGTTTTTAAGTTTAGGGACTGATGACCCCGTAGTTAAATCCCATAAGCTATACAAACATTTGAAACATTTGATATTACTTCGTTATTGACAGAGGCAAACACATTTAGTGAGGCACCCTATATAAACTTCACCATAATTTGTCGTGGTGACAAAATATCATCCACATTGGGCCAGAAACATACTCATCACATCGCCTGTCCAGACCTGGTTTCCGGTGGGTTTCATATACTTTTGCCTTTGTGGAGGTACTTAACGTATATAACGGTGCTTCAAACTCTTCAGCTCTCCTCTTTCTGTCTACACATGACACTTTGTTAACACCTGTGCTCTTCAAGAACTTAAATAACTTCTTTGCCACTCAGATAATAATCAGACGAGTTGTCTACCTGCTGACTATTTGAAGGAGAAGGAAGAAACTTCGTCGTCTTCATCTGACGAAATGCCACTCATATCCGAATCCTCTAATAGAGAACGAATTTGATTATCTGACAAACTTGCATACAACAGTGGGAATGTGTACAAAAACTTTCGTATTCAGAACTGTATGAAAAGCAGTAATAGAGGGAGGCCAATTAAATAATCAACAACACCTAGTCGAGAAAGAAGTTAGTTAAAACCTACCCCACAAAATCGGGCTAGTACAAATTTAACGCACAATTAGTGTACAAAGACCTGACGTTTTTCATAATTATCAGTATGACAACGTTGTATACACTATTACAAATAACAAGAGCCAAAAAATTCCTGATAAAATGTTGTTGTTGTGGTCTTCAGTCCGGAGACTGGTTTGATGCAGCTCTCCAACCTACTCTATTCTGAGCAAGCCTTTTCATATTCTCATAAGACCTGCAACCTACATCCATTTGAATCTGTTTACTGTAGTCATCTCTTGGTCTCCCTCTGCGATTTTTACCCAACACAGTTCCCTCTAACGCTAAATTCACGATATCTAAGAATGTGTCCCATCAGTCGATCCCGTCTGTTAGTCAAGGTATGCCAGAAATTCCTTTTCTTCCCAATTCTGTTCAGTTACTCCTCATTAGTTACGCGATATGCCCACCTAATCTTCAGAATTCTTCTGCAGCATCACATTTCAAAAGCCTCTATCCCCTTCCTATCCGCACTCTTTGTCGTCCGTATTTCATTCCCATACAATGGAACAGTTCACACAAATGGCTTCGGAAACGAATTCCTTACACTTATATCAATATTCTAAGTTAACAAATTTCTCTGTTTCAAAAAATGTTCAAATGTTCGTAGAACGTATGGGACCGAACTACGGGGTCATCAGTCCCTAAACTTAGAAACTACTTATGAACTAGCTTATACTAAAGACGACACAAACATCCATGCCCGAAGGGGGATTCGAACCCCCGACCGTAGCACTCGTGCATACCGTGACTGACACGCCGCAGACCGCTCGGCCACCGCGGCCGGCTCCTCTTTTTCAGAAACAGTATTTTTCCCATTGCCATTCTGAATTTTATATTCTCTGTACTGCGACCATCGCATGTTATTTTACTGCCCAATTAACAAAACTCATCCACCACCTTTATTGATTCGTTACCTAAACTAATTCCATCAGCATCGCCCTATTTAATTAGACTTCACGCCATTACCCTTGTTTTGCTCTTGTTAATGTTCATTTTATACGCACCTTTAATTTAATTAAACTTATTTATGAGCTACTAACGTGGCGCCGGCATAATGCTCACTGCTCGATGAACTTAAAAAAAATGTTCTGCAATCTATTGGCGCCAAATGGCAACATAAACATGAGAAACGCATAGCGCACAACTTTCACGATCGTTGAAGATCGGTTGGAAACAAGGTAAGAGATTCAGTTTGTCGTAAAAAAATATTAAAAAAAAACAACGAATTCGCACGATCGAGCAGGTTCGGGTGGAAAGGGATAAGGGGAAAATCAGCGACACTATAAGTTTTCAACGTACATTGATATACGTTTTGTTTGTTTACGATAATAGAGGGTTGCCATAGCAACACTATGCGACGAATATCCGTGTCGTGGTTTGCCGGCCGCGCTGAGCGGATATAAGAAAGGTCTGCGCGCAGGCAGGGCAGTTGACGTCATGCCAAGATCGCAAACGCTTCGTGTCAATGGCGAGAAGCAGGACCTGCGTTTCAATGTTTGATTCCGCGTTGCCGCCCACAGACGTTCGAAAGTCCGCGTGGCAAGTTTGGAGACGCTTCTTTACTTTCGAGGCGAGTTTAATTGACTGTAACAGTTCGATAATTCGAACAGTCAATTATTTTGCAGTTTGCATGAAAGATGTACCTGAAATGCTTCAAATGCTCCTAGATTGGGACAGTAGTTTACTTGACAATATAATATTTGATGTGCGTGTGATGTTTTCTTTAAAGAATATATCAATTTACTGAGGATTGTGTGAATTCATTTTCGTCGTAGTTTCCGAGTCATCTGAATTTTATAGAGATTAGGAACATTATATTACAGTTTCGATTTGGACTAGCTGACTGAGAATTAAGATCAGTATGTTCTGCATAGCTTTCTGGCTGCTCATTATATCAATTTTCAGGCTCTAAAAATGACAGCGTTATACAGGGTGGTCCATTGATAGTGACCGGACCAAATATCTCACGAAATAAGCAACAAATGAAAAAAACTACAAAGAACAAAACTTTTCTAGCTTTGAGGGGGAAAACAGATGGCGCTACGGTTGGCCTGCTAGATCACTCTGCCATTGGTCAGATGGATAATAACTGCATTTTTTAAACAGGTACGCCAATTTTTATTATATATTCGTCTAGTACGTCAATAAACATGAAAGTTTTATTTGGAAAGCTTTTTCGCTTTGTGATAGATAGCGCTGTAATAGTCACAAATGTATAAGTACGTGTTATCGCGTAACATTTCGCCACTGCGGGCGGTATTTGCTTCGTGATACATTACTCGTGTTAAAATGGATCGTTTTCCAATTGCAGAAAAGGTCGATATAGTATTTATATATGGCTATTCTGATCAAAATTCCCAGCGGTCCTGTGCTATGTACGTATGTTGATCGTCATCCTGGAAGATATCATTTAAGTGTTGGGACCTTTCGTCGGATAGTTACGTTATTAAAAAGACAGGAAGTGTTCAGACACATGTGAACCGTTAACCACGACCTGCAACAAAAGATGCCCAAGTAAGTGTTTTAGCTGCAGTTGCGGCTAATCCGCACATCAGTAGCATACAAATTGAGTGAGAAACGGGAATCTCAAAAACGTCGGTGTTAAGAATTCTATATAAATTTCACCCGTAACATATTTCTATGGACCAGGATTTGCATGGCGAAGACTTTGAACGTCGAGTACAGTTTTGCCACTGGGCACAAAATAAATAACTGGACGATAACAGATTTTTGTTTGTTTATTTTGTTTAGTGATGGAACGTCATTCACAAACAGAGGTAACGTAAATCGGCATAATGTGCAATATATGAGAACGCAAAATCCCCGATGGCTGCGACAAGTGGAACATCAGCGACATTGGCGGGTTAATGTATGGCGCGGCATTATGGGAGGAAGGATAATTGGCCCCTATTTTATCGAAGGTAATCTAAATGGTGCAATGTATGCTGATTTCTTACGTAATGTTCTACCGATTTTAAAAGATGTTTCACTGCATGACAGAATGGCGATGTTCTTTCAACATGATGGATGTGCGGCACATGGCCCCCGTACAGTTGAAACGGTCTTAAATGGAGTATTTAATGACAGGTGGATGGGTCGTAGAAGCACCATACCGATGCCCGCACATTCACCGGATCTCACATCCCCTGATTTCTTTCTGTGGGGAAAACTGAAGGATATTTACTACCGTGATTCACGAACAACGCCTGAAAACATGCGTCAGCGCTTTGTCAATGCATGTGAGAACATTACTGAAGGCGAACTACTCGCTGTTGAGGAGGAATTTCGTTACGGGTATTGTCAAAAGCATTGAAGTTCAAGGGCATTATTTTGAACAGTTATTGAAGTCATGAGGTAGTTACAGGTAATCACGCAGTAATAGCATGCGTTCTCATTCTATATGATACTTTCACAAAAGTACATACGGTGTGATCAAAAAGTCAGTATAAATATGAAAACTTAATAAATCACGGAATAATGTAGATAGAGAGGTAAAAATTGACACACATGAGTTGAATGACGTGGGGTTTTATTAGAACAAAAAAAAAAATGTTTTGCTAGACGTGTGAAAAACCTCTTGCGCGAGTCGTTTGGTGATGATCGTGTGCTCAGCCGCCACTTTCGTCAAGTTTGGCCTCCCAAGTCCTCAGTCCGTGCTATTATTGGCTTTGGGGTTACCCGAAGTCGCAAGTGTATCGTGATCGACCGACATCTCTAGGGATGCTGGAAGACAACATCCGACGCCAATGCCTCATCACAGCTCCGGACTTCCTTTATAGTGCTGTTCACAACATTATTCCTCGACTACAGCTATTGTTGTGGAATGACGGTGAACATACTGAGCATTTCCTGTAAAGAACATCATCTTTGCTTTGTCTTAATTTGTTATGCTAATTGATGTCTTTCTGATCAGATGTGGCGCCATCTGTCGGACATTTTTTGAACTTTTTCGGTTCTAATAAAACTCCATGTCATTCCAAGCATATGTGTCAATTTTTACCTCTCTATCTACATTATTCCGTGATTTATTAAGTTTTCAAATTTATACTGATTTTTTGATCAACCGAAATAAAGTTCAAACGTACGTACGGTCTGTGTTTTAATTTAAAAAAGCTACCTGTTACCTATTGTTCGTCTAAAAATGTGATCAATATGTTTGTGGATGCTACAACGCCATCAATCAGAAAGCAACAAAAGTGTTATTTTCGTTCTAGACGAATATGTAATTAAAAATGGGGGTACCTATTTAAAAAGATGCAGTTGATATCCGTTTGACCTATGGCAGCGCCATATAGCGGGCCAACCATAGCGCTATTTGTTTTCCCCCTTCAAGCTAGAAAAGTTTTGTTCTTTGTAGTTTTGCCGTTTGATGCTTATTTCGTGAGATATTTGGCCCGGTCACTATCAATGGACCACTCTGTATAATGCCACGCACAATAATAAACCATTAATTACAGAGGCCAAAGACAGACCGAGCCTAAGAAAATCACTGTTAATAAAAATAATTAATTAATGTCAGAATGCATCCCACTGCCCCGCACCTCACGTTTGCTCTGGGGATAGCGTGTACCCTCTCTAATAGGAGCGTCAACGGACACTGCTATCCGAGCGCGTCACCATCTCTTTTGCACCAGTTTCATGAAATACTGCGCTAATTTTAATTTTCTACTAATTGTAATATTTGTACCTTTTTAATACATACAGTTTTAATTACATTTTTATATTTTAATCTTTCTAATACTCATACTGACCAAACAATTATTCAGATGTGGATGTAATAACCGTGTTTACTGTTCATTCTTCCCTGCATAACAGCAGCTGTGAGAGAGAATCAAAACACTCTACTTAATTTCTAATTAAGCTGATTGCTTCCGGCGTATATAGCGCGCATATTTATGTTTGCTAATGCGTGTCCATAGATTAGGCTTTCGGAGATACTTTCGCTGGCCGCGGTGGCAGAGGGGACTGAGGCGCTCCAGTCACGGTCTGCACGGCTACTACGGTCGGGGGTTCGAATCCCCCCTCGGGCATGGATATTTGTGCCGTCCTTAGTTTTAGCTAGTTCATAAGTAGTTTGTAAGCTTAGGGACTGATGAACCCGTAGTTAAGTCCCATAAGTTCTACAAACATTTGATTTCTGAAATACTTTCAGTAGCTATCAGTGACAAATTTTGATTAAAATGGGCCCGTCTACGGACATTAGTTCTTACTTAGTTCTGTGTCATCCGGAGTATATAGGTATACTGCTTAAAATAGTTCACAGTTTGATTTTTAACCTTACTATTTAATTTGAGTAAGTACAGAAAGAACAAGTACAATCAACAAAATAAAAGAAATTCTAATTACTCAAAGTTCACTTCCAATTAAATAATTGAAATTCACCTTTATCTTTGTAATGGAAATTTGTTGCCATGTGTCTCCCTTCTATTGTTTTATTGCTATTTCAAAATAGTAGACATAGCTATGTCTGTTATTCGCACTGCATCCTAATCAAAAAGACCCTTTTTAAAGAACTCACTGTTTTTCAACTCTCTGTTCTCTCAAAGCACTGTTTTCCAGTAATGTGTTGAAATTCCTATTCCCAATATCCTTTTCTACCAGCAATACCTTATTGGTAAGTTAATACGACGTAATTATATGCAATTTTAATGACTTAAGCATATGGTACTTACTTTCTATTAAAAATCGATTTCAATCGATATTTATCGCTCGTTCCGTTTTTATGACTTACATTTAAGTAGCATTATGCGTAGTATATATCTTCTTGTTGTTCCCGTCGTTTATCCTGTTAAGGTGTAAACATTTCAATTTCTTTTATCACTTCTTTCTTAGCGTCTGTCCCGAATTCTCGGGAGGTCTGCCGTTTTGCTCTGTGTCGTCATGTTGACGATCTTGTGTATGTCGAGGACGAAGATCGAGAGCTGTTTACCTTATCCAGTTGGTCGTTTCGCATTGTACTTTCTAATCAAAGGCAGTCTCTGCTGCTTCGTGTGCTCTATCAAAAGACACGTTTTGAGTTGAACGCTAAATGCAGTTGGAAACCAAACTTAACCCTGTGGCGCATAGCGTCCGCTGTGGTGGACAGACATCATTGCTCGTATTTCTATACATTTTTCAACTCGTGATGTCACGGAGCCCACTCCAGGGACTGTTGCGGTACGTTCCACATAATACGGTGCCGAGAGCTGAACTAAAAAGCATCAATTCTACACCTGAACGCATTAGCGTGTCAGTATGGCGAGCATGAACCAGCAGCAAGCAGTTGAGAGGCGCACAGCACAAACTTTAGCGTGAAAGAGATCAACTACATTTGCTGTAAACAGAAGGAGCCTCTATGGCTGAATTGCTTCGAAAGTTTCCATGGAACAACGAAAAACCCATGGAAAAGTCTTCCAAAGTTTCAAGTACACTGTGTCCACTCCAGTGGATATTACTTTAGACATTGTCAAAAGCTTTCTCCAAATCTACAAAAGCTAAAAATTTAGGTTTGCCTTTCCTTAATCTATCTTCTAAGATAAGACGTAAAGTGAGTATTGCCTCCCGGGTTCCTACGTTCCTCCTGAATCCAAACTGATCTTCTCCGATGTCAGCTTCTACCAGATTTTCCATTCTCCTGTAGATAATTCGTGTTAAAATTTTGCAACCATGACTTATCAAACTGATGGTTCTGTAATTTTCACACCTGTCTGCGCCTGATTTCTTTGGAATGGGGATTATTACATTTTTCTTAAAGTCTGAGGGTATTTCGCTTGTCTCATACATTCTACACACCAGTTCAAATAGTTTTGTCATGGCTGGCTCTCCCAGACACTTTAGTAGCTCTGAGGGTATGTCATCTACTCCTGGGGCCTTGTTCCGACCTAGGTCTTTCAGGGCTCTGTCAAATTCATCTCTCAGTATAGTATCTCCTAAAAACTTCGAAATATATACTCTGAGCAGGAAGGTCATTCTCGCTATCTCCCATCCTTCTTAAGTAAGTTCTCCGTGTGTCATTTGCGGCACAGAACAGCTGTTCAATCGTCTATTCCTTTAAACTATCCCAATCAGGCAAATTATTCCGTGTACAAATATGGAGTAGGCATCTATGTGTCCACGAAGAACTTTACTATGCTTAGATAGTAGTTTGTTGTGCAACAACATATTATTAAGGATAAATGTGCACAATTTTACGAACATGTATTCTTTCGATGACGTTACAAAATTTTCGTCACGCGATACAATTTTTTTTGTTATTGAAATTGGGTTGGTACAATTTGCGAACGAAATTTTAAGAATGCATCACATATTTATCTGTTAGAACGTGAAACGCTGTCAGAGCTTTCTAACGTTTGTTGTTAAATATAACACCCAATGGTCTGCTCATAAGCGATAGGCCATACGACTTTTTTACAAGAAACATGCTGCTAGCTATATAATTGATGTTATTAATTTTGTCTGTCGTGTATACTTACTTCTAACATAACAGAAGTTACGATTACGAGGTCACAAAACTCAAATAGGCCAGCCTGTTAGGATAGAAACAATACTTCAGTACCTCGTATTGCAGCAATTTTTATTTTGAGATACAGACTGTGAAGCCCTAGGATTCATTTTATTTGGAATTAACGTCATAAGGCTTTATTAATAGACCCTTGTTAAATACATACAATATTATTTTGATATGTAGCTATTTACATCTGTAAATATGTAATCAAAGGAAACAGGTGAAACACGCAGCAGACTCTACTTGTGTTTCATTTCTATGTCGGTAATAAAAAAAAAAAAAAAACTTCTCTGACATCACTCTCGTCACTAAATAAAATGCTTGAAGTGTCACACTCATGTTTTTTCTGAAGGGCCACTTTCCCCTCCCTTTTAGTCAGGCTGAAAACATATTCGGCTGAAGTATATTTTCCGACTCGCTTTATTAATGCGAACCTGAGCATGTTCTCTGGAATCCAGAGTATAAAGTAGATACTCTGTTTTATTCATAAAGCCCAATATATGACATGGCTACAATTCATATACACATTGGATAATGAGGTTCACAAGAGTAGTTCTATAACAAGTGCCAAAAATTCTGCACTGTGTAGGCTTAAACCACGCCCGTGTCACGTACTGTATTATTCGTTACGTAAATACCGACACATGCTATAAGTGAAATTATTATTAAACATTATATACAATTTCATTGTAACGTAGAAAGCCTCCAAGAATGTAAGTGCACCATCTGATGTTGCAGAAACTTCTACCGTTCACGTTCACTTCGGCACACTGCTATTGACGTTCAGGCATTCCTTTCACAGTCAGGTATTGGAAGCCTTCTATTTCGTATTGGCTTTTTAATTTACTTTTGCTGTTGGGGTTTATTTTCTGTTCTAATGTGAAAGTAATCGAAAGCTAATTTTGTCATTTCACTGGAAGATCAAAGACGGAGGTATTGGGAGTCTGCAGTAATTAAATGAAACTGGAATTCATTTCGTGCTGCCTTTAATCAACTTCAAACACTTTCTTTATACACTCATTTAAGAGAGACAGCAAGCGCAGTGCTGTGCAGTCAACAGGTCGCGCTATCCTCTTGGCCTGTGTTCCAGAACGCAATGCTTTCACATCCATACCGCTGACAATCTATTTATTTTACGGCAGACTACATGGACCTAATCAGTCAAATCCGTAATTAAAGAGGTTTTGGAAATCGAAATGGTATGATGCGCCATGTGCATTATCTACCTTAATTTATTTACATATCATGTAGAATTCCGATTTGGAGGATTGTTGTTAAATGTATGTTAGTAAACCACGAAGATAATTACACATTTAATCATAATTATTAATTGTTTAATTCACATGTTTATAGGTGTAGATTTTAAATTAAAAATTCATCTCCCCTGCGCTGTTTCCACTCTGCTGCACTCTCCAGCACCAAGTTTATCGCTAGATGCTGTAGGAGATGCCCCACAATATTGTCCATGCCACTAACGTGCCTTTCATTAACTACCTACTTCGGTGATTCACTTTAGTTACTGTGCGTGGTGGCACAGTGCTTTTCACATTGGACTTGTCTTCGGGAGGAAGGCGTTTCACACCCGTAAACAGCCATCCTGATTCAGGTTTTCCGTGAACTCCTATATCACTCCTGACAAATGCTTGGATGACATGGCCAATTTACTTGCCCATCATTACCCATTCCCAAATGGAGAACATTGTAATAGATATTTCCGGTGTAGAAAAGCAGCTGAGAGAGCTGAATAGAAAAACGTCTCCTGATCCGGATGGAATACCAGTTCGGTTTTACAAAGAGTATTCTTCACCTTTGGCCCCTTACTTAGCTTAACTTGCATTTATCGAGAATCTTTAATTCACCGCGAATTTAAAAAGCGCAGGTGACTCCCGTTTACAAGAAAAGTAAAAGAACTGACCTACATAATTACAGACCAATATCGTTGACATCAGTTTCGTCTACAATTTTGGAGTATACTCTCACCTCGAATATAGTAAATTTCCTTGAGACGGTAAAGCTTCTTTCTATGTATCAGAACGGGTTCAGGAAACATCGTTCGTCTGAAACTCAGCTTGCCTTTTCTCACTTTACATCTTGCGAGCCATTGACGAAGGGCAACATGCAAATTCTGAAATCGAGAAAAACACAAAGGCATTTGACTCCGTGCCGCACTGCATACTGCTAACGATGATACGAGCACATGGAATAGGTTCACGGATTTATGACTGGCTGGAAAACTTCATAAGTAATAGAACGCAGTACGTTATTCTCGACGAAAGTTTTTATCAGAGACGAGTGAGTCGTCAGGCGTGCCCCAGGGGAATGTGATATGACCGCTTTTATTTTATATCTATATAAATGATTTGCTGGAGAGAGTAACTTGTAATTTGCGGCGGTTTGCTGACGATGCTGTCATGTATGGGAGGGTGTCGTCATTAATTGACTGTAATAGCATACAGAATGACTTAGACAAAATTTCTAATTGGTGCGAACAATGGCAGCTAGCTCTCAATGTAGAAAAATGTAATGTGATACACATGAGTAGGAAAACCAATCTCATAATGTTCGAATACAGCATTAGTAGTGAGCTTCTTGATGCAGTCGCGTCGTTCAAATATCTAGGGCTCACATGCAGTGCGATATGAAATGGAACGAACATGTAAGGACAGTTGTGAGTAAGGCGGACAGGCGACTTCGGTTTATTGGGAAAATTTTGGGAAGATGCACTTCATCTGTAAAGGAGACTGCGTATAAAACGCTCGTACGACCTCGTCTTGAGTATTGCTCAAGTGTTTGGGACCCGCAGCAGATCGGTTTAAAGGAAGGCATAGAGGCAGTTCAGAGGCGAGCAGCTAGGTTAGTTACTGGTGGGTTCGACAGGTTCGACCATTGCACAGGTGTCACAGAAATGCTCTGGAAACTGAAATGGGAATCGCTGGAGGAAAGACGACGTTCCTTTAAAGGGCCGGAATTTGAAACTTACTGCTGCCGCCTACTTACATTTGGCGTAACGACCACAAAGACAGGATAAGAGAAATTAGGGCTCGTACAGAGGCAGACATTCTTTTCTCTCTCGTTCTATTTGGGAGTGGAATGGGGAAGTAAATTTGTAGCAATGGTACAGTGTATCCGCCGACACGCACCTTACAGTGGATTGCGAAGTATATATGGAGATGTAGAATCTAAACGTGAGCTTTTTGTCTTATGACCACTGTATCGATAGAATATTAACCCTAATTTTCCTTTTATCATCCATATTTAGATTGTCCGTCATTTTCCTGAATCACTCCACGCCAATACCGCTATTATTCCTTTCAAAGAGCTCGGCAAATACCCTTCATCCTTAAAAAAAAATCTTACCTTGTACTACGTCTCTAATAACTAAACTTATGGGGGAACTCTAACCCCTAATATCCTTTCTCTCGCTTTTTTTCTTCTCAATTTCGTATTTTGTTCGTCCAGTTTAGTCCTAAAATTCTTTGATAGTATCACATTTCTAAATGCTTTCCGCTTCATGTTCCATCTCCAAGTAATAATGTATTTCACACGTAGATTTTCAGAAATATCTTTCGCAGTTCCTCGCCAATGCCTTACAGCACAAGAACCCTTTAGTCCAAGAAAGCTTTCGTTGCCTGTTACCTTCATAGCTTCATCTGTCCCTTGTAACATAACTTTCTGGAGACGAGAAGTCTTTGACTTCTTCTTGTAATATAACGTTCGGAATTTTATTTGCGAGTGAGTGATATTCCTTTCTACTATCTTTCCTTACTTTCATCTTAGCTTTCATGAATATAAAGTCATATGCTCGAATAAAGATGCTATTAATTCCTTTCAACAGTCATTATGTCTGGTTACAAGACCTGTATCCTACGAATATCTGCTTTCGCCATCGTCCACTTCTTTGCTGAAAGATAATATGTTAGCAACCTCTCAGAAAATGGTTATGTTATTTGATATTGACTTAGATTCAAGATGGCTGATTTCAAGATATCGCCCATGTTCCGTACATCCGTAAAAGATAAACGACCTCACTCAAATCTTACTAGAGAATCCAGGGTCCCCATTCATGAGGAATTTTTGAAATAAAAGGGAGTACTGCGAGAATTGAGTAATACTGTGTATGTTACACCTGTTCCTTTTATATTGGAGACTAGCTGCTCTCACCTCCAACGCCAAATAAAAAAGGAGTGCTACCAAGTAACGCACTTACACAATCTGTACTAAAATAAAACTGAACAACCGCACGTCTGTGGTTAATATGATTCACCGAACCTTCTTCCAAAACTGCTCATCGAATTTCCATGGGATTAAATAGAAAAATGGTAGGCCATAAGTTGGTTGTGTAAAAAGATAATATTGTGATTTAAAGTTTTATCTGTAAACATTGTGTCTGTTTGAATACGCTAACCTGAAAAACTACAAGACGAATTTTCAGGTGGTTTCGGCGGGTAAACTGAGAAAATGTTTGGGAAATATATGGACTATTTCATCACACTGGAAAAAAAAATATAGTGCCGGCCGCGGTGGCCGAGGGGACTGGGGCGCTCCAGTCACGGTCTGCACGGCCACTACGGTCGGGGGTTCGAATCCCCCCTCGGGCTTGGATATTTGTGCCGTCCTTAGTTCATAAGTAGTTCATAAGTAGTTTGTAAATTTAGGGACTGATGACCCCATCCCATAAGCTTAACAAACATTTGAATTTGATTTGATAAAAAATAGTCATTAAGATTTTTTGTCACAACCAATGGATAACGCAGACACTTTTTTTACTTTACATTTAGTGATATAAACACTTTCGGAAAGCTTATGTCAGCGACTGAATTATACAGACTGTCCAACTCAACGTCTTCGCCCTAGATACGAGAGTCGACTGAAAAGTGAAGCCTCTACCTTCGTAACTCTTCAACAGTTGGCAGTATTGGTATGCGCCAGGTACTGGCTCGTTCCGTATACTCTTCTCCGAAGATGAGGTTGGCGGGAAGCCTTAGCGTTGAACGGTTGCGTTGTTACAGTGTAAAGTATGGGATCGAGCGCAGACGGTCGGTCAATGCGATTCAAGCAGAAGGTGTCATCTCAAAGGAGATTCCTCAGAGAATGAAATCAGTTTATGGTGACAGTCTTGATCTGAGTACTGTGAGTCGTTGGGCGAGTAAGTATCAAGATACTGAGGCGGGAACATCCGACCTGCGTGACAAACAAAGAATTGGACGTTCTCTGACAGCAACTATGAGTTTCGCAAGCAAAATATTGACAGATTGATTCAGAACGGCTAACTAGGGTCCGGAAGGAAAAAGGAAATGTTTTCCTGCAGGATGACATAGCCAAAGCACACAGTTCGCGTACCACCACAGGAGAACTTCAGAGACTGGATCTCACCACCGTACGGCACCCTGCTAACAGTCCAGATTTAGCACCGTCTGACTTTCGCCTGTTCTCGATAATGAAAGACGATCTGTGGGGACATCACCATGCTTCTGATGAAGACGTTGAGAGAGCTGTGAGACTGTGTTTGCGTAAACAGGGTGTCGACTTCTTCCGGCTTCAGGAAACTTTTTCATCGTTGACAGAAATATATCAAATTGGCTGGTGATTATGTGGAAAAGTGAATTTTGGTAACTAAAGATCGCATTATAAGGATTATTTCTGCGTTTGATTTATTAAAATATTTCCTTCCAAACCCATTTAATGAGGGTGGAGGCATTACTTTTCATTGAACCATCGTATCTCCGGAACTTCGACTGATATTGAAAAACAACTTTCACGGTTAAAAACTATGGCAGGAGTTATGATAGTAAATACTATGAGACAGTCTAAAACGGAAACAAATATGGTTTTTGATTCAGACGTATGTTTTTTTAATGGGTACCCCATAATATTTCTTAGGAAATCAGTAGTATCAAAAATCACAGACAGAATAGCTTTGGTGAGATCGCAATGCGTCAGTTACAACTGGAGAATTTGCGAGGAGAAGCTGACGTTTGAAATATGTGAACAGCTCAGGTAGAGCGTACCGAGACACAAGCGAGACTCGCGGTAAAATCTCGGGACATGCGCTGGCAACACACTTCGTGAATCTCAAACGTCAACTTCGCTTCGCGAATTCTCCGGATGTAATTGACGCAATGCGATATAACCAACGTCATTCTCTTAGTGATTTTTCATGTTATTGATTGCGTAAGAAATAATATGGTATATCCATTTAAAAACAAAAGTTTGCGTTGAAAATAATATTCGTTTATGTGTTATACTTTCTCATTGTACTTATTTGCATCAGCCCCTGCGATACGTTCATGACCGTGAAAGTCGATTTTCAATATCTGTTGTAGTTCCAGAGATGTCTGATATACAATATGCTCATTTCGGAGGCACTCCTAGGCACTTACCCGTATGGGAATCAGTTTAAAAACACTGCGAGTCTGGCTAATAGTGAACAGGGAAAAGTTACTGTCTGACTGGAGGCGTGCTTAAGTAGTCCGGGCAGTTGTTGATCACTGTGTCCCCAGTGGTGTAGAAGTGCCGGCCGCTGTGGCCGAGGGTACTGCGACGCGCCAGTCACGGTCTGCACGGCCACTAGGGTCGGTGGTTCGAATCCCCCTCGGGCATGGATATTTGTGCCGTCCTTAGTGTTAGCTAGTTCATAAGTAGTTCGTAAGTTTAGGGACTCATGACCCCGTAGTTAAGTCCCATAAGCTATACATACATTTGAACATATTTTTATTTGGTGTAGAGGTCAGGGTATCTGCCTAGCAAGCAGGAGATCCGGGTTTGGAATGCCGGCTGGGTATACAATTTCAACTTCACCCATTCGCAGATAAATATTAGTTAAAAATTAATTGATTGAAGAACCATTTACAGAAGTATAATACATACTGAATATGAGAACATGTAAATAAAAATAAAAACCTATGTAAGAGTGTTACATTCCATTATGTCACTGTCTGGGGAAAAGAAAGAAAATAATCAAATAAATAAAAATAAACAAGCCTGTGCCTAGTTTGGCCTTGGCGGTCCTCGTAGGTCCTGCATGTGATTCTCCTAGGGTTGTTGATACTGGGCCTTAATATTGCAGATCCGTTCTTTTATCTTTCTAATGAACAGGAGTCGCCTTTAGGTCATCTGAACAGGAACCTATTACCTCGAAGACCGGTATCACTCTTCATGCTTACACATGTTGGACTAGCGAGTGTTCAAATTGCTTAGTTTTAAGTCATTTATAGATCTCAATTAGTTGCTTAAACGATTATTTTGATGATATTTTATATGTAAATTATTTATTCAGGGACTTACTTTCCTCTCGGTGTTAGTTGTGCTGTTTTTTATTAGAGTGGTATGTTATTTGTCAGTACGCACCCCGCGCATTGACTGATCAGTTGTGTGTTTACATTTCAAGGCGATTAGTTCCAGCTGCAGCGGTCAACGAAAGATAAGTGTTACAAGTTATTTGTGTCTTGTAGTTAGCTGCTAAATTTAGTGCTTTGGAAGTAGTAATTAGTTATTTTCATCTGGCGCTTCTTGGTGTAATAGCGGTCGGGTTAACTTTCACTTACTGTGTCCATTAACTTTTTGCGCTTTAACGTGTCCAATTTTGTTGGTGCATCAGCGGAAGCTTGATTTGTTTTGTTTTACACTACCAGTATTGTATAGTTTCTGTTGTAGTTTTATTTGCTGTAGATAAATACTGTTAGTAGCAGTAGCCACATTATTATCAAAGAGTGAATTTGAATTCCCTTAGTTAATTCATAATTTCGTACTTGTGTAGCATTAGAAATCAGAAAGCTTTTACTCAGTTATTCAGTAACTGTAAAATTTCACCATGAGTGGGAAGTGTGAACTCTGTCATAGGTTCAAGTGTATTGGGTTATGGTGTGAGATTTGTACGAAGTATTTTCATTGAGGGGAGTGCAGTGAGAAAGACACTGGGCATTCTACGGAGATCTTCTCCTGGAATGGCAGGTTATGTTACTAGAGTAATTTAATAGAGAAACAGCAGCTAAAATGTATATACTTCAGGTGCAGTTGCAGAACTCAAAGGAGGAAGTTGAGGAGTTGAGGAGAGATAAACGGTGCTAAGGAAAAGGCACTGACAATTAGCAGTTAGGAAGAGGTTTCTGGATAAGAAATTTCATGGCATATTGAAATTGTCTGCCGGAACCGGGACTCGAACCTGGGACCTTTGCCTTTCACGGGCAAGCGCTCTACCACTGAACTATCCCGACACGCCTCACGATCTCGCCTCACAACTTCTATTCCGCCAGTACCCCGCCTCCTACTTTCCAAACTTCACAGAAGTTCTCCTGCGAAACTTGCGAGACTAGCACTCCTGGATGAAAGGATACGGTGAAGACAAGGCTTATCCAGAGCCTAAGGGATGTTTCCAAAATGGAACTTTCACTCTGCAGCGGAGTGTGCGCTGATATGAAACTTTCTGTCAGATTAAAATTCTGGAGGTTTTTAGATAGTTTGACATTGTACGTGAACGATTCATTTGCCCAACTGTAGGTTCAGGTATAGGTAACAAGTACCAGATGACAGCTGTTAGGAAATCTAAAACGGTAGAAAAAGCTAACAGAAAGAAGATGTTTCTAATGGTAGGTAGCTAGCACAGCAGAGGTGTAGGGCAGCAGTTACAGGAAGTGTTGGGGACTGAGTACCAGGTTACCAGCACTGTGAATCCCGACACAAAGTTGGATCAGATGGCTGTTAACGTAGGGGTATTATGCAGGAATTTCTCGAAAGAACATCGGGTACTGATAGATTGTGGAGCTGCAAAGAGTCTTTATATTGATGGGGAGTTGATGTAGGTCGTGATCTGGAAAAAAAATAGGTACTGAAACTGGTCGCACAAATGCGCATTTCTTTGAACTGTTTCAGCGTTATGATTATCCTCACCTTAATACAGCTGTCAGGCGTATTAACATGTCTCGGGGAGGCGCTGATGGCAGAAAACAGGCTCACATTTCAATGGTACCTTGAGTCTATCTGCTGGTCGGGTTTCACTAGGCATGGCGTGCACCTCAAAAGGTATGGAAAGGGGATTTAGTGAAAGCTTGTAGGTGACAGTTTATGATGGGGAGAGGGGCGAATCACTCATGGGAATATTCCTGTAGTAGCGGGTGCTAAAGCTGCACCTCTTTTAGACTGAATTCAGTTGATAACGCTAATAAGTATTCTTGTTTAAAGGAAAAGGGTCAAGTAACGCACTTCAGCTATGACGAATAGCGTCATATCTTTTAGTCGCAGACAAAATTTGATACAGACTTTATATGTCGTGCCGCGGTGCAGTAGCCGAGCGGTCTAAGGCGCCTCGCTGCGGAGCACGTGGTTGCTCGCCGTCGGAGGTTCGAGTCATTACTGAGGCATGTGTATGTGTGTGTGTGTATGTGTGTCTGTGTGTGTTGTCCTTAGCTTAGTTTACCTTAGCCACGAGACCATGCACTCAAACATTAGTTTAAGTAGTTTGTAAGCTAAGGACTGATGACCACGCACTTTGGTCCGATTGATTTACAAACATTTGAACATTTGATTTGCTGACACGTATATAGAACTTCTTCGAGAATACAAATTGGTATCAGATGCTGCCTCAGAAAAGTAATTTGACCTCATTTATTCAGTAATAACTCCTATTCCTAAGATGTCGTTGATAAAATCCAGTGGGTTGTGTCCCGTACGTCAGTAATCAGAAATGAAGCCCCCAAACAAAGGAACTACGTTCGGCAAATATCTTGAAGCCAAAAATAGACGAATTAGCACATTTCACCAAAATATTGAAGGTAGTAGTGAACTGCTTGTAGATGTTGACTCTGATATGACTGCTATTTCATAGCACTTCTTAAATAATATTACACTTCCGAGGTTTCCTTTACCAGCGTACAAGTTAGCTGCCTTTTTTTTTTTTTTTCTTTACATTGTGGAGCAGTGGCAATGTACGTCAAAAACGGTGTTAGAGTTGAGTCCATTGATGTTTCTTAACACTGCACTGAAAAGATATTTGAATGTTTTGCAGGTGTGATTGAATGTAGAGAAACTGAACTTCTCATTGTTGTTATTTATAGGTCCTCTGTTTTTACCACACACCTGCTCAAGCTAGAGAGAGTCCTATGCTCACTTTATAGAAAGTACTAAAATTATTGTATGTGATGATTTCAACATTACCTGTGTACTTGATTGCGCAAGAAAAGGGTGCTTTTAGATCTCTTTCATTCTTATCGCCTGCTGTAAATAGTCTTCTTTTCAACGAGTGCAGGGAAACAACCATAGACAACGTTTTTGTTCATTCATTATTATTCGATGTGCATTCTTTTAGCAGAATAGTGATTCTTACCTTAAGACTTTTCTTATGTTCGTTGGAAGTTGATTTCCGTTACAACGCTGAAACATGGTAGTACGACTAATAGGCAGCCTGAGTGAGTAGAGAACTAAGAATATCACATTCAACAAAGCGGGAATTGCATCAGAATATTAGAAGCAGTGAAAATCAAGCTGCAGTAGCCCATTACGAACTGTATTGTCAGATTCTGAAAAAAATTGTTTATGCAAAAATAATAGCTAATAGTTAGTGTAAAATTAAAACCATATGGTCAGTCGTGAAGGAAGCAAAACGTTTGTATCGAATTTTTTTCTATTGCTGATTAATCAGATATACATATAGTATTCAATAATCACTTTCTGAATATAGCAAGTGAATTAAACAGAATCCTAGTTCCTACAGGAAATCATATAACTGTTTAAAAAAAGTATCATTCCTAGACTGTAACCTGAAATAGTCATCTGTAATACTGACTATGGGGAGATCGAGTCAATAATGAAATCAATAAACATATAGGACTCTCAAGGATATGATGTAACTAGCGAAATACCTAACCACTGTTCCGCCCCTGTTAGACAGTACTAACCCGTATTTCTAATATTTCATTTCATAATGGTCGATTTACTGACGTGCTGAGGTATTAATTAGTGAAACCACTTCAGAAAAAGGAAGAAAGGGCTAAAGTAGACAATTTCACAAATTTTTCCCTGCTATAAGTTTTTGGTGGAGTTTCAAATGTTCAAATGTTTGTATAGCTTATGGGACTTAACTACGGGGTCATCAGTCCCTAAACTTACAAACTACTTATGAACTAACTAAGACTAAGGACGGCACAAATATCCATGCCCGAGGGGCGATTCGAACCCCAGACCGTAGTTGCCGTGCAGACCGTGACTGGAGCGCCTCAGTCCCCTCGACCACCGCAGCCGGCTTTGGTGAAGTTTAGGAAGGGCTTTATATTCAAGATTAGATGATCATTTCAGTTCCCATAATTTGCTGTCGAATTGTGTTTGGTTTCAGAAGCGGTTAACAACCGGAAATTCTAAGTTCTCTATTATCTGTGAAGCACTTGCTGAATTAAATTAAAAACTGCGAACGCTAAGCGTATTCTTTGATTTAACAAATTCATTTGATTGTGTTGATCACAACATATTAGTTCTACTATGGGTCGCCGTTATTTATCGTTTGTATGAATGATCTGCGTCCAATTATAACAGGCAATTCTAAGATATTTCTGTTTCTGACGACACTGGCATGCTAGTGAATCATGTTGCCAATATTAACTCAGTAACAAATAATGCAGTTAAAGAAATAAGTTCAGTGCTTGTAGAAAATGTGTTTATGTTAAACCACAGTAAGACTGACACACAATTCAACAAATACTGAACAATTCAAATTTCTAGGCGTTTAGACAGTAACAAGCTGTCGTGGAAAGCCCATTATCATGATATTGTTAAAAAACTGAATGCTGCATTGTTTACTATTCCGACAGTTTCTGGCTGCATTGTTTACTATTCCGACAGTTTCTGAAATAAATGATAGTTCAACACGAAAAGTAATATGTTTTGCTTATTTTCATTCGCTTCTAACGTATGGTGTTATTTTTTGAGGTAACTATATGATACAAAGCGGCTATTTATATCGCAGGAACGCTCGTTTAGAGCAATATGGAGGGGAAGCTCGCGTACCTCTTGTTGACCCCTGTTTAGAAGCCTGGGAATTCTGACATCGGCCTCACAATAAATATTTTCTATAATTTTGTTCGTTGTTAATAATATTTGCTTTTTGCTAAGAGTTAGCTGCTTTCATTTAGTTAATAGTAAAGAAAAATCAAAACTGCATTTGGATCACACCTACTTGTCTCTTGTGCAAAATGTTGTGCAGTATTCTGGCACATCAATTTTTAATAAGCTACCAGAAGAATTTAGAATGATTAGTAGTAAAAATTTTTCAAATGTTTTTAAACCTACTGGAACAACCTTCTATGGTCGTCAGTTAGTAGACTTCCAAAATGCTTAAACTAACTTACACTAAGGACAAGACCACGCGGCCATTTCGCATGGCTATTAGTAGTATTCAAAGCACTTTTATGGCTAAGCTGAACATTCTACACTTGGTCCACTTTTCTATTCCGTCGAGGAATCCAGCAAAAAAAAAAAAAAAATAAAAATAAAATAAAATAAAATAAATAAATAAATAAATAAATAAATAAATAAATAAAAAATAAAAAAATTAGCTGATTTTTGTATTATGTTGATTCTTTCCCCTTAGACCTGTCGTGTGCATGGGATTACTATCTCCGTTCCACTTTATCAGTTACTACTACATTGTTACAAAATGATGTACTGACTCGTTCCTGCGGAGTATGATAAATATGTTCAAAATGTTCAAATGTTTGTAAAGCTTAAGGGACTTAACTGCCGGGTCAACAGTCCCTAAATTTACAAACTACTTATGAACTAGCTTATACTAAAGACGGCGCAAACATCCATGCCCGAAGGGGGATTCGAACCGTGACTGGCACGCCGCAGACTGCTAGGCCACCGCGGCAGGCTATGATAAATATAAATAAATAAATAGTATACAGAGACGAGCACCATCAACAGAATTACTTGGGAACCATGGCTCGAAGTGCTTCACAACAAGTGTAACTGATCCATTTCAAATCTGTCCAGCGTTGCATAAGTTTGTAACTACGTACTGAATTTCGGGACGCACTCTTCATACACTGGAAACATACCAAATCCATAAAGCGATAAAAATGCGTCTCCGTTATATATATTCAGCGCCGAGAGCGAAAATATAAAACAGATCTGGGGAGCAAATGCATACGTTTCAATAAACAATATCGTTTCGATCACTATAATTCTTCGAGCACCATGGCAGCACTCCGAAGCAACATTAAAACGACGTATTTTTTGATGTCCCATTAACAGATTAAGTGCGTAAGATATTAAATCTAACGGGTGCCGCGCATGGACATTTCGAAAGTTTTCAATTAGTTTCCATTATGACCTGTTTGTTCGCGATACATTCGCCCCCCCCCCCCCCCCCCCGTGGCAGGGGGGTTTGGACTGGGTCGGGAGCGCCTACGTACCGGTGTTGTGGGGGTGGTGGGGGCGGCAAGTGGAGGCAGGAGAGGGTTGTAGCGCGCTTTTATCGTTTTTCGGGTAGGATTGCAGCGCGCACCGATAATTACGTATCGATTGTGGATCGCGGACGTCGAGTACGTCGGTTAATGAAGCGACAGTGCGCGATCGACGGTCTGCGCAGCGCCTATCACTACCGGTAGCAAAAACAGCGCGCAGCCAATCAGGTGGCACCGCGTCTGTTAAAACAGACGGTGATCTGAGACCGTCTGCTGCTACTGCTGCTCGTGTAAGCATGATTATCCCGACGATTCCAACTTTTCTAGTGGCTTCGTTGTGGGGCGTTAATCGGTGTGTGGTAGCACCCTGATATCGTACGACAGTGACTGTGAATTTCTGAGTCATACAATGACCAGCCGAAACACTGTGAGTGCTGCTACTCTCAATAATGAATGCTCCCTGACGGCATTGCGAGGAGTGGCCCGGTAAAGAAAAGAAAAAAAAAAAAAAGCCTACAGCCGGAATACCGATCATATTATAAACGATACAGGCCTCAAATGTAGAAATCTACTGGGGACATTAATACTTTCAAATCGGTCTCACTTTGCACAGAATGATGTATTGGCCCACTTTAGGTTACGGTAGTAACACTAAAAGTGGGCCTTTGCTATCGTCTTTTGAAGACTCGAAATTTAAATGAAAATAATGGCTTAACCATGGATCTGACACGAAAATTGAATAACCGAACTGGTAGAGGAGAAAATTCTCTACAACTTAGCTCCCTTACGTTTTTATAATATCTCGTATCGGTTGAGTCATATTTGCAAAAATAACGATGATTTGACACCCTCCATTGAATTAACGAAAACCATCCGTTCGGAGATGTCACGTGACATTCCTCACGTATTTGATGATTTTCTTATTGTAACGTTGTCATTTCCAAGCAACGGCACACTGAGGAATTAACAAAAACACATAGTTCTTCGTATGATAAATGATAATCCAATGTCTACGAACGCCATATTAACATCAGTTAACAACGGCCATCAATAGTATGAGATTAAAGAACTCCTGTTTCGATTTATAGCCGTAGCATGTCGGGCGCCGTGGCTCAGCGCGCCCGGTCAGAGGGCTCAACACCCCCTGTAATAAAAAAAATCTGAGCAAACAACACACCGAACAAGAACGAACAGAAACGATCAGCGTCCGCAACGAAGAGAACTACCAATAAAAAGAAATATAAATAAAAAAAAAAAATAGCGTAGTGGGCAAGGTGCTAGACTGTGATGCGAAAGGTCGGTGATTCGAAAACCGCCACAACCTAAATTTTTTCCCCTAAAAGGGTTTCAGACACTCTTATTAATTTATTAATTATTATTTAGATCATTCGTTTGGTCCAAAATGTTTGCAAGAACTTATAAAACTACAAATCTAAAGTGGGCTGTAAAACACGTCAATGCGATTTTTTTTTATTTCGCAACGATTTATTTAAATCATGTAAATACCACGTGATGTAACATTCTTAGCTTTTTCTTCCCATAGTTGCTTTCTTTAGATTATAATCTAGATATTCATTGATCTGAGCCCTCTACACAACTGAATAATACAAGTTTATTTTGCCATATGCATTTCGCCTTTATTTGTAAGGCATCTAAACTGGCAATTTTTAGTGGATGCTGGTCTACATGTGGTACTGTTTGGTGACTTTATGTTGTTTTGTTTCCGTTTTATATTCCATTGGCTTTTTCGGTTCAGCCCTTCACCACTAGGCACATGCCAAGCCTAATGGTGAATTGCCAGTTCAGATGCCTTACAAATAAAGGCGAAATGCATATGGCAAAATAAACTTGTATTATTCAGTTGCACAGACGGCTTAGATCAATAAATATCCACCTTTTGTTGTATTTCATGAAAACGAGGTCAGCGATCAATTGTTCATCTTCGAAGTCTGGTTGTAAAGAACCTTTTATATCAGTGAACACAATTTGTCCCAAATAGAAAAAAGTCTGAGAGTAATCATGAGACACTTTACCATCGTTTGGCACAATAAAAAGGAATGTTAAGATTACCTGACATAGTCGGGTTTGGAGGCGATCTGATCGTTTTATAGTTTTCAAAATGAAATGCCAAGATCGCACATTAATAATTTATTCAATGACGACCGGTTTCGGTGTGTCACCATCATCTGGTCACACACATGCACACACACACACACACACACACACACACACACACACACACACACGAGCTGGTCATCTTGTTAAAAAAATGGGTATACAATAATAAGTGTAACAATTCACTTAGTCACTATATAAAAAATACATAAGTTAAAAAACATGACAGCTTACAAAATATACTTTAAATTCCCGATGATTCTAATTTCGGTTTCCATAAAAATCCATAAATTTTGCGATGTTATCCATGATGGACCTTAACTTGTAGAAAACCTTTACACGTACCTGTTATTGATGTACATGGAAGCGTATTGTCAAAACTGGGGAAAGCACAGTTTCGCGCTTCTTTTTTTTTCAAATGCCTTACGAATTTTATGCCTGCCGACAACATTGAAGGACCCTATCAGTTGCAATGTAGTTAAGGCGCTACAGTAACAACAGCAATCTTTTTCCTGACACCTCTTACAAAAATTGCAAGTTGAGCATATCTGCAAGTGTCATTGCTCTTATCGAGGCCAAGAGAGTATTCTACAAAGTTACGACATTTACTGCACAAGTGCTCCTTTAATTCCGCACTAACACCTTGCACTCATAGAGACGTTGTATGTTAACCAATGAGAAAGGTAGACCATGGCGCGTACGTCACAACACGTCATCAGAGAAGACTTGAGACAACGCGATCGCTAGCTTACTGTCTGACTGCTGGGACACGGCCCACGGCCCACGGCCCACTGTCTCATAGCAGCCAGACAGTCAGCTAGTGGTTACGTTTTCTCAAGCCTTCTCTGATGACGCGTCTTCATGTAGGTGCCACGGTCTTTCTCGTTGGCTTTGTACAGGCCGCCAAGACTAGCTGTCTGGCCGACCAATAGAGGCAGTGGGCTGGCCTCAGCAGCCAGCCAGTCAGCTAGCGTTCACAGCATTTTTTTAAATTATGGGACTTAACTACGTGGTCATCAGTCCCTAAACTTACAAACTACTTATGAACTACTTACGAACTAGGACGGCACAAATATCCATGCCCGAAGGGGGATTCGAACCCCCAATCGTAGTGGCCGTGCAGACCGTGACTGAAGCGCCTCAGTCTCCTCGGCCACCGCGGCCGGCCGTTCACAGCTTGCCAGTGCGATGTGGTAAGACATTTAGTAAGGCCTTGTCTAAGTGGTGTTGGCTCAGTGCGGCACCGGGACGCGCAAATACTAAGCCCTCAGGTTGGCTGGCCTGCAGTTTCAAGTTACCCTGACAAAATGCAACTCTCAGATTCTGATACACTTCCAATATGTTGTTGTTTAGGTCAATTTAGGTCAACCTATGGGATACAGCGCGCTTGCTCGAAGGTTAATAACATGTGATATTTATGGGAGAGCATTCAAGAAATAAGGCTGTCTTGCATAATGTACAAAATAATTACTGCATTATCCAAACAAAGGAAGGTACTTCTCAAGATGCAAATGATATGTAACCTTAATACATTCAATTGATTCAAAAAGTAATGAGAAACACTATTTCTGGTTACTTGTCCAAAATGTAATATGAATAAATACATTTGGGAGCCCACCTCTGAGCAAGCGACGTGTAGTTGTTCGTGTAAGAAACATGGAGAAGTCAAAACCACTCTACAGTATTTAACAGGTTGCCCTGTGATTTATTAATCGTAAGAGAAAATGCAAGTCTCACTGGAAACTACAGTCTCTTGTTAAAAGGTATATCTGCCGGAAATAATAGGTATTCGTTGGATGTACACTGTTTCATTCTCTTCCTTTTCCTGTACCTCTATAGAAGTCTCTTGTTATCGCCTACAGCCGATTACGCTTCAACTTGGTTTACAGTTGTCAACAACACTGTCAGCTTTTAGGAATTTCTTTCAGCTGAGTGGAATCAACATCACCTAGAAGACAAGACCTCACAACTGGCCGTGCCTACGTCACACCTAAAGGCCGCTGTCACCAGCTCACTGGCTGGCCGCTGGGACACAGCCCACCGCCTCGTAGTGGTCGGCCAGTCAGGTAGCGTTCGCGGCCTTTAGGTGTGACGTAGGCACGGCCAATTGTAAGGTCTTGTCTTCTAGGTGGTATTGGTGGAATACAGGAGTATCGAAGTAGTAAGTACGTAAATGTATTAAAAGGTGGTGCATGTACATACGATCTCATATTGAAAGAATTATATGTTGTAAAATTGTACAATAATTGTACAATTTTGTAGTTATATATTCAATTGTATAAGTGCTGCATGTCGGTAAAATTTACTACGAATGTAGTCACTAAGACGTAATCGATTAAAACATGGTGCGAGATGGAGCGGTTTTGCCATGAACGTTACTGTTTATGTCTTCATACCTCATGATGAACGTGTCGTACTGTGATACAATTTCGAAAAAAATGTTCAAATGTTTGTAGATCTTATGGGACTGAACTACGGGGTCATCAGTCCCTAAGCTTACAAACTACTTATGAACTAGCTAACACTAAGGACGGCACAAATATCCATGCCCGAGTGGGGCTTTGAACCCCCGACGGTAGTGGCCGTGCAGACCGTGACTGGAGCGCCTCAGTCCCCTCGCCACTGCGGCCGGCTACAATTTCGAAGGCACATTCAGCCATATGTGTGTATGTGTCTGTAAACTTTCCTGCGGCTACAAGTTGCAATTTCTTACCGAATGCCGTAGTTTAGTCCGTGAATATTCCTTTCATCATTTTACTATGGTTGTGAGCGAGGTTCGAGTCGTCCCTTAGGCAGTGGTGTGTGTTGTCCTTACGTTGTTTTAACTTAGTTAAAGTACTTTGTAAGTCTACAGACTGATGACCATAGCAGTTTGGTCTAAAAGGTTTACAAACATTTGAGCATTTGAACCCGGGTTGTATCAGTAGAAAGGATCGGACTTTATGCTTAGTATGACAGGAACAGTTCGCATCCATCCTTCATGATCACTACTGGTTGATGACATTTGAATCGTACTTCTTTAAAACTAGATTTCCAAATGAATTTTGTTTATATAACTCCGCCTTCTGCGAAAACACCGCATCTTCCCCCCCCCCCCCTCTCTCTCTCTCATTCTGTCTCTCTAATGCTGCGGTCCTAGTATTCTGTCGTCTGCTGTGAAAACTTATATGTTCTTTAATGTTCTTCATAACATATCAACAAAAGAAGGTAGTTTATATTGAAATATATTTATAGAGTACCCAAGTAAAGGTAATATCTCTTGATTTATACGGTATCGTCAAACTTTATTTATTCTGAGGTAACATTTCGTTATTTTGTAGAAGCTTGTTCGACACAACATCGATTACGTCCAAATGTTGTGTATGGGATACGCCTTGACGTTCTTTAAAGCATCATGTTAACACACAGACTGTACATAAAGCTACTAATTACTCTGATTGATTTGTGTGTGATTATAGGTGGGTATTGGTAGGTGGGCGATTGAGTGAGAGAATGAGTGAAATGCTTCCGTAAATAGTTGCTGGCCATAATTCAACAAGCGAAAGTAAATGACAAAGCAAATTATCGGATCACCTGTCAGTCGATTTTGTTGTGTACATCAGTTTGCCGGTGTCATGCGGTTAAAAGCATTACGTGTGCTGAACTACCGCTCCGGTAGAGCGTAACACAAGAGGAGCAAACAGTGGCGATTTTTGTTCGTCGGTGGAGGTAGTTATATGACAGTCGTGTAGTAAATAAGCCAGAGAACATGTCTCTTACTACATGATTACTGACACTGGACAGGTGTTTAATTATCACTTGGTTCATAAAACGTTCCATTTTTTACGTACAAGCTTCCATACGTTGCCATGCATAATTTTTTTTTCTTGAAATGTCTTGGTCGCACTATATTTTATTTTATAATTACTCGTTTCGATACATCATCATCAGATCTGTGGCACAAATTATAGAAATAAATTACATTTCGGATGTTTACAGTTCATAATCACAATATTCACAAGTATCACAAACATTATATGCAAATCTACTTACAAACTTTTATTTTATTTATTTATTTATTTATTTATTTATTTATTTTTAAAGGTTGGGAATTAAAATATATCTTAGTGGAGATGACTGACTAAAATATAAACCACCATCTTGGATGTCTAGTGAAGATTTTCAATTGGATTCTCATACCAGACTGTGGTGAGAGGGGGGAAACACCCTAACAGGTAAAATAAGTCCAATAGCCGCCAGATGGCGCAAGGTTAAAATTAAATGTTATTTGAATAAATTTATAATAACACCATCTTGCGCCCTCTGCAATGATTACTGACATAGAAGATATGAAAATATACCTTGTATGTAAACTTGCATATAATGTGTTTGTGCTCCTTGTGAATATTGTGATTATGAACTGTAAACATCCTAAATGTAATTTATTTTTATTTTTATGCCACAGATCTGATGATGATGTATCGAAACGCGTAATGATAAAATAAAATACAGTGCGCCCAAGACATTTCAAGAAAAAAACTTTTATGCAAGTGTTTAATTCGCATGGTAGTGATAGCAAGAAGAACAGAGAAAAGGACTTCACGTTTGACTTCCATATTCTGGCGTACAATTTTTACATGAGTGGACGTGCTTTTTTATTATAAGTTACATATATTCTCCCGTAATCTCTATAGTTTCTAAAATACAACTTACTACCTACCGTTGTTTGTATAGCCTGACCGAATGTGCGATCCGTTTGTTTTGCTCGTATTTTCTGCTTACTTTCGGAACGTAAACCTTTGTCCAGGTTAAACCAGATGGTTTTCTTTTTTGAATGAGATTTTAGGACTTCTCTACGTTTGACTGCTGTAATTTAACTGTTCTCTAATAACGGTACATTGGGACGGTTGAGTAACGAATATTATGTCATTATTCTTATTCTGAATTTTCATATTTTCCCACCTCCGAATGTTCTTATCTAGAGTGAGCTTCAAGTGCAGTGACTACAAGGGGAAACACTTTTAATTTAGAACAACTCAGATTTAAAACGGATAAATTTTTCTTTGTGCATTTTGTGGTTGGGTGTTTGCATTTTAAGTCTTACTTGACTAGTTCCTGTCTTAAAATGTCAGGAATTATTGTGTATCAAAATATTCTCGGTTATCGACTCTCTGTATGTTTTTACCGTTAATTGTAAACTCTAAAGTTTGACGGCAGGAAGTACCCAATTTAATACAACATTCCCGGCTATTTTTCCGTGGTTGTATGCATTTATTATTCAAATACAACGTTTCGTCTTCATCGGCGTAGGATACTTTTAATGTCGGAATCACGTCCTGGCGCTCTAATGACTGCAGTCCAATTCCGTTTCCTCGTGCTCCAGCGCGGAGACGTGACGTCACAAGTTTTGAATATTCTAGCGCAATTAGCAGTAGTCCATTATCGTCGTGCTCAATTGCTATCACCCCGAAATGGAAGACGCTTACACGTCATCTTCTTCAGCACTGAAATAAAGATGTTATTTAGTTTAACGACCTCCTCCTTCCTACTGATGTTCATTGGGTCCTTAAGCATTTATGTGGCCACTCTGTACAGCTTTTCAGGATAACCGACGGTGGATGTTCCAGAAAATTCATTGAACTGGATAGAACTGAGGTACCGGTTCCGTGAAACCTTTTATAGGTTGGCCGTAGCAACGTTTAAACACCTGAAAATTATCAGTAGGTAAGAGGGTGACGTGAAACTGAATGACATCTTGATGCCTATGTTTAAGAGTATGCGTACAAGTCTTCCAGCGTAGGGCAACAGCAAAAGCTGACGGCAGCAACTGATAACGCTGAATTACGCTCCAAAAATATTGTAACACGTCACGTCTCGATTCTGTGCGGGAACAGAAGTTTGTCTGCAGTCAGTAGCGAGCCAAGGTGTGATTCGGAAATTTAACTTTAATTGTCCCCCACAGTTGGTGGCGAAACGTTGGGTTTGAGAAAGAAATCGATCCGAATACGACACATTACAAGGAATATTTTAGTAACTGTTCCCTTTTACCTTAAGTTCTCACTTCTCAGATTCAGAGTAAGGAACTGCAGTTTACTTTTATTTTCGGTTAGAAATTCAGTGTATCAAGCAAATTATTTAATTTATTAAATATTTCCGTAATATACATTACCCAGATTGCCGAGAAGTTTTTATGCAAGATTTTACCATCTCAGATTTTCTGAGGTACGGCAGTTGCATTGGCCGTCATTGGTCATTCCCCATTTATAGAGTGCTGCTTTGGTCAAATCGTTGACATATCTGCCACAGTTGAGGCTATTCTATTCGTAGGTCATATTGTCATGTTGCCATATGGCCGTTGTTTTCCCATATTGGTCCACTAGATTTTACATAGTTACGAGGTAACTTTTTGATGAATCATGACTTGGATAAGTCCCTGAGTCGTTTGAGTTTAGTTCATTCCTTTATTACTGATTCTTGTCGGAATTCAGGTAGAGCAATATTGACAATTACTGACAGCCGCCGTATCTGTGTGGATTCAAGAGACTTTGTAACTATTTTCATTGCGTCGGTTGATTATCGATTTATTTCGTAGTTATAGCTCCTTCTACTCAGAACAGGAGAACAGTTATCAGTGACAGGATACAAGTGCCATTGCTGTAGTTCTCAAAGTGTTTGCATTGGATTCGCAGCTAGCACCTGTCAGTTTCCGTAATGTTTCCTGATTTTTAGCTTTTGTCTTTGTTCTTCCTATGATTTTCTGTATGTCATGAACCACAGCCAAATATTTAGTTGTCGATCGTCAATTTTTTTTGTCGTACATCGACATGTGTACTGTGTAATTCACATTTAAGTGCCTAGCAAAGAATTCATCGAACCATTTTCTGATTCTTTCTTTGCCAGTCCATTCTGTAGTAGGGTAGATTAAAAAAATTTACGTGTTGTAAATCTATGGGACTTAACTGCTTGGTTATTAGTTCCAAGCTTACAAACTACTTAAATTAAGCTAAACTAACATAAGGACAACACAAACATCCATTCCCGATGGAGGACTCGAACCTCCGACGGCTAACTGCCGTGCGCACCGCATCACGGAGCCTCATTGCGCACGGTTATTCCACCACGACTATGATTTATTCACTGTTTGATATCCTGTTTATTAGGTGACATGAAGGTATGTTCAATTACAAAACAACCGCTTTTATAAATTCGGATCAGGCTTTTCGAATTCGTTAGTGTTGATTAACTTTGTATGAGTTGCTTTACAGACGATGGTGCGACAAGCAGCATAACTGTCCGGAACCGCAAGCGTGCTTAAAAGAAATGGGCATGCGCTGTACACGCAGCTAAACACCACTAGTGGTGACTGTGACGTATGTGTGCACGCGTGATATAGTTCGCGAGACCCCTCGTCTATTCGTTGTGCACAAACACATAGCTTAACTGCCTACCGGCATAAACAGCTTGGGGTCTCCTAGTCCATAGTGTATTTGACACGAAAGCTGAGAGGAAACAGGTCATAATGGAGTATCGCAGGCAGTGTAGAAACACGTGCCCTTTTTTGTGCAACATGAAGCGGACTTCAAAGTATGTATTTTAGATACTGCTTTGCTTTTTTTCACATAATGACACATTTCAATCACTATTTCTTTTATAATAGTTTAGGTGAACAAAACAAATATAAGCATTGTGACTCCGTCCCCCGGCCCTGTCGCGCTAGAATGGAAAAAACCGCTCGGCTGGGTGGGTCGCTTACGTCATTCTCGAGACTAGGTTTAACACTCTTGGTTGAGATGGTAGCTGAAATATTTGTACAAATATAACTAACAAAATACTAACTGGGTAACACGTAACGAGTTCTCCCAAGAGAAATGGAATATACGAAGAAAAATAAATGCTACATTTGCAGAGTACAGTGGTTTTTAATTTTATAAACAGAAAGACCTTAGTCCAGGTTTAATAGCGAAAATAAAATTGCAATATCTCAAGTAACAGTGGCATACGCACACAAAACTATCAATGGGGACAACTGATTGTGGATCTCTACATCTGTAGCTAATTGATGCATAGTCGATATATTATTAAAGTTACTAATGATAAGTATACCAAAGCATATTCGTCCTTAACACTAACACATATGACTATATGAAATGATTGCGCAGAGTACCGATTTTGTTAAGAGACAAGCTTATTTATTAAATCCTACCACCTGATAAACTATTGGTCTTCAAGCGTCGATTCGAATACTGCGTTCTTAAATTTTTTATTGAATTTTGATGTTTTACTCATTATGTTACTCACGTTAAGAAAACAATCGCACTTAATAAACTGTATCGCATAATTATGACGATGTTACTGCTGTCAGTTGAAGACTAACATAACAAAGGGGAAAATCTTGATAGTACAAAAAGAAACGTACAATAGAGAACTGTGAAACACAAAACGAATTTTTTGTAGCCGTCATATCAAAACACAGCTGTTTTTATTGCATATCTTCAGTAATGACGCAAAGGCTACAGTCTGTCTGTAAGTAACATTCGGAATAATAAAAGGACATCCAAATTCGTCGTGGTCTAATATAATCCATTTTCACGGGAATTGCACATAAAACTGGACAAGGCGTTCTTCACGAGTTAGGGAGTTATTTTGGCATGAGGTAAAACTTTTGTCACTGGCGAGTATCTATAACGAAATGTTCCGAATACTAACGAAACAGGAACAGAATAATAAAATTAAATTACATACATCCACAGTTACATCTACATGGCTACTCTGCTAATCAAACTTAAGTCCCTGGAAAAGATTATCGAAACACTTTCAGATTATTTAACTACTACTGGCTGCTAAACCCGGTATTTCCAGGATATGTATGCATTTTTCTAGTCTTATATAAGAAACTACAATAAAAATTCGGAAAATATTTCATCTTTATATATGCATGAAAACAGCTTAGAAATTACGAAACAGTAAAACAATGAAATATACATAATGTACAAAATTATAGGTGCAGCATCCAAAGACAGAGGAAATAGTAATAAAATGCAAATGATGTATAACATTAATGTAATTCAAAACTTGACTATAAACAATATTTGTTACTTCTCCAGGAGTTAGTATGAATAAATCCTTTGGTAAGTCCACCCTTGAGAAGACGACATAGAGTTGCCCATCTGAGAAACATGGAGATGTCAAATCCACTCCGTATTATTTAACATATTGTCCCTGTGATTTGCTAATCGCAATAGAAAGTGCAATATCTCTGTATATCTTGAGCTAAGTTCTTTGACGATGACATATGCCTGGATGTAAACATGGCGATGTTGTAAGTGACTACTGATCAACAGTTATAAAGTGTACTGTATATTGTGCAAAACCTGTGATATGGGAGTGCAAATTAGCATTATGTTGTTGTTACTGCATTATACTCAACTGATATTCATGAGAAATTTACGAACACGAATTGGATACCCTACTTATATGTGAGTACACTTATAGCCTTAACACCAATCACTCCACTACATACCATACTTGCTTTATGTATATGTATATCTATATGATACTTGTGTATATATATCTGTATGATAAGCACATTATAATTTACTTTTTCTTTAAACAGACAACAACACTGATGTAAACACCTGAAGATGGGCAGAAGCCCGAAACAGGTAGTGTTTTAATAAACCACCAATAATTGTGACTTGTAAAGGATTTTATTTCCACAACCTAAAGATATTATTGTTCAGACATGTAACACTTATTCATAAAGAAATCAACTAAAATTCAAAGTGTTGTAATGGAAATACGCCCTAAGTTACTCAGCGATGTTAAAAGCTAGACGTCGATATTTAAAACAGGAGAACATATCAGTGCTTCTCAAGGAGGGGATTCATAAAATGTGATTTCCATTAATAATTAGTCAAACAGTTGTACGATGATGTCAAAACAAATGATTCACATTGATAAGCATGACAGACGGTTCTTCACCCAATTTCTGATATTTCTTCATTGTTTCATTCTGTAATAGCTAGCGGAAAAAAAGTACACCTAATTTTTTTCTGTTTTTGAACTGATTGCTCACCTAGCTGTGTAGTTGGATGCTAACAATATATATTCGCATTCGGAAGAGAAGTTGGTGAAAGAAATTTCAGAAATAGATGTTGCCGCAAGAAATAACACCTTTCTTTTAATAATTTCTCCCTAAACTAGTGCATCATTTCCGTGAAACACTGTCTTCTATATCGCTATAATAAAAAATAATAATAATAAAAATAAAAATAAAAACGAGCTGATTTTTTCTGAAATTTATCTATATCGTCAGTCAGTCCCACCAGTTGTGAATCTCACAATGTTACATCTTCTAAGTGTTCTGTCAATGAAACGTTGTCTTTGGTTGGCCTTCTCTACAAAATGTTCTGTGTGTTCTTTCCAATTTAAGTCGCTCGTAACTGTTATTCCTAGGCATTTAGCTGAATTGAAGGCCTGTACATTTGACTGATTTATAGAGTAAATGAAGTTTAATGGATTTCGTTTAGTGGTCATATGGATGACTTCGCACTTATCACTATTAAGGATAAATTCCCAATATTTGCACCGTTGAGATATATTATCTAATTGATTTTGCAGTTGCTTTTGATCTTCTGGTGGCTTCTCTAACAGATAAATGACATCATCATCCACGAACAGTCTAAGACAGCTTGTCAGACTGTCTCCGCAATCTTTTATGAAAATAACGAACAGAAGGAAACTGCATCACATCTAATCTTCGAATGCATTGCATTGGAGAGTAAAAGGCACAGAATATTTGGGAAAACCAGACCCGAAGAAATTGTGTCTAATAAAGAACTGGTAAAGGGACTCCTTGCACTGTTCAAGGGCATTGGTTGGCTTTACTAGATGTACAGGGAGCGATACCGCACAATAAACTTAGTTTCGGTGCGGGCAGTGGCGGGTTGGACCAAGACTTGGCTTCCCTGAGAAAATCAAATCAAATCAAATCAGGGGCCCTATAACACTTCTCTGGGGAACTCCAGATATTACTAGGATCAAAAAAATGTTCAAATGTTTGTAAAGTCTATGGGACTAAACTTACAAACTACTTACAAACTTGCTAATACTAAGGACGACACAAATATCCATGCCCGAGGGGGGATTCGAACCTCCGACCGTAGTGGCCGTGCAGACCGTGACTGGAGCGCCTCAGTCCCCTCGGCCACCGCGGCCGTCTCACTAGGATCCAATCGATGACTTACCGTCAGTAACAACGTTCTGTGTCTTTTCTGTTAGGAAATCACGAATGCAGTTGCACAACTGTGACAGTAATCCATAATCACGCAATTTGTGAGATTCAATGTGAAAAGCCTTCCGGAAATCTAGAAAAACTAAATCTAATTGACATCCCTTGTGGATAGCACACATCACATCATGTTACTGTCGCGCATCCATGTCGATTATGAATTAAATCATCGATCTCTTCCAGGTAGTTCATAATATTTTAGGAACGTGCATGTTCTAAAATCGTGCCACAAACCGCCGTCAATGATAAAGGACTCCAATTCTGCGGATCACCCCTATTGCCTTTCTTGAATATTGGAGTGACCTGTTCATTTTCCAGTCTTTGGGTACAGAACGCTCGCTGAGCGAGTGGTTGTATGTGATAGCTAGGTATGGGACTATTGTATAAGAATACTCCGAAAGGAACCCAACTGCTCTACAATTGGGCCCAGGAGACTTACTTTTGTTGAGCGATTTAAGTTGCTTTTGATCACATAGTATATATATCTTGATGTTTGAGAGGACCAGATTGGTCCAGCAGTTTATTTGATGGGGGTATTTAGACTTACCTTGCAGATTAACTTACGTTTGTGGAGGTATCGTGCCTTTTTTGTGGTTTTAGGGAGCACAACTTCTCAGGTCATTAGCGTCCAGATAGGAACAGATTCGCTAGATCCCAAAAAAATGTATAACTGACAGATAGGAGAGTATCAAAGGAAAGCTAAAAACGATAGATAAAAATAATTAGAAGGGTTAAATATCCTTTGATAAATTGGCCCTGTTGATAAAACGCAAAACTCGAGCAGCTGCTCGTGTGCTATCAGCTAAACGTTCCTCCAGAGTAGACCGGAAAGTTAAGGGCTACACGGAGATGATTAAAAGTAGGACAAGACAGTAAAACATGTCGCACCGTCAGCAATACACCACAGGAGCCCAGCGGTGCAGGGTCAGCGGTGAGCAGATGACGGTGGGTATCCCGCCTCTACACGGGAGCTATCCTGGGCGAGGTGCCGGCCGCTCCCTGCCGGAGTGTCGGTTCGGTCGGAGCTGTCTTTGGGTGGCGGCGCACACGGCCCGCCTCAATAATTGAGGCAGCCGGCAGAGCGGCGAGCCTGCACTATTGATGACGCCGCTGCTTCCGGACCGGGCCAGACTTACTACACATGTGCCTGCCCGCCGATTCCCGATACCAAATCTCCCCAGCCCGCCTAACTTACTACAAACGAGTGCGGGGCGCAGCAATTCAGCCAGCAACCGGGGCCGGGGCAACTTCCCGCTGCGAAACGTTTCGTCCAGTCGTACACGTTTGTTTCTCCGTGGTAGGAGGCAGGTACACTGCAACTTTCTCCACAGTTTATGCTACACTGTTTTCAAAAGTGTTCGATACAAAACAAACTCTTACGTAAAAAATCGCACTTACGTGTTTTACGGCCCGCTTTAGTTTTGTAGTTTTATAAGTTTCTGCAAATTTTTGGACCAAAATAATAATCTAGATAATGAAAATTTAATAAGACTGTGTGAAACCCCTTTAGGAAAACAACTGAGGTATTGGCGGTTTCTTTCTTTTTTTCTTTATTTTTCAAATGTTCAAATGTTTGTATTGTTTATGGGACTTAACTACGGGGTCATCAGTCCCTAAACTTACAAAATACTTATGAACTACTTACTAACTAGGACGGCACAAATATCCATGCGCGAGTTTTTTTTTTTTTTTTTTTTTTTTTTTTTTTTTTTTTTTTGCGTGCCTCCATGCAAACCTTATAGCCCGTCCTTCCGCTCGCCATAATTCGTCTTCTGCGGCGTGGGCTTCTTTTTGCCATAAATATATATATATATATATATATATATATATATATATATATATATATTTCCGTATTGTGTCGGAAATATTCGGTAAAGGAAGTCTGTTCTTCTGCGTCGTACAAGTAGATGAATTAGTAGAGTTCTTTAACATTGCGTGTCGCGTGTTGTGAAAATAGAATAAGATCAATAAGAAAAAAAATTGTAAAGAATTAAAAACTGTAATGAAAAGAAAATCCCTTTTTCGGTGTGTCTTGTAGGAAACCAAGAATCATTTGTATGAATACATACGTTCGTTTCCTCGTAAATGTAATGTGGTAACATACTGAAGTTTCTTCTTCTGATTTACCGATGATTTAAAATGTGTTGATGTTAGTCATGAGTAAACTAAATTTCTCCTTCTTGTTATACTAATTAAATTTGTAATTTAAACAGAACGTCCAGTTTCATCACTGGATTCTATAGAGTCGTCAACGCAATAACGTAAGCATCTGAAATTAAATGTTCCATGGCGGTCTTCGTTTTGTTTCCCTAAAAACCTTCTCTTGTTGCGTGTAACAGAAAAGTCAAAACAATAACATTCTTTTAAATGAAAACTTGTTGTAATAATTTACCTTATTGTTCTACTCAAAAAATTTGCAAAAGTTTCTTTGTATTTTTTAGGTTTCGAACCACCGACCTTCAGCGTCATATTCCAACGCCTTGCCCACTACGCTACGGCTATCAATTAAAAGATGAGTCCTTTAATCTCATACTCATATATCTTAACTGATGCTAATATGGCATTTGTAGACACTAGATTATCATTTATCGTACGAAGAACGATGTGTCTTTGTTAATTCCTCAGTGCGTCATTGCTTTGAAATGACAACGTGTAAGATACAATAAGAAAACCATCAAATACGCAACGCAAGATGGCGTATGCCAGAGAGAGTTCTGGGCAAGGAATGTCACGTGACATCTCCGAACGGCAGGTTTTCGTTAATTTAATGGAGGGTGTCAAATCTCAGTTATTTTTGCAAGTATGTCTCAAACGATACGAGATATGAGAAAGACATAAGGGAGCTAGGTTGTAGAGAATTTTCTCCTCTACCAATTAGGTTATTCAATTTTCGTGTCAGATGAACGGTTCTTTTGCAATTACAATTATATTACAAACGGTTTTTTTTGTTTTACTACCGTATTTTTTTCCAAACAATTTGCAAAAGGGAGGTTCTGGTCTCTGGTGGTCTACAATCATGTCTGTAAAATTTGGTGCTGATCGGTTGAACGGTTCGTCTTAAAAACAGGGAACGCGTTATGGACTGACAGACAGACATACATCCCAAAATGGCCGTTATTTTTGGAAATATGTTTGAAACTCTACGAGATATGAAAAAAAAACATAAGAGAGCAAAGTTGTAGATAATTTTATCCTTTACAAATTCGGTTATTTTAATTTCGTGTCAGATGAATAGTTAAGCCGTTATTTTCATTTAAATTTCGAGCTGTCAAAAGACGATCGCAAAGGGCAACATTTAGTGTTACTGCCGTAACCTAAAGTGGGCCAATATTTAAAAAAATCAGAAGTGATATAAGTGTTGTAATATTACGTGAAAGGGGAAGTAATATACAATGGGAGACAAAAAATTACCCGACCCGAATAATTTCCAAGAACACAGCATTGCGCATGCCCTGGTTGCGAAGTGCAAGTGTTGCCAAGTCTAACGGTCTTTGGAGCTTCAGCTTTATGTTTACATTGTCAAATAGAAGCAAGTTAATGGTAAGGATACGGTATATCTCGTGATTCATAGCAGTGTAATCACGTATCATTTATTTTGGAAAACTTTATTCGAGAACGTAGAAGCAGTTCAAGTATAAGACTGCACATGGGTAGATTTACTACAACGAATTGCTTCTTACATATTATGTTTCGTTGTCTGAGTGGATAGGCTGACGGTTTACTCACACCAGCGGCACGAGTTCGAGTATCACAGGAGTAATTTTTTAGACCTGTGCAGGTAGTATTTTTTAACATTAATTTACTACGAATTGCGCAATTATAGGCTTTTCTAGATTCCACATTCTTAAACGTATTCCTTTTTATAATAGCCTAATCTTTAAACAACGAGACAAATACAAGAAATTTATTCGCAATTGCGAATACATTTCTTGTATTTAAACTAGCAGCAGTAGTTACCGCAGTGTTCGTTGCTTCAGACATGCATGCAAGCAAATGTCCTTCAGAAATGCATGCATGTCTGAAGGACATTTGCTGAGTTATATCCATAAACACGGACACTACACATCGTATCGTAAGGAGACAAATGATAGCCACAGTAAAAATGTGGAAATGGATGCATGTATTTGTAATTACTTCGACTGCCACAAGGTGAATCTTTAGTGGTAAGCTGAGATAAATGTATCAACAGATACTCAAGTACTTACGCGCAGCCGGCCGCGGTGGCCGAGGGGACTGAGGTGCGCCAGTCAAGGTCTGTACGCCCACTACGGTCGGGGGTTCGAATCCCCACTCGGGCATGGATATTTGTGCCATCCTTAGTGTTAGCTAGTTCAGATGTAGTTTGTGCGTTTAGGGACTGATGACCCCGTATTTAAGCCCCATAAGCTTTAAAAACATTTGAACATTTGAACTTACGCGCGAATTACACGAGTGAGTGGCTGTGCCTTCCATTATCTGTTGTTTCTAGTTTAATATTCGTTCTTTAACTCCGATAGGACAATTAGAGCGGTACGCTAACGAGAAAGATAGTGTCGGCCTTCCTGATTAAGTTGTTTACATCGAATCGGATGCCACCAAAGCTTTTACGTTTTCATTTTATTTCTTTTTTCTTATAGCATCTCAAATGTTTCTTGCTTTAATTACTTTTTGTTATTAAATTATATTAGTAAATACCTTATTACATTTTGTCAATTTGATATTGATGGCTACGATGTTTTTCGATTCCGAAGGACTCTTACTTGTGGACTTCATGTCATGAGGAACCACTATACATTCTGTTGCATATGTGACGACACTGAAGAAACTTCAAGCTAGGCTGAGTTCTGTTCGACCACATCGGCGACAGCAAGATGTTTTGCTGTTGCACGACAATGCACGGGCACATGTCAGTCAAAAAACCATGGAAGCGATCACAAAACTCGGATGGACAACACTGAAACACCCGTCTTACAGTCCTGACCTGGCCCTGTGTGACAATCATCTTTTTGGGAAATTGCAAGACTCTCTTAGTGGAACAAGGTTTGAAGATGATGACTCCCTTGTGCACGCTGCCAAACAGTGGCTCCAACGTCTTGGTCCAGAATTTTACCGTGACGCTGGACAGGCGCTTGTTCCAAGATGGCGAAAGGCAGTTGAGAGGGATGGGGATTTGGCGGAAATGAAAATATTGTTCGTAATGGATGTATTTACACACTGTAAAGCTTTGAACTATGTAGAATAAAAACTGTATTAAAAAAGAAAATAGTGTGCATTTCTTTTGGAGTGACCCTCGTAGTTTGTAAGATTAGGAACTGGTGACCAGAGCAGTTTGGTCCAATAGGTTTACAAACATTGAAAATTTCTTCGATTTTGGAGGTAAAAAAAAGCCTTGCGATTGCTGAATTCTGGAATTGATTTTATTTCTTCCAGACGCGTTTCACCTTTCATTTTAAGAATATGACATAAATGTATTTAGAATGAATAGTAATAAAAAAAAACACTTTCTCATATTTCAAGAAAACTATCATATACAGAAAACAAAAGCTGAAAAGAAAATTCTGCTGAATTATTAAGTAAACGTATCAAAGAATTCACTGTTTACGCTGCTAGATAAAATAGTTACATAGCCCTGTCCCTCAGATTCTCATAAAACTCGCCCCCCTTCACAGATCATTTAAATCAAAACAAAAATCAACACCAAAATTTCTACAACCTTCAAACAGATACTGCTATCAAACACTTACAAAATTATACAACTCTCCATGGCTCTGACACACACACACACACACACACACACACACACCGGAGAGAGACTCTCTCTCTCTCTCTCTCTCTCTCTCTCTCTCTCTCTCTCTCTCTTCTCTCTCTCTCTTTCTCTTTCTCTCTCTCTCTCTCTCTGTTTCTCTCTCTCTCTCTCTCTCTCTCTCTCTCTCTCTCTCTCTCTCTCTCTCTCTCCCCTTCTTCTGCTTCAAATAACATTCCTACTCTATCATTTTGTTCACACACAAAGGTTAGCAACCAACATGCATTTCGTTATGTTGGCAACAAAACAAATGAAAAACGAAAATACAGAAAGTAAATCGTGGCTGCTAAACACCTCCAAAATGTGTACAAATGTGCGAAATTCTGTTAGTTATACAACGTGCAACGTGAGGCCTTGGCCAGATAAAGGCAACACCAGGATATAGCTGAAAATACAACGAAAATGTGAGTAAAAACTTCTTCCCTTATATCAGTGGCGGCTGGAGCTACAGATAACTGGGGGATTTGATAGTGGCGCCACCCCCTTTCCCCACCCCATTCCCTCCCCATACTCGGCGTCCAGAAAGACAATTTGGCGCATCTCTGCAATTGGCGCCCGTTTGTCCCCTTCCCCTTTAGATATATTTTAGTTAAAAGATCTGCAGAATGTCTTACCTTGGCTTGTTTGCGCTTGCTTCAAGTCGAGACATCGGCATACCATGCTTCTGTATTTCACACTTTTGTTCCAAGTTTAATGACTAGTAATTTTTTGTAAAAGACACTGAACGTTGTTCATTTTTCTTTCATAATAAAGACGAAGAACATATGAACTTGAACACTAAAACACAAGAAGTAACTGATTAAAGTGTTAAGTGACTGTAAGAAAATGAATCTGTTACGATGAAGAGACAACCTACCTTCGGGTCACGTGATACTGTAAGCAGCACCCCGTCCTAACTTTATTCTCCACCACATCTTTTTAAAGAGTTAAATATACGTTACAACGAAGAGTATAAATGTGAGTTACCCACAAAGTTGCGTCAAATTTGCTTAAAGTCCAAAGATAAATGGCAAGTAACAATACGAAAGTCATTGTTGTTACCGTATCTGTTAAAAAGAAGATTGGGTTTTAAAAAAAAATTGGTTGCAATCGGTCTCGAATCCACTACCTTCCAAGGCGCAGCGCGATAACGCTAACCACACGGCTAATCTTGGTAGGTGGGGAATAGTGACTTCTTTATCATTCATTATCGAATCTTATGAAGGATTTTACAGTTGATGCGTCTTTAATTTATAGTTATAAGACATTTTACCAAATATGCCGTGTTTTTTTAATGAATAGTCAATGCACCGAAAGCAAATATGAAGGGCGGATGTTGCCTTCATGAAGGAGGTGCGTAGTAGTTCCATTGTCGTGCTGTGGGACCATTCGTGCGTAATCGCCAGAGCTTGAGTAGCCAGGAGCTGGTCTCTCTACCGGCTCCAATGCCCCTGGTTTCTCTTCCGGCTCCCACGCCAATGTTGAAAGCCCCTCACAGCCGCGGCAGCGGCCAAATGCTGCCTCCAGGGGATTCAAAAGAGAATTTGAACCTCAGCCGCGCATGCGCATTGCAACGCTGCGGACACTGCCGCCTATATTAAGCGGCCGCGCTCCAAGTCGTAAATGTGCTGTCTCCGCGTTTCTCATGCGATAAAAATACTTTGAATGTGCATATAAAATGTCTTGTTAGAAGAACGAAAAGTAAAATGATAGAATTAAAAACACTTTATTTCATTTATTTATTTACTTTTTTTCAAGATGTTCTTTTTCCGGGGATTTATTGAACCAGTGAACATACAGGACGTGCCGCCACTGCCTTGCAGATTATTTATAATCTGGAAACAATACATCTCACAAAAAATAGTACTAGTAGATCCCACTGAAGATGCCTTTAAAATAAAAGGCGAAACGCGTCTGGGAGAAATCAGCAAACACAAAGGCTTTCTTTCACTTTCAAAAACGAAGATTTTTGCGCTTTCTGCGGAAGTTGCCTACCCAAACAAACCTATTATTTTAACATTTGGTCAGAGATAGTCCAGTGTGTTTGCGACAGTTGACAGCACGTCAGAACGCGTGACTCCTCCCGCTGCCACGTTAGCTGGAGACGCCGCAACTTGTGCCTTGGCGCGGAGAGCAAGTTTGAGGGGAGGGCCGGGCGCAAACTCGCCATGGAAGGCGAGCACTCGCTTCCGGCACGCTGCGCCGGGCTGCCGGGGCCCTCCCAGTCCTTTGCGGTACTTACCGGCTACTGCGTGGCCAGGCGCGGGCCTTCCGCCAAACTACTCAGCCCCTCTAAATACCGACGTTGGCAAAGCGTCAGTTACTAATGGTTTACAAAACTAATTGCCTCTCTGAGATTTATGTTTACAAAATAATGTGCAGGGAAGAAAGGAATATTAGGGTTTCACGTCCCCTAGTTATTACTACATGCAAATGATTTGCGCAATAAGACCTAATAACCTAATGTAGGAAACATTTATAGAAAAAAAAATGGAACTCCAATAAAAATAACTGTTCTATACAATTAAATGGTAAAAAAACAATGAGATTTGTGGAAGTTTTTATCCTTAGTGTTCCAGATTCAGTCTATATCTGGACTGAAACTGTTAATTTTAAGTTTGATTTTTTAACCCTTTCAATATATTTGATACCGACTTTTCATTAATTTAGACCACTATGGGACTTAGCTTTCCTTTGACACCCAGTGGCCTGATTATTGGACATCTGTGGCTTTAGGGTTTCGTGCTTTTTGCTGCCATCTGTCACCGGAATAGTATTCAAATGTATTTTTAAAATCCAATGTTCAAATGTTTGTGTAGTTTATGGGACTTAAATACGGGATCATCAGTCCCTAAACTTACAAACTACTTATGAACTCACTAAGACTAATGACGGCACAAATATTCATGCCCGAGGGGGGATTCAAACCCCCACCGTAGTGGCCGTGCAGACCGTGACTGGAGCGCCTCAGTCCGCTCGGCCACCGCGGCCGGCCGGAATAGTATTCTACAATGAAAAACAGTGAAGATGACGGACCCATTATTCTACTTTGACGTTTAAGTTCTACAGTAAATGTGGTGTTACATATGTAACTGTTGACATATATAACTGTTGACTTCTTAAAAATGTTCAAATGTTTGTAGATCTTATGGGACTTAACTACGGGGTCATCAGTCCCCAAACTTACAAAATACTTATGAACTATCTAATACTAAGGGTGGCACAAATATCCATGCCCGAGGGGGGATTCGAACCCCCGACCGTAGTTGCCGTGCAGTCTGTGTTGAGTTCTAATTTTACATCCTTTCCTGACCCGGAATCCAATTTATTAAACATTTTTTTGATACTTAATATGAAAAAATAAGATTTTTTCACATATACAATAGATAGGATCTAATAGATATGAAAAAGTGGGAGAAAATGGTTTATTCTTTTTTATGATAATTCAGGATTGAAGAAATTAACCCAAAAATGTCATAAACTGCACATTCGTAGAAGTACGTGGACATCATTAATTTCTTCATACTTTTATTTTTAAACACTTCATACTTTCCTTCCACATTCAATATGGAGTCTTAAGGACTTCAGTTCATCTAAATAAATAAAAATGGGAAACATTTATTCATAAAGAAAATGTTCAAATGTTTGTAAATATATCGGACCAAACTGGGTCGTCATCAGTCCGTAGCTGACAATCTACTTACACACACACACACACACACACACACACACACACACACACACCCATGCCCCAGGAAGGTCTCGAACCACCGACGGCGAGCAACCGCGCGCTCCGCAACGAGGCGCCTTATATTCATAAAGTTGAGTGCTTGTGAGTGTGTGTGTTTCCGTGTTGATATTGCATAAAAAGCTACAATTTTGTTCCAATCTTGATAAAAAAATTTCGCTCTTGACATTCAAACCAATAGAAAAATCACCGCGGGTGATAGGATCACGTACGACTCATAGTTCGGGAGATATGTCTTCATAAAGAAAGAGATGCGCGAAGAACTACTGAACATGTGACAATGCTGTTCATCTCCTAAACCACCGCTCAGACGTCAACATTTCGTGCACAGATTCCTTACTAACACCCCATTTCATATCGGATGTACTTTGTGCACAAACCCCACTCCCACTGACGATCCACCATTGTTACAGGATATTTATGTCGGGCGACCCCCATCGGACATATGTGTGTGTGTGTGTGTGTGTGTGTGTGTGTGTGTGTGTTGTCGTTAGGTTAGTTTGAGTAGTTTGTACGCCTAGGGACTGAAAAGTAGTTAGGTCCCATTTACAGACATGTAAACATTTCTTCGGACAATCTGGAGGCCAATTCATTTGGCGAGTCTGTCCACAATATTCTTCAAAAGAACAACTCTGGCCTGGTGACATCCCGCATTGTCATTCATAAAAAATATCGTTGTTTTTGAACATTAAGTCCAATTTCAATGACTGATCGGTTCAATTGATCCCCGGATGCAGTCCATTGCATGTTAAAACAGCCCACGCCGTTAAGGAGCAAGTACCAGAAAGCTTCGTGGGGCCTTTGCCACACACAAATCCTGCCAAAAGCTCTTACCAAATGATATCGGGTCTCATCTGAGGAAACTACGGTCTTCCAGTAGTCTAAGGTCGAACTGATAGCGGCACTAGCCCATGAGAGATGCTGCAACTGACATCATTGTGGATCTCGAAATACTGAATTATCTATCGATTTCTGGAATGAAACGTCATATGCGCCTAGCTTCGGTAAGCATTCCGCGCCCAAAGCCAGGTAATTCCCACAGTGCGCCCTTAATCACGTTGGAAACTTATTCACAAGAATCACCGAACTATTAATGACAACTCAGCTAATCAACCACACTATTATCCGATGTGTTTGCAACACTACCGCCATTCGTTTGTTGAATATTCTTTATCATTGGGAACCATTTACACCTTACATGATATAACATAAACTAAATGCTTCTGTTCATGCAGTTGCAGGTTTAAGTGAGTAAATGTAAACGCAGAGTAATGAAAATATCTACCAACGGCAAAAGTTCATATGTTAAAAGTCTGTAAATCTAAGGGACTTAACTACGTTGGCTTACAAACTACTTAAACTAACTTATGCTGATGACAACACAAACATCCATGCCCGAGGAAGGAGTCGAACCCCCGACGGCAAACGGCCGCACGCACCGCAGCAAAGCGCCTTACTGTGCAAGGCTGTTCTGCCACGGCGGCAAAAGTTAGTGGACTCTGTGATCAGCATACGGTACTGAACGAACACAAAGAAGGGAGTGTGTGGTGTTTCTGGTTTTCAGCGATCGCTTTCCTCAGAGCAAATCAGAACAGAGCTGTATACAATGATGCACAGTGTTTTGGTGCAGCAATAACATGTAGTAGAGTCGGTACTACACCCATGGGAAAGCCTGCACAAAATTCCAGAATCCTACTGTGACTGACCTGAGTATTACGAGGCGACGTGCCATGCCAGTTTTCTTTAGTTAAAATTAGAAATACGTTTCATTACGTTTACTTGAGTTTTCTTCAATAGCAAGCTTCCAATCTGTTATTTCATAGCATTTAATACCATAAAAATTAATGAAAAATGAAATACGGAAAGGGAGACGAAACGCCTCGGCCATGTTTTGGCGCCAGTTAGCATTCATACAGACAGAAGTGGATCGGACAGCCTGATTACTCAGGATTTGGCAGTTATTATGGGCAGATCCGCTGTCCAATTCGCGCAGTAATATACCAGTAATTGCTATTGTAGAAGTTTATTTGAACAAAGTAAAGTGAATGAAAATTTTCAGTGTTGGACAGAAAAAATTGATATGAAGAGATAGTTTGTGAATCATGCAGTTACTCGTCTTCTGTCGTCGGAGTGGCCGAGCGCATTCAGGCGCTATGCTCCGATGAGCGTGGCAGTTAGTCATCGGGATTTCGATTGCTCCGTCGGGCATGGATGTTAGTGATGTGTTTGGTATGTGTTAGTATATAAGTAGTTTGTAAGTTTAGGGACTGATGACCCCACACTTAAGTCCCACAACCTTTATAAACTTTTATTTATTTAACAAACTTTTTTTTAAGTGGCATCCCTTCAAAGGATAAAAAGGGAAGCAAGGACTTATATATCGGTCTCTGTCACTATTTGCAAAAAAAAAAAAAAAAATAAAATAAAAAAAAAAAAAATAATAATAATAATAAAATAAATAAATAAAAAATGTTCAAACTGTGGTTAACAGTCCGTAGGCTTCAAAACTCCTTAAACTAACTTAAAGTAACCTAAGAGCGACACACACCCATGACTGAGGGAGGACTCGAACCTCCGACGGGGAGCATCCGCACTCCACAACAAGACGCTTTACAACGCTCGGCCATTCCACCGCGGCCAGTCTTTGCATTTCACTAATGGTGGTGAAAGCATCGTTACAACTGAATTCAGTTACTCGTCATCTGTGATAACATAATTAATGGAATGAAGGAATAATAAGAGAGATACTTTTCAATTTAACCACATTCAGTAACCCTTTTTCCTTCCCGCCGCCGTAAGTAAAAAATGGGTTAAAAGTACATGGCGAAACTCCCACGCAGTAACTTAAAAGAATTATGCCAGCAGGCAGCACGAGTGTCACAGCACGCCGACACTGGACAACGTTGTAGCCGGGTTTTTATATCTGCACTTACGGGTGGCTGCAACTGCCTCACCGAGGGCCACACATTGTGTCTGGAACCGGCGCCGGAGCAGCCGGTGGCCAGATAGCGCGCGTGCACGTGGTCTGTGTAAACAAGGAACTAGCGCTGAAATACGAGAGAGCGACGGCACTGCTGGGGGCGCGCGAGAGTGCAGAGTACTGCGGGGTAGGCTGCCGCGACACACGCCGGCCAATTTATAGTAGCCAGCCTCTCTGAGGGCGCCGCGCCATACAGCTGTGTGGAATGTTGTGCTGTGAGGCTGTGGTGTGGCAGCGAAAACGTCCGCAGCCAGACCACCTTTCTCAGGTGGCTTGCCGTTGTTCATGTACGAGTTAGAGATATGATATGGATATGGTGAACTACTGTGTATTGTGCTTAACACGGTACAATTAACAGGGGGCAGAAATGCGTATGTAACAAGAAACACTTTTGTATTGTAACGTTCTGAGCCGCTCGAAACCAAGCTTTCAGTGACACCCATTCATAAATAAGACAGTAGTCTGTTCCATTTCCCTGTGACATTGTGCATTGTATCCCAAATTAAATTTTATAGAGAGAAGATAAGTAATAAATGTACAAATGTTTGTTAAGCTTATGGGACTTAACTACCGGGTCCTCAGTCCCTAAACTTATAAACTACTTACGAACTACCTTATACTAAGGACGGCACAAATATCCATGCCCGAGGGGGGATTCGAACCCCCGACTGTAGTGGCCGTGCAGACCGTGACTGGAGCGCCTCAGTCCCCGCGGCCACCGCGGCCGGCCATAAGTAATAATGTGTCGGTAACCGTGAAGGGAATTTATAAGTAAATCAATGGCGTCTGTGTATCATTAGGTTTTAAATCATTAGTAACACAATATCTCTAATTGTAACAACGCCAAACACGCAACCTGGACACCTTAGACTGCTTACTTCACATTGGCAAAAATGTAATTGGCTTGCTTATTGATTATAGACTACTTCAATGCTGAAGTGATGTTCTATGTAAAGAAACTTTGCGTTAATGAGGTGACTACATTGTTCTCTTACACGTTATTTTAAAAAGTTCAGTAGTATCAGGAGTGTAAAACATGGGTATTTTGCAGTATTATTGTTCCTTCTAAGCGTACGGATTTCGCGCTCTTGATTGAAAATGCATTGATACACTGAACTAAGTATACTTTTTTCCCTATAGTATTGCTATCTTGTTACTTTTTTTTACTAAAATTTCTCTTTTGTCTGGAAATGAACTGAACCATAGGTTTTTGTTTCATTTATTTATTTTATTTTCATTTTTTTTTATGGGGATGTTATTTCAGCGTTGATTACTAGTACTGAAGGTCAAAAGTATCGCTTGTGAGAGTAAAGTGTGAATTACAGCTTCAACTAGAAAATATTTACTTCACATTTACATCCTCTCTGATATGTGGACGTGTTAATAAAATCAACAGAATCTCAAATACGTCCTGCACTTGCGCTCATGTGCAATTGAATTAGACACATAGTAAGTTATGTAATTACGTAATATACAGCGACAATTTCGAATTACTGGCCTTTAAAAACTGAAATATGTATTCCCTGCTTATTTATTGGATTTTAAAACATTTATTTTACCTTGCATGATGTGGACGTGAAGGCCCTGTCTCACATCTAATCGTAGTTTCTCAGTGAGTGAAAATTAAAATTTGTACAGTATAAGAGGCAACCAAATGGAAACGAAGCAAGTTGAAAGAAAATAATTAAAGGAACCGCGGTAGAGCAGCCGAGCGGTCTAAAGTGCCTCGCTGCGGAGCGCGCGTTGCTCGCCGTCGGAGGTTCGAGTCCTCCTTTGGGCATGGGTGTGTATGTCGTCCTTAGGTTAGTTCACCTTAGTGTAAGTAGTTTGTAAGCTACGGACTGATGACCACGCAGTTTGGGCCGATAGATTTACGACTTTTTTTAATTGAAGGACGACGTTTTAAGAGATCAATTCGGACAGGAATATTATTTTAGCTACAGCTGACAAAGGGAATGCTACAGTTTTGTTGAAGAGTAATGATTTCTTGCATTCCACCATTTATAAAATGCTTCGATAAGATATTACGATGAAATATTGAGAACTACCTAATAAAACAGTCCTATGTCTCATCGAACGATAAAAAACAACAGTGTACAACATTAGCTTATCCGCCGAGGCTATTTGGCCTACCAAAGATGCAAAACAGATTGGTGCCATTACGGATACAAGGTACATTTTAATGACGAAAGAATCGAAATTATTTGTGACTTTATTAAATTCTGTAGTCTTTCTTAGCATTTGTAGGAAGCATGTGGGATAAAAATAGTAGAGGGAGACCGAGGGATGAATATAGTAAGCAGATTCAAAAGGATGTAGGTTGCCGAACATATTCTCATATGAAGAGACTTGCACAGGACAGGGTAGCGTGGAGAACTGCATCAAACCAGTCTGCGGACTGAAGACCACAACAACAACAGTCTTTCTTGATTATATACGTCGTAGGGCTTCAAATTAAAAATGACCTATATAATCCTGATCATAAAGGAGCAGCTTTTTCGTCAAATATACCATCAAAACCATTCCAAGTTTTGCTTAATAAATGTCTGCAAGGAAGCGCTCAGAACAAAAATGAAGATTTCAATCATTGCATATGGGAAAGAGTACCCAAAAACGTTTTTGTAGGACTGAATACATTCTAAGTGGACGTATTAGATGAAATGATATGTTTCATTGATAGAGTGATAGGCAGTTGGGGAGTCCCGAGAAATTTCAGAACAAAAAGTGGCTCAATATGAAACGTTAACTGCTTGCCTACGACAGGCAACACTTGCTTAAAGCTGTAATATTCGCATCTTCAAGTTACTAAAGAAACAACGAGTGCTAAAAGGTATCCCAAGAGGAAGTTTGAAATTGAAGAAACAAAGCAGAATGAAGATTAAGCTGCAAGAGTGTACCGAAGCACTATTTAATTAGACTCATATCTTGATTCGCATTTCCCGCAAAATGTATTTTTCAGAAGCATTTGAGGGGCCATTTTAGAAAAAATCTTCTTCAATTTTTTGTTATAGTTTTTACCAATAAACAAGTTCAAAATTATTCGAAACATTTTAAATTTGTTTTGAAAGTGTGCTGCATGATGTGAGGAAAACTAAAAGCCTCTAAAACGTATACAATATAAAGGAAATAGGAACTGAATTCTACGTAATAGAGAGCCGAGAAAGTCCACTGGAATCTTAAGACTCACCGTGAGTGCCATTAAATCTCCTACCTCGCCTCTAAGCTGCAACCGTGTATTGGTAGAACTGAGAGTTACATTAAGAACTCATCGCATTTAATTGAAAAAAAACTTAAGGAGATTAACGTCAGGCCTAGTAGCATTCTCTTGATCTTTTACTATACTACGTTCCTGTAAACGAAACTATTCCATACACAGCAGATATTTTTCCGTCTTACTTAGTGGTCTTATTCAGACAGTGCATATCCACAATGTATTTGTAGTATAACAACTAGTTTTACGACCAGTTTGACGGGTTGGCCATCTTAATGCAAATGTTACAATTTTATTTTTGGAGTTTTTCGAATAGAGGACAATGCAGACGGGCAAAAAGAGACAAAGCTAAGAGGTATCATCATGCGGATGAAAACTTCGATACCTGCACAAAGGAGTCAAATGACCACCCAAGCAAAACAAGTCGTGAAAACCCTTGTTGTACAGAGCCAACAAAATCGGCGAGTCATTTTAACTGGACGATGAAAGAAACCACTTGAGGTCAGCCTTCAGGAAAAACTGGTAAGCCATGAAGGACTATGAACGAGTACTCCATAACAAAAAATTAAAAAAAAGAAAAAACAAAAAGCAATGAAACGAAACGAAACTAATGTGCAATAACGGCGGCCATTTGGAAAAGTCTTCCTCTCGTTCATTAGTTAAATTACATATTGCGAACATTAAAAATATTATATCCCTCGAAATCAAAACCCAAGAAAAGATTGTACACATGGATAGTATGGGAAATACTGAATAGTACTGGTGTTTAACAAACTTCCTACGCAAGGAAAAATCAACCTAATGAAGGACACTTGTATGAAAACATGTTCTTTTCTATCAAAATTTTACTGTACTTTTGTTCTAGACAATCGTATTGACCATCGATAAAAATCTAACAAATTTAAAAAAAATGTTTCAACATTTGCCATCGTTATTTCATTTACTGCAAAGTAGTATTTCTAGAGGATTAAAAGGTATGATAATAACGTCGGAAAGCTTTCCTTATTTATCACTCGAGTACAGATAACAACTCTGCCAATGTATCGCATTTTCATACAATAAGTATGCAATACTACCGCCGTATCTATTTGCTTGTCTTTTATAAGGGGGATCTTTTTATTTTACATAATACAACTTAAACCAAATATTTATGTTGCAGCAGTGACATGTTCAAATAAGATACGGTATCGTCAGGAGTTGTGATAGGACCGTTATTATTTTCTACACACGTAAATAATATAAGCGGCAGTATCTGTATCTGAGTATTGGCATCGATAGATCTCAGTCTCCAGGTCTGCGAGACATCTAACGACACTGTTCTCATCGTATTCGTCGGCTCTGAAGAGCCAACTGGCTATGTGCTTCTGTACAGGTCCAAAGAGAAGAAAATCGAATTTTGCTGAAACCCAATTTTTGAATGGTATACGTTCGTAATCAAGCTCCGATGCAGATGGGCTTTGTGGGGGCAAAAACACGATTACCTCTGCCGTTTCTTCAGAATAGTTTTCTTTGACGTTTAAAGAGCATTAGAAATTAGAGATGTTGGGTTATGATGCAGAAATTTATATTCATTTTTAAACTGCAATGATTATCGTTAGGTATATTATTTTGGTTTCTATTAATTTGTGAGTTAACACATTACGATTAGGACACCTGAACTGATACACATATTGGTTACTATGTACTGAAGCATAGTCATGGGGTTACTAAGCACATTATAAAGATGACATAGCTTGTTGCACACATAAATTAGGGCAAAAATTGAATTTCATGTATCAATACCTAAATATGCAAATGTTTCATATACGGGGTGTTTCACTAAGTGTGTTTGCCTCTGTAACTTATAAAATAATAGGTGACGGGAAATTTTAATGGGGTAGGTCAAAACAAGAAATGTTAAACTTTCAAATTCAAATGTTCAAATGTTTGTTAAGCTTATGGGACAACTACAGGGTCATCAGTCCCTAAACTTACAAACTACTTATGAACTACTTACGAACTAGGACGGCACAAATATCCATGCCCGAGGGGGGATTCGAACCCCCGACCGTAGTGGCCGTGCAGACCGTGACTGAAGCGCCTCAGTCCCCTCGGCTACCGCGGCCGGCTGTTAAACTTTCCAAAGAGTTACAGCACAAATATATAAGTTTTTAAATGGAACAATAGTTTTTTCTATCGTGAATTGGAATCGTTGAAACCAGCTGCGTCCAAATCAATTTAAACTACTTTCCTATCACTGTTAGTTTGTGAGCTACAACAAGTTTAGGGGGCGGAGGCTACGACAGCGTAGCTAACTGACTGGTGGTCATGAGACAGTGCCCCAGGGAATAGCCAATCGGCCAGTCAGATACGCTATCGCAGCCTCCGCCCCCGGAACTTTGAAGGGTTGTAGCTTCCAAACTAACAGTGATAGGAATGTAGTTTAAATTGATTTGGACGCAGCTGGTTTAAACGAATCCAATACACGATAGAAAAAATTACTGTTCCATTTAAAAAAATTATATCTTTGTGGTGTAACTCTTTGGAAAATGATACAGTAAACTATGTTCATGGCTCCGCAGAAAGTGTAACATTTCTTGTGTTGACCTACCGCATTAAAATTTCCCGTCACCTATTATTTTATAAGTTACAGAGGCAAACACAATTACTGAAACACCCTGTATATTTAGAGATGATTCAACCTAAAGTGATTTATAATACATGAATTCTTAAGAGACATAGTAAATAAACTGACGAATTTTTCACGGTATGGAATACAAAGTGTTTATACTATACTCTGTCTGTAGTATGACAAGAGGAAGTGCTCTACGCTTAGAATTAAATAACTCACATTTAGGTTATTTCATTATATGGTTATAATAATTGCCGCGGCGGAGTGGCCAAGCGTATTGAATCGCTAAGCTCCGATGCGCGAGGCCGCTCCCCGTCGAGGGTTCGAATCCCCACTCGGGCATGGATGTCTGTGCTGTCTTTAGCATAAGTTAGTTGATAAGTAGCTTGTAAGTTTAGGGACTGATGACCCCGCAGTTAAGTCCCATAAGTTTAACAAACAAGAAACATTTTATATTAATTGTTCTGTATGCATTGTGCCGTCATCTTTTGTACAACTGATTTAGTCAAGATTTAATACTAACCCATGTTGGGAAACAATGCAGGTTTTTCATTAGCTACTGTTTCAACAATGTCATCCTGTCCGAATTTTGTTTTTGTTTGAAATGTCACATATTATTGTTATTTGATTTTCTCAATTTATATATGTGTGCCTTAGGTAATTGACATCAAATGTCTAAATTTAGACGTTCGCTATAAAGCAATTGCTTTTATATCTGTAAGAGGTGTAGCAACTTTATTAGATATTCTCTATTTTTATAATTTTAAATAATTGATCTACATACAAAGGAACAATAATGGTATTCAATATAACTGATAGCTATAATTGTTTACATATCTGAATTTTCCTAATTAGGATACTAGAAAACTAACCTGAACGTTGGACTGTGAGGTGCATTGTTTGTCACTGATATCAGAGATGTGTTACGTTTATTAGAGCGTCGTCTTTTATAATTTTAGTTAAATGTTAGAACATTTATCGATAAATTGACGATAGGTTGAAACACATGCTGATTGACTATCTCGATCACTTTCATTTATAATTTCTTGTTATTCATGTATTGTTCTTATCAAATAATGTTTGATGCTCAAACGTTATGTCTACAAGCGCCATCTGGTACTGTTATGTTATGTAGATGGTACTTCAGTGAATATTTGATTTTACTTGATGAAACCACATTACGCTGTAGCAACATGTAGAATAGATTGTATTATGGCATACCAACCAGATCGTTGGCGAAAAATCCACTTTCGCTAGGTTTCCTCTGTGATAAGGCGTATGTAAGTGAGAGGTGGGTTTGATAGGATGAGATACATAATATTGATTAATATTTCTCTGATTATTATTATAGTAAATTGACTATGATTATGCATTTACGTATATAGATCTAATTATAGCAGTACAATCAGGCGAAATCGGTCATCTAAATTAGTTGTTGCGATTAATGAGGACACGCTTTCTAATAGACGTTCTGGTATGCCCCAACGTATGGTGATCTCGCATCTCTTCAGCATCTTTCTAACTGGTAGCATAAACAAATTCCCACTTTTCAGAAGTTCACAGAGAAATTTTCACGTCTGTCTAAGTGAAACTAGGAAAATTATTAACGATATAGAATAGTGTGACCAGCATCTGCGAGGTGTGTTCAAATTAAAAGGGTCGAAACGTCTTAGCAACCAAACCGGTTGAAATTTAATTGTGCCGTTTTGTGGTAAGTTAGGGCAACATCTTGGGTCGCGAAGTATGCGTCGTCACCTACCATTAAAAAATTCAAGGCTCAGCCCTCAGCGGGCAAGTTGATGCTCACCATCTTTCTCGACGTCCGAAGTCTAATACTCAGTGAATTTCACAACGCGAAAAATCCACTAACAGTGACGTGCACTGTGAGACAGGCAAGTCCATCACGATCAAACGGCATGGGCTGCTCACGGAGGGAGTGATTCTGCTCCATGACACACGTCCCCATGGTCACACAGAGTGTACTGGCTAAATACGTCTATGGTTCAATACATTTCGCTACTGTATATAATTCTAAGCACTTCTATGAGTTACATGTAGTAGTTAATTTTCTTTATTTTTCAGAAATTGATTTTATTCAATTTTATCGGTTTTCGGAATCACGTGGGTCCAAGCTCCGACTTCCGGGGTTTGCAGCTAGTCGCCTGAATTCACGCCACTTCTCATATAAAACCAGTACCTAGATCGATTGTTGACAGACTGCAACTTTAGAATCCAGCGTGATTTTGTATAATGCGTTAGCGTGTTTGCTCGCGTTTTTCTGTTCAGGTGTAATTTAACTTGCTATACACACGCATCATCTCAAACCAGGCACGACAGACCAGAGCCAGCTTCCAAGTGTTTGTACATTGTGTTTTGTGCTACCTCCGACTAGCTGAATTTCGCCTATGATAGCTGTGCCTGCTTCCGCCTCGTCTCAGCACGCTGTTTTTGATGTGTTTCGCTGTGGCATTGCGTGTGTGTGAGAGAATGAGTGTTATTTGTGAATCCTTCCACCCAATAGCGCTAAATAATGTATAATTTAGGCTGGGCACCGTCTGCATTAATCCATGTAAGAGATGCATTTTATTGTATTAACAAACTTGGTTCCCCAGTGTCCGTGTTTTCTATCTGATTAAACAAGTTTAAGTTCATAATAATCCGTAAGTTGCCTATAAATTGTAGTTTTAGAGCACCTTCTCTCTTTTATTTAATATTGTTCTTCACAAGTGCTGAGAACATGCTCAGATGCAATTTTTTCTAATATATAAATTGCGTTGCGCCATAAATGTTTTCTTAGCCACCTTTCTAAGTTAACCTCACTTGTGGTGGCTTGCCTATTAATGTCTGTGTAATAACGTGTGAAGTGCTATGTATATTGACCACTGTCGTATTAACTTCCTGTTATTGAAGTAATTTGAAACGAGTCAGGTCTCAGTTTGGGCCAGGGAACAAGGCTTTATAGCAGGGAGTAACACGTAGTTCACGCGGACCTCATGTACTAATGTTAGTGCTAGGGTTACGTACAGTGGTCGACTTTTAACCTCAAATACTTAGACATACATGTGACTCCCTTCAAATGCTTAACGTTTAGAAAACACCTGGAAGTAACAGGAGAAAAGCAAAAATCGAGAAATAATGTATGATTCTTCACCAGTTTGGAGTAGAATTAGCTGTGTCACCAATATAGATATCCATCCCACAATTGCAGCGAGGATCATGATACACATTTAAATAGACACCAATAACACACCTGTCAGTTGTCGCTAATATTTCCTTGTCAAATTCCTGACAACACACTACAGTACATTAATAGATCAAATTCGAAATATTTATTGTGTTACCAATCCCATAGACATTTACCAATTTACAGTTTATTCCACTAAAATCTAGTCATCGAATTGGATAAACATTACTATAACAATCTCCACCCACTTAACTGAAGTGTAAAAGGAGAATGGAGAATTCAGTAGACGTTAGATTAGTGTAACTGATCCGACCAATAAACGTACGGCAGCTAACATACCAAGAAAAATATGGAGTTATATCAACCGTATTATACATGTCCAAGCCGTGATTAAAGCAACAGTACACAGCTAAAAAATGGCCGACAATGTACAGGGCGACTGCGGACAACCAGAACATATTTTAGACTTAATTTTGCACTTCTGCCCAAGTAGAAAATTATTTGCCTGGAAAGACTTTCCAGACGTAAACTGTATAACGCGACTGTCTGGGGACTTTAGATATCCAACTATGATAGAAAACGGCTATCTCAACCTCTTTTAGTTGCTACTGGTTTTCCAGCTCTCTCTCTCTCTCTCTCTCTCTCTCTCTCTCTCTCTCTGTGTGTGTGTGTGTGTGTGTGTGTGTGTGTGTGTATGTGTGTGTATGTATTTGTTTGAACTGAAACTGTTCCATATTATTTTTACTATATTAATTTCGTAAATGTACCAATGAAATATAATTCTATAATACTCTGTTTTACATCATCGGCGCTATAAAACAACTAATGGTCTGTTTTATGTTGATAGGCATTTAATTCGCAGTCAATATTTGTTCACCCACGAGAGCCCTTATCAAGTGAAATATTGAATTACTCTTGCAAACTGATGCTATGATTGCTCTCCAGTTACAGTTTTCCTACGCTTAATTGGCGAGTGGTGTACAGCAATCAGTAGTTACAACTCCCGATATGCGATCGTGACTCTTGTTATCGAAGTGATGTTATCATGGCGGCTGGTTGTGGTGGCAGTGATTTTCCCTGAATCACGCTTCTCCTGCTGTGCAGTTACGCCCGTAGTGTAAACGAAGAACGTAGACGTAAGTTATGTAGTTACTAGTCATAATTTTATTGTTTTAATGGATCATTAACAGCGAAATATCACTATCCAACAGGCTGCAAAAATAAATGAAATAAAAATGAATTAATCCTTACTCTTCTCCACAACGTACGTAATTTCAACGTGTACTGTGTCTAATTTTAAGGTGAGGATATACGGGAACGGATGGTCCTGAAATTTCACTTTTGGTCTCATCGGACGAAGATTTTACTCCTCTGTAACTTTTATACTCACCACTTTATTGATCGGTGAATTAATTGAGATGATATTACCAAATAGCAGAATTGACAATTTGTCACAAATATGTAAAATTTGTTTAGCTCTGATGACCAGTGATCTGATAATGTATGGTCGAAAAAATATGCGTCTATTCTCATTCAACGCAGAATCTCATGTCCCAGAACTATGGAAAAATTATACGTCAAATAACTGCAGTCATAAGCCACAATTAATTTATTTTTGCAATTATGATTCGCTTCCGCTTTTGCAACTTTTACCAGACATGAACGCCTACACAAATCTTATTAGATTTGGTCGTTGTGTTGTTGGCTGTTTAAAGGGTACTAAACTTAGGTTGAAACCTTGCTCTAGATGTCTGTACGAGATCAGTCAACATGAATGACACATGGCTATGGTTTCATGGTGCACCTGTATCGAAAGGTAGATGAATATTAACCAGGTCAAACAAAGAAATTTTGAGGTTGCAGAAAGCCTCGATGTAAGGAGCATCAGAAATGACACACTGGATTCAACGTTAAATTGTGTGTGCCCTGTCCACATTCAGATACCGGGGATCGGTTTCAGTCACACATGTCTAACTGAAAGACCTGCACCATGCAATGGTGCCAAATGATACTTTCATAATAACAATTATAATTATTATAATAATAATTATTATTTTTGTCATATGACATTTTGTGGAGGAAGAGGTACTTTCTCTCTTGCAAGGCTTATTTCCTGGCGTTGCTCGAGTGTGTGTGAATTACTTTCTTACACTAGTTGTCGTTGTTGGAGGTTTTTGAGGGGACGAAACAGCTAGGTCATCAGTCCCCTCCTTACACTAGTCCATGAACTGCTTACCTTTCCGTCCATCGCCTTCTACCCTACACTCTACACGCTTCAGTTTCTTTTTCATGCAACTCAGTCCTTATGACGTAATATCTCAGGATCTTTTGGGTTTTCCAGTTTCGTAGAGCGAAATATTAGAAACTCTCTGTGAAATGTGTTGCCAATGCCATTGTTCGTAAAGATGTTAGTAATAAGAACCTCATGCATGATATAGCCCATTTTCATGCATTTGCATTTAATTTTTTTTTTTTTTTGACGTCATGCGTGGCATTACGACATTATTTCCAATATTAATTCGGTGATAAAGGTGCAAGTCGAATACAGTTAGTAGTGAAGACATAATAAATCGAAACCTCATGCATGATGGAGCCATTTTTCATGAATCTAATTGCTTATGACCTCATATATCACGAACCGTTGTCGTAATGTGATATAATTTCGAAAGTACATTCGTATTATGTTTCTACCCTGTCTGTAAGGTATCTGGTAAATTCAGTTAGTATTGTGGAATTAATCATTTGTAGCGTTATTCTGAATGCCGTAGTTTTACTGCATGAACAGCAGAAAATCACTAAGAAACACAATTCTTTTATATAATTATCTTTTCGGTGTTTCAACAGAAAACATTTTGCCGCGGTGGAGTGGCTGAGCGCTGCGGAGCGCGCGTTTGCTTGCCGTTAGAGGTTCGAGTCCTCCCTCGCGCAAAGGTATGTGTGTGTGTGTGTGTGTGTGTGTGTGTATTGTCCTTAGCGTAAGTTAGTTTAAGTAGTTTGTAAGACTAGGAACTGATATCCGAATCAGTTAAGTCCCTTATATTTACAAATTTTTGAATTTTTTTAAAGAAATATTTCGTAATGGTTTGAAATTATACGTAAAATCGGTAAGCTCTCTCGTTCTCAAATAATGGATGAGAGAAGTCTAGTTATTCACGCGTCGGATGATTGGTCAGGTTTTTCTCTTTCATTGCTTATGACGTCGGATTTCCTTAACTGTGTGTTTTAGGTGGTTTTCACTTCATCAAAGATTGTTTCCCGACTACAAAGCAATTTGGTTTAGGAGTAGATATCGAACATAGTCGTATTATGTTACAGTTTTTCACGAATTTCATTGTCTATGACGACCTATTTCCTGAAGTTTGTCTAATACGTAGTTCGTACCTTCAAAGTGATTGTTGCCTAGCCGTAAGGAATGTGTGGACTAAATTTTGTTCTTTTTACAGATTTCCTGATGTGCAAGTAGCATCTGGAACCTGTAAATCTCTTTTACAAAACTTTCAGAAACAATATTTTTCAGTAACGGGGGTTACCGAAAGGAAAACTCCATATAACCGACAAACAAATTTGAAAATATACTTATCGTTATTTATTGTGACAATACATTTATTAAAGAGAAACTGCTCTGCAGGTACGTCCCTAAATATAAAAATAATGAATGCAACATTTATTCAAAAAACACATTCAATACTGCAACTGAAATTATAGGGATAATTTTAACGAATAAATGTAAAATACGTGTGGAATCTGGTATAAATACTCCTTAAAAGCAATAAATAGATTTTTCAGAATTGTTAAATTTAAAATACCTCGCTAATTAACAATATTTTCAGAAGGTGGGTAAAAAGTGTTACCACCCTCGTCACCCTCCGCTTGGTACAGCGAGGATTAACACTGTTATTCCTGCCTGCCCTTATGAAAGTAGGAGGTGTGCTTCAGTTTGACAGAGAAAGAAATAATGCAAATTCGATCTAAATTCGTCCATTATGGTAACCATGTTGTTACAGATCAGTTTAAAATTGATACTTCAGGATTCTAACCCAGAAAAATTCCAGATTACTTTTAACGTAAGCTAGAGCTTAAATAAAATTTAAAAAAGAGAGAGAGAAAATAAAATCAAAAATAACATAGCTCGGAGACAAGAGAGTGATAAGACACATTCAAACCCACAGTTAGAGGCTCTGACAAGTAAATGCAAATTTAAATAATAAATCATGGATGGCCAATTTTCCCACACTAACCTGCTCCGACTTAGGTTAGGACAGCGGTGAAACAACTGTTAGAAGTTTGTAGTAGTTTCCTACCAGCTTCCAACCCATTTAGTGACTGTGGAGCTACTGTAAAAACATCAAGTTCAAAAACATTTTTAAAGTCCTGAAGTAGAAGAACTTTACTCAAGAATTGTTAAATTGCTTCCAAATACACTAAAAGATATTTTAAAAAACAGTCAAATCAAGAACGCACGTAAGTTCCCTGTGAATACATAAAACGTGAGGATAAAATGTATGTACCGTGTGGTCTCCCCAACAGTTTCCCCGAATTACTGTCCTATCAGATGCCACTCCTAACCGTGTATCCAGATACATGTTTAGTATTAGATACTATATTGATGGTCATGATTTTGGTGTCATGGCCCTTAGCCGGGTGGTTTTCAGGTCTAACTTCATGTGTCCCAAGTTTTATTGTCAGTGAAGGAAAAAGGAATTTCAGGATTTGATGTCCTGTCTTCTTATCAGAGAGAGATACGTATAAACGTTTAAGTACATTCAATACAACAGTCGTACAATCTGTTAATTGGTGCTAACTTAAACTGAGTGACATTAAGCAAAATCGTATTTTATACACGAAACCGTGACGTAGCCTTCATACTGTTACTCTAATTGACTACTAAATAATTCATGCTCCTGACACTGTGACGCAGTATGTTAGTTCACCAGATAAGTGAATATTGATTAAAAAAAAATCTTTTACCTGTAATATATTTTGCATCGAAAAGTATTTATGACAGTGGGTAACCTGCGGTAACAAGTGTATGTAAAAATTCGGTAAATCTCCGACTTTACGCCGTCGTCCGTTGTAAGTGGCTGGCCTCGCAGGAGGTGACGAGACTGCTGTGATATTAAAGTTTGGCACGGCAAACGAGCACCTCTGCGCCAAAACTGGAAGTTCTCTTTGTCTGAAGCAGCCAAGGCCCCGCCCTGTGTTGTTTTGCCGTCTCCTCAGCCTAATTACGGAGGGAAAAGTTTCCACAAAGTTTTTGTTACAAAGTACCTTACTTATGAGAATATCAGACAGTCTGTTTCTGCGAAAGCAGGTAGAAAGGTACAAGCGGGATGCTTTGGAAGTATACGTAAATTGATACGTTTAGGGAAGGTCCCTACAGTTACCTTGATTTTTGTTCTTGCTATTCATTTCGAGTTAATTAACACACTGCGACAACCAGTTTCATGAAAGTAGTTAAAGTCTCAAATGCGTTAAGCAACCGAAATTACTGTTCTGAGCTAGTAAGTACTTCGTAGAAAATAAGCTGCAAGAATTCGTCGCCGGCCGCGGTGGCCGAGCGGTCTGCGGCGCACCAGTCAAGTTCTGCAGGGTCACTACGGTCGGAGGTTCGAATCCCCCCTCAGACATGAATATTTGTGCTCTCCTTAGAATTAGCTAGTTCATAAGTAGTTTGTAATTTTAGGGACTGATGACCCCGTAGTTAAGTCCCACAAGCTCTACAAATATTTGAATTTGAAGGATTCGTCAGTTTGTAAGTGCTCCAATGATAATTTTTAAATAATTGTTCTGTGAGATTTATTGAGTTCCATGCGAGATAATTATAAATTTATATCTGCTTCCCGATTAAATTTCGATGCTACTGCAGCACTTAGTTCTTTGCTGAAGGAGAGCAGTTTTAAAACATGAGACTAAAATTCAGGACGAATCGATTTCCAGGTGAAGTCGGTATAAAATTTACGTACACTGACTAAAACCGTAAGTAATATCACTTTCATCGACAAAGAATTTTCGTTTCGGTAATTGTCTGACTTATTTCCGTCTCAGCTCAAAGTAATGTCTCAAGTTTTAATTAGCGGCTAACCAATGAGAAGAATACTTCCTCTTAATTTCTGCTGTTTATATTTCTTATATTCTCGAATTTCTTTCATCATCTCTCACGTAATGTTTGCTATTAAAGTCTCCAGACCTATTTTCTATCCCCTACGAAACTATCCGTATGAAGTGAACACACTAATTTTGACATCGTTATTTCCAAGCTTTACTGTTTATCAAATTTATTTATTTTCTGATTTATTTCCTTGTTTGTACTGTAAAAGCTACCGTAAAGATACCAAAGAATGACAATCACACTCACAAATCTAGAGCTTTCGCCTACAGCTTTCATCAGGAGGCTTGGGATTGTGGGGTGATTGTATAAATGTCTGCATGTTCGTTTACTGATGAAAGCTGTGGGTATAAACATAGTATCTCAGGCAATTCACCTTGGGTGATGGCTTAAACAGTAAGTGCAATTCGAATTGGAAATGGGAGAGTGAAGGGTTTCAGCCAAGGATGTTATTTGTTGACGAGGGAGATATTCCTTTGTGGCTTGTTGCTTGTTATATGGTCAGAATGGAGGCTTGGGGTTGTGTGGAGATATGGCAAGTGAAGTGTAGTCGTGTCTATAAAGACGTCTGTGAGACCTTCGACATGTGACGAAAGGGAATTCACGTCTCTGAAAATACGCTGTGCTTGGGTGACCAGGCTGTATTATTATTATTATTATTTTCTTTGTGTGTGTGTGAGGAAGGAATTGAAAATGCAAGTACTGTTGGTGGTTGTTCGGATATTCCAACAAGTATTCACATTCATAAGAAAGTGCTAGTGTAGCCACATTATATTTGTGTAGCAATTTCACGCTAGTCTATCCGTAAGATGTTTCCCCTCTTCTCTCCTAATCTGGATGTTAAATATGTATGCATGTGGAAACAGTTATCAAATTATACCTCTATCTATTAGCATGTAAGTCACGTTCGCATCTTACTATAATGGATGTTACATTACTTGCAAATATCGCAAAGAAATCTGTAAAGGCTAGGAGAATGTTCTGCTTGGTTCGTGCCACAAGGACAGACCTACGTGTATGCTGAACATAGAACTGGGAGTCGTCTGAACAGATCATACGGTGCACCAACTGTGCGTGTTGCAGCCGTTTCAAGGAAGCCTGAACAGTGATTTCTATGCTTGTAGGCCGAACTTCAGTAGTGATGGATCCAATCACTCAAGATACCTGTCTTGCTGTTGACCCATTATTCATAGACATGCAATTCTCTCCTGAGAGAGACGTTTCAGCCCCGAATAATTACTGAAGCTTTCACCTATTCCAATCTTCTGAAAAAAATCTATGCACAGAGATTGATTGGTTGGGAACGAATGAAACCACATATGATGAAAGACCGTTTGATTACCTTAAGGCATGAAAGATTAGGCCGTTGGCAGCTAATGGTGGGATGTTGTCACAGGTCAGTACCGTGTCGCACGCCTCTTGCCGCCAAGTATTCCATTATACTGTTGGAAATGGTGTTAGATATCTTCAGGATACTTCCTGAAACGCGTTATGTCCACAGTTAGTCTAGCTGTCCCTTCTAGATTCATGAGTTTGTACTGCGACTGTGATCCTTCCAATGTCATCTCACACAAGCTCAATGATGGAGGATTCTGGGGATCTTCCTTTTGTGTCCCAGCCTCGTCGCCGCTTTTGTGTCTCGTTTCCGTCGTAGGTGTCGGTGGCCGAGTGGAATGAGACCGACACAGGAATAAAGATAGCACGCTGGTGCAGGTACGGAGAGGAGCAGCCAGAAACTAGAAACACTAGAGTAAATTAGAACGAGATATATATTGCACAGAATTTATACAATACTTAACTTTTACATAGTACTGCAGAATGTTGATACATAGTTGAGTTAGAGTCCTGCCTAGTGCCTAACTGATAGCCAAGTCTTCACTGGTGCCTATCAGATTCCGAAATCTTTACTGGTTCCTAACTCAGTCCCAAGTGCACGATGTCTTTCCGTGGTGGCCACGAGCGGGGTTGCAGCAGAGGGCGCTCGTGGCTGTCGTCGTAAGAACGCCGCGCCGTGCGTGCATGGCGGCGCGCGGCGAAAGTAGGTGGCGCGCACTTTAGACTTGTGCGACACCACACTTCCTGGCCACGGAAAGATCTGAACATGTGATGGTATATAGTTGTATACAGACATTTCGTACGGGGGGAGGGGAGGGAGAGAGGAGAGAAATGCAATCGTAGCCGAAAACTATCAAACAATAATACCGAGTGCACTACCGGTATGACGATGTACGAGACAATACTACAAAAGTCTCCAGACTTTAACCCAACCATCGTGGTGGTGTGTGCATTATTGGAATTCGTCGGTGTAAACAATGTCGTTCCAATCAAGATTATTCCATCACCACCGCAATGATCGGATTAGAGTCTGAAGCCTCTATAGTGAGAGAATGTTTGTTGAACTGTTGTCTTATGCATCCCCAAACTGGTACTGTAACCAAAATTATGATCTTGGAGTGGTACTGCATTCCCGCTCTTTTCCCTCCTAGAACACATTTCCGTTGCATTAACCAACCCAAATCACTTCTCAGAAGTGTGGAGCCAATACGTCTCCCACATTATCCGAGTTTGCCGACACCCACATTTTAATAAGAAAATGATCACAACACAGCACGTATATCTATGGACTACCTACAGCAAGCTGAAGCTTTCCTGTAGCCTGAAGGATGTAACATTTTGTGTGGTGTGAATTCCAGTCGTTTACCCTCCTAGTCTCAACTGAGCGGGATAGCGCAATTGCCACACAATGGATTCTCATTTGTTATTCATAGAATATATGACATCAACTGCGATTGGGCAAAGCTGAAAATGTGTACCCAGCCGGGATTCGAACCCGGGTTTCCTGCTTTCTAGGCAGTTGCGCTGACCCCTACACCACAGGGGACACAGTGATCACAGCACCTTCGCCCTGCCCATAGTACTCAAATTCTCATTTGGTAGGACAGTGGATCATAACCACCTCCGGCCATCCAGATTCAGGTTTTCCTAAGTCACTCCAGGTAAATGCCAGGATGGTTCTTTTCAAAGGGCACGGCGATTCCATTCCTCACTCTTACCCAAAACTCCGAGCGTATGTACCGTCTCTGACGACCACGCTGTCGACGCGAAGTTAAACTCTAAGCATCGTTCTTTCTTCCTTCCATCTTTCTAGTACGCATTTCCGGTGTACTAACCAGCCAACATCACATATCAGAAGTGTTGAGCCAGCTTGCCGACAGCGACTTTTAAATAAGACTACCGATCCATCCGGCTTCGCACGGGAGTATTTTGTACTCTATACTTGTATTTTGAATGTAACACACACACACACACAATGTATACTACGCTTTTAAAATCCTCAGGGTGTTTCATCCATCTAATATATAAAGCAGAGTGTCCGTATGTTTGTACGTGTTGCATACAACTGTACAGTTTTGATCCAATCTTTTTCAAATTTTGTACACCTAAGTTTCAGTCCATGAGGACAGTCGCCGTAAGTGTAAGAATCACGTTAATATATAGTTCACGAGATTTGAGGTCATAAACAATGAGATGCGCGAAAAACTGCTGCATTTAGCGACAATGATGCTCATTTCCTCCTAAACCGATTTCAACCAAATTTAGTACACACATTCCTTACCGTGAGGTAATAATTGCTGCAGGTTTAAGAATCACATGCGACATACGGTTCAGAAGATATGACGTCATAATCAACAGGAATCGCAAAAAACTTCCACATAATGTGTCGAGACTTTATAAATACCCATACACCACATGAGATTGAGAGTACTTACCGACTTGCAACAAAGAAACATAATTTCAAATCTTTATCAAACTTTTTCTTGCTGACAACTACAGCAAAATGATGAAAGGGAAAAAGTTTCTCGCTTACTTTTATGGAGTAAACTTCGACATTCGGCATGACGTTACAATTTATAATCTGTACACTACAAATTGTAGCCTCAGGAAATTTTACAGACAGTATACAAGCATATAGTTGAGTGTACCTTCTAAATTGTATCACAGTATGTCACATAGTTCATGAGATATGAGCACATTAACATTAACGTTCATGGAAAACCGCCCAATCACGCATCAAGTTTTAATCTATTACTTATTTACTGCTAATTATATTCCTAATAGATTTTATAGACATACATTCCTTATACAAATGAATATATACCTGAAAAATGGCAGGAATAAATAAATACCCGGGCAACGCCGGGTTTTCAGCTAGTATTTAGATACAAATATCACAGAGTAACATGTATTTGAAGGTTTATGTGCCGTTTGTAGGAGCATCGCTGACTGAAGGTCAACTCTAACTTTAGTTAAGAAACTGAACTCTGGTCAAGGCTACGCTGTATTGTGTAACGCTAAACCTAGATGCGCCGAAGCTGGTACAACTTTGATCTGGGTCAGCACGGGGTATGCTTGGAAACACACCGAAGTCCAAGTCTTCCCTTGGGCTTTCTGACTGGTTGGACCAGTAGCTAAAAATGTGTTAGGGCTGATTTGCACTGGGGCTTGCGACTGCACTGCACTGCACTCTGCGTATTGTTCTTTTCATTCTCCATCCCCATCCCTGCCTGCGTTCCGGCATACGCGTTCAAGCAAGGAGAGCCTCCCGTAAACCCTTGACGGAATGGGATCAACTTCTGGAACGATCTCTCAGATAGGGCTGGGCGATTAATTGCAATTAATCCATTAATAGTGATTATTTTGGCAAACGTTTGTGAAATAATCGATATTTCTTTCATGTCAATTTTTCGAGATCGATTATCTTTTCGATTAGTTACTTCCGTCACATTGAAATCGCGACGAACGCAACTTCCGCATCAGCTCGACATGTACACACCGATCAACAATGATTGAGAGTGACGTCACTTCCTTTGGCCATTCGGCTGGAAACAATGTATCCTTCCGCCTAATTGGATAAAGAGTCTTATTGATGTGTCCATTTTCCGATCTATGCTGTGGAGACAAGGAACTAAGTTAAAATCACGGCACCAAAGAAACCAAGTGTAGTGCGGAAGCATTATGAGGAATGTGACAAAGGTGTGTGGGAATGTAAGCTTTGTTCGAAGACAGTTAAATGCATGGGAAATACAACAAATCTCATGAAACACTTGAAAATTATACATGTAAGTACTATGGTAATCTCTTTCACATCATGTTAAAATTTTTTAAGGAAAAATCACTTAACAGTAAATTAATTATTTATTAAATAAACGTTTATTAATTTTCATGTAAGTAATAGAATACAACTACTGAAATGAACTACGTCTAGCCGGCCGCGGTGGCTGAGGGGACTGAGGCGCTCCAGTCACGGTCTGCACGGCCACTACGGTCGCAGTTTCGATTCCCCTCTCGGGCATGGATATTTGTGCCGTCCTTAGGATAAGCTAGTTGATAAGGAGTTTGTAAATTTAAGGACTGATGACCCCGTATTTAAGTCCCATAAGCTATACAAACTTTTGAATTAAGTCTATGCAATTGTTTCGATATGTAAGTCGGATATTGGTGCTCTTGAACTCTAGATCACTGTACTTGCCATTGACATTGCGAACAATACTTTTTCAGCACCTGGTCCATCGGTATTAATACACGAAGTACCAAGAGATACACGTGAAAAGTGGGACTGTGGAGATCAGCCAACAGTTGGTGAATCTTTCAAGATACTACAGTCATACTAAGGTAACTAATCATAAATTCGTAAGTTAATACCACATTTTTATTTATTTTCATTCCGTGTCTATCTCTTTCAGGCAAATAAATAAAATATGTGTGATAGCATCGCTTTATTTCTGTGTAATATTTGCAAACTCAAATATATAGACGTAACAATCGCTAATCGAATCTTAGGATACAAGTAACCTATGTGACTGATCGACCAATTAAAAAATAATCCAAGACATCGAATAACCCGTCTCGTTCTCATGACAACGCACTACTACTTTCACGCAACTAGTAGACACAGTAATTATTCTCGTAATATACGAAATATCAGCTTCACTATTATGGTAACAAGATGCAACCAGTACAAACCGCAAATAGGATCAGTTAAGTTCCAGCGTCGCTATGTCATACTTTGATTATAAGAGGAGACATTGCATAGACTACCTGCGGGAGAAAACGCGACAGCTGGTAACATGTAAACCCTTATCTCTTACTTATATAAAACCAACTAAAAAAACCCGTCGTCTCCTGGGTTAAGTGGTACTTAGAGTTATTGCACGGTACCCCTCCCTGTGCACTGTATGATATGTTAGGTAGACGGTGACCTTCGTCTTATTTTGAAGATCAAGCGTGCAAAATTTCATGAAGATCTGAATGAAACTGTAGATTTAGTCAGTATGTAGGAAAACTATCCTCTGCCATGCACCTTAATTCGACCCTAACGCAGAATAATTTCTTAGTGACGTTTTCTGCCTATAAACTATATACCTGGAAAATTTCACCAACGTAACTGCAGCAGTTTTCGAGATTTCGTGTTTAGTCAGTGAGTATTCGTTCGCTTTGATATATATTTATAGAGATAATGCACCACACACACAGAACGTTTATCTATGGACTGCCTATAGCATGCCGAGGGTCTCTCGTAGCCAGCAAGATGCAACATTTATAGCAACCGTACCACTATTAGAGATGTTTGTATCTGTAATGAATATAATAATTACAATATGACATAAGCATCAATATAATAAATTGACAATTTCACAGCAACTAAAGGACAATAGAATAATCTGTGTTAGATTATCAAAATAAACAATCTCACAAGAAATGGTAGGCTATTTTGCCATGAAACTGCTAGGTCATTATATTTATTAAACAAATAAAGATAACTAATACTGACACGGTCGCTATAGACGTTGGCACGTATTCACTTAGGTATGGCACTGCCATTTAACTAATGGATACTAATTAATTTTTGTTTGTTTATATTTCGTATTTTATTCACGGCCATATGTACATCCGATTGCGATAAAAATTTTCAACTCATTGCCTTCACTGGCGCGGAGGTTATAGGCATAGTAAAATTAACTCCATATGGTGCATGGCGGAAGCTGCTTTACAATTAGTTAATTCGTTTCTTACGCCTTCACGCTGAAATGGTTACACGGGTAGGAATGAAATTTGGAACAGAGGTAGCTTTTACCCTGATTAATACATATTAATACATGGGCTACCTTTGTAAGCCACCGTATGGTGTGTGGCGGAGGATATCTTACAATGGCTTAATATGTTTGATACTCCTTCAGCTGAAAGGAACAGAAATTTGAATGACATTTTGAATGGAGATAAATTATACCCTGCATTAACACATGGGCTAGATTTGTAAGCCACCGTACGGTGCGTGTCTGAGGGTATCTTACAGTAGGTTAGTACGTTTGTTTCTCTTCACGCTGAAACAGCTTGACGAATTTGAAATGCATATCGCTTATACCCCGCATTATTACATGGGCTACCTTTAGTAAGCCTCCGTATATATACAGGGTGTTACAAAAAGGCACGGTCAAACTTACAGGAAACGTTCCTCATACACAAAGAAAGAAAATATGTTATGTGAACATGTGTCCGGAAACGCTTAGTTTCCATGTTAGAGCTCATTTTATTCTTTCTCTTTGAATGTAAATTGAAATAATTCGTCCAGACAATTTTCAAAATACCCAATTGTTTCGTTAGTATGTACTGTACTTCCTCGATACACCGCCAGTTGGCCCAATTGAAGGAAGGTAATGTTTATATCCGTGCTTGTCTTGACATGCGACGGACGAGGCTTCATTCTAACGTGTATATTTTCACAATGAACATGTGTGGGCTGACGAGAATCCGCACGCAATTATGCAATCACGTCATCAACACAGATGTTGTGTGAGGGTTTGGGCATGAATTGTTGGTGATGTCTTGATTGGACCTCATATTCTTCCCCTACGCTCACTGGAGCACGTTATCATGATTTCATACGGGATACTCTACCTGTGCTGCTAGAACATGTGCCTGCACATTTCAGTCTACGTGTTCGTACGCTTCTCAACAACAGATTCGGTGACTCATGGATTGGTAGGGGCGGACCAATTCCATGGCCTACATGCTCTCCTGGCCTCAACCCTCTTGAATTTCATTTATGGGGGCATTTGAAAGCTCTTGTGTACGCAACCGCGGTACCAAATGTAGAGACGCTTCGTGCTCGTATTGTGGGAGGTTGTGATACAATATGCCATTCTCCAGTGCTGCATCAGTGCATCAGGGATTCCATGCGACGGAAGGTGGATGCATGTGTCCTCGCTAACGGAGGACATTTTGAACATTTCCTGTATCAAAGTGTTTGAAGTCACGCTGGTACGTTCTGTTGCTGTGTGTTTCCATTTCATGATTAATGTGAGTTGAAGAGAAGTAATAAAATGAGCTCTAACATGGAAATTAAGTCGGACACATGTCCACGTAACATATTCTCTTTCTTTTTGTGTGAGGAATGTTTCCTAAAAGTTTGACCGTACCTTTTTGTAACACCTGTATATGAGGAAGAGGTGTAGGTGGAGGAGTAGACGAGCAAACAGAAGAGGGATGAGACGGACAGAGAGAGTAGTAGATGAGGTGACAGGCAGAGAGAGGGGAGTTCAGGAGAATGAGAGGAGGAAGATGGTGTCATACAGATGAAAGGAGATGAACAGAGGAGGAACTGGACGGTGAAAGGGACAGGAGGAGACGGGGAGAGGAGCAGGTGAACAAAGAGAAGGGAAAGGAGGGGATGGACTATTGGAACATTCGAAACGTCATTTCAATTCGTTCCTCTGTTCGTATTTTATGCGCTGCCAAAACTTTCATGTGATTGTGATAAGACTTCGTCAACTTACTGATTGCCGTTACGCGAAGATTATGAAGATAGTACAGTTAACTTACAGTAGGTGGTGTGTGTCTCGAAAGAGCAATTGTATTTGAAGGCAGAAACGCGCTGGGTGCCAGATAGTACTAACTAAAATAAAATACTAGGTTCATCTGAGATCTCACTACTTTCTGCGGTGGAAGGAGTGCTTCGCGAGGCTTATATGTTTGTGTATTTTATGTTTTCCATGGGAAAGCCAACCAAACGTGATAATTTAGTTTCTTAGACCTATATATGTTGTGTTATCTCTTTGTACCTAAATTTACAAAATTTCGTACTATTTTGTTTGTTTAAATGAATCAAAACTGGAAAATTATTAATTGGTGGTTTTCTGTGAATTTTAGAACAGTCGTCAATGCGAGGAAGTGGCTACAGTCGCTGGATGGTAGGCCGAAATACGCTTGCACTAAGTGTAGAAAATTTCACCAAAATATCACGAGATTACAAGGTGCTTATAAGGCCTGTTAACAAAACACGAAATAGGACTACATAAACACATTGTGCTCGCTCAGTGTCTCACAGGGATCAGCAGCTGTAATCACTTATGTTCCCGCCGATGGTGTGAAGATGTAGAAAGTTGTATTGAGTCCTACCTTGTCTTCTGGGCGCTTTTGCTACTTGCTTCAGTCAGTTTCATAATAAGAGCGTTCTTCTCGTTTACCGTCCGCTCTACCACACTGCCACATGAGTATTAATTAAGCGATTTTATCAAAATGTTCAAATGTGTGTGGAGCTTATGGGACTTAACTACGGGGTCATCAGTCCCTAAACTTGCAAACTACTTATGAACTAGCTAACACTAAGGACGTCAAAACTATCCATGCCCGAGTGGGTATTCAAACCCCCGACCGTAGTGGCCATGCAGACTGTGACTAGGGCGCCTCAGTCCCCTCGGCCACCGCGGCCGGCCGCGATTTTATCATGTCAAATACTTAATCTTTTAAGAAATTCGCTCACAATTCGCAACTGTGTTACCCCACTCAGTAATGTAAGGGATTATAACCAATGGCGACAAACTTATTTTTGAGATACTTCTCTTTTAATATGAAGTTGTACAAATAAACGTGTCCTAGACGAAAGGATACTACTTTGAGACAATTTGTAGCAGCGTTAACGCACGAGGAAAGTACGTTCAGTTATTTCTAATACAGTCGGAATACACTAACGGAATATTCTCACCAGATATAGCCGTTAGCAGGTCAGTCTGGGCGCAACACTAGTTGGCCACCAAAGTCGCCTAAGGTATCAGTATGCAACTGTTCAAATGTTCGTAAATCTAAGGGACTTAACTACTGCGGTTGTTTTAGTCCCTAGGCTTACAAACAACTGAAACTAACTTCAGCTAAGTACAACACACACAGACCCATGTCCGAGGGAGGACTCGAACTTCCGACGGCGAACAACTACGCGCTCCGGAGAGAGTTGGTATAGAGCGCTCAGCCACTCTAAGTCAGCTATCAGTATACGATTACTTTGTGTTAGGAGCATCGATTGGTAGTGAGTGGCTCTTATTGTTAGCCAGTAAACAGATTTTAATAACACACTGAAAGTGAACTTTTACGCAAATCTACACATTTTAAAAGGAACAATGTCTTTTGATTCTCACAAATTAAAAGTAAGGTGAATTATAGTTTGAACCACGAACGATGCCGGACGAGTTTAGTCTTGATCTGCGCATCTACGCAAGCATTCTCCGACAGCCAATGAGCTTCAGTATTTTTCTGCACACACTGCTTCGAATTTATCTGCCATTGCCAAAATTAAAATTCATTGTGGCGGGTTATTCAGTGAATTTTATTCTACTTGTTGCATTTTCTAAAGCCGCGGCGGAGTGGCCGAGAGCATGAGCGCATTTAGGCGCTATGCTCCGATGCGCGAGGCCATTCCCCGTCGGGGATTCGAATCCTCCCTCGGATATGGATGTTTGTGCTGCCTTTATTACAAGTTCGTTTATAAGTAGTTTAGGGACTGATGACCCCGCAGTTAAGTTCCGTAAGCTTAACAAACATTTGAACATAGAGCTTTTTCTAATAGCTGATGGTACTGGCAAGTAACCAATTCTACCTAAGCAAGCGATAACCAATATTTGGAAGCTATTATGTTTCTTTAAGCGGAAAGCACTTATATAAACGTACATGAACTCGCCAAAGATGTCTTTGCCTAGACATGCACGACCCGCAATCGTTCATGCGTCAAATTATAGAATGCCAGTGGTATTTCTTGCGAAAAGTTCTGAATCCGACACCTGTTTGCCCCATGCAAGCTGCATTGTTGTCAGATTCGATGTTGTTCTGTTTGCTTACATCGTGCTTGAGTGTCGCTTCAGTGGTTCGTGACTTGCAAGTCAGTTAGTGTGCTACAGACTATCTATGCAGTAGGTTCTGAATGGATCACGGTATTTACCAATGCAGAACAGGTCAATATGCTCACGGTGCATTGAGAGTGTAAGGATAATGCAGTTGACTGGTTGGATGCTGTATGTGGAAACATATCGCAATAAACGTCACACATATCAGAAATTACTTTTCAACCTCTTCCAACAGTTACGGAATGTAGTAGTATAATACCCAGTCTGAGTAACAGAAGAAAACAAGTGAAGTCAGGGGGCTGTTAATGTTTTGGCTGCAGTTGATCCTCGGAACGTAAGTTCTCACGGAATCACACGAGGAAGTGTGGCAAGTGTCCTACAGGTATTCTCCATCTTCGTCGGTTCTCTAAGACACTTCTCTCCACCAAGAGATGGATGGAAACTAACATGATGGCTGTCCAGCCCTGACTACACAAATTATTACAGAATGTCTTCTTCAAGAATTGTTTCCAAATTGTTGGAGTGGACGCAGACAAACTGCACCTTGGCCAGCTCGCTACCCGGATTTGACTCATGTAGACCTTTTTTTCTGTGGGGAAAGCAGAAAGAAGTTGTCTATAAAGATAGAACAACTACAGCCAGTGATATGCAAAGACGTATTACTGCAGCCTACTCGGACATATGCGCTGAAAAACTAACACTTGCGTAGCAGTGTTTACATATAAGATGGGCTCTGCCGGTGGTTATTTTGAACTCAATATTTGATTGTTCCATCAAATTTCGGGAGAAATACCGGATGTCTGTAACTTTATGCCACTATATTTCGGTTCAGAGTATTCTGGACTTCTGATAGACTTTCGACAAAATTTACTCGTAATTTGAAGCCTTTATAGAACTTTGTCTCGAAAGCTCCAACAAAGTTACCAAAGATAGTTGATTATGGCTTACTACATTGTCGCTGTTGACGCAGTAAATCTGTCGCATCGGATGTAATATTTGAATTTATTATTTCTATATAGTACTAACTGTATTAGCTACACATTTTGCATAAGTTATTAACACACACCTCTGAGAACCTGCGGAATTGTGTCATTTTTAAGACTCATACGACAGGATTTGTCATAAACCCTAACACGGGTACAAAACTGCCCTACGAAGCTGGAGTTTAATTAATTACTGATTTACATTTCACTCTATTTGCTGCATATTCCCCAGACAGTATACATATACCACTGAAAGCATTTTTGGAATTATATCACAGTACGGCTTATAGTTCAAGAGATGTAACCTCAAGAACAATGAGCTGCAGGCAGATTTCTGTGTAAGTACACAAGATGAAGTATCAGTGCTACTTCTTACAGCCACTGAAGAGTCGTACGGTTTAAGCCGGCAGAGAATCGAACATATGTATGAGCACGTTGTGTGATATACGATATACGCATACGTTTCTCATTCCTTTTTTTTTTTTTTTTTTTTTTTTTCTAGATCGATTTCAACCAAATTTGGTACACGTATTAGTTACTGACTGAGAATAAATGCTTCCATGATTAGGTATAGGTGGTAACAGGATGAATGATATAGATGAGGGATGAGGAGAGGTACACAGAATGGGGTGGGGTGAGAGGAAAGAGATGTAGACTTGGAGGAGACAGACAATTATGTGAGGATGAAAAGGAGCTGGAAAGGTATTTGCCGCCAAATAACAACGTTACCGTAATGTAGTACCACATAAAATACGTCAAAAACGTAATAATCACAGTATAGAGAAAACACGACAAATCAGAAGCTAAGAAAAGAAAAAGAAATCATGGAAGATGCACTAAAGTATTGCAATAACAGTTAATAAGCACTATAAGAGGTGCTTTAACGTTCTTTTATAACGTAGCCTTATGTAAGAAAGACAATAAAGAAATCCTCACTGATGGTATCACAAACGTGCCGAAACATGTATGGGACAAGTACAGTAATATAAACATAAATTTATTGCATACGTCGGAGTATGCTCACCATTTATCTGAGCAAGCACGGGATGCCGTTTTCAATCGATCCAGCAAAACCGTACCTGACCCTGACATGTACTCACGACAGCGGAAAACGGTTTCCGAAATTCAGTTTTCGTGTTTCGGAAGTAGGGTCGCACGTAGAAGAAGCAAGTATTACTGTGTGAGTTAGGCATTGTTGTCTTCAGTGTTACTCTGTTGTACATCTCCGTAGTTCCTAATATTTCCTTTTCTTGCGATGAGTGTACGTACTTGCTGTCAGGATCAACATTAAACATGTCAATGCGTACAAGGATTTCAGTTTTGTTTACAAACTACATTTAAGCAATATTTTATTTCCGGCTCCACCCTCCCCCGATAGAACCATCTAAATTCTACCATATGTATTTATATTAGTGGGCCGCGGTGGAGTAGCCGAGCGGTCTTAAGCGTCTTGCTGCGGAGCGCGCGGTTGCTCGCCGTGGAGGTTCGAGTCCTGCCTGGGGCATGGGTGTGTGTGTTGTTCTTAGGTTAGTTTACCTAGGTTTAAGTATTTGTAAGCTACGGACTGATGACCACGCAGTTTGGTCCGAAAGAATTACAAACATTTGAACATTTTATATTAGTGAAAGTGTGTCGCGCAAAACTGTAAGCTACAAATGGGTGTCGCCATAAGGGAAAGTTTGGAAAGCATTGCTCCAGAGTCTATCAAAGGCAAGAGCTTGATATTTATGCAGAAGATAGTAAAAAATTCAGTAACCAAATACAGGGTATAAATCTAACTGACGTTTTTTTCAGTGAGTCTTTGTTTGCAAGAGTGCTTTCATTTTTTCCTCATTTCGAATGATATTTAGTCACAGGGTTCTTTTTCTTAATTTCCATGCAGCGTAGGAAACAATATAGTATTGAAGCATGTCTATTAATGTTATTGTGTGGTTTTTATCTTGCTGAGAGCATTCTAGATAGCGAGAGCAGCTAGCTCGATACTCACAACTGCGAAAGTGAACAACCGTATAGCCTCCCTCGTTCACTTATTTGCTTACACGAGGACAACTGCCGGTTGAAAATGCTCTCTCGATACGTGCAGCAGTACAGACAGCGGCTGCTGGAGACAATTAATCCACTGCGATGACGTGTCATTAAATTTTAATGGCGATGTTACTGTTGGGGGGAGGGAGTGGGAGGGAGGGAGCCAGCAGCGGCGTTTCTTTTAATGGCCGCTCTCAGGCCGACGAGCGACGCTTTCTCGTGACGTCACTGCTGGCTCCGAGAGCCACTTCCCACAAACGGAGAACCTGCTACGCACGCTGCAACAAGTCAACATCTCGTGGTAACGGAAGTAAATACTCATCTCGTCTTTGGGCATAATTGCACTACACACTTAGATGGAACAAAAGCTGCTGCAGTCCGATACACCGTGTGGTAAGGTGTGCTGCATATCATATTAAAGGTATACTAACTGAAAACGCGGCACTGCTCGGATGTTCATGTATAGCGCCTCTTCTCATCCTTTCTCTGTCCATCACCTCCTCTACCTGTGTTCATCTCTTCCTCCCGTTATCTCAGTCAATCCCATCCCCTCTCTCTGTCAACCACCTCTCCTCTTCTCCTTGAGTAATAAAATCTTCCGAGCTCTGATGCCATGGTCCATCTGTAAAACGTATTTCTCGTTGCCTACTGCGAGCAACATCCTCCAACATCCACAATCGTGATAGACTACAATCTGACCTTTATCAAAGTCGGAAAAGTGATGGTACGCATTTCTCCTCCTTACACGAGGCATCACAACGTTTCACCAGGCAACGCCGGTCAACTGCTGTTTGTGCATAAGAAATCAGTTGGAAACTTTCCTCTTGTCAGCACGTTTTAGGTGTCGCCACCGGCGCCAACCTTGTGTGAAAACTCTGAAAAGGTTATCATTTGCAAATATCACAGCATCTTCTTCCTGTCGGTTAAATTTCACGTCTGTAGCACGTCATCTTCGTGGTGAGGCAATTTTAATGGCCAGGAGTGTAGTTTGAAAGTGAAATGTGCAAAATGTACATGCTAGGCTGGTGTTGAAGTCTGTAAGTAAAGTACCTTCGGCGTGCGGGAGTGGCAATGCCTTCTAAGGCGCCCTATTGCGGAGTACGCATTTGCTCATCTTCGGAGGTTCGAGTCCTCAATCGAGCATGGGCGTGTATATTGTCCGTAGGATAAGTTAATGAAAGTAGTTTATCAGTCTACAGACTGATGAATGACCACTACAGTTTGCTCCCATAGCTTTACAAACATTTGAAAGTACCTTCCGCCATTAAACATTCGCAATTTTCAGTTGTTAAACAATGCTATTAAGGACGCCGTAGAAATATAAAGACCAGAGGTGGTAATGCGGCAGTTCATTTTCTAACGCGTTTCGAAACATTCATCATAAAAATAAGCAAGATTATAACCATCAGCCAGCATGTTCCAAAAAAGAGAATTATTAAAGTAAATACACGTAAGTCACTGTAAATACAAGGAGACAAGTACATACCCAGGCCTGGGGTAAATTTTAAAACTAAACGCATATCTTCGTGGCCCTGCTAAAATATATTAAAACACAGTAGCAGACAGCGTCGTCCACGTAAACGAAAGATTCCACCACGTGGCTACAGTATAGATGATGCAGAATGTAAAAGTAGGAATAAAAAAATCAATAAAGAGCAATAAAAGCAATAGAAACGAAGTTTTCATAAGCAATTTAAAAAGTAAAAGAAACTTGTGTTGCCCGCTTCATGACAGCTGTATACGATTTTATGTGTAATATTTTAATTTTGAAAGTTTGGCCAGTCTATAACTGTGTGCATTCAGCTCAACTTTACTCTTTCGTAAGCCTACTAATGCAGCGCACGCTTTTTTGATCCCACTTTTCATAAACTTCGTGACAGTTGTAAATTATTTTGTTTCTCATACTTTCATTTTAATTTCGTTCGTTTTCACATGTATGCATTCAACTGAATCTCAGTGGCTTGTAAGCCCTTTTTGCAACACCATGCTGACTGATGGTTGTAATCTTGCAGATTCCGACGCTGATTGTTTCGAAACGGGTTCGAAAATGAACAGTCACATCACCACCTTTGTTGTTCTGCAGCGTCATTAATAGCACTGTTTAGTAAATGAAACTTATAAATGGGCGCATCCTTCATCAGAGACTTCATGTGACGTCTGGAATTTTATGTGCACATTTGATCTTCCCCTTGTTTTTAACGCCAAGTGTCCAAAATTTCATAAATATTTGATCAAAACTGTAGATCTGAAAGGAATATAAACGTACAAACAGACACTCTACGGTACATATAATGACATCATTTCTCCTGAATAATGTATTACTCAACTATGTAATTATCCAGCGGTGTAGAGTGGAATATTATAAAACGACAAGCGAAATGTTTTGCCAATAAAGTTAGTAGTGAATACGCTGCAAGTTAAAATCTTTTGCGTGGTGAGCAGTTTATCACGCATCTAAAAATTTTCAAATGTTTGTATAGCTTATGGAACTTAACTACGGGGTAATCAGTCCCTAAACTTACAAACTACTTATGAACAACTTACGAACGAGGACGGCACAAATATCCATGCCCGAGGGGGGATTCGAACCCCCGACCGTAGTGGCCGTGCAGACCGTGACTGGAGCGTCTTAGTCCCCTCGGCCACCGCGGCCGGCTATCACGCATCTCATCGTTTATGACGCCAAGTCTTGTGAACTATATGGCGTAGGTGATTCCTAGCCCAACATGAATATTTATATTGTGCCAAGGAATGTGTGCCTGATATTTGATTGAAATAGGTCCGGTGGTTTAGGAAGAGATGTGCTACATTGTCACGTGATGCAGCATTTTTCCCGCATTTTCTTGTATATGACATCATATTTTCTGAACTATGTGATGCTTGCATCCATAATTATGTTCGTCTTCGAAGGTCAAATGAACAGAATTTAATCAAGGTGGGAATTAAACTGTAGATTTATATGCAACACAAACACACTGTCACTTTACTTTTTATGTAAAGGTCACAGGGATCAAACGAAATGAGTCACTGGTTGCAGCATAGAAAGTGTATTGACCTGATTCAGCACGTGTCAAATGAAATAAGATGTTACAACACAAAAGAGATTTCATATGCGATAACTGAGCATGATGAGCCAAGACCTTACATACAACTTGCCGTGTACCATAGTGCGACATCCTGTGGAAGTTTCGACATAATGTGAAAAGACTTTCACGCGATTCATAAGCGGCATCATATGACAAGTAACGCATGCATGACGTGATTGAATATGCGATATGAGGCACAATTAAACATGAGGAATCGGTATTAATACAAAAAAGTAAAACTGTACGTTTTTATTATTTATGTATTTATTTGTTTTTGTGTTTATTCAGGTGCCACATCAATCTAGCAGCTAGTTCACCGCCTCTTTTAATAAATGTCGCATTCGACACGGTTGCATAATAGTTGGTCTTAGAAGTTTCTTCATGAAAAGTTAAACAAACGCCGGTTTTACAATTATTTGACCATACTTATACAACTGCATGCTCCGCTAAAGATATGAACAACTAAAGGGTAATAAACTGTCACTTTAGTCCACCATTGTTTGGACATCTAACGAGTGTCATAGCGTGTTATATTAAACTCGATTTTAGAGCATCATTTCTCGGCAGCTAATAATGGTCATTGGATAAAAAGTCTGTTTTAACTCTACCTTCCTGAAAAATTAGAAATGATTCGTAGAAAATACAGATATAGTTGTGACGCTCTTCAAAAAGCCCATAGAAAACAACTGTTGTGACTTAAAATCCAAATGGCGCATTCAAAAATAGTTCACTTGGCCGAGTATTAATTTAGGCCAAATTGACATCTTTGATAAACGAACGAATCAATTTACATAATTTGCCCGGGCGGCAGCTCCATTTCGTAGTTCAATTTGCTTTCACTCTATAACATAGATATTTTAATAACATACGTATTGTAAGGGCTATACATATGAGCAATGATTCGGGATAAGTCAAAAACATTTGATGCCTTGTCCGCTACTGAAACAGAAAACCGTTGAATTGAATGGACACTCTAATTGGTACAGATAAACGACCGAAATACTGAGGAGCCGCAGGAACGGAAACGGCGATAAATTTTGCATCAAATTTGGGGTCCACAAATTAGATTAACTTGCTATAGTGGAAGCTCTTCGGAGAAAGCAAAGCGATATGAGAATTAATGACAGACGAAAGAGACATTCCTTGCTGAAAGACGTATGTTGTTTGACACGATAAGTCATATTTGCACATTTGGTTGCTGTAGAACAAAGCAGGGCATTTGAAACACGTGGTCTTCCAGCTGCGGTCGATCACGTGGTATCAGTGCAGAGGTTATTATAAGTGCGGACGAGATGTCAGCGATTGTAGCTAAGTGTAGATAACTATTTTCCTATAAGCCAGCGTGCACCATAAATCATGATAGACACAGCGGAGCATGTGGTGGCAAATCAAAGATAATTGAAATGCAAACCTAATGATATGCAGATATGACCTGGATGTCTGATACGAGAGATGATACGAGTCAAATTGAACTGAATATAATATAATCATAAAATAATTTATTTCTTGGAAAGCATTCGTCACATGAAAGTGATCAAGCATTCAAATCGTAATTCTAGTCTATACTGACAGATGAAACTATTTACTGTTTCAATTATAGAATAATGAAGCTGTGAGAGAATTTACTAGATGGAGTAATCAATATACGTATATGTTTTGAATGAACACAGTAACACGAACAGCCTGACAGTACATGTTAGCAGCGAATACAATGAACAACACACACTTCTTAGATGTTAAGATTATTTACGTTTATGGTACGTTTCTTTTGTCTTGGGTGAAATTTTCATAGACTTTCCCACAATTTAAATTACAGTTAGTACATATAAGTTATATCAACACCAATGAAGTACTGTGAAATAAATATATCATTTACAGTTGTACCACCGGTGATAAGGATATCACGGGAATTAGCAATTATCGCCCAAGCATCTTTCTTTCCAATCTATATATGCAAAATAAAATGTGCAAACTAAGGTCTCCACATTAACAGAACCACAGAAGATGCTTTACAAATAAAAAGCGAACGCGCCTTGTGTGAAAACATGTCCTTATGGCAGTCAGCATAAAACGGGGACGTGTTTATTTGCTGGCCAACAATGTGTCGTGAAAATACTCGTCAGATATGTTTTAGTATGCGACTGATGTTTCGATCTGAATTTCGATTTAATGTGCAAGTAAAAAGTTGTGAACGTGAACTGATGATCGCTTAAAGCTATTAGGCGTTGTCAATTAGCCCGCTTTTGGACCTGGGGTGCTAAAATTTGGAGATGGAAATATTTCTGTTGGAGGAGATCGAGTTCTTACAAGGTCGTGCGCTTGAGCTGAAACGCACTCTTTATTGGACGCCCAGTTTAGTAGGTTCTGGTGCCGTTTTTTATACGAGAAGTTTTAGCAAGAAGTTTTGTGAATACGTTACAAAAGGGTCGTTGCAGCTAGATAAGTGTTTGATATATTTAGCCTCCAGTGATACTTAGAAATGTTTTTATATAGTTCGAGCTTTAATTATTTTCGCGCCATATTGAAATTCATCTCTGGCACAGTGGCGGAAACGTCGTTTTACTGTAGCTTCGGTAATTTATATCTTTGGCCACGGTGATGTGTTTTACTGCTCTTTGGCTTATATAGACACTATAGAGACACTATGTTAGTGGCTCGAGTTATTATTAATGCATCTTAGGGAATTGCATCAGAAGAGTAATAAATGTTTTTAACCTGGCAATCAGTACAGTACTGACAAGTCGTTATCACTTTGTGTATTTTCACATTTAAAGCAACGCCATCCAACGAAGATTTAGTCTACCCGTAGATTACCTAACAAAGGAAAGGTAAAGGTAAAAATCGCAAACATTTTAAATCGGCGTAGTTGTCATCGAAGGAAAGATTTAATCAGAGAAAAAAAATGGTAATTATTTACCTCTCAGATGTTTCGTTGCCTGGAATTGAATCATGAAGAAAAAAACATCAGAAGACGACCATCAAAACTTTTGAGATATGGCGTTTTACAAGCATTCTGCAAATTACATGGAGTCATAAAACGATAAATTATGAGTTTCCTCATAGAACAGGCTAATGAAGGTATACCGTATGATGAAAACAATGGAAACATATTGAGAGATCAGGGAATTACTTTCGTAGTACTGCGGGAAGCTGTAGAGTGACAACAACTGTAGTGAAAGGCAGGGATTTGGATATATGCAAGAACAATCCGAAACCTTCGGTCCAACTGCTGTTTTGCAGTGCAGATAGCGCAAGACACAAAACTATAAGGAAATCTACATCTAAATAGATACTCTGCAAATCACATTTAAGTGCCTGGCAGAGGGTTTATTAACCACTTTCATAACCTTTCTCTACCGTTCCACTCTCTAACGGCGCGCGGGAAGAAAGAACACCTAAATCGTCCCGTTTTCGATCTGACTTCTCTTATTTTATTGGGATGGTCGTGTCTCCCTATGCAGATGGGTGCTAGCAAAATTTTTTCTTATTAGAAGTAAAAGTTGGTGATTGAAATTTCGCAAATAGAGCTCGCCGCAGTGAATAACGTCGTTCTTTTAATGATTTCCACCTCAGAAAGTACAACATTTCTGTGACGCTTTCCCCCCTGTAACGCGACAAAATAAAACGAGCTGCCCTTCTCTGAACCTTCTCAATATCTTCCGTCTGTCCCACCTGGTGAGGGTCCCACAATGAGCAACAGTACTCCAGGAGAGGACGCACAAGTGTGATGTAGGCAGTCTCTCTGGTGGAGCTGTTGCATCTTGGAAGCGTTCTGCCAATGAAACGTAACCTTCGGTTCGCCTTCCCCACAATATTTTCTGTGTGTTCTCTCCAGTATAAGTTGTTCGTAATTGTCTCCTAGATATTTGGTAGAATTTACGACAGATTTATCGTGTAATTGAAGTGCAGCGGATTTCTTTTAGTGGTCATGTGTACTACTTCACTCTTTTCATTATTTAGTGTTAATTGCCCATTTTCACACCATGTAGAAATTTTGTCTAAATCGCTTTGCAGTTGCTTTTGATCCCCTGTTGTACATTGTTTGAAGATGACTAAGGAATATCTCAGGAAGGCTTAATTGAAATGTTCGTCTTTAGTACCGCCTCGGTGAACGTTTCGACGGCGAAATTTGATTGCGAATTCCGTGTAGCAGGTAACACAGAAGGCGGTCTTGATAACGCGGCATACGTGCCGTCTGAGACCTGTTGAAGGCGGTGGCAGGAATGTTTCACTTTGTGGGAATGCTATTACGTCTCGACGACCATTGAGATAGCAATTGCAACGTCGCACATCCCGTCTGACTTCAGCTCGATGGCAATATGCACAGTTCCGAACAGTAATGAACGAGGTACAAAGGAAGAAGCAAGTAATAGTAGACGAACATAAACTGAATATTTTAGGTCAGTAACTAACAATTAGAAATTATTATTACTGACATGGTGAGAACCTGAAAGGGCAATGCTTGATATGTGTTCGTTTTTTAATAGAAATGTTGCAGTATTTCGAGCGTTATACAAACTGGCCTGTCAAGAGCCATCGAAGGACTTTAAGCCATTTAAGAAAGTAAAAATATTCCCCAAAGTTTCTGTCTTAGGCTGGACCAATTTATTTGTTTCTGATTAATCAGGATGTACTCTTCGCTCGAATGCTCACCGCCCAATATCATTAACTGCTCTATTTTGTTTCTTGTGGAAAAATGACCAGTAATTCAAATGTTCAAATGTTTGTAGAGCTTATGGGACTTAACTACGGGGTCATCAGTCCCCAAATTTACAAACTACTTATCAACTACCTTATACTAAGGACGGCACAAATATCCATGCCCGAGGGGGGATTCGAACCCCCGACCGTAGTGGCCGTGCAGACTGTGACTGGAGCGCCTCAGTCTCCTCGGCCACCGCGGCCGGCGAGCAGTAATTCCTTCCTTGACGTTCAAGCAATGTAAATGCTATTGGTGAGAAAAACAGTTAATAATACCTGCCGCGCGGGAGTAGCCGAGCGGTCTGGAGGGCCACGTTACGGATCGCGAGGCCTCCTGCGTCGGAGGTTAGAATCCTCCCCCTCGGTCGTGGATGTGTAAATTGTCCTTGGGGTAGTTAACCTTTGTTTAAGTACTTTGTAAGCTACGGACTAATAACCAAGAAGGTGAGTCCGATAAATTTACAAACATTTGAACATTTTCATAATATATGACGGGGCAATTTGCATCCTATAGTTCCTCTTAAGAATACAGAACCAGGTTCCCGCATGCTGTGTCCCTCTCCTCGTTACATTGTTTATCTCTCTCTCTCTCCCTCTCTCTCTCTCTCTCTCTCTCTCTCTCTATATATATATATATATATATATATATATATATATATATATATAAGATCTAGAGAATATGCTCATTTCAAATTTTTCTGGACACAGAAAGTTATCGTTAAGAGCCTTTCCCAGTTCTTCGCATTGTTACGGACACTGCCTGACCATATTCAAAACCAAAGTTTTCGGTGTTTTTCAGATGTTTTACGGGTATGTACAACGGGTGGACGGAATAATATGAAGACCTGAAATCCTCGTACTTTTGCCACTATTGTGCTTTGAGAACAGCTGCATCTCTTCTAGGAACAATTTTTAACGTATCTTTGTTCGACAGAATGTTGTCAATTCTTGCAGTAAAACATATGCAAACTACTTCAGCTGTGTCTGAGTGGTAAACCTGGTCTTCACTCTCTGCCATGAAACTCCCAATAACATTCCACAGCGCTTCAATTATATTGAGAAATGGCAATTTTGCTATCCAGGGAAGATATTTAATATTTTTTTAGGCTACAGAAAGCACGTCTGAACCTTTTTGGCTGCATATGTGTACGCGTTATCGTTTTGGAGTATAGCAACAATATGCTAGTAGTAGTAAAAAGTTTGCTGTCGAGGCTGGTGAGATATTAGTTCACAGTTATACGATCCGTGAGAGGAATGATAGAAACAGTTGAATACAACGATATAGATGTCCAAATTATACCGAATAGTAAGCTTTTACACTGCTTTAAATACATAGAACCAACTCCGGTTTTTATATGAATCACTGTAAAAGATTATTCATCGGACCATACCACACCTTTCCATTCAACAAGGTGCCAACACTACCTTCGCAGCTTTGGTTTCCGTTATTAAGAATTCAGCAACTGCAGGCCTGCCGTGAATTTTAAGCACCAGCTTTACTATTTTCATCGAATCAGTATTACTCATAAGTGTGGTCGCTTTTGTGTTTTACGTTGTCTGCCTAGAATCTTTTTTATTGATCGCCAGTTAACTTCTGATTTCACCCACTACCCCTCTAACCAATAGTGTTTACGCAGTTTTTTTAAGCTGCCAGTACTGTGAATACTCTCCAAACTGAAACTTTAAACAGTGCTGCCTCTAACATCGCACGATTTATTTGTCCTCATTGAAAGTCTGAGAGTTGTCATACATATCACCGATTATTTGTGTAGACCTTTCCACAACAAAAATGCACTGAAAGATAACGACCAAGGCTACGTACGCAATCATTGTGCAGTGAGGTTACGTCACACATTTTAGACTTACGCAGTGGTGACAACTTGCAACAAGATGTAATGTACTCCATGGCGTTTATATTATTTTGCCCACTACCTGTATGTGTTTTCCTTTTTAATTTAGAATATTGAAAAACAGGGTGTGGTAGGTGGTAATGTAAAGTCGTTCGCGTTATAGAATAACATACCGTATAACATAAATAGTGTGTGCTAACTGAAAACTGGTGGTTCATTCTCAATAAGCAGCGGGATAATCCATTAACTTGAAACACTCGAAATCTCTGTTATTAAAATGAAAATTCTGCTAGGAGATAACTCTAAGAATGTAGCTCGCACGCTGGGTTATGAACTAAGAGGAACTGCTCAGTTCCAGGAGCATTTTGAAGAAGTGACTTATCGCTTGAATGGCAGTTCAGGCATCTGTCAAGTTGATTCAATGGAGCCAACTTGTCAGTGTAACAGTGAGGGATGCCAGGCAAGTTCCGTGTCCGCTGCGATAGGCTCATTAAACTGGCGTTAGCGATTACCACCAGTACCATCCTAATTGAAGGGTACCCACCATCTCCCGGGGCTGCAGTTGATTGCTTTACGAAAGATTAATTACGAAGACTTAGGGGAGTTCTCGCACTTTCTATAACTATTGTTACAGAAACTGAAAGTCGGATTCCTCATTATCGAGCAAAACAAAGTCTGTTCGTGAAATTTTATAAATCGTAAAGAGAGATCCGTAGTACGTCATGATTAATTTATTGTATCTTGTCACTGGTTGCTGAAGTGACATTTGGTTCATTATATTCGAATTTATCATAAAATAACCGCAGACCGTCACATTTTGGAGCATCGGAGTTGACGAATGTTAAGTTGCCAACAATGTAAGAAATAATGCAAATTTATTCGATTTAAACGAACATACACCGAATATTTGTTACGAACAGTGATAAATGCTCTTTAATAAAGTACGTTTGAGTAAAATTATTTTACCATTTGTAAAAAGTGTAAACAATGTGAGACACCACAAACGACGATCATATTGCTATTTTTTTATCAAAATATACAAATTTGTCACATATCGCCTTTTTTTAGAATTACATTAATGTATGTGATGTAATGTTTCGTGGATGAATGTACCGTTGTATAGGTATGTCTTTGTACACACACAGTCTTTGAGTACAATGGAATACCTGTGAAATTTTTATTCGTGTATTTTAAAAAGTGTATTTTAATCTTATATGGATTGTAATGTAAATTATAATGTCGTTACTTTATTGTAATAGCTTTTTAGAGTATCTGGCTTAGCGATTTCGTAAATATTAGTGCAATGTAAAAGTATTGGGAAGAACTGAAAAACGGAAAGAGCGTGCGTGAATGGAAAAGGTGGGAAAGCGCGCAAAAGCAGCTCTGTTGCGAAGGTTCTGTTGAACAAAGTAGTCTCTGAGCTTTGTCAGGTTAGCAGCGGAGGCATTGTTGTATCAAGGCCAATACTACAAGAGTTTATGGAAATGGCCTCGGATGATGAAAACGTTGTATATTGTGGGCAACGGCGCAAATATTGGCGGCTTCATTGTTTTGAATTTCCGACGCTAAGAAGATTGTAAAAGCCACAGCAATGTATGAGCCCGCATTTGTACGATTGCACAGCGGCGAAACGCGCACCTGCTCTTCTCTGCGAACACAGACAATGCCAACTTTATTACTTTTGTAACTACAGGCAGAGATTCACATTTATGTGTGTTACGAATAACAACGGAATTTCATTTTTACCTGTGTACCAACCGCCATTTTCCTAAGACACTGACCTATGTACGATCCCAACCTTATAAGTGCCAAAGACTACCCAATCGTGCTAAATGTTTGGTAATTTAGTGGAGTTAAAAGCAACCGATGATTATTCTTAAAAATGTGTCGTAAACAACATGTGAAGTTTCTTAGACAGTCTAGACAAAAGTTTACATTAACAGATTTTGATTCAAATTACAAAATCTGACGATAACTAGAATTGTTGACTTTTTCATAATAATCTAGCTGTAAAAAGTATTCAAAGGCTGTTATATATTTGTAATCATTCAGCAACTTAGTTTGTAATGTGTGATTTTTACCGTTCACTGATTCAGAAGAGAATTTAGTCAGTTCAGACAACAGAAAGGGAACAACAAAATAAATTATTATGCTTCATGCTCTGTTCAGATTTTGTGTATCAGAGCAAAAAAAAAAAAAAAAAAAAAAAAAAAAAAAAAAAAAAAAAAAAAATTATTCTACAGTTATTATATTTGAGTTTACCGAAGGGTAATATAACAGTTATAGATAACTACGGTCTCATACTGATAACAACTATTTAGCTTGGAAATCAATTTATTTTGATAAAACGAAAATGTTTGTTCCATGTCAGTAATTGTTAATGTAGGGAAAATATTTTACTGCTCAAGTACACAGACTATATCGAAATATACAATTATCGCTACTGATACTAACAATTTGGTACTGTTTATGCAAGCTAATTTAGGCCTAAAATATACACGATTTAATATTTCTTACAAACTGGCTAGACGTACAGTGAAATACATGGCACAGCATCTTAGTAGCAGTGTATATTATTGTGGGATCTATTTTTAACTTACTGATTACAAAATTTACAATATAAATTAATTATTTTCAAACCTACTTTCATAATAAGAGTTCATTCTAGGGTACTGACAAACTTTACTCTTTTGTATGCCTATTCCAAAGTTACAAAATTATTCACATACCTGACGATAACGCGTATTAAATAATTTAAAACATTAATTTTACTATATAGTTTGGCGACCTAATTATAACCAAATTTCTTGTTACTTTAGTACAAGTGAACGTTAATTTTCACACCAGTATTGCATTAAGTATAAAGTTTCCCCAGGTATAAAGTATTCGAGAGACAAAATGTTAGGTTTGATGCCATTATCCATTAGCAAGTACACAGTAATCCTCTCGGAGGAACGCGTTGTGTACAGGAAGTTCGTGTAATTTTGGAAAGCGCTTGGGTACCGAGTAGTAGGTGGAACTTTAACAGCGCAAATTTACTGAACGTAACTTGCCGTTTTCCATAGATTATTTCAGAATATCCCAGATAGGAGCATTGGAAGTGGTCATAAACATTACTTTTTATCGCATTTCTTGGATTAGAAGTACACTATGTTTGAAGACATGCAGTAGGTAACGCAGATTTCAATGATAGGTACTTCTAATTGTACTTATTCCTTACTGGAGCATTTATTAATACATTAACTGTACGGAGATATCCACTTTCTTGAAATTTAAGGATATTCAATCGTTTGTAGTTGGGGACGTTGTTTTAAATAAAACGAAAAAAATATTACAAATTCGCCAGTATTATCGTGAGTGTGGAGCTTTACAACCCTTAAAGCAGTGCTACAAAATTCATAGCAACCAGTAGAAGAGAAATATAATTTGAAATTAATCCTAAATATTTACAATAAAACATGTAGTCAGTGAGGTATAGCATAAATATTCAGTGTATAGAACTGTGCGTTATTTTCTAACTGGCTATATGACTGATGCTTCAGTATCTCCAACTCTTTCAGGTGAAGTGGTCTCGGTGGAACTTCAAACTATTCTCACCTGAAATAGCGTGTGTTATTCTGTTGTTACGTATATGGGTGTAATACTTAGTGTGTTGCGTGACAGAACACTATGTGATTTCCATAGTTACCTGTTCATCTAATTAATGATGGTTTGCAGTACTCTATGTGTTACCTCAGATACATACTACTTACAAGTATACCATATGGTTAAAGGATTTTAGAATTTCTTTGAATTTATGTTAGAAGTTCAGAACTGAAGTAACAATCTACCAAATACATTCGACGCGACTCTAAAAAAATTTCGAGTAAATCCATAAGATATATGAAATGCAGAATCGTTAGATATATCTTTCCTCTGAATCACAGCGAGTTGTTGACTAAATATTGCAGTTTATGAAGGTCTGCATGATTCCGGTAATTTATAAAAGACTTCTTTGTATAGTCACCATAAAGAAATATTTTATCCCAGAGAGTAGTGCATCGCATCGCAACTGAAGAGCGATGAAGCTATTATTCGATTTTTCTAGTTGCGTCTTAACAAGCATATACACCTGCTACTTTCCTGAAGCTATACCTATCTTTCTGCACCACTCGTTCTAAATACGTAGCTACGCAAATATCAAACATGATTGAGAGTATTTATTTTCCACCTAAAGTATAAAAAATACACAGAATATGGAAGTTACATGAGAAAGTCCCCATAGCACCTTCACATATTTATTAGGAATAGGCCGTCAAAGTCTAAAGACAGATTAAACAGGAAAAATTAAACAAAACGGCCCAAACACAATATATGCCACATAAATCAAAGGATAAGAGCTGATGCCTCGAAGTTGTGTGTGACGGTGTTGGACGGCAATAAAGTAAGATCGGTTTTCGAGTATTCCATCTTTTTAATTTTTTTAACACTTATGAACCGTTCGTCCGTTCATTATGTATATTTTTGCTATTTTCAGTTTTATGTCAGGGACATGTATCGGAGGGACCTACAATTTAGCCACGCCAGAGCGGCCGAGCGCATTGAGGCGCTATGCTGCAATGCGCGAGGACGTTCCCCGTCGGGTGTTCGAATCCCCCCTCGGGCATGGATGTTTATGCTGTCTTTAGTATAAGGTAGTCCATAAGTAGTTTGTAAGTTTAGAACCGATGATCCCGCAGTTAAGTCCCTTAATCTTTACAAACATTCGAATTTGAACCCACAATTTTTTCTTCAGAAGTACCACATATTATGACCGTTGCATTTCCTTTTGTAAAATTTAACTCATATGGTTAGGTAACGTGATGCTGCATCAACAATGTGGCAAAATAATCAATGGTATCGGGGAACCAGTGGTGGCGTAGCCCGCGAACAATTCTTTCCATTAGGTGAGAGAGATGAAGTAGCACGACGGTCGTGCTAACACTGCCGCCACGGGTCAGTACAACCCGGGAAAGATGCGATCATGCTTTTTGTACTTTAAAGATATAGTCACAGAGACCATGAAAATATATTGGTTGCTGTCTAAATCAGTGGTTCCATATCTTATTCGTAGTAGGACCCACACTCTTTATGAAAAAAAATTCCGTGACCAAATTATATATACTGCACGGCAATTAATAGTAACGTAAAAATTGTATGTTATTTCAAATTGAAGTTATTCATCATCATCACCATCATCATCGCCGTCGTCGTCGTCGTCGTCGTCATTATTAGAGACTGAATATGCCTTCCAGCGTTCTCTATAATAAATTTCCTCCATGATGCCCTATTCAATGTCAATATTGATGTTTAGTTTGATGTTAAGTCTGTTGCTTAAACATTATTCTTGACAGAACGTAATTAGTTTCTCTTTGGTCTACCTCGACTCCTCTTACTCTCTACTGCCGAACTCACGAGTCTTTTCGATAACCTAGTATCTTCCATGCGTGTAAGATGACCCCCCACAATATCAGTCTGTTCGTTCTAACTGCTTCATCTATGGTGATAATGGTGGTGAGTATGCTATCAGCGGGCAAGAAATCGAGTTCCTTAGCGTTAATTGCCGCTCTACTGAACCCATTAACTCTACATACGCAAAGTACTCGCTTATATCGTCCATCTTGCCACTTTTGAATTCCAGTTTGTGTTTATAGAAGTTTTAACCAACAAGTAGCACCTGACAGTCAACCAACATTCTCATGCTATCTCTAAATAAGAAATCCGCAGGTTAATATTTCCTTGTATACAGAAAGAAAGTGGTAATACTTTTACCCAATTTGTGGTTCAACTTAAATGCTAACCGTTTCCATATGCGAGCCTGTAATACACTTCATGATTATATAACACTTCTTCTATCACATTTCTGTAGTCGTTGTATTAATGATTACTGGTTTATTGTGCGTAGATTTAAACATCTTTATAAACGGATAATAAAGTCAGAGATGCAACTGCATTTCGCGTAAGTCGATCCATAAAAGGCGTCTTCGTAGTTTAATACTACCCTGGAGCTCTACCGGAACAGCAACCAGATCTTAGGTCATGCATTGTAGTGTCCCCATTCCTATGTACCAGTACTTCTCTTTCCACAAAATAACACTTAATTCGTCCATGATGCTTTTCTTCTTTTCAGTGAAAACCATACCTTGTCAGAGATGCTTGCTATGCTGTATCCCGTTTCAAAATAAAAAGCCTGCAATTATTACATGAAACAGTAGACTGGAATTTATAGCTACTATTGATATTCATGTGTAAAAGACTCACCATTCTGCGCCGTAACTACTAGCATCATATACGGAAGGACGAACCTGAAACAGAAAAGAATACACTTTGAGTCACTGAACAAGCACAGATGATCCAATTAACTGACAAAAGTACGTTATCATTCTTGAATCACTACATTTATATAGGTAGCAAACAAGGTATCAGATAATGCTTTTATTTGGCTTTTGGTAATGTCATTTCTTTAAATAAATTACAATTTAAATTGCAAATTGTAGGCTCCTTTACGTAATAAAATCCGACGCAGAATTTCAGTAACGGTTAGCACTGTAGAAAATAACTCGCAAGAATTGTTAATAATATGTAAAAAGTAACCAACTGAAGCGAGGAGAATAATCTCACCGTTGTGCTCTTTGATATTCATCTATATATCTTAACATTACAGTTTCATTGCTTTCGAGAAAGCCTGAATCAAGTTCAAGAAAAAATTGTGTGGTCGCAATTAAGAGCTACTAAAACGATATGGTATTTCATCAGTTAGAAAACTGAATGAATCTGAAGCCGAATTGCAAATTTTAGAAAAGTTCAATGTAATGATGACATATTAATTATGATAAAAAGAAACATTTAATACCAGGCAAAAGTGAACCGAACAAATACTAATCAGTATCACCTTGAAGTAGTACTGCCCATTATGTTAACCAGATATAAACGTCAACTGAATGTTTTCTAGTTGAATACAAGTAAGTCACTTAAATCTCAAATATTAGATTTTCCATCGAAAGGACTGTTGGTTAGCACTATGAAACAGGAACTGAGTCCTAAGTTTATTTTAACTTGAAATTTAGGCGAACAGGCCAAATTGCATGTAACTTCAATGTTAAGGCGAAGAAAACCAAATAATTCAATTGCATGTTTGCAAACCGTCACATTTTCGCAGAATGTTTGCGTTATTATAGGACTGTGAATTTACTGGTAAAATAATTACTAATATATCAATGAATATAAATACCTAATGTAAAATCTTGTTGTATGTGGAATTGCTTTAATATATAAGATAAAGAAATAAATTCTCCTATAGTAAGACAAAAAAAAAAAAAAAAAAAAAAAAAAAAAAAAAAAAAAAAATATAGGAAATCACATGTGAAAATTGAAAGAGTAAAAATTGAAAGAGTAAAAAGAAGAAAATGAGGTTAGGGTTTTATGTCCCGTCAACAACTTGGGCACTGTAGACAAGAAAAGTAAAAACAAAAAGTTTTGAATAAAATATCCTTCTAAAATTACTTAACATATGCCTTAGGTTACAGAAGTAGGGTAAAGGAGACTGTGAAATGAAGTAAGAACAGTACCACAAATTACATTTTGAAATACTTGGCTCCGTGTGAAAATATATGAAAGGCAGTGTTCACATTGTTATGGTAAGATTTGTAAGATCGCTAGTATCAAAGCCAAAAACAAATAAATAAAATAAAAAAATAAAAAACGAGAACTGTCTGATATAAAACAAAATAATTGTACGTAGAATTTTCAAATAATGAATTGCAGAGAGAGAAGAGAATTTGGATGAAGTCCGGTATCTGATTCCACCCGTCGGCTTTGAAGTCATACGTTACCCAGAGATGTTACGTTCATGATACTTTTCATGCAAGTACACATTGTAATAAACTATTGAATGTGTTAGAAAATATTTTTCGTTCGATTATCCGAATGTGTATATGATTCAAATTAAAATGAAATCAAATTACGTAACATTATGTATTTTTAAAAAAAAAGAGAATATTTGGTAACGAGTAAAATATGCAGCGAAATTATGGAAATGTGGCAAGAGAGAAACTATCTCAGCGGTATAAAAAGTATTTAAGTTACATAGCGGGACTATCGCGAGAAAATTGGGAGTTTTGGACGGTGACATACTAAATTGAAACAGTTACTGTTATTGTTTATATTCACATTCATTGACATTTACGGCACTCCAGCTGGAAATTGGGGGTTTAGGGTGGGGACATACCTAACTGAAACAAAATAAATCGCTGAAATATACTTCAGATATAGTTAGTTGGTATCTCTATCTAGACTTAACCTACATAGGTCAAGTCTAATTTCCTATACCAGCCCGTCATATTTTGTGGTTCACTAGTATTAATTAGGTATCGCTGTCTAGACTTGACCTAGTTGCCATGTTGACATGTATTTATCGCTATGTAGAAGTGTCCCACATAAGTTAAAAAAAAAAAAAAAAAAAAAAAAAAAAAACGTAACCAGCCCTCCGTATTTATTGTTCATATATGGTTAGTGGGTATTGGTATACATCTGAAAAGGCGTAGAACTGGTATAGGTAACTAGGGTTGACCTATATAGGTTATGTCTAGTTAGCAATACCAAATCTTCTCGTTTTTGTTTCATTTGTATATGTTGCTTCAATAAACTCATGGGATGCAAACTGATGCTTGTTTTATGCTGTTCACAACGATGCCTGATCAATACGTAGTTTAAAAAAATGGCGGAATGCAAACAGTTCCATGTGTTGTGCCGCTCACAATGATGCCGAGATAGGTTAAATTTTTCTTACCGCCCTGGCTGCCTCGCGTGATAATGTTGTCAATTATGTGACGTTGGCATTAGCCAATCGCGTGACAACACAAATGTTTTGACATGAAATCTACGTTTTATGAAGGCAATTACTTTTACTGGACAGACAAGGGTACATACAAAAACATGTCCACCGTAGAGTAGGAACAACATTATTTCTTTACTTCATGGTCTGCACGAAAAAATAATCAAGCCATTCCAAGCGGATTTCTACGAATATTAACATTTTGGAAAAAAAAATTATACCTGGTTGTTAATGTTACCAGCATAATCACGCCAGGCTGCCGGTGTGGTAGGTAAAACTTTACCGCCGTTTTTGAGGGATCTCATTCATACATTCATCGGTAGTGCTTGGTTTAAGCACTTTCACCGACGACACGTTGACATCACATGCACTACATAAACACATTTTACCGACTAGACAGAAATAATTCAAAAAATTAACTGTACCTATTTTGTCACTGATGTTATCGAACATCATTCTCGCATTATACTTTTCTACATATGCCGTTTTGCAGCAAATGACAACTTCTTCCACAAACACTTGATTTCCACTAATTAAAACAAAATACACTTTACCCAACCATAAAACAATTTAAGCTGAATGAACGAAACAGAAAAAGTATATATTGTATCGTTTACAAACCATTAATAATTATTTTACTTCATTTTTACATAAGCAAGAAGTCCTATATTCAAACCCACTGTTTTTTCTTCCCTCTCTCTCTTTTAATTCACGAGATGCGAACACATACGTACGTACTCATATAAATATACCTGTGAAACAGTTACAGTATTATCGGTGACCTGTAAAAGGATGAATATAAACGTCGAGGATATTAGACTTAATATATGACGTCTTTATCACAGCCGACGGGTAGTATCGCACACTAAACTTGACCCGAGAATTTCGCATCAATATGTAAAGAGGAAGGGAGATTCAAATTACCCCATACAGTATTAAACTAGTATGAAAGGAAAATTAAGACAGAGTATTCAATTTAAGTAAGCTTTATGCATGCCCTTGTCGCTCAAATTATTATCTATGATATCATTTCGTCGCAAGTATTCTTTTTCTTCGGCAAGTAAATAATATGAGGTACGGTACAAAGATGGTGGCGATGTAAATATTATTTAATCTTTGAAATATTCGCACCTACTGCTTAGTTCCCTAGACAAATAAAGAATAAAAGTTGTCTGAGGGCAAGCTGTATTTAAAAGAAATCTTTTTGTATGTTTTCTTGAAATGTAAAATCTGAGTATCACGCAATCTTTCTCGGGACACTTCGTGAGAGATGAATATTAGACATTGTAAAAGGCTTTTAAGACTACTGCTCCTCCAGTTCTATTACTTAATAAATTATAGATTTAATAGAAACGTCACCGCACTTAATTTGAAGCTTTTTCATCAGAAGAAAAACCTAAAATTAAAACTTCAGAAGAAAAATGGAATACAGAAGCGTTCTTATTGTTGGCTACGTACTTGACATCCAGATTAGGTGTAGATTTTGTCAGAGGCACTGAACTTTATTTCGGAATTCGAAAGTGTCTTTTAGATATCTACAAGCAGATGCCGAAATGTCGCAATAAATATAGACTTTTTTGCGATCCTAACTAATAATAAAAATTAAATAATACTGTTCGTGTACTCATACAGAATACCTTTACTTTATTAACAAGTAATCACTCTTAGCGATCAAGCTGAGCAAATGATAAGTATTTCAAAGTTGTCCTATCCAGCCATCTCTTTTTTTCTAACTATGTCTTATAGGTTTCTTAATTACTTAAACCGCTCAGTGCCTTTCATTTCCATTTTTTATCCCTCTATTAAAGTCTTAACAGTTTCCTATAAACATTAGTTAACCTTCTAAAATATTCCATGCTCTTAGTTTAATTTCTGTCTGAAATGAAATTTCATTTATAATGGAACAGAATGAAAACTAGAAATCTTACATTTTACGACCCACTTCATCTTCAATGAAATAATTTCCTACGCAATACAGTCCCTTCGTAACTCATACTGAAGCGTTCCAAGTTGCGGTTTTAAGTGGGCAGTAATTTCGTTCCCTGTTATTCGTAATATTCTACCTACCGTTTCTTTGCAAATGCCCAGAATTACGTCCTATTTAGAAGTTGTGTTCTCATGGTATACCAGTTAGAGCAAACGTTGGAAGGTTATCTAGCTCATCACAAGTAGGGTCCATTCTGCAAGCCGTCTTAGGTATCATAGCAGCAAACATCTTGTGGTACTGATAGCCATTTTTTTCTGATACTAGCAAATACAACCGTTCATACGTCTCCACACGAGCCGTAATTGCTCTTATAGTGTCCTCAGGAATCCCATTCAAGAATTCATTTACATCAGTGGAAAAATACTGAAATCTGCTTCAAAGACCGGTACTCTAAATTGTCACAACAGTGTTTCGCAGGAACGTGGTCTTCCCTTGATGAATCTGCAAATGTCTTAACGAAACATCTCCGTACAACCAGCGTGTTATCGTAGTTTTCGTCAACTAATATAGCAACACGACTTTGCGTATCTTCTATATTTTCCTCCAATACGAACCGTTGGGTTTCCAAAACACCTGGACACTATTCAGCATTTAGTTGCTCTAGTCCTATATCCTGTCTCTATTACACAAGAACTACACTTACGTAATATTCGTCTCCCTTACTACCACATTAACATACTAGTATCACTGTACATTGCCAATCTGGTGGACACACTTTTGATAAAGTCATTAAACAGTAGACTAGATATTGCAAAATATAAGTAAGAGTAAATGTATGAGCGATGTAAAATGTAATTTGAACAAATAATCCTGTACAACTGTGTAATGTAGAAGTAACTGAATAATAAAGAAATTGGTAATATAGCCAATGGGTCTAATTTCTAAAACGTGAGGTTACTGAAATCAATTCATACTTAACAGCTATACATACAGAAAACCGACAGCTGATAGCACATTTGGGAAAAAGAGTTTTACGTAGAACGCTGATCTTATCAATACCTGTATAGTACTATAAATAAAGACAAATCGTTGTTATACATTTTTGTTTGCAAAAATCTTGAAAGTTATGAGATCTATTTACTTTAAATTTTTAGAAGATATTTTCTTGAATACTCATATGCTGAAAAGCTATATACTGTCTCACTATGAGGTGTATAAAGCCAAAATGACTTAAGTTATACAGCCGGCCGCCTTGGCCGAGCGGTCTGCGGCGCGCCAGTCACAGTCTGCACGACCGCTCCAGTCGGGGGGGGGGGGTGTTCGAATCCCCCCTCGGGCATGGATATTTGTGCCGTCCTTAGTAATAGCTAGTTCATAAGTAGTTGTAAGTTTAGGAACTGATGACAACGTAGTTAAGTGCCATAAGCTCTACAAACATTTCAACATTTTGAACTATGCTGTACATAATTTGGGGACTTTGTTAATAAAATATTTAGTAAATATTGAGCGACTTTGCTTCAAATTTTCCCCGATGCTCTATTAAGTGTGAGATAACCATGGGATACTGACATATTTTAATGACTATGATTGATAAATATATATGCACTATATTAAAATAGAAACATTGTTGCAAAAAGGTCTTCAATTGTTTATATCATAACATTCCAAAGAGCTGAATGGATATAAGCTATATATTTTAATATACATAATCCAGATAAATAGTTATGTAATGTACAGTATGAAGGGGATATTTTCTTGCGAAAATATCTTTACCAAACTACATTAAATTTTTACGTAATAGTTCAGTGCACATTGGGGCTTAGGCTATATATCTTTTAATCTACGAAATACATAAATATGAAAATGTAATATATACAATGGGAAAATTCAGATATAAATTATGTTTCCTTATAAATAATTTTAAGAAATCGTGTAAAAAGCGATAACTGTTTTGCTTTGTTCCTGTCTGTAAGTTTGACTGAAAACAGGAAAAAATTATTTACGGCTTATTGTATAAATGCTTGTAAAGATATGGGACCTAACTACAGTGATCATCTGTCCCTATACTCGAGAGAGAACTCGAACCTCCGACGGCGAACGTTCACGCGCACCTCAGCGAGGCGCCTTAGCGGCCTCTGCTTATTGATTTATGATTAGAATAGTACTAAATAATCTCAACTGTCTAAAACTTTCTAATCGCACTAATATGCAGAGTAAATCTAGGCGATTAGGGACAGATAAATACTGTGCATAGGACCGGGACTCTAATAAAAGAACATTTCATTTCACGGTCCAGAACTTTCCCGACTTTATAAATTAGCATAAATACAACTCAAAAAGGTAATTTTTGAAACTGTAAAGTGAAGAATTGAAAAACAGCGCGTGTACGAGCACCTTCCCTTTGTAGGGACAATTGTCTGTCCTTTACAAGCGTTGGTACCTTCCTACTGAGCGGTGTAGTGTGAACGCCGCGCGAAGGTACTTAACGTAGACAGTTCGGCAAAAATTCCGGAGGAATTTCTTCTTGTTCTTTTTCAATGTTCCAATGAACATTAGCCCATTTTCTAAAAGATGCTTGGCTACAGGGTAACTACTGTAGTAGTTGTCCATAGTTACATTCCTGTGAGTTCCCTTGATTGGCTCAACCAATCTCGTCACAACATCCATTGGTTGGTTAGATGCAAAATATGGTCCAGGATTCTGTCTGCCGCAATATACTTCAAAATTGATAGTATAAAAGTCTTGCTGTCGCACAATGCATACAACTTCAATCCATACTTAGCGGGCATATTGGGCATGTACTGAACAAAACCACAACGTCTGCGAAATGGGACAAGCATTTCGTCTATGGTTGTGAACTACCCTGGAATGTAGTTACTTCTGTAGTTGTTCAGAAATGCTGAGTGGAGATTGCGGATGGCAGCAAGTTTATCAGTTGCTTGTCGTTCTTTTCTTGTAGAAGTATCATTAAAGCTGTGTGACCGAAGCAAGAATAAAGCGCTTGTAACTAAATGCTGCCCTTAGAATAATCATTCCTGTTCCACAGTTCTAATACATTTGTGCGTCCTTCTTTTCGTACAGCAATGAGAAACATTGCTCCTAAAAGAGCCGTTATTTCAGAAGCAGAAGTAGTTTTGCAATCTCTAGCCCTTGAGTAGTACACAGATGATTTCTTGTTATTTATGTACTTGTTTGTGTTTTCAACAACATAATTGTCTCAGGATCAAAAAATTTCAGTTTTAGCTTCTCTAGCATTCAGTATCGGGCCAGGTAGGACTTTGATTATATTCTTACGTTTTGTTTTCCCTGATAGTGCTAACGGAATATTTATTCACAAAGTTTCTTGGTCCTTACCAATATAAAAATGGCAGTCGTCATGTGGCATTCCTATCACTTCATTCTCATCAACGCATGACTGCTCAGATGCGCTAGAATGATCTGCAGTTTCGCTAGAATGATCTGCAGTTTCTGCTTCCTCATCGCTGTCAGAGAAATCTGTGTTATCTTCTTCGTCAGATGATTGCAGAAGAAGACGCTCAATTTCTTCTGGTGTTAGTCCTTTCCTTTGTGCGGACCTGGGAGACAATAAAATAATTCTAAAACCAAAGCAATGTTAATAACTAAATCACGATACACCCACAGAGTTGTAAAGCAAAGCTTCTAATCATCAAAACATCAGACAGTGGTACAGCTACATGTACTTACATTACCGGGCGCGTACGGTACGCAGTGCCGTCTCGGTGCAGTCGTCCACTCCAAAGGTCAGTCACAGCTGTTAAGGCTAGTCTACACGACGACACTAGATTGCGACACTCGTTGCATGAAATGAATTGCGCGCAATTGGTTTCGTGTATGTATTTTGACACGGTGCCAATACTATACACTTCAGTTTCGTCGTTATGTGAGTTCCGTAGTCGAATTAGAATGAAAGTTTTGTTAGCCGTAACGGTCATGTCGGAGATATTGCTTCTTTGTGTGAAGTCGCTGCATAAGACTAAACATAAAGAGAATAAGAAACATGTTTGGGATTCGTGACTGGAATAGAAAAACACGTCAGCTTTCCAGTTTCATTCTGGAAACATCCCTTAGGCTGTGGCTAAGCCATGTCTCCGCCATATCCTGTCTTCCAGGAGTGCTAGTCTTGCAAGCTTCGCAGGAGAACTTCTGTGAAGTTTGGAAAGTAGGAGGCGAGGTACTGGAGGAAGTAAAGTTGTGGGGCGGCATCGTGAGTCGTATCGGGATAGCTCAGTCGGTAGAGCGCTTGCCCGCGAAAGGCGAAGCTCCCAGGTTCGAGTCCCGGTTCAGGCAAACAATTTTAATCTGTTAGTAAGTTTCCTATCAGCGTACACTCCGCTGCGGAGTGAAAGTTTCATTTTAGGATCACCAGAGCATTTCACGTTCCTTTTAAAAATAGTTCGTAATGGAATAAAGAAACAAGATACTGTCAAGTGTGAATCATTGTTACCAGAACTGAAATTAATTTAATTGCAGTAAGTTTCTTGTCAAGTAGATATTCGTGTGTACAGTACCTGTACCATATTCCGAAATCCAGTTGCCATAGTTCGTTTGTGTAGGTATCTCGAATTGAATGTATTTTAGTCTGCAATTCATTAATCGTCAACCCATCAATATTTAATTCACGAATAATTGCTTGAAGAACACCAATAAGCCGCTGCTTATTCCTCAAATTTTCATTGTTGAAATCGGACCAACAACTATGCATCGCATATATGGTCAAAAACCGAATTATTTCTTCCGTTCCTCCCTTTATGTTGTATTTTGTCCTGTATTGCTTCTAACCTAACCTAAAAACACGCGCAATCAGTTTCGCCAAAGTTGGAAGGTGCCGAAACTATTTAGTTTCGCGGACGAGGTGCGCGAACGCCTGCCGCGCATGCGCACTGGCCATGAAACTTAGTGTCGCCGTGTAAACTAGCCTTTAAGGTGAGTATATCGGTGGCGCCGTAATGTAGTTTGGCGCGTGACTAAACAATCGAAGCATATCTAGCACCATCGTTGCGTGCTCGGCCCGCTGACGTAATTATTGAAAGAAAACAAAATTGGCGGCACTGTATGCCGCCACGCTCCCTCCGCAGAGTTAACAAAATAGGTCCCCCATTTTGCTTGTTTTCTATCTGAATAAACATGTTTAAGTCCAGTATAATCCGTAAATCTATATCTATGAATGTGAATGTCTGTTCGGTGTACGTTTATCACGTCTGAACCACAAGACATAAAGAGCTAAACATTTGTACAGTTACTAATGTCTATCCGGGGAAGGCTTTAGGTACGGTTTTATGGCGATCGAATAGCTATTTATCTATGTATATTAATGGGAATGTCTGTTCGGTGTACGATTATCACGTCCGAACGACAAGACGCAGAGACTTAAATATTTGTATAGTTACTAATTTATACCTGAGGAAGGTTTTAGGCACGGTTTTATAGCTCTCTGATAGATATTTAGTAATTACTCTTTGAAAATTATATTTACTCTTTGAAAATGGTTTTATTGCTTGCATTGTTGCTTGAGGGTTGATAATGATAAAGGGGTGGATTATTTGGGATGGAAAGTTATCGGTGTATATAAAATTCTACGTGTGTGTGTGTGTGTGTGTGTGTGTGTGTGTGTGTGTGTGTTTTAATATTTCTCTCTGCAGAGAAAACTACAGAACGCAAACGAATGGTCTGTGTGTAATTGTTGTCCGAAGTCTCCCGTTGTACACCATAGCAGTTCCATGCCGCTAGCTATAAGGTAGTGGAAGATATGGTGGTTGAAAGTCGTCAAATTATTTTAAAAAATCGGCCAGCGATGACGTTTGCGACTCTATACCAAGGAGATCACACACAGCGAAACGTGATGCCACAGGCCATATCTTTGGTCTGTGCGTGCTACAATGTCTTAAGCTCTTTCTCTGAAAGGATAAGTATACAAATAAGGAAATACAAGAATAAAAAAGCAGTAAAAAGAAATTACTTTTAATACATCTCTTTAAAACATAGATTTGACGTTTTGCGCATTATCCGTTAAACTTTGTTTACAAGATAAATCAATCAAATGTGAAGGCCGTAAACTCCACAAAATACCTAAGAATTACTATTACTTCAGACCTAAACTGAAAAGAACAGGTAGATAATATCGTGGGAAAGGCGAACCAGAGACTGCGTCTTTTTGGCAGAACCCTTAAAAGATGCAACAGAACTACTAAAGAAACTGCATACACTACGCTTGTCCGTCCATTTTTGGAGTATTGCAGTCCAGTGTGGGATCCTTATCAGGTGGGTTTGACGGAGGACATCGAAAGAGTCCAAAGAAGGGCAACCCGTTTCGTATTGTCACGATACACGGGAGACAGCGTTACGGAAATGATACAGGATCTGGGATGGGAATCATTACAACAACAGCGCTTAATGCTGCGGCGTTGGCTACTTGCGGAACTCCAATCGCCAACATTCTCCTCGGAATGCGAAAATATACTGTTGAATCCCACTTACATAGGTAGAAATGATCTTCAGAATAAAATACGAAAAATCATAGCTCGAACAGAGAGATTCAGGTGTTCTTTCTTGCCGCGCGCTATTCGAGAATGGAATGGGAGATAAATAGTATAATTGTGGTTCGATGAACCCTCTGCCAGGCACGTAAATGTAATTTGCAGAGTATCCCATGTAGATGTACATGTAGATGTAGATCTATCATAATCAACCAACACGCGAGCGGAGCCGCGGGTTTAAGCTAGTTACCTATAAATTGTAGTTTTAGAGCACGTTCCCTCTTTTATTTAATATTGTTCTTCACGAGTGCTGAGAACAAAACAAGTCTGCCCTACGTTGTTGTTAAGCGGCATACGCTGCGTACGTCAATCCTGTACATATTATAAATACGAAAGTTTGTATGTTTGTTACCGCATCACGCTAAAACTCGAGCACTGATTTAGATGACATTTCATACAGAGATTTCTTATGTCTTGGGTTAGGACATAGGCTACTTTTCAAAATGTTTATTAAAAGTTATTTATTTGAAATATGTCCATAGAAATACGTAACGGTTGTAAGAAACTTCTAATAAACAGCAGACGCTGTTTGTAGGGTATGTCATGTTTAGCCGTGAGGGTTAATGCGTCATGTTATAAATATCCGTTTTTTTTGGGCAATGGTTCGTGTCCTGCTATGGTGAAATATTTTTTCTTTGTTATTGTTATCTTTTTTACTTTCGAATATACAAAAAGATTCTTGGATACTGCCAAAACGGCTCAACTGATATATAATTACATACACAACAAATCTGAATGTTGGCGTTTATGCCGCATTCATTTTTATTTGTTGTAATAAATGAAGGAAGTATGTATATAAATTGAAGACTTTAAATAAAATATGCTCTAAGTACCATGGCAAGAAAAAATATTGACGTTTTGTCTAGAATGGGATCTAGATACCAAGCCCTATTTTTTGTACAAAGCTCGAACTGCCACGTATAAGTAGCGGTCGTAAACTGCAACGAAAGTAGTAGCAAATGCACTTAACAGATGGCAGGCGGTACGCTGCAGTTATAAAGCTCCCTATACAGAGCTTTATGCAGTTAACATATGAAACGCTGAGTGTTCCGGCCAACTGCAACAATATATATTAATTAAGGTGAATGTCTGTTCGGTGTACGCTTATCACGTACGAACGACAAGACGCAGAGTCTTAAATATTTGTACCGTTACTAATTTATACCTGATGAAGGTTTTAGCCACGGATTTATAGCCATCTGATAAATACTTTGCAATTTGAAGAATATAACGTGAAATGCGGAACAAGAATTACTCTTTGAAAATTATATTTACTCTTTGAAATTTATTTTATTGGTTGCATTGTTGCTTGAGGGTTGATAAAATAAAAAAGAATTTTTTTAATACATCTCTTTAAAAAAATCGATTTAACGTTTCGCGCATTACATCAAGTGATCGATCTGTGATATTATTACAATCATTATTTTTGAATTTCGTGATCGGATTCTTCGAAACGAGTGCATTTTTACCTGTGATTGGATCTACACTACTTACGTTCCTGCTAAATAGATAATCAACCAACACGCGAGCGGAGCCGCGGGTTTAAGCTAGTAACACAATAAATACGGATTTCCGAACGTCGGTTCGCTCCATGTCTCAAATAATCGGTTGTCGATCCTCCATCACGTGCTTCAGTTCAACGCAAAACGTTTGCTACACCACGCACATGCCCACAATGTGCACTCCCCCGTATGCCATTAACTAAAACCCGCCGGCGCTACGGTATCTGGTTTAAACGCGAGGTGGCTAGACGCACGGAGCGAGCCGTGCTGCGCGGGTGGGCTACACGCCAGGCGCCGGCGCTGGCGCCGCTACCATTAATTACTGGAGATATTAATCAATGTAGAAGCGTGCTCCGAGGAGTGGGGGGCGGCGTTTAGAGGGGCCCCGCAGGGTTCGCAGCGACGGAACGCAACACCTGCTACCGCCAGTCCTCTTTTTTTAACCCTCCCCAGGAGTGCCTTTTGTCGTGCAGCCGCAAATGAGCACCTTTGATGAATGTGGCCCGCCAATGCGAAATGTGCTCCCGCCGAGCGTGCCTGAGGCGCGTCTTCCGGTCTGCTAACTTAATTTACTTTTAACCTGTAGCTACCGCCTGGGAGTGCCGATATTTTGGGAGCGGCGATTCATATGGAGGTGATTAAAGAACACACGGAGGACTTTACGGCACGGGTGGGAGAGGAAGGGGAAGAAAAACTTGTTATTGAGCTAGCAGTAAATTGAAAAGTCTCTCTCATATCTACTCTTCATTCCACTTCCTCCTCTACGTTACGATAAATGGCGACTAACTCAGGTAGATTGGAGGGAATTTGTAGTAAACGAGTAGTGTCTGTAGTCCGATTAAAATTACTTGCTATTGCGAGCTTGAAGGTCGGGTTGAGAGTTTAAAATAGGGAAAGATTAATTTTTAAAGCTCACAACCACCAACTGCGAACCAAATTCCTAAACATGCAAAAACACTGGAACTATGATTGCGACTGTTTGACCCGTTTTCTAGGGGATGATATCACACGTTCGCAGCTTTCCTTCCCTGCATATGATTTTTATAAACAAACATTGCCATGCTAGTTGTGTAACTGTCTTGTTTCCGTTGGTAATTTATTACTTTTCATTGTCAATTAAACATATTACGTCAGATGTGACTATATCAGCTAATGTATTGTTTATTTGTCAACAGGCTATTTTGTAATGAGGGCCTTAAAAGTCCCTAACTGAATCGTATTACTTCAAATGCCAGTAGTATTAGAATATTTTATTTCACGCTGTGTTCTGCACTGTGCCTGGCACTCGCCATTGTCCCTCTCTCCCCTCACCGGAAACGAACTGGAAAATTCTAAGCTGGAGCAAGCCACCAACGTCGGCCTGTTCGCTGGCCTCCCGTCAGCTACAAGCACACAGCAAATCTCAACGTGGAGAATTTCTACCTACGGCCTAACTATAAATGTTGTCACCCAACTGTGTACATACATTGCTACCATAATTAATAAGATTAAAATTGTGTAACATTTAGTGCATTGCCATGGTCAATGTTTGCAGTGAACTTCATACTGTTTAATTATCAAATGCTATCAATTACCAGTATTTCTATTGGGCGGTAATCTTACACTATCTGATGTGTGCCACGTGCCTCTACAGTGTTACGACATAGACAGCCTGACACCGCTCGGCTGTAGGCGACAAACAAACACGACGGGTCACTTCAAATATGCTATTAATCAGATGCGGCGCGTCGTATGTGTTCAATAAACCCCAGGAAAAAGCTCGTCGTGCACATAAAGTAAATAAAATAAAAAGGTTTTTACCGCCTACAGGAAAATAAAATAAATGTTTGGAGACAAGAAAAGCAGCTGTATGAATATCAAGAACTCAGACGGAAACCCAGTACTAGGCAAAGAGGGAAAAGCTGAACTGTGGCAGGAATATATAGAGGGCCAATACAAAAGAAATAAAGGCAGTATTCTAGAAATGGAAGAAGAAGTGGAGGAAGATGAAATAGGAGATATGATACTGAGAGAAGAATTTGACAGAGCGCTGAAGGATTTGAGTCGAAACAAGGCCAGTGGAGTAGATGATATTCCGTCTGAACTGCTGATATCGTTAGGAGAACCAGTCATGAAAAAATTTTATCACCTGGTATGCAAGATGTATGAGACAGGGGAAATACGCTCGGACTTCAAGAAGAAAATTGTAATTCCAATTCAAAAGAAAGCAAGTGCGGACAAGTGTGAAAATTACAGAACTATCAGATTAATAAGTCATACTTGCAAAATACTAACAGGAATTATTTACAGACGAATAGAAAAACTGGTGAAATCTGCGAGAGAGAAGGTCGGGGTGAGAGTTTAAAATAGGGAAAGATTAATTTTTGAAACTCACAACCACCAGCTGCGAACCAAATTCCTAAACATGCAAAAACACTGGAATTGTTATTGCGACTGTTTGACTCGTTTTCTAGGGGATGATATCACACGTTCGCAGCTTTCCTTCCCTGCATATGATTAACAAAACAATATCATAAAAAATCAAGTTCATGAGAGAAAACTGTGTACTAACTACTATTTTTAAAAACACGTGAAAGTTCACTTTATGTTGTTTATTTCACAATACTTTAACCCTGTGGCTGATACGTCTGTACGTCGGCACATTTATCAAATACAGTTATAGCTCGAGAGCCCCCAGACAAAATGAATATTTGTCGCGAATTGTTTTCACACCACGTGGCTGTCTCAAACACCGTTTATGTTCATGCCTATGTGACGACACGTGTTACATTAACAAATCACAGTCACTTTAATTCAATGCGATGCACACCTTGTTCCACCGGCTAAATATTCACAAACACACAGTAGCACTTGATTTAACATGGTGCAGTCTACGAAGAGCAACCACACGTGGCGATTGCCACAGACAAATCTCAAGTCACCACCTCGAGATCCACATGACGACTGATGCAGAGCGACGCCGCCCGGCCAGCCACACCACGTGGTCTGGAGTACTCACGTCCTGCCCTCGTGCGCGCGCACGCCGAAACTCAACTGCCGGGGTTTTTTCCCCTACATCATCAACTTCCCCATGTGAACTGTTCTAACCGATTTGCCAATGTATAGCGCTCAGCCAATACATTTCTAAAACTTTACTTAAAATCAAAATAATTACACTACACATTAAACAAATATTTTCTTACGTTTTTATATTAGTATAAACATCCTTTGTACTGTTTATCATAATCGTGCAATTTCTTATATCACAGATAACTGATTTAACTGAATATTTCAAGGTAAAATACAAAAGATTGATTGAAAATAAAATGAAAAATAGTTAATATATTATTTTTATAAACAAACATTGCCATGCTAGTTGTGTAACTGTCTTGTCTCCGTTGGTAATTTATTACTTTTCATTGTCAATTAAACATATTACGTTAGATGTGACTATATCAGCTAATGTATTGTTTATTTATCAACAGGCTATTTTGTAATGAGGGCCTTAAAGGTTCCTAACTGCATCGTATTACTTCAAATGCCAGTAGTATTACAATATTTATGCACTGCACTGTGCCTGGCACTCGCCATTGTCCCTCTCTCCCCTCACCGGAAACGAACTGTAAAATCCTAAGTTGGAACAAGCCACCAACGTCGGCCTGCTCGCTGGCCTCCCGTCAGCTACAAGCACACAGCAAATCTCAACGTGGAGAATTTCTACCTATGGCCTAACTATAAATGTTGTCACCCAACTGTGTACATACATTGCTACCATAATTAATAAGATTAAAATTGTGTAACATTTAGTGCATTGGCATGGTCAATGTTTGCAGTGAACTTCATACTGTTTAATTATCAAATGCTATTGATTATCGGTATTTCTATAAGGCGGTAATCTCACAAATCCGACCCCGGGGAAGAACAGTTTGGATTTAGGAGAAATGTAGGAACACGGGAGGCAATGCTCACATTACGACTCACCGTAGAAGATAGGCTAAGAAAAGGGAAACCTACGTTTTTAGCGTTTGTCGATTTGGAATACACTCTTCCAAATTCTGTTTGTAGCAGGGGAAACTTTAGGGAACGAAGAGTTATATTCAAGCTATACAAAAATCAGACAGCGGTTATTAGAGTCGAAGGGCAAGAAAGGCACGCGGAGGTTGGGAAGGGAGTAAGACAGGGTTGTAGCCTTTCCCCAATGTTGTTCAATCCGTACATTGAGCAAGCAGTGAAGGAATGAAAGGATAAATTTGGAGAGGGCATTAAAGTGCAGGGAGAAGAAATAAAAACATTGCGGTTAACGATGATATAGTAATTCTGTCAGAGACAGCAAAGCATCTGGAAGAGCAATTGTGTGGGATGGACAGTGTCTTGAAAGGGAGATATAAGATGAACATTAACAAGAGTAAAACGAAGGTAATGAAATGCAATGTCAGAAAATCAGGCGATGTTGAAGGACTTAGATTAGATAATGAGACAATAAACGTAGTAGATGAATTTTGTCAATTTGGTTGCAAAATAACTTCTGATGGTTGAAGTAAAAAGATATAAAATGCAGAATGGCTATGGGAAGAAAAGCGTTTCTAAAGAAGCGAAACCTGTTAACATCCAATATTAATTTAAATATTAGGAAGTCCATTCTGAAAGCTTTTGTCTGGAGTGTAGCATTGTATGGGAGTAAAACGTGGACGATAAGGAGTTCAGATAAAAAGATGATAGAAGCTTTAGAAATGTGGTGCTACAGACAAATGATGAAAATTAGATGGGTAGATCACGTAACTATTGAGGAGATGCTTAACCGAATCGGGGAGAAAAGGAGTTTCTGGCATATCCTGACTAAGAGAAGGGCTAGATTGGTTGGACACATTCGGATACATCAAGGAATTGTCAAATTATCATTAGAAGGAAGCGTGTGGGGTCAAAATCGTTGAGGAAGATCGAGGGACGAATACAGTAAGCAGATTCAAAAGGATGTAGGTTTCCGAACGTTTTCTCAGATGAAGAGACTTGCACAGGACAGGATAGCGTGGAGAGCTGCATCAAACCAGTCTGCGGACAGGAGACCACAACAACAACACAAGTGTTCTGAAAGTACAGAGAAGATACGAGTTCTCATCTCCTACCGTTGACCTGGACACAGTTTCTCCAGTTTAGTAAGTTGTGTGCCATTTGTAGTTCCACATATCTCCTGACTACTGATTCCAAATTTGAAATGGATGGCGCTCGAGCAGCAGCAGCCGGCGAGAATAGGCAGGTGGACAAAGGATCCCAATTCACTGTGTTGCCCCAAGCAGTCTTTGGGATGAACCCATTTAAAAATCCTCATTCCACCTCCAGAAAATACGGACGCTTTAAACCCTTTTTAAAGCAAAACACAATAACATTTTGAACAAAAGATGTTCACTCGTAACATTTAGCCGGAGGCAGAAAGCCAGACGGAATACTCAGGCAAATTCCAAGCTGGCGCCAACAAGTCAGAGAGGAGGCACCTAAATGAGACATTAGCTGACTCACTATTGGCCATACGGTGTTTTAAGGTGTACCATCTGACTGGTAGGGGAGCCACTGGCATGGAAGCGCTAGCGTTACCACCTCATATACGTGTATGTTACAGGCCAAACCCGATTTTAGGATGAACTAGTTTCGCATAGGCCAAACCAGTTCTCCCTCCATGCGATAGGACAAACCAGTTTAGCCTAAGCCAAACTAGTTCGTCCTGTTAACGATAGGTGAAACCAGTTTAGCTTAGGTCGAATCGGTTTATCCTTGTTAGAATTTACATGCTTTAGGTCGAACTGGTAGGTCGTAGTCTAGGGTGACCAGGTGTCCCATATTTTACGGGATCGTCCCTTATTTAGCGTAAGTGCGCTCTTGTCCCGACAAAATAAATACGGCATGTAGATTGTCCCGTATTTTACTAACTGTCCCATATATTTTGAAATAACGTCTGTCAACAAGATGTTTCAGTATTTCCACATAACTTTTATGCATGTTGAAGAAGGCAGAAAAACTGAACAATACGAATATAGTGACGATGTTGACATTCTGAAAATTGACACAAACGACATTGAAAATGCTAGAAGAAAGGCGACAGAAAATTTACAAAAACAAGCAAAAAGAATAAAAGCTTCAACTGAGAAATCACATCCAACAGCCAACATTGGAGACAACGTAACCCTACGTACTCCAGATGTAGACAAAGGCAGAGGTGACCTTTGAAACGTAATTCGAGTAATATTTCACAAAGTTGACACCAAACATGGCGTACTTCAAAAACAATATTGCAGGTGTAATTTTATTATGATTTACCATACTTTACTGTAAAAAGATTATTAAAAATATTTGTTTTAACTTTTTTATTCATTTATTTATTATTTTTTTAGGTCTGATTTCGACGTCTGCATTCAGAAGTTTTTAGATGTGGGAGATATTAACCGGGATACTGTAATATCTTTGTGGACTGCAGCTACAAAACATTATGTTGGATCAGGGCAAGGCTTCGTGAAATGCAGCTGGATGAAAGACTGTACAACAAACAAATGCATTTGTAAGAAAAACAAAGTACTGTGCAATTGTAAGTGCCACTAGAGTAAACTTTGCAAAACTAACTAAATAAGCAAATTTCAGATAAAGTGATATCTGTGGATGAATATATTGTTGAAGTTGATACAGATGTGAAATTTCTGATTCGTTAATAAATAACTTTTATAAATCACATTGACTATTCTATTTCTATACCTGTATCCAGTTTGCTTTGAAAAGCTTACAGAAGATAGAAAGTAGGCGAAATTAGTTTAGACTAGGACGTACCTGTTTGTCCTAAAGCATATGAATTCTAACTAGGATAAACCGATTCGACCTAGGCTAAACTGATTTCTCCTATCGTTAACAGGATGAACTAGTTTGGCCTAGGCTACACTGGTTTGTCCTATCGGTAACAGGATGAACTAATTTGGCATAGGCTAAACTGGTTTCTCCTGTCGTTAACAGGATGAACTAGTTTGACCTAGGCTAAACTGGTTTGTCCATCCGCATGGAGGGAGAAATGGTTTGGCCTTGGCGAAACTAGTTAATTCTAAAATCGCGTTTGCCCTGTAACATATAGAATAGTTCAATCGATATGTACTCACTCTTGCTCACACCGGCTGTGTCTGTCACTGTGCACGCAAGCTAGCAGTGCAACTCTCCCGCAAGGATTTCTTGACAGGAGAGGTTTTAAAGACTCCTGTACAGTATTGCACTGTAATGAGCACTTCTGTCATGGGACAGACCTTAGTAAATCTCCAGTGGAGAATTCTAAGGATTACGCAATGTTCATATTGTTGACCGAGATACGTAATATGCGGTGTGAACATATAGAGTGAATTAGGTCACACTTGCGAGAACATTTTTGAATGGGGAAGTGGTGGGTTAGTCTGAGACTGACGTAACACGCTGTGATATTACAGATACAGGGGGAAGCTGATTGTTTCCATGTGAAAGGCGGGTTTTGCCAGGGTGTTGGGTTCCCCAGCCGCCCGGCTACCAGTTTGTACCTAGTGAATGGGATACAGCAGGTAGTCAGGTTTTCCCTAATGTGGTCGGAAACTGGAAGCAACGTTTGGCTGGGCGAGGGCGGCTAACCCAGATTGCAAATGAAATACAATATAGCCAAAAACATTATTCTAAAAATCCATATAAAATCAGGGAATGGTCATACGGCAAATATAATTATATGAGTGGATTCAGGAGACTTGGGAGAATCAAACGCCGTAATTACAATTTAAATATCCCTTACACATAAAAAGACGATAAAATTCAGTACTATGATAATAATATTATAATACTTATATTTACAATTATTGATAGGTAGTGTTTATAAGTAACAGTTTAAGAAGCAAATGGACAGCATTACACCACGCTACCTATCTTAAAAGACGTGCCACGCTTTCAATAAACATTATTTTACTTTATTGGTCTGCTTTTCGTTAAGGTAGTAATATTCTTGTGTCAGAACATAGATTCCACCACAGAAACACAAAACATGAGCCCAGTGAAGCGCATTATCTTTATATATGCGTATTATTATATTTAATATTCTTAGTAACGTTCATTTTTTATGTTGAAGACTGTCAAATATTTCATGACCGACTGAAAATAGTCGATATGCAGCAGATAATTTATATATAAACAATTATATTGTGCACAAGAACTGAATATATTAGCATAAAAGCCATGATAAATTAAATATTAATTGTGTAACTATATTTCGATGGCGGCAGTGAGACGACACGCTTAACAGCAAGAGACCTTAGTCTCAACCGTTTTTAGTATTGTTAAATATATATTTGTTTGTTAAATGTAAATAACATTTGTAGGGATGTGGTCAAAGCATTTAATTCTGTGATATTCAAATGTATAATTTTTGGAAGGGAAATTGTATTTTAAGGATGAGGCGTTAGGATGCGCGGAAGGGTACAATTTTGAAAGCAGGGAGAGCACGCTTTTCGAACGCTTGGAAAGGGACTCGTAACTTGGAAGTGTTGGTGAAAGATTGTGACGCTGGGCGGCCTGAATCCGCGTTAAGAACTTGTGATTTGAAGTGATATGCATGTGTAGACTTAAAAAATTTACGGGACTATGACTGCATAACTTAGTCTCTGCTTGAAAAGTGTTAAACTATGCACGGTAGTAGGGCTGTGGAACTGCGATAATTCAGTAATCGAGTACTCGTGTGATTAGAATTAGTGTTTTATAACAAATACTTTAATGGCGGACTAATTTGGAATTGCAAAGTTCGATGGACTACTCTAATTTACGAGTGATAATTTGGAACTTTTACTCTCGAGTGAGTGTGTTACTTATTGTGCCTCTCGTGAACAATAGTTGGGGAAATATTTAGTTATTTACCGATGTATAAAGTAAGACCACCACCGAGTCTCATGTCTAATAAGAGTAATTAACTGCATTTATAAAGAATTACTTCGTGAGTGAGTCACTTCTTTATCTTAGCATCCATTTTGTTGGTTATTTAGAAGTTTAATTCATGTTTGTTTAAATATATTTTCACGTCATCATATGCAGATTAATAGACTGGCTAAACTACAGATTAAGTATTGATCTTGTGTAAACAGATTGACAGATTGGGGAGCTGTTTAGGGCGTAGAAGCTGACATACGTAACTCACCCCTATGTAGAGAGACAACGAGCCATAAACTTTTACTACCCGAGTTATGTATTGCCCAAGTCTTATTAGTCAGAACCGATAGGAAGTCGCAACACGCCAATATATAGGCAGACTATCATTTACAGGCCATTATTGACTTGGTCAAGACGCAGTGAAAGTTCGATCGGCAGTAGTTAATCAAGACATGAAAGATTTAGTTTCGATTTCAGTGAAGACGCAGCTAGCAGGCTTCAGCGCAGTTGGTGTATTGTGTGTGAACGCTTTCGGCGAACTCCCGACCAATCTCCAAGCAGTAATAACAAATTTTTACCATTGCATAAAATGTCTGACATCGCGACAGCCTCGATCGTAAACTGAAGAAATTTAATTAATTTTAAAGTCAAGTAGTCTCGGTTCTTCAGCCATTCTACCACATTCCTTTATTTGGAATTTGTTCATACCTCTCCTCAAGAGTCAATCTATCCTGTCAACCTATCCAGAACTTGGAAATATAAATTCAATTTTTTTATCAACTTGAGTCTTCTTGAAAAATATTGGAGTTAATAAATATAAAAAAATCACTACCAGTTTTTTTATTTCAGTAACTAGTAACATCACTTTATTATCCGAACTGATCCTCACTAGTTACTTTTTTTATTTTTAATATTTTTCTTACAGGAGATATCATCTACGTCTATCTTTACATAAGTGATACAGTTTCATCAGTTGGAAGTAGACAAGGAGCATCTTTCTGATTTCTACCTGACATTCTGTTAATGTCTTCCTTACAGGGGCAAAGGGTGCATTAAATTCAGATTTGTACGTTGTGCATAACAAATAGTTGGAAGAGTAGTATCAAATTACAACAGCATAGTTTACGTCAGACAGTTTATACTGACAATGTTGATATTTTGCTGCAACAAGTGGTGTATCCCAGCCACATTGATCCACAATCGTGCAGCAGATGTTTTCATTGGCGAGAAATCGGGAACACAGGGATGCCGAAACTGCAGTGCAATACGTGTTGCACAATATGTTGTAAAGGGTCAAGTATTTCTGACCTATTTAGATGCCATTTTGATGTGTACATGTACAAATAAAACCGCATCATTATTCTGATTAATTTGGTATCCCACACCTGATACTACTGTTGGTATTTAGAGCCAGTAATTTGTGTACTTGTCATTGCGTCTAAAAATGATACATATTACGAAGCTGCTGATGGACCAAACATTATTCTGCATGGATTGGGTGTGGCACCAGCAAGTCGTCTTTTTAATGAAAGTGGGTGCTCGGGAAATGCCGCATTTAAACTGAACTGGGGATGAAGTGAAAGATATATATATACATTTTAACTTTGCTATGGAACGCCACTTTCTCACGGAGGGTCTTCTCGTGTTGACATCCAGAGGCAGTATGCAAGCACTTCTATGATTATTTAAATGGCCCGCCGTCATTTGCCTTGTGGCAACTGTGCAGTGCCTAGGGTTGAGTGCAGGTGCCACCTATAATTATGGCGCATTGTCAGAGCGAGCAGTGGACATTTCGTCCTGTTCACAATATCTAGTTAACGTCTGCAGATGAGAGCAAGGAGGCACTACGGTGGGCTAATTTGTTGAATTAGCGTATACCGCCACGTAAATTTAGACTAGGGACGTTAGGATATCTTTACTTCTTCCAAATTATTAAGACCGTTTAGGCTGTTTCAGATCTGTTCAAGAGTAACAGACGCAGCAGCTGACAATGCAATTAACGATAAATTGCGCACTAATGCAGCTGGTTTTTGTCTCTGCCAAGTCACTTCCATGCAACGGCACCGACACCAGAACCACAATATAATACACTACTAGGCATTAACATTGCTACACCAAGAAGAAATGCAGATGATAAACGGGTATTTATTGGACAAATATATTATACTGGAACTGACATGTGATTACATTTTCACGCATTATGGGTGCACAGATCCTGAGAAATCAGTGCCCAGAACAACCACCTCTGGCCGTAATAACGGCCCTGATACGCCTGGGTATTGAGTCAAACAAAGCTTGGATGGCGTGTACAGGTAGACATGCCCATGAAGCTTCAATACGATACCACAGTTCATCAAGGGTAGTGACTGGAGTATTGTGAAAACCCAGTTACTCAGCCAACATTAACCAAGCGTTTTCAATTGGTGAGAGATCTGGAGAATGTGCTGGCCAGGTCAGCAGTCGAACGTTTTCCGTATCCAGAAAGGCCCTGTACAGGACCTACAACATGCGGCCATGCATTATCCTGCTAAAAGTAGGGTTTCGCAGGGATCGAATGAAGGATAGAGCCATGGGTCGTAACACATCTGAAATGTAACGGCCACCGTTCAAAGTGCCGTCGATGCGAACAAGAGGTGACCGAGAGGTGTAACCAATGCCAACCCATACCATCACGCCGGGTGATACGCCAGTATGACGATGACGAATACACGCTTTCAATGTACGTTCACCGCGATGTGGCCAAAACGGATGCCATCCTCGTGATGCTGTGAACAGAACTTGGATTTATCCAAAAAAATGACGTTTTGCCATTCGTGCACCCAGGTTCGTCTTTGCGTACACCATCGCAGGCATTCCTGTCTGTGATGCAGCGTCAAGGGTAATCGCAGCCATGGTCCCCGAGCTGATGCCCATGCTGCTGCAAACGTCGTCGAACTGTTTCTGCAGGTGGTTGTTGTCTTGGAAACGTCCCCGTCCGTTGACTTAGGGATCGAGACGTGGTTGCAGGATCCGTTACAGCCATGCCGATAAAATGACTGTCATCTCGACTGCTAGTATACGAGGCCGTTGGAATCTAGCACGGCGTTCCGTATTGCCCTCCTGAACCCACCGATACCACATTCTGCTGACAGTTATTGGATAGCGGCCAACACGAGCAGCAATGTCGCGATACGATAAACCACAATCGCGATACGTTACAATCCGATCTTTATCAAAGTCGGAAACGTGATGGTACGCCTTTCTCCTCCTCACACGAGGCATCACAACAACCTTTCACCAGACAACGCCGGTGCTGTTTGTGTATGATAAATCGGTAGGAAACTTTCCTCATGTCAGCACCGTGTAGGTGTCGCCACCGGCGCAAACCGTGTGTGAATGCTCTGAAAAGCTAATCATTTGCAAATCATAGCATCTTCTTCCTATCGGTTAAATTTTGCGGCTGTAGCACGTCATCTTCGTAGTGTAGCAATTTTAATGGCCAGGAGTGTACATTTACAGTGGGAGTCCACATTCTCTCTTAGTTATTTTCTCAGTTGTGTCCGCCTGTGTAGTCTAGTGGAGAGAGTAGTGGGTTACCACTTAGGAGGCCTGGGTACCGTTTTTGATCGGGTTGGAGATTTCCTCCACACGAGGAGTGGGAGTTGTGTCGTCGTCATCATCATCATTTCACCATTACTGACACGCAAGCCTCCGAAGTGGCCTCAACTAAGAAGGCTTGCACCAGGCAGGCTAAACATGACACCAGTTGGGGTCTAATGACCATAAATGTCACAAGAAATCATCATCATCATCTCAATTGTAAATTTAAGTGTAGGCACCCATTCAGTCACCCTGTAATATATGACGTTTTCCTCTTTATTTTATATTGATAATTTTTACCTTTGGTTTCGAGTATCAACGTGATACTGTTAACCATCGAATCATACATTATTTTTTTACTGCGACTTCATTTAATGATTTTAACTCCATTTGCTTTTCGTTTACCACTTTGCTTAAAGTAAATAAATACAATTTTACCTCTCAGTAGGAAAGCACTTTATTTTACTGAGGTGCTTCTAACACCACACCCCTGTACCTCGTAAGGTCCCTTAGTAATTACTATTTACTTTTATACTTAGGAGTAGTCGTTTGGTTCATTCTAAACACAGTTAAGGACTGCTTACCGATCCTGGATTGAGACGTCCACTGATTTGTGATTTCCAAGGATGAAGGTACAAAATATTATAGGTCAATCCTTGCATATAATTCAAGGTGGAATAAATTGTCTGTTCAGACTTTTAAGACTGGGAATAGGACGGTCAGCATTAGAATGTACCACGTGTACTACCGCATTGTCCTGTTAGAATGTAGCAGTCAACATGCTCCAAAAGTATTTCTACAACTTCACGGATCTAACGCAGGCTGGTTAGTGCACCAGGGATGTGTGCGGGTGGGGTTGGGAGAGGGGAGACGAGTGCGGTAGTGGAATCGAATAATCCCCCTACAGTGATACCAGGTGCAGGACCAGTACGTCGCTCAACAGATTTCCTAAATAATACCTCTAGACTCTTATCCGACCATGTTGGTGCTGCAACTTATCTCAATGATGCCTGCACCATCATCTTGATCGGGAAGGGCGGTTACGCAAGAGGGCAGCCATATTTCGGCGGAATGTTTCCTGGGTTGGCTGAGGACGGACGAGCGTATGTTGGTCTCTGAGGGTAATGTATTTGGAAGTGTGTGAGATTTATGACAAATTTGGAACAGATTAGTAGGGAAATGGTTCAGTAAATGCACAATGTTAGAAGTCCATTTTCTAAATTTTTGAGAGCGTTTTCACGGAATTAGGACGAGTTCTGTTTTTTGTGGATTAGGCTGAGTTCATGTGGAGATCTCTTGTGTACCACGTTGGCTTTTTTTTAATGTAGTTAGGATGGGAAGTGGAACGATGTTTCTTTGTCGATTTGAGATTCTACTGTGTGCGCAGAGGAAATTTATTAATGAAATCTGGTGTTGCTTCGTTTATCGTTTTGTCGTGGACTTAGATTCACGTGGCACTTAGATTCGCCATGAGACATGGTGGGGCAAGATACACAAAGAGAAGTGGACGTAAATCCCTCTTAATCGGATTTAAAGTAACTGCAACAGTTAGCTAGTGAATAGTAGATATCCGTGACATAATATTTCTGTTTGATCAATTATTTTGTGGTGAATTTCTTGGTGGCACTTTGAATTTACGTGTGTGTCGCCACGTGGGTAGTACATCTTGGTACTACGACTGTGGAATCCAGCCAGTAGACAATGAGTGTGAAAGCTTTTGGTCCCTTTCTTAATCCCTCCACGAAATATTAATTGTATTCTAAATGATTTGACCGAAATGTCCCATAACATTCCTTGCTTAATTGAGTTACGAGAAGATCTGTCAATAAGTGTAAATTTGTTAAAAGGGAACTGCTTTCTTTATACTAATTCCCCGTCATTGTTTGCATGCATAATATTCAGATAGGAAATCATGTTATGCACATTCTTTGAGGTAAGCTACCGTCACCGCTATCCAATTAGTTGCCATTAGTTGCCATAGTTTCCGTTGCGCGTCATTTATTTAATCAGGGCACTAAAATTTGTTTTAACATCTCTTTATACCCGGAAAATGGTGGCAACTGATAGAAAAGCGGGGGGTGGTAAACTTACAATATGTTTTTTATTTTGTTTAAAATGTCCACCGAGTTTGAAATACCATGTATGGTTTTGCATTTTGTCTCGATTTTAACTAAGGTATCCAGTTTTCTGGCTAGTTTATAGGATGGAGCTGTGAAAGATTATACAACTGGACAGATGGGAACACTTCGCTTACGTAACTTTGGAAGTCCATACAACTTAGGAGGACAGGAGTTCATGATGGTTAATAACCCTACATCAATGCCAAAATATAAACTTTTGCGTGAGCTGATAACGCATTTGATATCGTCTTTGAAAGCTTTAGTAGAGTCTCCGCCGGCCGCGGTGGCCGAGGGGACTGAGGCGCTCCAGTCACGATCTGCACGGCCACTACGGTCGGGGGTTAGAAATCCCCCTCGGACATGGATATTTGTGCCGTCCTTAGTGTTAGCTAGTTCATAAGTGGTTTGTAAGTTTAGGGATTGATAACCCCGTAGTTAAGTCCCATAGACTATACAAACATTTGAACATTTCTTAGGGTCTCTCGGAAGTATTTTGAAGTTTCTGGGAACCAAGAAATCACTTACTTTTTTCAAGTAATCGCACTTTTTCAACATAACAATAGTGGTACCTTTGTTAGAATTTCATAAATGTCTTTCGTTAAAAAAAAAAAAAAAAAAAAAAAAAAAGAAAAAAAAGAAAAAAAAAAGCCTACGCCCCTTAGATGCCTCGAGGGCCCAAGGGGCACCGACCGGTCCCCGTGTCATCCTCTGCCCGCAGGCGTCACCGGATGCGGTACGGAGGGGGGCGTGGTCAGCGTCCCGCACTCCCGACCGCTGTGTCGGTTTTCCAGACCGGAGCCGCGAATTCTCCATCAAGTAGCTCCTCAGTTTTGCCTCGCAAGGGCTGAGTGCACCCCGCTTGCCAACAGCACTCGGCAGACCCGGACGATAACTCATCCAAGTGCTAGCCAAGGACGACACTGCTTAACTTCAGTGATCTGACGGGATGACTTAGACAAAATTTCTAGTTGGTGCGAAGAATGACAGCTAGGTCTCAATGTAGGAAAATCTAAGGTGATGCGCATGAGTAGGAAAAACATTCCCATAATATTCGAATGCAGTATTAGTAGTGAGCTTCTTGATGTTGTTGCGTCGTTCAAATATGTAGGCGTAACATTGCAGAGCGATATGAAATGGAACGAACATGTAAGGACAGTTGTGAGTAAGGCGAACAGCCGACTTCGGTTTACTGGCAGAATTTTGGGAAGATGAACTTCACCTGTAAAGGAGACCGCGTGTAAAACGCTTGAACGGCAACGTCTTGAGTATTACTCAAGTGTTTGGGACCCGCAGCAGATCAGTTTAAAGGAAAACATAGAAGCAGTTTAGAGGCGAGCAGCTAGGTTTGTTACTGGAAGGTTCGACCAATGCGAGAGTGTCACGGAAATGCTCCGGTAACTCAATTGGGGACCGCTGGAGGAAAGACGACGTTCTTTTCGTGAATTTCTGCTGAGGAAATTTATAGGGCCGCAATTTGAAGCTGAGTGTAGTACGATCTTGCTGCCGCCTGCTTATATTTCGCGTGGTGATGACAACGACAAGATAAGAGAAACTAGGGGTCTTACGGAGGCATATAAGCATTCTTTTTTTCCTCGTTCTGTTTGGGAGTGGAATGTTGTTGTTGTGGTCTTCAGTCCAGAGACTGGTTTGATGCAGCTCTCCACCCTACTCTATCCTGAGCAAGCCTTTTCATCTCCTCATAAGAACGACAACCCACATCCACTTGAATCTGCTTACTATACGCGTCTCTTGGTCTCCCTCTGCGATTTTTACCCCACACACTTCCCTCCAACGCTAAATTCACAATTCCTTGATGTCTAAGAATGTGTCCTACCAATCTATCCCTTCTTTTAGTCAAGGTATGCCAGAAATTTCTTTTCTCCTCAATTTGGTTCAGTACCTCCTCATTAGTTACGCGATCCACCCACCTAATCTTCAGCATTCTTCTGTAGCACCACATTTCAAAAGCCTCTATCCTCTTTCTGTCCACACTGCTTATCGTCCATGTTTCACTCCCATACAAGGCAACACTCCATACAAATGCCTTCAGAAAGGACTTTCTTAGGCTTAAATCAATATTTGATGTTAACAAATTTCTCTTTTTCAAAAACGCCTTTCTACCCATTGCCATTCTGCATTTTATATCATCTGTACTGCGACCATCATTTGTTATTTTACTGCCCAAGTAACAAAACTCATCTACCTCCTTTATTGTTTCGTTACCTAATCTAATTCCTTCAGCATCACCTGATTTTCTTACACTGCACTCCATTACCCTAGTTTTACTCTTGTTAATGTTCATCTTATATGCACCTTTAAGCACACTATCCATTCCGTTCAATTGCTCTTCCAGGTCCTTTGCTGTATCTGACAGAATTACTATGTCGTCGGCAAAACGCAATGTTTTTAATTCTTCACCCTGAACTTTAATTCCTTCTCCAAATTTCTCCTTGCTTTCCTTTATAGCTTGCTCAATGTACAAATTGAACAACATTGGGGAAAGGTTACAACCCTGTCTTACTCCCTTCCCAACCACTGCATCCCTTTCATGCCCTTCAACTCTGACAACCGCTGTCTGGTTTTTGTACAAGTTGTAAATAACCTTACGCTCCCTATATTTTACTCCTGCTTGCTTCAGAACTTGAAAGAGTTTATTCCAATCAACATTGTCAAAAGCCTTCTCCAAATCTACAAAAGCTAGAAATGTTGGTTTGCCTTTTCTTAATCTATCTTCTAGGATAAGGCGTAAAGTGAGTATTGCCTCCCGTGTTCCTACATTTCTCCTGAACCCAAACTGATCTTCCCCGAGGTCGGCTTCTACCAGCTTTTCCATCCTTCTGTATATAATTCGTGTTAATATTTTGCAACCATGACTTATTAAACTGATAGTTCTGTAGTTTTCACACCTCTCTGCACCAGCTTTCTTTGGAATGGGGATTATAACATTTTTCTTAAAGTCTGAGGGTACTTCACCTGTCTCATACATCTTACACACAATGTGAAACAATTTTGTCATGGCTGGTTCTCCCAGAGACTTCAGTAGCTCTGATGGGATATCATCTATTCCAGGGGCCTTGTTTCGACTTAGATCTTTCAGTGCTCTGTCAAATTCATCTCTCAGTATAGTATCTCCTATTTCATCATCATCTACATCCTCTTCCCTTCCTACAATAGTGTCTCGAAGTTCGTTTCCTTTGTAGAGCCCCTCTATATACTCTTTCCACCTTTCAGCTTTCCCTTCTTTGCTGAGAACTGGTTTTCCATCAGTGTCCTTGATATTCATAGAGCTGTTTTTCTTATCGCCAAATGTTTCTTTTATTTTCCGGTAGGCTGTATCTATTTTTCCCCTATTTATACATTCTTCTACATCCTTGCATTTGCCTTCTAGCCAGTCCTGCTTAGCCATTTTGCACTTCCTGTCAATCTCATTTCTTAGTCGTCTGTACTCCATTTTGCCTGTTTCATTTACTGCATTTTTATATTTTCTCCTTTCATCGATTAAATTTAGTATCTCCTGTGATATCCAAGGATTCTTTGTAGGTCTTGCCTTCCTACCTATTTTGTCCTCTGCTGCCTTCACTATTTCATCTCTCAATTTTACCCATTCCTCCTCAACTGTTTTATTTTCCCCTGTTTCTGTCAATTGTTGCCTGAAGCTCCCTCTGAAATTCTTAAGAACTTCAGGTTCCTTCAATTTATCTAGGTCCCATCTCCTTATTTTCCTACCTTTCTGTAGTTTCTTCAGTTTCAGCCTACGGGAGTGGAATAGGAAAGGAAATGCCTAGTAGTGGTACAGTGTACCCTCCGCCACGCACCTTACAGTGAATTGCCGAGTATGTATGTAGATGTAGATGTAGATCTACTGCGGCACAGCCGTTGGCAGTTGTGTTTTGTTGGGTAGCTAAAATCTTCTCATGGCCGAATGAAAGTATTTAGCAAGTACCCAAAAGCTATGGGAAGAAAATCAATTCTGTAGAGGAGAAATTTGTTGACATATTACCTGAAGCTTTAGGACGCTTTCTTTGTAAATCATTTGTGTGGAGTGTAACCTTGTATGAAACTGGAACGTGAATATCACGCAATTCATCTAAAAAAGAGTATAGAAGCTTTTAGAATCTCGCGCCAGAATGCTGAAGATAAGATATATAGATTGCGTAAGTAATGATTATGTACTAAACCAAATTGGGGAGAAAGCAAATTTTTGGCATATTTTTACTAAAAAATTAGCTCTATTTGCTGGACAAATTCTGAGGCATCAAGGAATCGTCAATATAATGGTATCAAAAGTGGGGTAAAAATTGCAGAGAGAGAGATACCGACAGAGGAATGCAGTAAGCAGGTCGAATAGGACGTATGTTGCCGTTCTTGTTCATAGATGTAGAGGCTTGCACATTATAGGTTAGCGTGAAGACCTGCAGTCTTCGCACTGGAGACTGTGACGATATCTCATCTCAATGTTATCGTACGATACCGTCTGCGTCGGATCCGGAATCGTGTGGTCTAATAGTTACATATTTTGCGTATGAAATTACCAACGAAATAGCCAGTCTAGGAATCAGTGTAGGAAAGTGTCTCGGTGATACCGTGACTAGTTAACAAGTGATAGATTTCATTAATTAAGAGATTCATATATTTTCTTTCCAGACTTTTCTATAAACAATAGTTTCGTCATTGTATGTTATTTCAAGACTTTGACAGACGAAGGGTAGAAAAGACATGTAAAACAAAAAGACATGAAAATAAATAGCATTGTATATATGTTAGGCTCATAAAAAAGTTGTGTAGACCAGCTAATTGTGTTAATCAATGTAATAGTCGAGATTTCAATATTGTAATTCTTTGGATATTCTGACTGACGTGAGATTTTGAACCCATTTTGAGAATGGACAAGATATCTGATAGTTCAATATATGTTAGGAACATGTATGATGTACTCATTAACTAATTAATTGACATTGAACATTGCTGTTTGTTGTCAAACAGAAAGAACCGAAATTACGACTTAAAAAGGTATGTGCTATCTAAAGTTATTGTATGTATAGTTTTCATTTTATATTGTGATTATTTTTTGTACATTAAATGTTTTACTTGAGTGTCCCTTAATTGTAAATTAGTATATTCAATTGTTATGAACAATGCGTAATGTAATGTCATTATTGTCAATGTTATATATTTGCCTCACCGCCTTGTGTGTGGGAGTTCTAGTTTCGGCGGTTGTAAAACACTTTGAAATCTACCTCAGTCTGTGTTGTTGTCGTAAATTGTTTACGCAAGTTATGAAGTTGTAATGTTTTTGTGGAATAAGAAACAACTTGATGGGAAAGGAAATAATAAGTGAAAAGTGTACCTACGAGTATTTATTTCTACCACGACGACCCAGGTGAATAATTCTGCAGCGAGCAGAACCCCCCTAACATCGTAATGTTGAAAAGCTGAGTATCATGCAAAATGAAACTTTCACTCTGCAACAGAGTGTGCGCTGATATGAAACTTCCTGGCAGATTAATATTGTGTGCCGGAAGCGGGTCTCGAACCTGCGACATTTGCCTTTCGCGGGCAAGCGCACTACCGACTGTGCTATCTCTACACGACACACAATGCCGCCTCACAACTTTACTTCCGCCAGTACCTCGCCTCCTACTTTCCAAACTTCACAGAAGCTCTCCTGCGAACCATGTAAGACTAGTACTCCTGGAAGAAAGGATATGGTGGAGACCTGGCTTAGCCACATCCTAAGGGATGTTTCCAGAATGAAACTTTCACTCTACGGTCCCGGCACACAATTTTAATCTGCCAGGAAGTTTCATATCAGCGCACACTCCGCTGCAGAGTGAAAAGTTTCATTCTCGAAACATCCCTTAGGCTGTGGCTAAGCCAGGTCTCCACCATATCCTTTCTTTCAAGATTGCTAGCGTTGCATGGTTCGCAGGAGAGCTTCTGTGAAGTTTGGAAAGTAGGAGGCGAGGTACTGACGGAAGTAAAGTTGTGAGGCGGCATCGTGAGTCGTGTCGGGATAGCACAGTCGGTAGTGCGCTTGCCCGCGAAAGGCAAAGGTCCCAGGTTCGAGTCCCGGTTCCTGCACGCAATTTTAATCTGCCATGAAGTTTCATATCAGCTGAGTATCATGTTTGAAATTTGTAGAAACAACCTAGTAACGTTTTAAGGCCACACTAAAAGTGTTAGTTTACCTGAGAGTTTTGTTAGTGCCTGTAGACACGGTAACATTGTCGATAATGTGAGGTAATCGCAAATTGCCTAAAATAGTTTCAGCGTATTTCTCCAATAGAAATTTCTAGTTTGCCGACGAACACCGGTTCTGTATCGCGGGAACAGTGCTTTCAACTGATAACGTGCAGCAGACACACAATTGGCAGCCGTAGCGCGCTGCACAACTGGCTGAGGCGAGGCCACAGGCGCGAGCGACGCGCTAATCGACGTACAAAGGCTGCTCTCCGTGCGCTGACAACAATCCAAGGCAACGTCGCAATCACGGCCAAATTATGATCGCATAAACGCCGCTGTTCGCAAGTAATTGGACACAAATATCCATCCGGCCAGCCCGTGACGGTTAAAGTGGGCCAGAGGCATTTGCGGATGCAAATCACCGGCAGGGGAGCTCGGCGAGATAACGCCTAATTTGGATCACCGCGAGACTCGGCGCCGGCCGCCTGGACAATGGGGGACTGGGCACGAAAATGGCGTCGCGCGGGCAGCCCAGTTCAAACCCTGCGGCCAGCCAATATTCAATACGTCGCCCCTTTATTAAACCACAGACGCAAAATCCGGCACGATGCTGTTGGAGCTGTCAAAATTTCTCGTTCCAATACCACTTCTTGTCCTGTAACATAGACGAGGACGGTTTGTAATTTTCTTTGCATAAAAGTAAACTTGTCTGCTAATTGCGTTATGGGGACGCTAGATAAGTTAATAGTCGTCACTTAACCTTTAACTACACGCGCTGTTTTTGGCAGCGTAATGTCACTTCTAGGATCTAGAAGTACTCCCGAGAGAGTTTAGATATACCGGGTGATCAAAATGTCAGTTTCAATTTGAAAACTTAATAAATAACAGAATAATGTAGATATCATCATCATCATCATCATTAGAGACTGATTATGCCTTTTAGCGTTCAGTCTGGAGCATAGTACCTCTAATAAAATTCCTCCATGATCGCCTATTCAATGCTAACATTGATGCCTCGTCTGATGTTATGCCTTTTACTTTAAAATCATTCTGCACCGAATCTAAGTCGTTTCTTCTTGGTCTACCTCGACTCCTCTTACCCTCCGCTGCCGAGCTCATGAGTCTCTTCGGTAACCTTGCTTCTCCCATGCGTGTAACATGACCCCACCATCTCAGTCTGTTCGCTCTAACTGCTTCATCTATGGTGTTCATTCACAGTTTTTCCTTGATTTCCTCTTTATGGACACCCTCCTGCCATTGTTCCCATCTATTAGTGCCTCCAATCATTCTTGCTACTTTCATATATGTAACCTCTACCTTATGAATAAGGTAACCTGTATCCACCCAACTTTCACTCCCATACAACAAAATTGTTCGAAAGATAGAGCGGTGCACCGCTAACTTAGTCTTCGTACTTACTTCCTTCTAATGTAGATAGAGAGGTAAAAATTGACACACATGCTTGGAATGACATGGGGTTTTATTAGAAGAAAAAGAAAAAAAGGTTCAATAAACGTCCGACAGAAAAGCAATAATTAGTAGAACAAATTAAGCCAAAGCAAAGATGATGTTCTTTACAGGAAATGCTCAATATGTTCACCATCATTCCTCAACAATAGCTGTAGTCGAGTAATAATGTTATGAACAGCACTGTAAAGCATGTCCGGAGTTATGGTGAGGCATTGGTGTCGGATGTTGTCTATCAGCTTCCCTTGAGATGTCGGTCGATCACCATACACTTGCGACTTCAGGTAACTCCAAAGCTAATAATCGCACGGATTGAGGTCTGGGCACCTTTGAGGCCAAGTATGACGAAAGTGGCGGCTGAGCACACGATCATCACCAAACGACGGGCGCAAGAGATCTTTCACGCGTCTCGCAATATGGGGTGGAGCGCCATCCTGCATAAGTATCTTACGTTCCAGGAGGTGTTTATCTGCCAGGCTGGTGATGATGCTATTCTGTAACATATCGGCGTATCTCCCGCCCGTCACAGCAGCATTGCAAAACCAGAATCACGCAGTTCCTCGAAGAAAAAAGCCCGATAACGGCAGATGTGGTAAATACAACCCATAACGCAACTTTCTCGTCGTGCAATGGAGTTTCCACGACAGTTTCAGTATTTTCGGTAGCCCTAATTCTGCAGTTATGGGCGTTGACAGACCCTCGGACTACGTATCGTTTATTAAACTGTTCACTAGAAGTGGCCCAGTCCGTCCGAGTCAGTGATCTCAGCTGAATGTGTCGCACTGCTGGACGTGTCGGAGAGGCGAAGTGTCTGACTGTAGAGACTCTACTGTACTCCAAATAATATGTTCTTACCATTGTAGGTTCTATCGTCCATAATGAATGTAGCAATACAGACTGAAGCCACGTATGAACGTTTTATCATGTCTTCTTCAACACTAATTACATGTCACATTGCAGATGTAATACTTACATGAGCTCTTTATTGTAGCCTTGTCAGGTAACACTGTCATTTTATTGGAATTATTAATTTAATTAGAAATGTTATATAGAGATTGTTAAGTAGTTCAGTGTTAATATCATTTTTTGTATGCTTATTCAACTTTTTTACCTTCATTATGGTGGTGGTTCAGACAGAATCGCCGGCCGCGGTGGCCGAGGGGACTAAGGCGCTCCAGTCACGGTCTGCACGGCCACTACGGTCGGGGTTTCGAATCCCCCCTCGGGCATGGGTATTTGTGCCGTCCTAGTTCGTAAGTAGTTCATAAGTAGTTTGTAAGTTTAGGGACTGATGACCCCGTAGTTAAGTCCCATAGACTATACAAACATTTTCAATTTTTCAGACAGAATCGATAATCGTCGGTGTAAACAATGCCTTTCAAATCCTGATTTGCCTGCATCTCCACGATGGTCAGATTAGAGTCGTGGTGAGACAAGAATCTTTGCCACATGCTTCACCATACCAGTCATTAACGCATGGGCTGATATTTGAAATAGATCCCGCACGTCCCTACCGCAGTGTGACCATGTTGTCTACTGATGTTGTCGATCAACCTCTCGCAACCCCGTCCGACGACGGTTTGTCGGTGCCACTGGGTACACAGCCTGAGAGCGTCGGCGCGATGCTTAAGCCGTCGGCACACGGAGCGTGTATCTGAACGAATGTGGCCAACGTGGGGAGTTTCTGACGTCACAACGTGCAAACCGCACGTTCGCGAGGCTTTCCCAGTGTGTCGGGCGGTATCAAGCATGCCATATATTCTCAACCTGCGTCTGAACGTTGATCAATAAGGTGGGAGAACGCCAACGACGTTACACCACGTGGCTTTCTGGGGAGGGGGGCGGCTCTTTTCGGTAGAGAGATGAAGACGCCGTATTTGCCGTCGTATTTAATTGGTTTTATGTATATAACTTAGGTCTTATGAATGTATGACATTTCAAACCAAGTAAATGTAACTGAGTAAATAGAGAATCCCTCGAAAGCCAGTCATTCGAGGTACTATTTGTTGGAATAAATGACGGGAAACGTCTTATATGTAGTTTAAAAAATTCCGTATTACAGTAATCTGCTGTTTCAAGGCACGGCGGATAATATCTATCAACACGATTTGTTCTTTACATCGTTTATTGTAAATACATGTCAACAACCGCCATATCTACCAGTAGTGTATACAACAAGTTTAATACATTCATCTGTGTACATTTGTGGCTGCGACGTAGGCAGAAAAGTAGTAGACTGGTAAGTGAAATATAAATCTTAGAGCTGGTTCAAGGCTCCTAGAGAGCAAATCTTTTTTCTTATTTATATTCTGGTTTTCTGATAGATTCAGAGACTTTCCTATGTTTCTCTTAGAAGTATACTGCACAATATTCGATTCTATGTTAACATAAGTGAGGCATTCTCTGAGGAGTGAATTTGTTGGATTCGTTTTATGAGCAATACAGTTTGCACCTTACTTTGAATAAAATACGCACTTTATGGTTTCACGTATTGCATTTTACAAATATTTAACATTCTTCTACTGAATAGAAAAAAATGTTCAAGTGTTTGTATAGTCTATGGGACTTAACTACGGGGTCATCAGTCCCTAAACTTACAAACTACTTATGAACTACTTACGAACTAGGACGGCACAAATATCCATGTCCGAGGGGTGATTCGAAGCCCCGACCGTAGTAGCCGTGCAGAGCGTGACTGGAGCGCCTCAGTCCCCTCGGCCACCGCGGCCGGCCTACTGAATAGAAACATTGACCGTGGAAGAGTAATCTTTAAGTTTTACTAAAAAGCGAGATTGTTGCAACAATGTTTGCATCATGTGAAGGCCTATTCTAATTTTATATCTCACAGTTTCTCATGTAACATTTATAATTCGCTGCACATATTGGAATAACTTAAAACTTTTATACGTGTCTTATGTTCATAAATTTTTTGTTGTTACTTACGTAGTCCTATATCACAGAACATGACAAAAATTTGCACAACCTGGAAAATAAGCGATTTAATAGAGAGAAAGCAGGAATTGCATTCTTTTGATTTCGTAAACAGTGTCATTCAAGAACCTGATGCCACCGACAACTGTCGCTACACGCGTTGCGGTCGCGTGTAGCTAGTTGAGGCACACGTCTCGTATGCAGAAGGCGCGCCGTCTCCGAGCGCTCAGCTGCACTTTGTGTTCTCCACGTTAACCACGCACAATCAGACACACGTTCCGTGTGCCGACGGCTTTAGTATGGACACCTGTGACAGGGCCCACAGAAAACTCGTAGTCTACTAGCAGGGTCCGACAAGTTGCTTTGGTGTTTCTGTGTCAGTAAACCATTGCCTAAATAATAAACATCAATGCCGTAACAGCCTTAAGGTGGTAGTATGGTGTCTCTCCCTCTCGCGGGACTTATACTATAATAATGTGTACGAGCATTTGAGGGATAGAGACAAGTGTAACACATGGAAGTTTGGGTCTGGCCGGGAAGCGTGCACGGGTGGTCGAGTGGTTAAGGCGACCGCTCGCGAAAAGCCGGAGATCCGGGTTCGACTCCCGGTCGGGCACAAATGTTCATGTACTGCAGATCAATTTTCCATCTTTAGAAGAGCAGCAGATGTCGGAAAATTTCGCGATTTGCGATGAACATGTGTAAACACTGCCAAAATATTCACGAATTACAATTGAGTCCAGAGGACCGCTACACGGCGCCAGAACCCTGCTCATTAAGTCTGCGAGCATTCGGCGCCAAGAAGCGAGCGCGGCGGCCGACGCGTCGCCCAGTTGTAGTCATTAGCGTTTTATTCTCCGCCTCGTTATCTCGAGCAGCGCCGCTCGCAAAACGCCCCGCAATCTCGACGACCGACCGCCACCGCCACTGCAGCCCTGGCTCTCGATTTCCAGTCCATTCGCGAGAGATTTTTGCCGCAGCGGCGCGGTTTGCGCATGCGCGGCACGTAGCGGTTCGTTACCGCGGCGGCCGCTTAGAGCGCGCGGCGCCACCGGTCGCCCCGGCCGGCATAATTACACGGGACGTGTCGTAATGGAGCGGCCAGCGCGGGGCGGGCACTCCCTCAGATTCGGGATTAGAGCGAGATTATCCGCGGCCGCCTAATCAGTTTACCGCCGGCGATACGCCGCCCAGGAACGGACTGGACCGGACTGGACTGCGCAGGCCTAGCTGGTGTGGGTCGCGCAAATTAACCGCGCGCGGGCCGGCCCGCGCAGGCCGCGCCACGCCGCGTCGGCGCCGCCAATTCGGTTAGCCTGATTGCCGCGAGCCTCAGGCGGGACACTGCGGGCGCGCGCCCAGGACACAGTTGGCAGCACTGGCGCGGGCCAACGCTTCACTCCAGTTAACTCCACACTAGAGATTGGAGGAACCGTTTGATGAACTAGTTCTAATGAACTACACAGTTCACTTTCAACAGTTCAGCACGAATTGACGGAAATGCAGGAAGGATGCTTCACGACGCTGCTCAGACGCACTTGGAGCCCACCAATCATTTTGCACGACAATGCGCAGGCGTATATAGCGCAAACTGTGGCTGTTCTTTTCGGTCGATGGGAATGGGAAGTACCGTACCATCCACCATACTCCCCGGACTGAAGTCCCCGTGACTTTGATTTGATTCCGAAGATGAAGCAACCACTTCGTGGTATTCGTTTTAGAACTGTTCCAGAGATTCGATAGGCAGGAGACGGCTCCCTTCCCACCGACAAAAGAACAGGCTCTGCTAAAGGTATACTACGCTTTCCTTCTCGCTGGCAGCGAGTTCTACACAACGTTGGTGACTACTTTTAAGGACAGTAAAAGATGTAAACATGTTACGCTTTTGTATCGGTTGTGAATAAGTACCTCCTGGCCGAGGGGACTGAGGCGCTCCAGTCACGGTCTGCACGGCTACTACGGTCGGGGGTTCGAATCCCCCCTCGGGTATGGATATTTGTGCCGTCCTAGTTCGTAAATAGTTCATAAGTAGTTTCTAAGTTTAGGGACTGATGACCCCGTAGTTAAGTCCCTTAAGCTATACAAACATTTGAACATTTAAACAAGTACCTCCAACCCTGGTATACCACTAATCTACGCATTGCAGCGTCAGAAGTTTTGGAGTGTGCTAGTAGTGGAGTATACACCTGCTGAGTATTCAGACCGGTTCAACGAGCTAAGCCCAACGATGTGCCCTGGATCTTGGCAGTCTATGATGGGAACCACTGCAGTCCCCTTCTTTAATTTCCCTTCTTATGCTAGATAAAACTAAGACTAATATACCCTGTACACTACGACATATAATGAACGGTGATGGCTACTCCTACCCCCAGGTCCAGGGAACATACATCAATGGCGACCAATCTGTCCCCCGTCGGCATGGTTCGGTGTCATATCATGGGTGGTCCTGTCTCAAGACGTCTGCCAAAACCTTTTGGGAAAGTTCTTCATCTAACTCACTAAGGACACTGAAGCTTCATTATGAGTGTAATAGTTTGTACGTTTTAGTGTTCAGTAACTGGTTGCGCAGTTCATGTCAGGACTTGGATTTGAAGAATTTTAAGATAAACCTTGCTGCGATATCTGGGAGAAACAGATGTCTGGTTTCCTCTTGGTGTTTAATCATATTACGTAGAACATAACAACCAATATTACAGAAACACGTCATTTTTATAGATACAGAATATAAATTCCACCCGTCTGCAGCCATGGCGCGTCACTAGTAATAAGAAATATGTAAGGTATCAGAAATTAAGGTGTTCGCGTGCTGCATACTCCTAAATTCGTAGTTTTTTACAGCAGCTGTGTTAAACTATTCAAACTTTAACTGTTCAGGAATTTATAAAATTACTTGTGAAAATTGTAACAAATTTTATATAGGTCAGACGGCACGAAGTTTTAGAAGGAGATTCAGCGAACATGCAAGAATGACGGAAGAAAATCCATCTACTTTCCACCAGCATTTGAAAATTGAAAACCACACCACCACAAACATCGAGAAAGCTTTAAAAATATTAAACAAAATTTCAAAAGGCACTGAAATGCACATTCTCGAAGAATTAGAAATATACATACACATGGAAGCTTCACCTAACGAAATTCTCAATGCACACACAGATTTTAAACACAAAATTTATTTATAAAAATTTTTATAGATCTAATTAGGCTTGACAATGGCTAAATTCAGAGATGTAATGTTCCATAGTCAAGGATAACGCAAAAGTTCGATTAACATACAATATCTCAGACACCAGAGGAACGCATTTTCATACTCAAAGATATTACAAAATTCCAAATGGCAAGCAATACCTCAGAGACCAAAGAGACACACTCAGTGATCTCTATACAAACTGGATGTATAACTCTGGTGTCTGAGAATAGAACTCAGCGTGCCTGTACATTCATATGTTTGGCCGCGATTTCGCATTGTCCGCCATGTTTAAATTGGGCAAACGAGTTTTCATCAGTTATTATATGACAAAGAATTGCTTGCTTACCCCTTCATTTGGAATTTAATTCAATATTCGATGTTTTAGGCTGATATGGGAGCGGAATCGAAACATATTTTCTTCCCTTTTTCTTGAAATGCTTCTTAGCAGCCATGTTTGAATTTGGCAAGAAACTAAATATGAATATCTATGGCTGGCACGCTAATACAGCTGAAGTTCAACATCCAGAGTGTATAGAGATCAATGGACACACTATTTGATAATCAGAGACACTACAAAATCCAGTGTATAAAACATTTGTAAAAACCACAGACATACATTACTAGACTAGCAAACGTCCCTCTGTGACTGAAGCCTGACGCCGCCATCTTGGGTCACCTCACGTCAAAAATTTTCCTTACGGTAGTACCATGAACTTATACGATATGACGTTGTATGCTTTGCTAGTTTAATTGAAAATGATTTGCATTTTAACTAATACTTCCGCAATAATTAAATTTAACACATAGGCGTATATTATCGAATCGTGTTATGAGCAGAACTTATTACGTACGGTTAAATTTTAGTCCGGGTATTGACCGCTTCGCGTCGTTATGTTGTCAGTCATGTGACGTTAGCATTAGCTGATCGCGTGACAGCGTGAATATTTTGTCATGAAGTCTTCGTTTACGAGGGCAATTACTTTTACTGAGTGAATGAGGGTACATACAAGAACCTGTCAACCATAGAGCAGGTACAGTATTATTTATTTACTTCATCGTTTGTACGAAACACTAATCAGGTCACTTTCTTTGGATTTCTAAGAATATATTATCTTGGCGAGAGCTTTCTATCGTTTTGTTGATGTTGCCAACATACTCATGTGATGCCGCCAGGATGGTAACTAAAATTTTACGATTACGTACAGGTAAAGTGGACTGTAGTTATCTGAAAAACACACTCATAAAGAGATGTGTTTTCTACGACCAGTAGCACATTTATAACGGTCATATTAAAAAGAAAAGCCGAAGTTGATTGAAACTGGTAACAGATTAACAAAAAAAAGGAAACGCTACTCATTAGTGTAGGCGCCAAAGCAGACTGTAGATTTCAAGAAGGAGAATACGTGTTATCAAACGATAAACTACACATCTATGATGACCATATTACTGCTACAAAATCCAAAGTTGAATGAAATTGGAACAGATTAATAATAACAGGAAATCAGTGCAACTCATTACTATATATCTCGAAGCTTAATACAGCTGAAAAAATTACAGTCATATACATCACACGAATTTCTCATACGTCAAAAGCCTAAAGACAGCGTACTTACGCCAGTTCTTCGGTATTTTTACGACTATTTTCTGTAATAACGCAAACAACTGCTTTCACGTTATAGTATAGAAATATGGCGGCGAGAATTCTCTGATACCAATGATACTGTATATGGCATTGCCGGTCTAGTAATATATGTCTGTGGTAAACATATTGACATTCAAAGATATCACAAAATTCGAAATTATTCATCTCAGAGAAGCTAAATCATTACCAAAGTTATAATGAAATATAAGATCCAGCATCATAACAGCAGTCAGTAAGAAAGTCATTACATTAAAAATTATTAAAAACGACTTTCTAAGAAAGGTACCTATAAAAATCATACAGAGGTGCTGATGCTGTGTGTGTGCTACCAACAAATGGAATGTAAGTAATAAATTTAAAACTCTATAATGTACCCCTAATTGTTTCGAAAAAATATTTTCACAATATTTATTTCAACTAATGCAGACCACTTAACAATGCCAAATACTGCGAAACAGCTGTAGTGTATAAATAAATAAAGCTAATAAGCAGCAGTAAAGGATATTATACTTATGAAAAATGTCATATTATTCAAATTCCTTTATAGTGTACTTCCAGGTTCAAGAAATAAAATCGCGCTGACGTGTTTTACGGCCCACTTTAGATTTGTAGTTTTATAAGTTTTAGCAAACATTTTGGACCAAAATAATAATGTAAACAACAAAAAATTAATTAATAAGAACGTCTAAAATTCTTTTGGGAAAACAAAATTTTTTGGGTAGTGGCGGGTTTTGAACCACTGACCGTTTTTTTTTTTTTTTTTTTTTTTTTTTTTTTTTTTTTTTTTTTTAATACATTTATTAAAGATTTGAATTACATTAATCATTACAATGGACCTTGAGCGTCACAGTCCAACGCATTGCCCACTACGCTATGTTCAACACTTAAAAGCCACGTCCTTTAATCTCATATTATTGATGGTTGTTATTAACTGATGCTAATATGGCATTTATAGACACTAGATTATCATTTATCGTACGAAGAACGACGTGTTTTTGTTAATTCTTCAGTGCGCCATTGCTTTGGAATGAAAACGTGTAAGTTAAAATAAGAAAATCATCAAATACGCAAAGCAAGATGGCTTATGCCTAAGAGAGTTCTGGGCGATGAATGTCACGTGACATCTGCGAAGGGCTAGTTTTCGTTAATTCAATAGGGGGTGTCAAAACTCTGTTATTTTTGCAAATATCTCTCAAACTATACGAGATATAGAAAAAAAAACATAAGGGAACAAAGCTGTAGAGAATCTTCTCCTCTACAAATTCGGTTGTTCAATTTTAGCGTCAGATGAACGGTTTATATGCAATTAAAATTACATTACAAACGACTATTCTTTGATATTACTACCCTATTTCTTGTCGGAAATATTGAAAAAGCGAGGTTCTGGTCTCTGGTAGCCAACATTTATGTCTGTCAAATTTGGTGCCTATCGATTGAACGATTCGTCTTAAAAACAGGGACAGACCGACAGACAGGCAGACATATGGTAAGTTGGTACAATTTCGATATAGGTACAATTCCATCAACGTAAGTTTTCGCGCCATTTTCTGTCTCGTAGTGTCTCGTTGTGTCGCGTTGTAGAGTAGCAGGTTTCTACAGCTCCTCATGTCTTTTCCAAGAATACACCGCTTTGCGGTAAGGAGATATAATTTTTTTCCCATTAAAGAGGTAAGTGAAGCTACTTAGTCTAACGCGCTCTTATAAAACATCTAGTTAAGGGCGACTGGATTCGCTGCCAACAATGCAATGTTTGGTACCACGAAGTATGCGTTGGTGCGTGACAGAAAAAGTGCTTTTGATATGGAAGATGCCCGTAATCTAAATTGTACGAGGAAGTTATCAGAATTGTACTTAGTGTGATACATTTCGATCGATTTTTCTCAATTACGCAAACTTTTTTTGTGTGTTTATACCAACATTTGTAACTGTATAATATTTGTGTTACATATTCATTAAACTTCCAAGAACAAGTGCCATAGTTAAAATTATTCCTTTTCTCAATTCATATCCAGTTATAATAACATTTGTCCGAAATGATCGAAATTGTACCACCTTACCCTACATCCCAAAATCGCCGTTATTTTTGAAAATATCCCTGAAACGATACGAGATATGAAAAATCATAAGAGAGCAAAGTTTTAGATAATTTCTCCTCTAGAAATTCGGTTATTCAATTTTTGTGCCAGGTGAATGGTTAAGCCGTTATTTTTATTTAAATTTCGAGCTGTCAAAAAAACGATCGCAAAGGCCAACTTTTAGTGTTACTACTGTAACCTAAAGTGGGCCAAAATGTGAGCGTATAGTCCTACTTGCAGAGAATCGTTTGAGGAGGAGGTGCTGGGAGGGCGTGGAGCAGTAAACGCGTCCCCTCGGCAGAGGCGTGAAATACGCCGGCCCGGCCTGACCCGGCCGCCAGCGCCGCCAGATATTGGTTTCCCCTGGCCGGTCGGTCGGCGGGTCCGGCGCCGGAATCGTTTTTATAATCGAATGCGTCCGTATGATGTGCCAGCCGCAGACCCGCGCAACGCGCCACTGCGAAAAGTACGGCGCCGATTCCTTCCCCAGGGGTGCGAATAAAGGGCAGCCGCACAAAGGCCGAAACCAATCGGGCACGCATTGCGCGACTGTCGGCTGCGGTTTTACGTGAAAGAAGAGAACACAGGGAAGAAAAGTTTGACGCTTCTGATGTTGTACCTGCGTTGGTAATGGGTTTCCCTCGACGGGACGTCCGTTTCATAGTTTGGGGTTCGTATTCGGGATGATAACAGGAATTTTCTTTCGATTAAGGAGAGGTGAAACGAATTACGAAATTCTTGAGGTGTACAAACATGTTAGTTGAATGATAAATCTGAAGCATGGAATTAAAATTTGTGATGCGGCCAGGAATCCAACCCGGCCCTCCATGCTTATTGGGCAGACGTCTTTGATATATTCGAGACGAAAATCGGTCTCAGGGACTGTTTATTTGTATTAAATTGATATTTATATCACCTTAACAGGATTGTTCCAATATGTCCATTACCAAGGTGCTATTCAGCCGCATGGAGAGCCTTGGCTGTAGTGGCAATTATCTTTGGAACACAGAAGCTGAATTAAAAGTTTGTGACGTGGAGGGAAATCGTACTTAGACTATTCTGAGGCGCCTTAATCGTCAGTGGTGTGGTGGTCTAACGGTTACCTTGTACCAAAACTTAATCACTGCTAGCAAGTCCTCCCGCTGGCTGCTACGGTCGCCGCTAAGCTCCAACTGGCCTTTGGCCATTTTGTTAGAGATGGTGGAGTGTTCAAATGTTCAAATGTTTGTATAGTTTATGGGACTTAACTACGGGGTCATCAGTCCCTAAACTTACAAACTACTTACGAACTAGGACGGCACAAATATCCATGCCCGAGAGGGGATTCGAACCCCCGACCACAGTGGCCGTGCAGACCGTGACTGGAGCGCCTCAGTCTCCTCGGCCACTGCGGCCGGCGGAGTGTTCAAAACCCGTTTTGAGACAATGACTTTGCCTCCACACGCAGGAGGCATTGGTCTCATACATGTGCAACATAGAGCACGCGCCCTCTTTCTGCGGACAATGCATCGCCTCTACATCTCAGACAAGGATAACCTCACTGGTACACTGACTGAAGAGGTGAAGCCACCGTTACTTCACCCGCCACTACCTGTTGGACAAATCTCACCGCCGCTACACCACATTAGAACGTATCTAATTGAAATGAGCTATGTGCAAGACATCCTACCACCTACAAGGGCGCCTAGTTGCAAGGACTTTTACCGGTACTTTCAGAAGACACTGCTTGCCAATGTGATTGAACATCACCATCCTTCGGTTGACTGTAAGAGGGTGTGGCGTAGCATACACTCGCCTTTTCTCTCCAGCGCTGTGAGGGTTTTGTGATACATGGTAGCGACTGAGAAATTTCCCATCCGCCGGCGACTGCATTCCATACATTTGGCCGAAGAACCGCTGTGCCCCAGCTGCGCCTCGGTTGACACCGATAGACACCGGTTGGTTTGTGAAGCGGCAGCCGACTGCTGGCTGCTTGCTCGCCGCTTGTTGGCGTTGCTGTTGCAACGGACGCCCCACTCTGTAGAACCAGTGGAACTGACTCATCCTGACATTATTCACTTCCCAAACAGGAGACATAAGACCACAATTTGGGTCAAAGATATGACAGTGTCATACTTTTTCGTGGGGAGAGATAGAGTTTTTAGATTTTTGGTACTTTTTAACGATCAACTTTACGGAATTACGACGGAACTCAATGTACAGATCACTTTTTGCAAATTATTTGTGTTCGTTGTTTACGCGTCCCCTGAGCATTGGGGTGTACCAGCTATGAGATGAAATTTAATAAATACCGGATAATGTTTTCGTCTATGTCGCCTGAAGAATTGGTGATTTATGTTAATTTAGCTGAGGGTAAAAGTGGTGATGGCACTAGAATCTTTTGTTGCTAGGTTTAGTTCGTTAATATTTGTGGTGATAATATAAGTGATAGGAGCCAACGTCTGAAGTGGCAGAGCTGGAGGAAAAAAAAAAAAAAAAAAAAAAAAAAAAAAAAAAAAAAAAAAAAAAAAAAACAACGATAAGATGTCTGCCTACTAAGCATGGATATCCAGGTTCGATTCCCAGCCGCATCACAAAATTTAATTCTATGCTTCAGTTTTATCGTTTTTGTCTTTGACATATTCGAGACGAAAATCCGTCTCAGGGACTGTTTATTTGCATTAAATTCAAAAATGTTCAAATGTTTGTTAAGCTTAAGGGACTTAACTACGGGGTCATCAGTCCCTAAACATATAAACTGTGGTGTCGCACAAGTCCAAAGTGCGCGCCACCTACTTTCGCCGCGCGTCGCCATGCACGCAGAGCGCCCTCTGCCACAACTCCGCTCGTGGCCACCACTGAACGACATCGTTCACTTGGGACTGAGATAGGAACCAGTTAACGCCTCGGAGACAGGCACCAGTTAAGACTTGGCTATCGGATAGGCAGTAGGCAGGCCTCTAGCTCAACTATGTATCAGCATTCTGCAGGAACCGAGCTTTGTAAAAGTTAAGTATTCCTAAGTCTCTGTGAAATATATATCTCGTTCTACTTTACTCTAGTGTTTCTAGTTTCTGCTGTCCCACTGGCTGCTCACCTTCGTACCTGCACAAGCGTGCATCCTTTATTCCGTGTCGGTCTCATTCTACTCGGCCACCGACACCTACGACGGAAACGAGACACAAAAGCGGCGACGAGGCTGGGACACAAAACAAACTACTTATGAACTACCTACAACTAAGGACGGCACAAATATTTATGCCCGAGGGAGGATCCGAACCCCCGACCGTAGTGGCCGTGCAGACCGTGACTGAAGCGCCTCAGTCCCCTCAGCCACCGCGGCCGGTGCATTAAATTCATGTTAATTTACATATTTCCTTAATTGGTGTAATTATAGTACCTACTCACTTGTAGGCGAATTTCTAAACGAATGGACTACGTCCCAACAATAATAATATTCAGAAAGTTTTGTATGAAATGACAAGTAAACAAAAACCCCGCAAAGATGGCCGTGCAGTCTGGGACGTCACATTACGGATCGCGCGGCCGCTCGCTTTGGAGGTTCGAGTTCTCCCTCAGGCATGGGTGTGTGTGTCTTTTTAGAATAGGTTATACAAAGTTCAGTTAACACAGGGACTTAAACCAGCGCATCGTAGAAAACGACGACAATTTGTGCAATGGATCCTGGAAAAAAAAAACGAGAGACACGTGGTTTCAAAAAAATGTTCAAATGATTCTAAATCTTATGGGACTTAACTACGGGGTTATCAGTAGCTACTCTTACAAACTACTCGTTAACTGCCTTATACTAAAGACAACACGAACATCCATGCCCGAGGGGGGATTCGAACCCCCGACGGGGAACAGCCTCGCGCATCGCAGCATAGCGCCTCAATGCGCTCGGCCGCTCCGCTGCGGCACGTGGTTACACAAAGCATCATTTTCTCAGACGAAGCTCAGTTTCATGTAAATGGCTTTGTGAATAAACATAATGGCAGTATATAGGGTCAGAGAACCTAGGAGTAATTAATGAAATAGGTACCCAAACATGTGAGTGGCTCGAAGATTTCTTAAGTAATTGAATCCAGTACGTTGTCCTTGATGGCCAGTGTTCATAAGAGACAAGGGTACAGTCAGGAGTGCCGCAGAGAAGTGGAATAGGTACTATTTTCTACCTATATAAATGAGCTGAAGGACAGAGTGAGTTACAATCTGCGGCTGTTTGCTGATGATGCTGTGGTGTACAGGAATATGCCGTCACTGAATGACTGTAGTAGGATGCAGGATGACTTGGATCAAATCTCTAGATGGTGTGAGGAATGGCAACTAGCACTAAAAGTAGAGACGTGTAAGGTAACGCAGATGAGTTCGAACACAGCTTTAGTAGTGTGATACTTGACAGAGTCGCGTCAATTAAATAACAAGGCATAAGGCGAATGGTCGACTTCGGTTTGTTGTGGTCTTCAGTCCGTAGACTGGTTTGATGCAGCTCTCCATGTACTCTGTTGTTGTGGGTTTAGAGGGGACTAAACTACATGGTTATCAGTCCCCTGTTCCTTACAAGGCAATACATCCAAGTAGGTAAAAGTAAAGTATAGTTCAATATCCAGAAGAAAAGCGTAAGGGCACGCAGTGCCAATGAACTTGATACTCTGAACAACACTGAAGTAGACGGGAATAACAGAGACCAAGTGTTGAACTAAGCTAAAATAGAGCAGGAAACAGTGGCTGGCTGATCACAAACAAATACAAGATGAGCCAGTCACTCTGCACAGACTAAAAACTGAGGTAAAAACAGGGTAGAAGTAAGAAAAACATCAGAGTAAAATATGAGAGGCGGGAGCCTGAGACGCCAGGCACAAGTCCACCACTAAACAGAATGATAAAATCCAGCTGCGCGTATAAAACCTAAAACTCGGTCAGCCATAGAGGCATTGTCAGATAAGATCAAGGCAGGCGCAGTAGGTAGATTAAAAGACTGCCGCAAGGCGGCTAAAAGCTGACAGTCGTACAGGATGTGGACCTCTGTCAACAAACTTCCACAACGGCAATTCGGTGGGTCCTCTTTACGTAAAAGGTAGCCATGTGTCAACCACGTATGGCCAATACGTAGGCGACACAGGACAACAAAGTCCCTACGGGAAGGCCGGAAAGACGACTTCCATACGGCCGTAGAGGACTTGATCGCTCGGAGCTTGTTGGGAGTGCTCAGTGTTGCCCATTGTGGGTTCCAAGCCTCAAATACCTTGTGGCGCAAATCCAAATGGATATCCCGTTCCGAGATACCAATATCCAGAGGAGGAGTGATGGTGACGAGCTTAGCCAGCCGATCGACACGCTCGTTCCCCGGGATGCCGATGTGGCCGGGGGTCCAAATAAAGTCCACCGAACATCCAGACCTTCCGAGTAAAGCGATGGCGTTTTGGATGGATTGCACCAACGGATGGAAAGAGAAATAGTTGGAAACGGCTTGCAGGCCACTAAGGGAGTCACTGCACATGACATACGACTTCCGGGGGCACGTTTTGAGGTGGTCAAGAGCACGAGAAATGGCGATCAGTTCGGCTGTAAAAATACTACAGCCAGGTGGCAGGGACCGTTGTTCTGTGTGGTCGCCATGCACAAAAGCGTAACTGGCTCTGCCATTTACCAGGGAGCCATCAGTGTACAGGACTTCTGAATCACGGTGAGCAGCAAGAAGTGCCAGAAACTTGCAACGGAGCGTCAGTGGTGAGACTAATGCATTTGTATCGCAGGACAATTGCAGGTGGAGCTTCAAACGGGGGATGGACCAAGGAGGAAGACGGGATGGGCAGGAAAAAAAGTCAGGGAGACGTAGGGAATTAAGGGAGGAAAGGAGTGTACAAAACCGGATCGCAATTAGAAGACCTGATCTAGGTCGACATGGTGGAAAAGGAGGGGTAACAGTCAGAAATAAAAGCCTGCGATTTGGATGGTGTGGCGTGGCATGGACTCGAGCAACATAGCTAGCGAGAAGCTGCTGCTGGCGGAAGTGTAATGGAGGAATCCCTGCTTCGGCAAGAATACTTGGCACACGGCTGGTGTGGAAGGCCCCAGTCGCCAGCCAGATACCACTATGGTGAATGGCGTCAAGGATCCTCAAGGCGGATGGTGCTGCCGAGTCGTATATCAGGCACCCGTAATCCAGCGGAGAATATTTAGAAGTCTCGCGCATTTTAGTCGCAGCTGACGCAGATGTGGCATCCAAGTAAGCTAGTTGTCGAATACCATTCCAAGAAACCTATGCGTCCCTTCGACGAGGAGCAATTCACCACCTAAACTCGGGATCCATGTGGACTGCCTGACGACGACAGAAGTGTATCACGGGGGTTTTTTGCGCTGAAAAATGAAATCGATGGGTAGAGGCCCATGATTCAGCTTTTCGGATGGCTCCCTGTAGCCGCCGGTCAGCGACGCTAATACTAGCTGAACGAAAATACAGACAAAAGTCATCAGCAAACAAGCCAGAACAGAATGAGGATCCCACAGCCGTTGCAAGCCCGTTTATGGCGATTAAAAACAAAGGCACACTGAGGACGGAGCCCTGTGGGACACCGTTCTCTTGGATGTGTGAGGTACTAAGGGTGGTACCCGTCCTAACCCTAAAGGAGCGATGGGAGAGAAAATTCCTGATAAAGACCGGAAGTGGGCGCCGTAAGCCCCAGTCGTACAATGTAGCCAGTATGTGGTGGCGCCAGGTTGTGTCGTAAGCTTTCCGGAGATCGAAAAACACAGCAACAAGGTGTTCACGTCGGGTAAATGCTGTACGAACAGCCGACTCCAACGACACAAGATTGTCAATTGTGGAGCGGCCCTGACGGAAACCCCCTTGTTGTGCTACCAAAAGGCCCCGGTCTTCGACGATCCACATAAGCCGCCGACTCACAAACGTTCAACGAGCTTACATAGAACGTTTGTGAGGCTGATCGGACGGTAACTGTCAGCCACCTGTGGGTCAGCGCCATGTTTTATCACTGGGATGATGATGCTTTCCCTCCATTGGGAGGAAAAAACTCCTTCTGCCCAGAGTCCGTTAAACAAGGCGAGTAGTTGGTTCTGAGCGTCCACAGGAAGATGCCGAAGAAACTGGCTATGGACACTATCTGGTCCTGGACAAGTATCGGGGCATGCAAAAAGGGCACTTTGAGACTCCCACTCGCTAAAGGGTGCATTGTACGGCTCCTGGCGACGTGTGTGAAACGACAGTGGCTTCCGCTCAACTCGTCTGAAGCGAAAGGCTTCACTGTAAGCTTCAGTTGAACTGATGCCTGCATAAAACTGTGCCATGTGCTCGGCGACAGTAAGCGGGTCTGAGCAGACAGTACCCTGTATTCCTGCTGGTGGGCGGTACCCAAAAAGACGTCGAACCTGAGTCCACAGCCGAGAAGGTGAGGCACGAGATCCAATAGAGGCGACGTACCTCTCCCAACAATCTTGCTTACTTTGCCGTATAAGCCGTCGAGCTCGGGCCCGGAGCCGTTTAAAAGCAATTAGGTGATTGATGGTGGGACGTCTCCGGTGGGACGTCGCCGCTTAAGTGCCCTACGTCGATCCCGAATGGCTTCAGCGATTTCTTGCGACAACCAAGGCACAGATTTGCGCCGAGGGGACCCTGAAGTGGTTGGAACAGTGGCCTCAGCAGCGGAAACAACGGCGACAGTCACCTGTTGGACCGCCACATCCACATCGGCTGGCAGTTGGGCAGGAATGACAACAGCAGAAGTGTGACGGTGCCAATCAGCCCTATGGAGGGACCATCGAGGCAGTTGTTCCGCCTGTTAAGACTGTGGGAGCGACAAAAAGATAGGAAAATGGTCGCTCCCACAGAGGTCATCGTGGGCCCTCCAAGTGAGGTGTGGAAGAAAGATCGGGCTACAGACCGAGAGATCGATGGCGGAAAAGTGCCATGTGCAAAACAGAAGTGCATTGGGGAACCGGTATTTAGAAAGCAGATGTATAGTTGTGTGAGAAGAGTTTCAACATCCCTACCACGTCAGGTCGTCTCTGTTCCGCCCCATAAAGGGTGATGGGCGTTAAAGTTCCCCAAAAGAAGAAACGGTGGGGGCAGCCGTGCTACCAGAGCAGATCAGTGGGCGAAACGTCCCTATCTGGAGGAAGTTATATTGAACAGACAGTCAATTCTTGCGTAGCCCGAAGGCGAACAGCAACAGCCTCAATAGGTGTGTGGAGAGGCACAGCAATACTGGGGACAGTGGCAAGGGTGTATTTACAGACACCACCAGAGGCTCTGTCACAATCGGCACGGTTGTTGAAGTAGCCCCGATAGCCACGAAGGGCTGGGGTCCGTTTCCTGCAGAGCCATACACAGCACTGGGAAATGGCACAACAACTGCTGCAGCTCAGCTAGATGGCTGAAAAACCCACCGCAATTCCATTGAAGAATGTGATTCATGGTTTGCAGGAAGACCATGATGGACTGAAGATTGTCAGTCCGAAGATTTGAGGTCTGCTAGTCACACATCTACATCATCTAGGAGCAGTGGTTCAAGTGTCTTAGTGAGGGCCAGATCCTCGAGAGACACGAAGATCTGTACCTCATCCTCCGAAGTAGATGATGTAGGAATGGACTTTGAAGTCACCAAGTCGACTTTCTTCTTATGCTTCTTTTTCTTTACCTCCCGCCGCCCTTTCGGTCTTCAGGGCAAGGAGGACTTCTCACGAGTGGTTTCTGGGCCTGATGTCGATCGGGAAGCCCGTCGACTGGGGGGCAGGTGGATCCTGCAGCCTCTGGCTGGGACCCTCCAAACCATTCGTGGAAGCCTCAGGAGGGGGTGCCACAAGGGACCGACCCCTCCTGGGTGAGAGGGGCCAGGGAAGACTGTTGCTTCCCCGGATGGGGATTGGGGACTGGAGTCCCCAATGATGAGGTGGATATTGCTCCCACAGGTGTTGGGGGAGAATGGGATATAGATGATCCCCCATCCATCGAGGGGGTAGTAGAAGATTGTTGGCTCATAGGGCCCACAGATGGAGAGGACACTGGTACCATTGACCGTATTGGAATCGATGCCGCTGTGACTGCGGCAAAAGATGATGTCATCTTAACAGGGTGGAGTCGCTCGTATTTCTTGCGTGCTTCAGAGAAAGTGAGCCGGTCCAAGGTCCTTATTTACATGATTTTCCTTTCCCAATGAAGCACAGTACAGGTCGGCGAGTATGGCGGATGATGTTGCCCATAGTTTACATAAACAGGAGGTGGGGAACATGGGGTGTCCGGGTGCGATGGCCGCCCACATTCCCTACAGTTCGGGCTGGAAGTACACCGGGACGACATGTGCCCGAACTTCCAGCACCGGAAACACCGCATAGGAGGAGGGACATATGGCTTTACATCAACGCGGTATACCATTATCTTGACCTTCTCAGGCAGTGTATCGCCTTCGAAGGCCAAGATAAAAGCACCGGTGGCAATCCTGGTTTCCTTAGGTCCCCCGTACACTCGACGGACGAAATGAACACCTCGACGCTGCAGGTTAGCTCGCAACTCTTCATCGGTCTGGGACAGCAGGTCTCTATGGAAGATTATACCCTGGACCATGTTTAAAGACTTGTGGGGCGTGACACTTACCGGGATCTCACCCAGCTTATCGCAGGCAAGTAATGCGTGCGATTGGGCTGGGGACGCTGTCTGTATCAGTACAGCCCCACTTTTCATCTTTGAAAAAGACTCCACTTCGCCAAACTGGTCTTCAAGATGTTCGACAAAGAACTGTGGCTTAGTGCACATGAAAGACTCTCCATCAGTACGGGCACACACCAGATATCGTGGCGAGTATGGTTCGGATCGGCGAATTCCTCTACGTTCCTCCCATGGGGTGCCAAGGGAAGGGAACGTCATAGGGTCGTATGTCATTGCATCATATTCTGTTTTACCACGCTTTGAGACGCCAGGTTTGCGTGTGGCGACACTATTGATTGCTCGTTTCATTCTGGTCCCACGAGCAGCTAGGGAACTAAAGGTCCACCCAGGCAGCGCCCCGCTTGCCTGGGTAAGCCTTGTACAACTGAGGTGCGGCAGGTTCCTCAGAGGTTGCTCGCTAGCGGGTGTTCAACCTCAACAGCCATGCATCTCCTCGGCACATAGCACACCTTGAGATTGAGGTTTTTTTTATAGAGGTTTGGACCGTCCTCGCGACCCGGGCGATTAAGCCAAGATCCCCGGGCTCTGAAACGTACAACGTTCCACCGTCGCGCCGAACGATGGTCGTTGAAGTACGCACAGAGCTTACGGTGTAGCGAACTGTTGGCGCAACACAGCCCACAGCTCAGGACCCCGGGTTCGCCAAGCCTGTACTCAGCAAATTAATGCTGAGCCCCTGAGGGGACGCTACACTGTCCTGTGCAGGACTCTTCATCTGAGAATAAGTTCGGCAACCTAGATCCTTTTGAATCTGCTTACTGTAATCGTCCCTCGGTCTCCCTCTACGAATTTTACACCACACACTTCCCTGTAATGCTAAGTTGACGATTCTTTGATGTCTCAGAATGTTTTCCATCAATCTATCCCCTCTCTTAGTGAAGATATGCCAAAAACTCCTTTTCTCCACAATTCGGTTAAGCACCTCCTCATTAGTTACGTGATCTACCCATCTGATTTTCATCATTCCTCTGTAGCATTACATTTCAAAAGCTTTTATCCTCTTTTTGTCTGAACTCCTTGCCGGCCGCGGTGGCCGAGGGGACTGAGGCGCTTCAGTCACGGTCTGCACGGCCATTACGGTCGGGGGTTCGAATTCCCCCTCGAGCATGGATATTTGTGCCGTCCTTAGTGTTAGCTAGTTCATAAGTAGTTTGTAAGTTTAGGGACTGATGACCCCGTAGTTAAGGCCCGTAGACTATACAAACATTTGAATTCTGAACTCCTTATCGACCACGGTTCACTCCCATACAATGCTACACTCCAGACAAATGCTTTCAGAAAGGATTTTCTAACATTTAAATTGATATTGGACGTCAAGAAATTTCGCTTCTTCAGAAACGCTTTCTTCCCATAGCCATTCTGTATTTTATATCTTCTTTACTTCGGCCATCAGAAGTTATCTTGCTACCCAAATAACAAAATTCATCTACCATTTTGATTGTCTCATTACCTAATCTAATTCCTTCAGAAACGCCTTACATTCTGACTCTACATTCCATTATGCTTGTTTTACTCTTGTTGATGTTAATCTTCTACCCTCTTTTCAAGACACTGTCCATTCCATTCAGTTGCTCTTCCAGATCCTTTGCGGTCTCTGACAGGATAACTACGTAATCGGCAAAGCGCAAAGTATTTATTTCTTCTCCCTGAACTTTAATTCCCTCTCAAAATTTCTCCTTGCATTCCTTCACTGCTTGCTCAATGTACCTCTACGTCCCTTTCATGTCCTTCGACTCTAATAAACGCTGTTTGGTTTTTGTATAAGTTGAATTTAACTCTTTGCTTACTGGAAGAATTTTGGGAAGATGTCGTTCGTCTATAAAGGAGACCGCACATAAAACGCTTTTACGATCCCGTCTTGAGTATTGCTCAAGTGTTTGGCATCCCCACCAGATCTGTTTAAAGGAGGACATAGAGGCAGTTAAATAGGCGGGTAGCTATATTTGCTACTGGAATATTCGATCAATGCGCGAGTGTTGGTGAGAGGCTTCGGAAACTCAACTGACAGACGCTGGAGACGAGGCGACGTTCTCTCGAGAAACAACGTTGTGACCCCAGAATTTGAGGCGGACTGCAGAACAATTCTACTGCCGCAAACATAAATTTCGCGTAAAGACGACAAAGATAATGTCAGAGCAATTAGGGCTCATACGGTTGCATACAAGTATTCGGTTTTCCATCGTTCTATAAGGGAGTGGAACAGGAAAGCAATTAACTAGTAGCGCAACTGAGAACCCTCCGTCATGCATCTTTGGGTGGATTGCGGACCAGAATTTTTCATGTTCTCAACAAGATCGTTTCCAAGTTTGGACAGTGGTAGTTATTGTATGAAGCGCGAATCTCTACTAATATTTGTCTGAGTGCTTGCCGTGACTGGTGAAAGGTTGACATACGATGGTGTGTTTACTTTTCTTTCTTTCTTATCGTACTGCTGTTTAACGCTGAACACCCTGCGGCAGATTACTTCGCACTTGCTCTACGTGCACGGCGTCAGCAGCGAAGAGTTACGACCTCGCGAGGCGTGACTGCGCCTCAAACCGCAGAAGCCAAAATGGCTGCCTGGAGGCGCTCCGGCGTAGATTAAATTCTGGACCACGCGCTGCGCTGGCGATCCAATCATATTAAAGGACTCCCAATCACACGAAACATTTACAGCCATCCCAATCCCTGCCATAGCAAGGGGAAGAAGGACGACGCGGATTATCTAACAGCGTTTCTAAAATTACACATCGATTTCCTGTAATGCAGCCGACCTCCGGCTAACTCATATTCCTTTTTCTTTTCCTAATTTACATAAATCAGACTTCTCAGAAGCTACCGGTAAAGGGAAGGGGGGAGAGGAGAGGACAGGGTGGAATGGGACAATCTCTATCTCTCTTTCCTCTGAATTTCTAATTTTTATGCAATTCCAGTTTTCTTTACGAATCCCGCATTTGCATTCGGTTTGAGTTTTCAATCTCGCGTTCTGCCTGCGACAACGCTACGCTTTCCTAGCGATGAAACTAGATTACAACTTCCCAAAATGTCTGTGTATTCTGTAATAAGCTACATCGTGGGATGTGCAATCTGTTAAATGCTTTACAGGGCGCTTTAATGGTTTACTTTACAAATGCAGGTGTGTGAATGTTTCAGCCTGAGGTAGACTTACTTATGTGAAGATAAATTGCCATTTCAATCTCCTAGGTGTTTTTTTTTTTTTTTTTTTTTTTTTTTTTTTTTTTTTTTTTTTTTTTTTTTTCATGTCACAGATTCATGTACAAGTAGTTTTCAATACTGAACGTAGCTACAACATTAATTTTTTGTAAAAATTTTACATGCTCTTTGAGATTTTCTCGTCGAATGTAAACTCCTGTCGTCTGTACAAAATCGGGTACAGTCCTCGATGCTACACGAATTTTTGGCAGCGTGGTTCGTGTGCAAGTACAGGTTATTACTTTAGATCCTGAGGGAGATTTTTAGCTTTTTCCCCGTTACTATTTTACTCTAGGGACTTATAAATTAATTCTATCTTTGTTGTACTCTTACTTGACATTTTTACGATTATGTAGTTTTGTTGACTTATTAACAATATTGGAGACATTCATACATTATCACTCCCTACCAATTCCACATTGAATTATTGTTCAGATATTCATAGCCAAAGCAAGTATAGGAAACGGAGAAATGGGATATCAAATGAATCATCGTGAGATCTTGTTATGTAAACCCATCGAATCGGAAGAAAGTAATCTTGCTGATTAAGCAACTTTTAATTAATTATTTAATAAAATGTTATGTAAATGGAATATCGAAAAGTTAGTCACTTTGGGACCTTGCTATTTTCTGCATAATAAGTTACTGTGGTGAACAAATTTCAACATACTTTCGTTACTGATGGGAAAAATTTCAAATTAAATCAAATTCTAACTTCTCTGCTCTTCTTAAAGTATACACACCTAACAATAAAAAAAGATTCATCGTCATCAACACGTCTCTTCATTGTAGCCAATGTCACTGCTCTCCTTTTGAGGTCTTCCTTATCAAGGTTTATCGATTTCTTTCTAGCCACGCGTCATTTTCTGGTAGCTCCGTCTCCAAATACTGACGTGGTTCAATTCGGCTTCTTCCGATTCACATGAACTAACCACTTGAACCCCGCACCTCTCATCCTTCTCTCCATTGGCAATGTCACCTCTTCACACATTGATTCCTGCTTCTCAGGAACTTCATATCAGGAAATGCGTACTATGAACCGAGAACTGTTTGTTATACTTTTAATTTCGGCAGGTTTTGATTGTAAACCATCTCCACGGATTGATTATGTGGATACGTTAACTACTACCCTACCCAAAAATACAGCCAAGTCATTCATTAAAAAGTCGTAGAATGACACTTGACATCTAGTCTCGTCTTGATATAAAAAAATCAATAATAATTCGTAAGATTTCACTTGAGATCTACTGTAGTTTAGTTGTCAAATGACATCTTACGATATTTTATTAATTGACTTGCGTGTAAGCATGGATAGGTGGTAGAAAATGAATCCACTTAGTCAGCGCGTTCTGTTTAGCTTACAGTGCATTACGATGGTTTGAAACGGAAACAGGTTTATGTTATAAGTACACACCTGGCTATTAAAATTGCTGCACCAAGAAGATGACGTGCTACAGACGCAAAATTTAACCGACAGGAAGAAGATGCTGTGATATGCAAATGATTAGCTTTTCAGAAAAATCACACAAGGTTGGCGCTGGTGGCGACAATTAGAACGTGCTGACTTGAGGGAAGTTTTCAACCGATTTCTCATACACAAACAGCAGTTTAACACGTTACCTGTTGAAACGCTGTTTTGATGCCTCCTGTAAGGAGTAGGAATAGCTACGCTCACGTTTCCGACTTTGATGAAGGTCGGATTGTAGGCTATCGCGACTGCGGTTTATCGTATCCTCGATTCCTCCTCGCGTTGTTCACGATTCAATAAGTGTTAGCAGAATATTGAATCGGTGGATTCAGGAAGGTAGTACGGAACGCCGTGCTGCATCCCAACGGCCTGGTATCACTAGCAGTCGAGATGACAGGCATCTTATCCGCATGGCTGAAACGGATCGTGCAGCCACGTCGCGATCCGTGGGTCAACAGATAGAGAAGTTTGCAAGACAACAACCATCTGCACGAACGGTTTGACGACTTTTGTAGCAGCAAGGACTGTCAGCTCGGAGAACATGGCTACGGTTACCCTTGACGCTGCATCACAGATAGGAGCGCTTGCGATGGTGTACGCAACGACGAACCTGGGTGCACGAATGGCAAAACGTCATTTTTTCGAATGAATTCAGGTTCTGTTTACAGAATCGTGCGGTCGCATCCGTGTTTGCCGACATCGCGGTGAACGCACATTGGAAACGTGTGTTCGTAATCACCATACTGGAATATCACCTGGCGTGATGGTATGAGGTACCATTGGTTACACGTCTCGGTCACCTCTTGTACGCATCTATGGCATTTTGAACAGTGGCGGTTACATTTCAGAGGTGTTACGACCCGCGGCTCTACCCTTCATTCGATCCCTGCGAAACCCTACATTTCAGCAGGATAATGCACGAGCTCATGTTGGAGGTCCTGTACGAGCCTTTCTGGATACAGAAAATGTTCGACTGCTGCTCTGGCCGACACGTTCTCCAGACCTGTTACCAACTGAAAACATCTGGTCAATGGTGGCCGAGCAACTGGCTCGTCACAATACGCCAGACACTACTGATGAACTGTGGTATCTTGTTGAAGCTGCACGGGCATCTGTACCTGTACACGCCATCCAAACTATGTTTGACTCAATGCCCAGGCGTACCAAGGCCGTTATTATGGCCAGAGATATTTGTTCGGGGTACTAATTTCTCAGGATCCATGGACCTCAATCGCGTGAAAATGTACACACATGTGAGTTCTAGTATAATATATCTGTCCAGTGAATACCCGTTTATCACCTGCATTTCTTCTTGGTGTAACAATTTTAATGGCCAGTAGTGTACAAGAAACAGCTGATGGTTCATTATATGCATTTCCTAAAGTTTCTTACAGCTGTTACCTGTCATCGCAATAAAAGTTTGTACTTCCTGTCACTTGTTTGTATTTTGCTCTATACTTGCTGATACGTGTCTCCAAATTATACGTCGAGACTGGTAGGAAATAGCATTAATACGTGGCTGTTTATCTCTTAGATTAAGTTTCGTATTGGCTACCCTATTTAAAACTGCAAATTTGGTACTTCCATCACTTGGTATAACACTGGTCAGTATGATGTTACAAGGCTCATCTTCATTGCCAATGTCTTACAGATCTTAAGCCTCTGTGACGCCCGCGAGGCGTCAGCGCGGGTTAACTGTGGGGTTTGAATGGTTAATTTTATGGGGCGGCCGGGTGCCCTTCCCGTCTCCACCCTATTACCCCTCCCCCTCTTCCCAGAACCACTCACCTGCCGTGGATGAAATACGTGTAACCAGTTGGTCTGTTTGTACTGTTATTTACGTGAAAGTGAACTGAAGTTTTCTAGTTGTTTGTGAATCCTGTAATTTAAGCACAACTTGGAAACCAGGCCGATATTCACGTAGCTGGATGAAAACCACCTAAAACCACGTCAATGATGGCCAGGGTATCGCCTCATGCCGCTAAGCCAAGCTACGAGGTACATTCAAGTTCTAAGGCCTCCGATTTTTTTTCTCCGGACTGGAAAGAGATAGAAACATGCGCATTGTTTTAAAATGAGGCCGCGTTTATTGTCAATACGTCCCAGAGATGGCAGCACCTTAAGGCAGATGGAATTTTACCGCCAGCGGCGAGAATGAGAACTGTTTTAGGTACTTCAAATGGCGACGTTTTCCTTACTTGAACAGCGTGCGCCGGCCGTGGTGGCCGAGGGGACTGAGGCGCTTCAGTCACGGTCTGCACGGCCACTACGGTCGGGGGTTCGAATCCCCCCTCGGGCATGGATATTTGTGCCGTCCTAGTTCGTAAGTAGTTCATAAGTAGTTTGTAAGTTTAGGGACTGAAAAACCCGTAGTTAAGTCCCATAAGCTTCACAAACATATGAACATTTGAACAGCGTGCAATCATTCGTTTTCTGAATTTGCGTCGTGTGACACTAATTGAAATTCATCGACAATTGAAGGAGACATGTGGTGATGGAGTTATGGATGTGTCGAAAGTGCGTTCGTGGGTGCGACAGTTTAATGAAGGCAGAACATCGTGTGACAACAAACCGTAAGAACCTCGAGCTCGCACAAGCCGATCTGACGACATGATCGAGAAAGTGGAGAGAATTGTTTTGGGGGATCGCCGAATGACTGTTGAACAGATCGCCTCCAGAGTTAACATTTCTGTTGGTTCTGTGGACACAATCCTGCATGACGACCTGAAAATGAGAAAAGTGTCATCCAGGTGGGTGCCACGAATGCTGACGGACGAGCACGAGGCTTCCCGTGCATGTTGCCAAGCAATGTTGACGCGCAAAGACAGCATGAATGGAACTTTCTTTTCGTCGATTGTGACAATGACAGTGCTGAAGAAATGATGGTGTCCAAATCAAATGTTCAAATGTTTGTAAATCTTATGGGACTTAACCACGGGGTCATCAGTCCCTAAACTTACAAACTACTTATGAACTAGGACGGCACAAATATCCATGCCCGAGGGGAGATTTGAACCCCCGACCGTAGTGGCCGTGCAGACCGTGATTGAAGCGCCTCAGTCCCCTCGGCCACCGCGGCCGGCTGATGGTGTCCATGTTCCGGGACAGCGAGGGCGAAATCCTTACCCACAGCGTTCCAGAGGGCACTACGATAACAGGTGCCTCCTACGAAAATGTTTTGAAGAACAAATTCATTCCTGTACTGCAACAAAAACGTACGGGAAGGGCTGCACGTGTGCTGTTTTACCAAGACAACGCACCCGCTCATCGAGCTAACGTTACGCAACAGTTTCTTCGTGCTAACAACATTGAAGTGATTCCTCATGCTCCCTACTCACCTGCCCTGGCTCCTAGTGACTTTTGGCTTTTTCCATTAATGAAAGACACTCTCCGTGGCCGCACATTCGCCAGCCGTGCTGCTATTGCCTCAGTGATTTTCCAGTGGTCAAAACAGACTCCTAAAGAAGCCTTTGTCGCTGCCATGGAATCATGGCGTCAGCGTTGTGAAAAATGTGTACGTCTGCAGGGTGATTACATCGAGAAGTAACGCCAGTTTCATCTATTTCGGGTGAGTATTTAATTAGAAAAAAATCGGAGGCCTTAGAACTTGAATGCACCTCGTACTGTGAACCAGGACCGGCAAACACCACGGTCCCGAAGAGATGACGGGACAGGATTCTTACTCTTTTTCACTGTAAACACCTTCAAATTTTCTTTTCCGGTGATCCAGGCTCCTCTCAACCTCCAAGTATTTCTCACCACAAATGGCACTGTGATCAACAAAAACTATACGATCTTAAATCTGTGGGGGTTTGAAAGCTAAGGGTTTAACGTCCCAAGGTCAGCTTGTTCATTAGAGACGGAGCTGACGCTCTGAGTTTTGGTTAAGGATGTGGCAGGAAATAGGCCGTGCCCTTTGGAAAAAACCATCCTGGCATATGCCTGAAGTGATTTAGGAAAATCACGGAAAACCTAAATCTGGATAGCCGGAGGTGGATGTGAACCACCCTCCTCCTGAATGCAAGTCCAGTGCGTTACCACTGCGCCACCTCGCTCGGTCTCGTTAACGATAACGGCAGCGTAAAACGAAAAAAGGTAAAAAAATAGTAAATGTTTTGTCCAAGCAGGAAGGAAAGAAGGTATAGGTCAATGTCAATTTGAAACCTTTTACTTGCCGTACTTGAATGAAAACATTAATACCTGTGTCAACTGATTACATGATCAGAACTTTTTCCTTTCTAGTCAAATAATTTCGCAAAACTTCTGAAATTTTGCTACTTTTACTCATTTGCTGCCGCGCAGTCTATTAGTTGACGTATTATATTATCTTCAACTGTTCTGTCATTGACCCTACGACAGCGTCTTAAGATTTTCAAACACAAAGTCCACCGTCTTTATATTTAGTAGATTGGCCATTATCTAAAAAGGTTTTTTTTTCGGACGATTTGGTGTGTTGGTAAAACTGGTACTTTTGTTTAACGTCTATTCTCATGCCTTTTTTATCTGTCTTTCCTGACCGAGCGAGGTGGCGCATTGGTAACACACTGGACTCGCATTCTGGAGGACAGCGATTCTTTCCTTCCTCGTCCTTACCCAAACATCCAAGTGTGAGCTCCGTCTCTAATTTCCATGCTGTCTACGGGACGTTAAACTCAGAACTTCCTTCCTTTTCCTTCCCTGTTTAGGCTCTGCACGAGGTGAGGCGTCAGGAGGGGTGCGGGGGTGGATGGGGTGCAGAGCATCAACTGAATTTTTATGAATTGTTTGACGCGTTCCTCCAATTTGCCAAATTGTAATTTGCTGACAACCGTTTCTTTAATGTGTCACGTATTCCTGCAATAACAATATTTTTTGCACGGCGTTAGGATAAATTATATAGAGTGACAAACTGGAGAAACACAATACATGGAAAGTATTCATCAAATACAGGTCGAGAGTTTGTATCAATTGAGGAGAGACTTGTTTGTTTCGTGATACCTGACTTCATTTGAAAAAGACTGTGACTCCGTATTTTGTTGTTATTATTATTATTTATTATTATTATTATTACTAAGGTTAACAGTCAATATCGCTTTCATTTTTTAAAATTCTGATTAACGGTATCGACAGTTAAACTGTCATCTTCGGATCTGCTGTTTGACCCTTAAGTTCTCTGACTTTCTTTTCACGGTATTCCCAAGGTTTGACTTATTCCTGAGACCTTTACATAATTTGGTACGATTTTGAATTTCATGCACTCTTTGTTGAAGCTCATATGCAGCCCACACTTCTTGACCTCTTTCAGTTTCAGTAGTGTAAATGGTTGCTCAACAGGCTGGCTACGCAGTATTTCATGGAAGTTTCTCATGTTTAGGCGGGAGGGGGGGGGGCAGGCGCACGATATTTTCGATTAATTTATTAAGGTCAAGAAATGTCGGCTGCATAACAGCTTCAACAAAGAGTGTATGAAATTCAAAATCGTACCAAATTATGACAGGATCAATATCATGAATAAGTCAAACTTTGTGAAAGTTGTGATAAGAAAGTCAGAGAACGGATGAGTCAAATTACAGATCTGAAGATGGTAGTTAAACTGCCAAACGCGGAAAACAGAATAATTTGAAAAAATTAAAAGCACTCTTGGCTGTGGTCGTTAATAAATTGAAATTAAATAATCTATTACTCCTTCGCAATTTGCAAAGTCTACCGACTTTAGCTGCATTTTTGAAGCTGGACCATTAGTTGATGACAAATGAAAATTTGTGCCAGACCAGGATTCAACCTGGGTCCGGAAAAATATTTCCATTTGTCACCAAGTAATAGACCAGCTTCAAATATGCAGCCAAAGTCTGTACACTTTGCAAATTGCGAAGGAGTAATAGATTATTTAATTTCATATATATGATCCAAAAGATGGTTCCCCACCCCCAATCATGAAAAACTTCTATGATTTTTTCCCTTTATGTGAAGGTTTGGTTGTTTTTATTTACTCTTGTCTTACTCAACTTCGTGTGGTTTGTTTGTCCTGCCCAACGTATGGATGCTTGAAACGTCTCCGATATGTCGTCCGTACTAGGTAAGTTCACATTTTGTGTAGGAGCTTTCATCTGAGACGACTAAAGGCATGGCATACCTTTTAATACCCTGCTGGACTTCATTTTGCCATACGAGGTGTAGCAACTTGACGTGAAGTCGACTCCAAAAGCCGTTGCATGTTTCCTGCAGCAATATTGAGCTATGTTGGCTCTGTAGCCGTTCACAATTCGACAGTGTTCTCGGTGCAACATTTTGCGCACAACACGCAGAAAACTTTTATGTCATCTGACTCTGCCCGCAGAAGCCTATGTAATTAGATTAGATTAATACTTGTTCCATAGCTCATATGTACAACATTTCGTAATGATATGGAACGTGTCAGTTTAGTGAATCTTGTCTATACATGACAATCAAAATTTTAAGGATTTTTAAATTACATTTTATTTATTTATTTACTTTATTTTAATTTTTTAAAGTTTTATCTAAAAATTCATCTATAGTGTAGAAAGAGTTGCCATTCAGAAATTCCTTTAATTTTATTTTAAACACTAGTAGGCTATCTGTCTGACTTTTGATGCTACATGGTAAGTGACCTAAGTCTTTTGTGACAGCATAATTTGCCCCTTTCTGTGCCAAAGTTAGATTTAACCTCGAATAGTGAATATCACCCATTCTACTAGTGTTATAGCTATGTACACTCCTATTACTTTTGAATGGGGTCGGATTGTTAATAACAAATTTCATGCGTGAAGAACACTCTGTACAGTTCTAGCGAATGACATGGCCAAGCAAATATCCCAATATGAATTAATCTAACATTTATGAGTAATAATCGACAGGTCAGTCTGTACAAAAATACTTCAACGGCATCACTTTCGCAATTATGGAGCGCTGTTGAGGGAGCATAGGGCAGTATTCATGTAGGGGACTTCCACCGACTTGAATTCATGCCGCTTTGAGTTGCTGCAATTCGCCGCGCAAAAGCAGATCCATGAAGATATTATCAGTTATCCATTATTTTTGTTATAACAGTGTGTACGAGGCAATGAGTTAAGGACAGTAGTTTATCTGAAATGGATGTGGCTAGCCGGAGTACCTATCTGAATGGTATAAGTTAGTTGTGAGTTAGAGTGTCAACTTCACCCAGACTCCAACAAACTGTCCTTTTGTTTGCGGCTCTTGAGAAAAACTTGAGTCTCCATTTCACGAAAGACCATCAGACTCCACACTGAAAGAGCTCGCAATACATTTCAAGTTGTCATAAGGTCCACGAGTAGATACCCCACACATTAATCAGGGTTACCCCGAATTCCCGATTAGATGACTGCATTTATTTAAAAAAATAATAAATCTCTAGGCACAAGCCAAGATCTATTTATAGTATAATAAATAAGAAGCAGAAAAGGAAGTAAGATAATGTGAAAAATCATTGAAAGGATATAAATAACTAATCAAAGACATCTTTTAAGTTCTGGACATTTCCAATTCTATAAGCGGTAGGTAATTAAAACCTGTTCATATCATTAGTGGAAATATTCCTTTTTTTTTTTTATGAACAGCGTTTCAAAATACTGGAGTAACGATAGCAGTAAATTTTCTATTATTGAACTTTCCTTCACGGTGACGTTCAGAACAATGGTTTAAATTTCTAGGTAAAGAACTCTCGTATTGTAGGTTCTATAACGACTGATGATCGTTTTGATGCGGTGGTTGCCAGAAATAGTGATTTAGTTGACGGAACTACTTCCTGTCTCACACCACGATCATAAGGTAGTAATAAGTCACATACAATAGTACAATAATAATTTTTATCACCTAAGGTAATCATAGCATGAAGCAATGTCGACTGGATTGTCAAGCCCATTGGGCACTGTATTGTTTAATTGGCAGAGTTGGAAGCGAAAGTAATTAAAATAATACTAGCTCTAATGCCAGCGACAGTTGCCTATTCAGTGCCTGGGAGACTAGAAGCCACGTATGTATTCCGACACTGTACTGGGACTGAGAACGGTGCTACATAATCCACCACATCTAACTGTAGCTAATCCGATACTATAAACACAGATTCCATTTTGCTAGTACACGCACTCATTAAGAGACTTGTGAAGCAAATAACAAATTGCATTTCTGAAAAAAAAAGAAAGTCTTACTTTTTACAAACTTCTACAATATATTACAAGCGGCTATAAAAACTGTATATTTTACGGCATTTACATCTTTCTGACATAGTCGATGTTTGGAATATTATGTCTATGAACAAATGCAAAATAGCCATTAGAAAGGATACTTTTTGGAAGAATGTTTTATTAATAATATTTAGATTTTAATCCAGTTTCAAATTCTGTAGCCTACAGACTTCTTCAAAACAAACTTATTCAGATAAGCCTTCATATACAGATCAGAGGACTGCTTTAGAAGTCAAATTATTCTAAATATAACTGTCGTGACAAAAATCTCTACATTCATTACACATACACCACGGAGAATTCTTATTGTGCTTCCGGAAAACAATGTAACTAATTAATTTCACACATGAACTCTGATTGGAGGATTGGCAGAAGTGTGATATTAGTTGATGGCTTACCTTCTAACTGCTGTATCTGTCCCACGGTGTTACGACATCACACGGTTTTCTTAGGATTTGGTCGCGTGACGACGGATATATTCACGCTGCTCGCCAATCTTCTGGACTCGACACAGACTGTTGGGGAGCAACGCTCCACTCGCCGCCCCCTCTACCACACCTATTATTGAGATCTACGGCACGCCTTGTATCGTTAGGTGCTCTTACATAACGCGCGGAAATTATTCACTGCATACCTCAGATAACGACACAGCGATAATAGAAAGGCGAGTCTCCCGGAAACTGAGAAAATTAAGAGAAGAAAGTACGAATATAAATGTAAACGAAAATACAAAAATTGGTGAAATTGTTGGGTGAAAAGAATTTTTCACGAAGAAACAAACTTTTTTTTTTTTTTTTTTTTTTTTTTTTTTAATTTGTCAAAGTTAAACCATGCGAGAATCATTTAGATTTTTCACCTCGCTCAACGATCAATCTGTAGAAGTGCTACAATTTATTCGGCTTAGAATGTGATGGTCCGATTTGTGAGGAAATATACTATCAAAACTATGACCAGCCAGTATCATGAGTGGCGTATAAACTTTTGCGAAAAAAAGGAAAAGAGTCAAGGGATTTTTGAAACTTAGTTGTTAAAGGTACTGTGTAGGCTGTTCACATCTATATTTGTGTAAAGTTAATATCTACAAATACATCGATCTCTCATTGTTGAGATTATAGGATTAAAAATCTAGTTCCACGAGTACTTCCAACGTAACGCGAAAGAAACTTTAGTCAAAATGTAGGACTTGCGTATAAGACAACATCTCTGCGTTTCAAAAGATATTCATTGATATAATTATTGCGAGTAACGAACAAAGTGTAGCAATATGTCTTCAAAATATTACTAAATTCAACATTTTTGAAGCAAGAGAAACAATCAGTTTCTAAGGCTCAGGCGTCTGAGAGTATGGACGTTGCATCTGCGTATGACCCTTTTCGTAACAGTGGAGATAGAACAAATCATTCGACAGACATCTTAAAGGAACTTTCAGAAGCAGTGAAAGGCGAATTGTAGATATAAAATCATTCAACTGTCTACCAAAATCAATAAAGAAGACTTATCGCTGACTGTTAAAAACTAAATACGTGGATTAAGTAATACAGTAGATGGAGTCACTAAGAACTGAATTAAAACTGCAAAACATCTAATAAAGAGGTTATGTCGAGTTCCGTGGACCAATACACAATCGTGGTACTCTTTGTCCTAGAACCTATTTCTGTTAAGAAGTTGTGGTTTAGTTTAAAAATATTTGCTTAATTCGACCACGCTTCGCTCTGGCTCGGTCTGTTGCGAAATGAATAAGAAATGAATTATAACAAAAATATATTAGTGAAATCGGTACAACGTTTTGCGTTTCTGTGGCAGCGGGAAATGATAGGAAAGACAGAAAAATTGTTTTTTTCTTAGAAATTCATTATTTATTGTAACATATAAAATTTTTTCTTAAAAATTCATTACTTATTGTAACACATAAAATTTTTGTGACAGTTTCTCAATTCTAAAATTTAAATAAAAACATACTTAAATTCTAAAAATATTACCGTAAACTACGGCAACGTTGTTACAAAATTACAAATTATTCGCTCAAAAATTGACGGTCAGTAGCTGTTAGGACAATCTACGTTTGCTATGTAAGTGCAAATATAAATATTCGTATGCTGAAAAACACAAATCTCCGAAAATTCTTCAAAGTTTGCTTTGAAATTTTGACAGATAATTGCAGTCGATTTAGTACGTCTTTATCAATACCCACTAAAACATTATCAGGTGCATCATTACCTACGTACGGTAACAAATGCAAACGATACAAATATGTAGAAAACCGTCGATCTTGAAAAGTTCTTGACAATTGTTTTTAAATTTTGGTACAATGTTACATTTTAATAAAGGAGGGTTTTATGTACACCTCTTCTTTAATACATTGTATACAGGGTGTTACAAAAAGGTACGGCCATGCTTTCAGGAAACATTCCTCACACACAAAGAAAGAAAATATGTTATGCGGACATGTGCCCGGAAACGCTTAATTTCCATGTTAGAGCTCATTTTATTACATCTCTTCAAAACACATTAATCATGGAATGGAAACACACAGCAACAGGACGTACCAGCGTGACTTCGACACTTTGTTACAGGAAATATTCAAAATGTCCTCATTTAGCGAGGATTCATGCATCCACCCTCCGTCGCATGGAATCCATGATTCGCTGATGCAGCCCTGGAGAATGGCGTATTGTATCACAGTCGTCCACAATACGAGCACGAAGAGCGTCTTCTTTTGGTACCGGGATTCCGTAGATAAGAGCTTTCAAATGCCCCCATGAATGAAAGTCAAGAGGGTTGAGGTAACGAGAGCGTGGAGGCCATGGAATTGGTCCACCTCTACCAATCCATTAGTCACCGAATCTGTTGTTGAGAAGCGTACGAACAAGTCGACTGAAATGTGCAGGAGCTCCACCGTGCATGAACCACATGTTGTGTCGTACTTGTAAAGGCACATGTCCTAGCAGCACAGGTAGAGTATCCCGTATGAAATCATGATAACGTGCTCCAGTGAGCGTAGGTGGAAGAACATGAGGCCCAATCAAGACATCGCCAACAATTCCTGCCCAAACGTTCACAGAAAATTTGTGTTGATGACGTGATTGCAAAATTTAGCGCGGATTCTCGTCAGCCCACACAAGTTGATTGTGAAAATTTACACGAATTATTTCGATTTACATTTAAAGGAAAACACTAAAATGAGCTCTATCATGGAAATTAAGCGTTTCTGCACACATGTCCACATAACATATTTTGTTTCTTTGTGTGTGAGGAATGTTTCCTGAAAGTTTGGCCGCACCTTTTTGTATCACCCTGTACATATGTAACTTTCTGAGACTTCGGAACAAACCTTTCGCCGGGCGCGGTGGCCGAGGGGACTGAGGCGCTCCAGTCACGGTCTGCACGGCCACTACGGTCGGGGGTTCGAATCCCCCCCTCGGGCATGGATATTTGTACCGTCCTTAGTTGTAAGTAGTTCATAAGTAGTTTGTAAGTTTAGGGACTGATGACCCCGTAGTTAAGTCCGATAAACTCTACAAACATTTGAACGTTTGAACAAACTTTTCAAAAATATTCACATGTTTGTAAATCTAACGGACTTAACTAAGTTGGTTATCGGTCCCTAGGCTTATAAACTACTTACACTAACTTAAAGTAACTTATGCTAAGGACAACTCAAACACCCAAGCCCGAGGGAGGACTCGAACCCCTGATAGAAAATGGTCGCGCGCACCACAGCTGGGCGCTTTAGTGCCTACGGATACTCTGACGCGGCAACAACGTTTTCCCATTATAAAATTTATACGTGAGAAATATTAAAAATATAGGTACATAGAGTTTGATGACCGCAGTAATTTGATGTAGTAGATTTACAAACATTGGAACATAGCAGTAAGCAAGGTTCTAGGCTAGACAAATTTCTAAAAGGAAGTAGAGGATAAAAAGGAAATTGAATTAGGGAGGAGCTGAAGAGGGAGAGCGTGATGATGAAATGTAAACGGAGCGGCATAAGGTGGAATTTCACAGGTAGAGGTGATGGCAAAAAAGCGAGGAGACGGGGAGTGATGGAGCGGGTACAGAGAAAGGAATATAGAATGTACATCCAATTCCCATCACACATGTGTGCTTTCTCTTTTCCAGGTAATCTGTAACAACCCACATTAACGCGGGCCGGTTGCAGGTAGTTCATTTATAAAACATGAATCAAATTTAATGATGAATTCATTTTCCAGAGACAGATGTAGTCTCAACATATCAGACATATTGATTATACGATGACGCAATGAATAAAAATTTGGAATTAAAAAATTGATGAAAGATCTCGTCAAACAAAAAGTATCAAAAAACTTACCCTACGTCCACAAAATACCGATCTACAAGATGGGTTTTAAAATGAGTAAAGGGACTCCTTGATAGTAGAAGACCACAATTGCAATTCTAGCTATGGCACAAGTTATAATTAAGGCCCTCGCACTATAATCAATAAAATATAAAACAGAAGTGATATCTGGCGCTCCCCAGGGATGCGTTATAGGTCCCATACTCTTCCTTGTGTTTATAAACGATTTAGGAGACAATATGAATAGCTCCCTTAGACTATTCGCGGATGATTCTGTTGTATATCGGTTAGTAAAGTCAACAGAGGATCAAAAGCAACTGAAAGCGATTTAGGCTAAATTTCTACATGGTGTGGAAATTGGCAGTTATCACTAAATAATGAAACGTTTGAAGTAAAACACATGACCACTAAAAGAAATCCGCTGTACTTCAATTACACGATAAACCAGTCAAACCTTAAATTTGTTAATTCTACCACATACCTAGCAGTTACAATTACGAATAACTTAGACTGGAGAGATAACATAGAAAATATTGTGGGGAAGGCGAACCAAAGGTTACGTTTCATTGGCAGAACGCTTCGAAGATGCAACAGCTTCATGAAAGAGACTGGCTACGTCACACTTGTGCGTCCTCTCCTGGAGTACTATTGCCCAGTGTGGGACCCTCACAAGGTGGGACTGACGAAACACATTGAGAAGCTTCAGAGAAGGGCAGCTCATTTTAACATGTTACAGGGGGAAAGCGTCACGGAAATATTGCACGATTTCAGGTGGAAATCGTTAAAAGAACGACTTTATTCGTTACGGCGAGTTCTGTTTGCGAAATTTCAATCACTGACTTCTAAATGTGGAAATATTGTGCTAGCAACCACCTACATAGGAATACATGACCATCCCAATGAAATAAGAGGAATCGGATCGAAAACAGAACGATTTAGGTGTTCTTCCCTCGTGCTGTTATAGAATGACACGGTAGAGAAAGGTTATTTAAGTGGTTAATGAACCCTCGGCCAGGAACTTAAATGAGATTCGCAGAGTATTTATGTAGATGTAGATTAGATATGTAGCGACTACACCTGTTTCTGCAACATGATTGTATTGTTTGTCATTATTACAACTTTCGCCTGAGGTACAGACAGGATTGTTCCCATTTACGTTCAATGCTGGGGTGTTATTCCACTGCTGGTGAGACCAGAAAATATTGATACCGATTACATCGAGGCAGAGTTGAAGTATGTCTTGTGAAGGAAGGCGTACTTAAGGTATATCGTGTACTGTCGTCATCCACAATGCCTTGTTGGCTATATGTGTCACCGGCGCAGTTATCTGTAACAAAATGAAACTGTTCCACCAACTCGTCGATCAACACAACACAAAACGATGCAACGTCCGCTCAAAACCGATCTGCCATATGAAAAATAAATAATGAAGAAATAAATAACGGGTATAGCTACTGCCTAGTAAGCAGAATGTGTCGGTTCGAATCCATATCTGCCACAAATTTCATTTCGGTACCTCGCCTTAAAATGAAACTAGAAGAGTTACTGAACAGGTGTATACAGTGTAGTGCAAAGTAGAAAATACTACGAAAATTTGGTGATATGTAAACTACAATAGCGGAAAAATACAACAAATACATTCATTACGCGAGAGCAATGGTGATGGAACTGACGACAGAGCTACTACAGCTGAATTGCTAAACATAGCTTTCCGAAATTCTTTCAGCAAAGAATACGAAACGATAACTCCAGAATTCTAATTAAGAATTTGAAAGTACAAGTCTTTTGGAGTAGTGAAGTAAATTTAAAATCACTTAACAAAAGCAAGTTTTTCTGTCCAGATTGTATACCAATTAGGTTCTTTTTAGAGTATGTTGATGCATTAGTTCCATACCTGGTTACCATATACATTCGCTCGCTCAGTTAACGTTCTGTATTGAAAGACTGGAAACTTGCACGGATCAATCCATTGTTCAAGAAAGTTCATATCAATGATATGTATAATTATACCCCCAAAACATTCACGTCAGTTTTCAGCAGGATTTTAGAACACATTCTTTCTTTAAATATTAGTAACTACCTCGAAGAGAACGACCTGTTGACCCATACTCAACACGGATTCAGACAGTACCTTTCTTGTAAAACACAGCTAGCTCCTTACTCACATGAAGTGATGAGTGCTATTGATAAAGGGTCTCAAATCGGTTACATGTTTCTAGATTAGCGGAAGGCTGTTGCCATGGTACCTCACTATCGGCTTCTACGCGAATTGGATTATTCTTGACTATCGGCTATGTACAGCACTTAATCCTTATCCCACGGATGATACTAAAATTATACAACCCATCTCACTGCTGTACAGATACAATGGGTTGAAGATGTTGTCAGGATGGAAGGTGAAGCGGTAAAGGCTTGTGGGCGCAGTAAGAAGGGTGGCTAATTGATAAATCAAAGAAAGGCTTTAAGTTAATATTGGATATGTTCTTGAAATACGGAATACATGGCGAGACTCGCTATGGGGTCGGATGCAATGATTGAGTGCCAGTCTAAAATACCGCATTAGAAAACGGAAAAGGTGACGGTTACGGTTCAGATAGTTGGTGGCTGATACAAAAAAGCCACTAGGCGGGAGCGGACGGCAGGCAGGGTGTCTGCTGTTGGCTCCACAGTAGCATGGAAACGTCAGTAGTTTCAGCACGGACGCCAGAAGGGTGGCGTGGTTTTAGAATCAGCATTCAGTACTGGTTCTGGCTGGCTCTGTCCTGCAAGGGGGGGCAGGCTCGGTCACGTTATCAAGGCGTATGTTGCAGTGGAAGAACACTTGTAAAACTTAGGCGAAGTTATGAAATAAAATTCTTGAATTATTTCCCTAAACTATTTTAGACAGCTAAATTGTGCGATTGGATTCGTGATTTTCGGTCGGAAAGTACACATACGTAGTTATTGATGGAAACTCATCAAGTAAAATGGAAGTGATATTTTCTGTTCCCTGAGGAAGTGTTATCGGACTCATAGTGCTTCTTACGCCAACGGACGTACGGCAGTAGATACAACGGTACCAGCTAGTTCACCTAAGTTATGGCACAAAAAATTCAAATGTTTGTTAAGCTTAAGGGACTTAACTATGGGGTCATCAGTCCCTAAACTTACAAACTACTTATGAACTACCTACAACTAAGGACGGCACAAATATCCATGCCCGAGGGGGGAATCGAACCCCCGACCGTAGTGGCCGTGCAGACCGTGACTGAAGCGCCTCAGTCCCCTCGGCCACCGCGGCCGGCGCTATGGCACAGTCAGTGTTGTCTGTCACTTGGAAGGGTCACCGTCCGGTTCTGCAGAACGCTTTTGGTAGGCGGGGTGCACTTAGCCGTTGTGAGGCTACTACTTCGTTGAGAAGTAGTGGCTCCCGGCACACAAAAAAAAAAAAAAAAAAAAAAAAAAAAAAAAAAAAAAAACGATGGGAGGGTGGGGCGCTAACCACGTTCCCCTCTACACCGCATCCCTTGACGCCTTCGTGCGTAGGATGACACGGTGGCCTGTAGGCATTTCGAGGCCTGTAGGACGGAGTTTACAATGAAAGTAGCCTGTTAAATTACTTAAGCCAGATCTTGGGCAGTTGAGATCTGCAAATGTAAGTTGAAACACTCAATGATGCTCTAGATTACTTTACGAGTGGCCACAGAACTTGCGCAATGGAAATTTATCTAAATGTTCAAATGTTTGTTAAGCTTATGGGACTTAACTACGGGGTCATCAGTCCCTAAACTTACAAACTACTTATTAACTACTTACGAACTAGGACGGCACAAATATCCATGCCCGAGGGGGGATTCGAACCCCCGACCGTAGTGGCCGTGCTGACCGTGACTGGAGCGCCTCAGTCACCTCGGCCACCGCGGCCGGCGAAATTTATCTAACCGCTCACTCCTTAAGGGAGCAGCCAACGTTTTAACAAACAAAATATTAATGTTAAAAACATTAATAGATAATAGAACGTGGGATGGAGAGAATGAAATTATGAAGCATAGGTTTGATACTTCAAATCATCGTCTATTCAATAAAATGGACAAGCAAATAAATGTGGGATGACCAAATTAAGCTCACACCTTGTACAATAGAGAATTAAATCATTAAGTTACTGCCCATAATAAAATTGTTTCTGGCCTTTTATAAATTTGGAGGTAACATGGGAGGAAAACTGCAAACACAAAATGGATAGATGAAAGCACATTCTTTCATTCAAAGCCAGACACACGCATATTGCTTGTGGTACATTACTCTTGCAGGGACAGTTCACAGCAGTGACAAACGAAGCGTTGGCGGCGTTTAGACGAGATGGCATGTGTCCTGAAGCTCAAATTTAAAAATCACAATGCACCAAACGAACTCATGTTCGTGGAGGCAGTAGCATCCTGTTCTTAAGTACTGCATGATGTGCAACTATGGCGAATAGAATTTAAAAAAGAAATTAATTTAGAATAAGCTAGTAAAGTGAGGATTCATATAGAAGAAATCTAGTATTAGTAAAAGCATGGCTGAAGGCCAAAGTAATGACCGTGATGAAAGCACATAGTGTAGTCGGTCATGCCAAGATAGCAAAGACAGAATCAAACTAGAAAATATGAGAAATATTTAGCATGCTCGCAGATACAGATGCGACCCAAAAACGTTAGTTAAAAAACAGAAGAAAATTTAAACATACTAAGTTTACATGCATGTGAATTATAACTTGAAAAAATCGGACATCACCGGAATGAAAATGCAAATACTAGATTTACACCGAATTACTCGAGTTCTGTAAATTAAGAAACACTTCGCCACGCATAACGAAAGAAGTACTCAAGATAACTATCACTGATAAACCAAGACTGCCTGATCACAAAGAAAGCAAAGTTTTAACAGCATGCCTTCCCCTCCTCATGATTTGAAGAAGTACTTACTTCCAGGTTGAAGTTCTAAGGCCACGCCAAAACCTTCCCCACCACACACCGGATGTAGAGCGCGCTAAAATCCCATACCGAGCGCGTTCAGAGCATAGTGTCTACCAACCCTCTCTACCTGATGAATGTAATACCCTCTTCAATGGCTCCCAGAGAGGTCCTTTGTCACCTCTTTTGTCCAATATTAGGTTGGCACCACACAAAGAACAAGGCCACCTCGCCATCTTGCCAAGTAAGCTTGTCTCTCGCTACCCAGCAAACGCCAGCACAGACGACAAACGAAGCCATGCGTTCTTAATTAAAATAAACGAGGCCCTAAAGCGCGAGGCGGTGACTGTAAGCCATTACGAGGCAGTCAGTCAATATTAAAACAACCTTCCACATTCACATGAACACACAAGTTCAATCATACAGGTGGAAACATATATAAACATGGGACATTGATCATTAATAAACAGAATAAAAATAAGTAACATACTAATAGACAATATTAATGGTGCAGAAACACTTTAGGTTAATGAATAACTCAAAAATGGAACACGATCACACATTCAGTGTACGTGGTTCTACAGTTTCCAGTGTAGGTTACCTTTATGAACGAGTTAGGAAACATTGTGAGCAGCTCTCTTAGATTGGTCGCGGATGATTTAGTTAAGTCATCCAAAAGTCAAAAGCAGCTGTAAACTGATACATATAAGGTATCTGCATTGTGCAAAGAGTGGCAATTTACAAGAGTGGCAACTTCGAAGTCATCCATACCAGCCAGGTAACTCCCGTTTTTAAGAAATGCAATAAAAATGTTCAAATGTTTGTTAAGCTTATGGGACTTAACTACGGGGTCATCAGTCCCTAAACTTACAAACTACTTATGAACTACTTACGAACTAGGACGGCACAAATATCCATGCCCGAGGGGGGATTCGATATCCCGACCGTGTGGAAGAAATGCAATAGTACAAATGTTTGTTTAGCTTGAGAGACTTAACTGCGGGGTCATCAGTCTCTAAACTTACAAACTACTTATGAACTACCTTATACTAAAGACGACAGAAACATCCATGCCCGAGGGGGTATTCGAACCCCCCCGACGGGAAACGGCCTCGCGTATTGTACCATAGCGCCTTAATGCGCTCGGCCGTTCCGCCGTGGCGTAACGCTGCACAGCGATATGAAATGGAACGAGCATATAAGGACAGTCGTGGGGCAAAGCATGTGGTAGACTTTGCTTTACGGGAGAATTTTAGGAAGGTGTGATTTGTCTGTGAAGGGGACCGCATATAAAACGCTTTTACGACCCTGTCTTGAGAAGTTCTTGGGATCACTACCAGAATGGTTTACAGGAGGAGATCGAGGCAGGCTGTCGGTATGGTTTGTAACTGTTACATTAGATCAATGCGAGAATGTTACTGAAATGCTTCGGGAACTGAGCTGGGTGTTGCTGGAGGGAAGATGACATTTATATCGACACGCACTGCTGAAGAAATTTAAAGGGCCAGTGTATGAGGCAGATAGCAGAACGATTCTACTGCCGCCAACCAACATTTCACGTAAAGACCACAAGGATAAGATTACAGAGATTAGGGATCGTACGGAATCATACAAGTATTCCTTTTTTACTCGTTCTCTATGGGAGTGGAACAGGACAGCCAGTAACTACTTCTGGTGTTGAGTACCATCCGCCACGCACCTTTGGGTGGATTGCGGAGTATGTATGTGGATTTAGAGCTCTAAAAGAAATCCGTTAAACTGCATTTACACGGTGTATGAGTCAAATCTGAAAGCCGTAAGTTCGACTAAATAACTAAGAATTGCCGGCCGCGGTGGCCGAGGGGACCGAGGCGCTCCAGTCACGGTCTGCACGGCCACTACGGTCGGGGGTTCGAATCCCCCCTCGGGCATGGATATTTGTGCCGTCGTTAGTTGTAAGTAGTTCATAAGTAGTTTGTAAGTTTAGGGACTGATGACCCCGTAGTTAAGTCCCATAGACTCTACAAACATTTGAACATTTTTAACTAAGAATTACAATTACGAAAAACTATAATGGGAGAGAAGGATATCTTTGTTGGCATAACTCTTAGAAGATGCAATAGTTGACGCGGCGGATTGGCCGTGTGCACTGGGGCGCCTTGCTGCGGTGCGCGAGACCGTTCGCCGTCGGAGGTTCTAGTCCCCCCACCCCTCGGGTATGGGTGTGTGTGTTGTCCTTAGATTAGTTTACCTTGTCTGTAAGCTACGGACTAATAACTACGCATTTCATTGAGACAGATTTACATATATTTGAACATTTTCGTAATAGTTGAACTAAAAATCTGCGTGTTTCGTATTATCGTGATACGTGTGAAAGAGTTTCACAGAAATGATGGAATAGTAGGGGTGGAAAATATGTGTTATTCGTCGCCGCGAGATCTAGTTGCGAAACTTCCTCACCAACATTCTCCTCTGAATGCGAACATATTTGTTAGCACCCACCTACATAGAGAGACTTGAACATACTAGTAAGTTAAGAGAAATGATATTCAAAACGATAATATTTAGGCGTTTCCTTTTTCCGCGCGCAAAATTCGAATGTTTCTTAAAATATGGGAGTTAACTAGTCTGGTTATAAGTCCCTAGACTAACAAACTACTTAAACTAAGATAATCTAATCTAACCACAAACACACACACGCACACACACACACACACACACACACACACACACACACACACTCACATGCCCGAGGAAGGACACAAACCTACGACGGCTAGCAACCGCGCGCTCCGCAGCAAGGCGCCTTAGAACTCTCGGCCACTTCAAATGTTTGTAGATCTTATTGGACTTAACTATGGGGTCATCAGTCGCTGAACCGACAAACTACTTATGAACTAGCTTATACTAAAGACGGCACAAACATCCATGCCGGAGGAGGGATTTGAAACCCCGACAGCAGCGGCAGTGCAGACCGTGACTGGCACGCCGCAGACCGCTCGGCCACTCCACCGCGGTTCCCGCGAGCAGTTAGATGATAGTAGAAATGTGTTATCAGAACGATTCGATGGACCCACTGTTTTTGACTTAATGTAATTTGCAGAGTTTATATGTAGATACAGATGTCCTTCCGGGTAGTATTGTTAACAAATATCGCATGAATCTGGCTACTCTCGAGAGGGTTTCCGTCCTGCACCTGCGGCAAGTAATATTCTGGGTTTCCTATCGACAAAAAAAATTTCCGCCTCCGACTATTGAGACGGCTGTAAAACGAGCGATTGGCCAGGCGCCAGTTGTCTTGTTTACGCCCGTAATGAAGCTTTAAGTTCCGGTAGCGAGCGCGAGATTCGAGCGGGCGGGCGGGCTTTCCCCCCGGGGACGGCGGAGACGGCGAAACAGAATATATCGGGCCGCGTTATTGCGTGCGAAGACCGCCGTAACCGGGCCTTAGATGCATCGCCCGGAGCGCCTCCGAATTGGATTCGCAAATTGGCAAGATATCGGCGGGATGCCTGGGCAACAGCCCGCCTTTCATCAGGAGAGCCCGTCGGCCGGGATGGGATTGTGCGCTCCGTGGCGGCGGCGCCGCTGCTGCCGTCTGGCGGCGGACGTCACGACGAGGACTGACTGCCGGCTACCTGCTGCCACCGAGGCTCTGCTGCCGATCGGCGATGGAGGGGCGGTGCCTCACTGCCGCAGGTACCGCCGAGATAAAAGGAAAAGCCATTCTCACCTGCACCTAAATGTTGTGTTGGCCGCGTCCCTGTGAAATACGACGAAAATAGAAATATTATATTGCAACACATTTAACCCAAAGTGAATTTTATCCATTATGGATGTTGAACTCCGTGACTGTTCCTTATAGGTTGTGGAAATAAAATCCGCTACCAGTCACAATTATTGGCGGTTTATTAAGACACTACCGGTGTCGGCCTTGTGCCCATCCGCAGGTGCTTACATTCAGTGTTGTTGACTGTTTAAAGAAAACTTAAATTACTTTGTGCTTGTCATACAGTTATACATATACAGGTATTATATAGGTATACATTTGCATAAAACAAGTACCATACTTGTTTTATATATATGTATACTTATATAATACCTGTATATGTATAACTGTATGACAAGCATAAAGTAATTTACGTTTTCTCTAAACAGTCAACAACACTGAATGTAAACACTTGCGGATGGGCACAAGCCCGACACCGGTAGTGTTTTAATAAACCGCCAATAATTGTGACTGGTAGCGGATTTTATTTCCACAACCTACATTTAACCCATTTCTTCCCAGTGTTGCGTACACGCAACACAAAATTTAGCCTTACAAAGTGCAGTCGAAATGGACTTACTATGCAAAACTCACCACACATGTGTTAAAAGGCATTCACGAGCTCTCTGCACATGTGTTAAAGTTTCACAATTACCATAACACTTCGTAAAAAGATGCCAGATTTACATACGTCAGACGATCTACATACACAAGACATGTCAAGTTCAGCTTCACGCAGAGTGTTTTTCAATATTTCATGAGTGACACCATTAATGTAAATCAGAGTTATCATATAATAGACAATATTTCACAGTTTCAACAAATAGAAGAATGTGATCACAAAACCTAAATTTTTCTATTTTTATTTATTTATTTATTTTTATTTTTTTCCTATTTGCTAGGAAACAGCTCAACATTATGGATGGTGCAAATTACAACACATGCTGCTAGTTTATTATATTTGTTAGGTTATTTCAATTATTTGAAAGAGAACCTGATGATTAAATATTACACTTTCTCACTATTTCTATGTTTGGGAAGAAATGGGTTAATCAGTTGCATGATTCCGACACGAATTATTTGCGTAAGAATGGAAAATCTGGCAGAAGAACGCATCGTGGAAGATCAGTGTGGGATTTGAGAATTGTAGGAACACGCGAGACGATACTACGACTCATATTCAAGCATAGGTTAGGAAAGGCACAGCAACATTTATAGCATTTGTATGTTTAAAGAAAGCTTTGATAAAGTCGACTGGAGGTGGTTGAGAGTTTCAGAGGGGGCATTACGTTCAGACGTAATGGGGATTTGAGAATTGTAGGAACACGCGAGACGATACTACGACTCATATTCAAGCATAGGTTAGGAAAGGCACAGCAACATTTATAGCATTTGTATGTTTAAAGAAAGCTTTGATAAAGTCGACTGGAGGTGGTTGAGAGTTTCAGAGGGGGCATTACGTTCAGACGTAATGGGGATTGGGGGGAGGGGGGAAGAATACAGTAGAATAGGAATGGATAACTTTGAGAGATGTAGTGAAGGCTGCACAGAATCAAGTAGATAGGAACGCAAAGCCTAATAAAAGTCCTTGGTAACAGAGGATGTACTGAAATTAAAAGGAAAATATATGAAGAAGGAGCAAGTGAAGCTGGGAAAAGAGTTCAAATGTTTGTAAATCTATGAGACTTAACTTTTCTGGTTATTACTCCCTACGCTTAAAAACGACTTAAACTAACTTAAAATTACCTAAGGACAATACACATACCCATGTCCCACGGAGGACGCGTACCGCCGACCACGAGCAACCTTGCGCTCCGCAGCTTGGTGCCTTAGAACGCTCGGCCACTCGACCGCCCCGCAAAACAGACTACATACGGCTAATGACCTCGACAGGAAGTGCAGATGAGCAGAGCAAGAGTGGCTATAGTACCAATCGATGTTTGTAGACTACGGAAAAGACAGATACCGCCTGCAAGAATATAAACGTTTGTTGACAAGAAAAGCACCTGCATGAATATCAAGAGCTCAGACTGAAAATAGTACCAAGCAATGAACGGAAAGCTGAAAGACATAAAGAATATATAGAAGGCCTATACAAGGAAAATGAAAGCGGTAATGTAGAAATGGAAGTAGATAAACATAAAGTAGGAAATACGATACTGCGAGAGGTACTCGACAGAGTCCAAACAAGCAGCCTGGAGTGGATGATATTCCCTCTCAATTGCTGTCATCGTAGAAAGAGCTAGGAGTGGGAAACTGTTCCATCTTGCGGGTAAGATGTATGAGACAGGGAAAATAACGTCAGATTCCAAAAAATATCATAATTCCAGTTCAAAAGGAAGCAAGTGCAGACATGCGTGAAAATCTCGGAATTATTAGTTAAATAATTCACAGTGGCAGAATACTAACTCGAATTATTAACAGACGAATGGAACAGGTGGCAGAACCCGACATCGGGGAAGATCAATTTGGCTTTGGGAGAAATATAGGAACACATGAAGAAATACTTACATTACTACTTACTGTGCAACATAGTTTACGGGAAGGCAAGCCTACTTTTTTGTTGTTGCTTTTATTGACTTATGGGAAGCTTTAGATAATGTATACTGGAATATACTCTTTCAAATTCTGAAGGAAGTAGGGAAAAATACAGCAAACAAGAAACTATATAGCAATTATAAGAGTCGAAGGGCATGAAAGGGATGCAGTAATGGGGATGGGAATAAGACAGTGTCGTAACCTTTCCGCAATATTACCGAATCTCTACATTGCGTAAACAGTGACGGAATGCAAGGAGAAATTTGGAGAAAGAATTAAAGTTGTGGGGGAAGAAATAAAAGCTTTGCGTTTTGCCGATGTGAGTGTGATTGTGTCACGGACAGCAAATGACCTGCCAGAACAACTGAACGCAATGGCCAACGTCTTGGGTATAACATGAACATGAACATGAACAAGAGTGAAACAAAGGTAATGGTATGTAGTCGAATTACATTAGGCGACGTTGAGGCAATTGCCTAAGCAAAGGAGACAATGAAGGTGAATGATGAGTTATGTTTCTTGGGCAGTAACATAACTTATGATGGTCGCAGTACGGATTACATAAAATAAAGAATGGCAATTTGTTTAGAAGCCACATGTAAGGTACATTGTCAAAAGCATTCCTGTAATCCAGAAATAAGGAGTTGATATCAGATTACTTGTTGGTAGCACTCATTATGTTGTAATGCTCGTAAATCTATAGGACTGAAATTCTTTGGTCATCAGTTCCTAGGCTTACAAACTACTTAACTAACTGAAGGACAACATACACAGACATGCCCAAGGGAACACTCGAACCTCCGACGACGAGCAGCCGCGCGGTCCGCAGCAAGTCGCCTTAGAATTCAAAATGTTCAAATGTTTTTAGATTCTATGGGACTTAACTACGGTGTCATCAGTCCCTAAACTTACAAACTACTTATGAACTACTTACAACTAAGGACGGCACAAATATCCATGCCCGATGGGGGATTCGAACACCCGACCGTAGTGGCCGTGCGGACCGTGACTGGAGCGCCTCAATCCCCTCGGCCACCGCGGCCGGCCACCTTAGAATTCTCGGCCGCAGCACCACCGATAGCACTCATCACTTCATGTGAGTAAATAGCTGCCGGCCGCGGTGGCCGAGGGGACTGAGGCGCTCCAGTCACGGTCTGCACGGCCACTACGGTCGGGGGTTCGAATCCCCCCTCGGGCATGGATATTTGTGCCGTCCTTAGTATAAGGTAGTTGATAAGTAGTCTGTAAGTTTAGGGACTGATGACCCCGTAGTTAAGTCCCATAAGCTTAACAAACATTTGAACATTTATTTGAGTAAAGAGCTAGCTGTGTTTCTCTAGAATGATAATTTCTGAATCCGTATTGACTATGGCCCAATAAGTCGTTCTGTTCGAGGTATTTCATAGTTAACATAGAATATTAATTTTAGTCTTGTTTGAAGGATATGGAGCCTTGGCTTGGCTTGTACAAGAGTGCAACATGAACGATATACAGTTCAGACATGAAGGAGTCTTACAGACGACTGCTACAGTTTAGATTGATAGATCTGTTAACTAAGGAGGCAGTACTGAGGGGTAGTAGAGAGAAAAGCAATTTCTGGTATGACTTCATTAAAAGAAAGGTTAGATTCGTAGGACATATTGTGAGGCATCACTGAAATATCGATTTAATCTTGCAGGGAAGTGTGAGGGAGGGGGGGGGGGGGGCAGTGTAGAAGTCGCAGAGGGATACCAAGAAACGAATGCTGTAAGCAGGTTCGAAAGGATGTGGCTTGCCGTTATTATTTGGAGATGAAGAGGCTTTCACAGAATAGAGTAGGATTCACAACTGCATCAAACTATTCTCCTGATCCACAACAACACGAATTGATGCTACTTTTGATAAAAATGCTATTTCATCTGTCAGAATATAAAATAACTGTTTCTTTCAACAAAAACTCCTGGAAAAAGAATAAAGAACACTACGAATTCGTCGACCCAGTAGAGCAAAATTTTAGTGACACATTCTTGAGGATGTATACAACACACGATCACATAAGCAGAGCCATACAAACGTGAGTACAGTCACCAGAGCGTGCGCAATGTCTTCTTTAGTACCGTATACACCCTCGTTTTGCAGTAATGTAAGTCGTAATTTTCCAATGAATGCGATCGTAGAAGAGTCGAATGTAGACTTGCGGTACGGCCTGCCCTGCAGTTTGCACCTGGTTCCAAATTTCGTGCCGGTCGTGCAGAATGCGACAAGCTAATGTTTCATCCTGTTCCAAACATGCTCAATGGGGGTCAGATCTGAGCACTGTGCTAGCCAGGGTAGTTGACGTACCAACTGAAGAGCATGTTGAGTGGTACAGGATAGATGTGGAAATTTATTGTCCGGTTGGGAAAGCATACCGCCTTGTTAGTGCATGAACAGTAGCAAAACGGGTTGAATGATGTTTTTCAGCACCGTGTACTGTTCAATGTTCCCTCGGCGCTCACCAGAGAAGACCGGCCAGTGTATGATATGGCTCGCTACACCATGCTGCATGAACATGCGTGCCTTTAGAGTGTCTTCCGATAACGTTATAACATCGCGCCTCCATTGGTGACATGACAGGCACTTAATAATACAGCACGCCATTGGCTGAATCACAGTGTCCAATAAGAATATCTTTTGTATTCAGTTAAAAATTTACATAATGTTGCTTTTTTAAATATTTGTAAAATTGTGCATGACTTCTGTAACCATGGGTATGATCTGCAGTAATGCTGGACTTGTTAAATAGATTCGTAAACTTCGCATAAATACTGTGGTGGTTTCTTCCATACATAAAGTGAAATCCCGTTCCCCGTTCGCTGTACAGAGAGTGGCAACTGTTTCCACACCACTGCAACGGGCCAGCCCTTGCCTGCACAGACAGCTGTCTGCCGTATCACGCTTTAGGTCGCCAACGACTGGCCATACGATAAATCTATTTAGAGAACCTGTAATAAATGCGAGCAAAAAAGGGATAACACCATAACCGTCGTCCTGAATACGAGTTCAGTGTGTTAGCACTGTTCCACCTAGTTAGGTAGAACAACTCGGGTCTTTTTCCATGGCAGTAAGATGCATCACTGACCATGACAGAAACACCACCACCTCAAAACACGTCTTCTAGCCAGATGGGATCCAGCAAGTCATGCTCACTGCTCCACCATCAGTGCCTCCCATAGGCATGGTGCTGTCGAAATCGTGAGTGCACCCACCAAATCGCGTTCCGCCACTGCTCTCTGGTCACTGGCGATAATGATAACTCCCATACTCCACTGAGAGGCGAGTCTAGCAAGTCCTGTGTTGATATGTGCATTGATTTGCTGCACTGTGCAATTCTGTTACTAGTGGCCATCTGTCTCAGATGTCGAAGGTCACGGTCATTAGCTGTACGGCTGGTGATTCAACTGTTGTCGATTGTGACACCGTCATTAATCGATTGATGATGCCCGTAGATATGGCTGAAAGTGTGAAGTCGAATTTATACTCCACTACCATTATCTAAATTCCCATCAGTCTCTGTCGTTCGAACGGCAACACGCCACAACGTGGCATGTTACACGCATCACTTACTCAATCACATCTCATATATCACACAACTGTAGCTGACGAAGGAAGAGTGCGGTGTAAACAGAACACATCTGCCTATTTGTGCCCTGCTAACCTGTGACATTTCGTAATTGACTGTCTAGTGGACGTCAATAGGCTCAGATGCTGAATGATGACGGGGAAAGAAACTGTTCTTGTCTCAGACAATGTCATCAGCACTTAACAGTATTTAAATTGGGTCTCATTGTGGTTATCACTGAGGGTTCCCATCGAGAAGGCTAATGCAGTGTGCAAACTTATTGGGCATTCAGACGTGACAGAACCAACGATAGACGGTACAGGTGCATTAATGTAGGCAAACTCGTCTAGGTTCTGGTTCATCAAGCAAATCAAATGTTCAAATGTTTGTTAAGCTTATGGGGCTCAACTGCGGGGTTATCAGACTCTAAACTAACAATTTACTTATAAACTACCTAATACTGAAGAAAACACAAATATCCATTCCCGAGGGATTCGAACCCCCGACGGGGAAAGTACCCGCGCATTGGAGCATAGCGCATCAATACGCTCGGCTACACTGCCGCGGCTCTCATCAAGCACGCGGGTCTGCCCGCGTGGTCTAAGCCATCAAGCTACGGACTGGTCAATCGCTCCAGGCGGATGTTCGAATCCTCCCTTGGACATGAGTGTGTGTGTTGTCCAACAGTATAAATTAAGGTCTATGGACTGATGAATATTGGTGGATGTATTAAGGTTTCAAGTCCCACGGAGACCGTGGACATTAGAGACAGAGCACACGATCGAGCTGTTTTTGTCAAGGATGAGAAAGAAAATCGACCACGTCTACATCTACATGGGATACTCTGCAACTTAAATATAAGTTCCTGGCAGAGGGTTCATCGAACCACCTTTATACTATTTATCCCCCAATCCATTCTCGAATAGCGCGCGGGAAGAAAGAACACTTTAATCTCTCCGTTCGAGCTCTGATTCCTCGTATTTTATTCTGATGATCATTTCTACCTATGTAAGTGGGAGTCAACAATATATTTTCGCATTCGGAGGAGAATGTTGGCGATTGGAGTTTCGTAAATAGCCCACGCTGCAGCGATAAGCGACGTTGTTGTACTGATTCCCAACCCAGATCCTGTATCATTTCCATAACGCTGTCTCCCCTGTATCGTCACAATACGAAACGAGCTGCCCTTCTTTGGACTCTTTCGATGTCCTCCGTCAAACCCAGATGATACGGATCCCACAATGGGCAGCAATAATCCAAAAAAAGGACGGACAAGCGTAGTGTATGCAGTTTTCAAATGTTCAAATGTTTGTATAGCTTATGGGGCTTAACTACGAGGTCATCAGTCCCTAAGGTTACAAACTACTTATGAACTAACTAATACTAAGGACGGCATAAACATCCATGCCCGAGGAGGGGATTCGAACCCCCGACCGCAGTGGCCGTGCAGACCCTGACTGGAGGGCCTCAGTCCCCTCGGCCACCGCGGCCGGCTCTATGCAGTCTCTTTAGTAGTTCTGTTGCATCTTTTAAGGGTTCTGCCAATAAAATGCAGTCTCTCGTTCGCCTTTCCCACGACTTTATCTACGTGTTCTTTCCAGTTGAAGTCTCAAATAATAATAATTCCTAAACATATACTGGAGTTTACGGCCTCCACTTTTGATTGATTTACCTTTTAAACAAAGTTTACCGGAATTCTTTTCGTACTCATGTCGACGACTTCACACTTCGCATTAGTCAATTGCCAATTTTTCACCATAGTGATATCTTATTCAGATCGTTATGCAGTTGGTTTTGATCTTCAGATGATTTTACTAGACGGTAAATGCCGGCATCAACTGCAAACAACCTAAGAGAGCTACTTAGATTTTCTCCCAAATCTGGAGAAAATCCGGAATCGATTTGCGAACCCTTGTCGATAGCACTCATCACTTCGTGTGAGTAAAGAGCTAGTTGTGTTTCGCATTAACGGTATTTTCTAAATCCGTGTTGACCTTGGGTCAATAGATCATTCTGTTCCAGACAATTCGTAATATATGAATACATGATATGTTCCAAAACCCTGATGCAAATTGACTTCAATGAAATAGGCCTGTAGTTTAGTGGGTTACTCCTACTGACTTTTTTGAAGATCGGTGTGACCTGTGCAGCTTTTCAATGTTTTGGTACAGATCCTTCTTTCAGAGAGCGGTTGTATATGGCTGTTAAGTAAGGACCTATCGCTTCAGCATAATCAGATACTAATCTAATGGGTATACAGTTCGGACCAGAAGACTTTTACTTGTTAAGTGGTTTTAGTTGCTTCACTACTGCGATTATATTTCTACGTTACTCTTTCTGGCCTCTGTTTGTAATTCGAAATGTGGAATATTAGTTTCGTCTTCTATGTTGAATGGTGAATAAAAAAAATTTTCAAATATTTGTAAATCTAAGAGACTTAACTACACTGATCAGCTGTCCCTAAGCTTACAATCTATTTACACTAACTTAAAATAACTTTTGCTGAGGACTACACAACCACCCATTCCCTATGGAGGATACGAACCCCCGACGGCGAACGGCGGCGCGCACCACAGCAGGGTGCCTGAATGCGCACGGCCATTTTGCCGCGGCTTTACGGAATACATGGATGACGTAGGCACGCCTAGGTATTTATGCTTCTTTCTGACTAGAGTAGCCAATTGAAACCTGTTCAAGATCTTAAGCGGCGCGGTATATATTTTTTATATTTCGTTATTAACATCGCCGAAGATAAAGCATTCCGTGATTCTGCGCAGTTACAGCATAAATCACGTGTTGCAGAACAGTTTTGCTGTTTAGCCTTCCGGGTGTATAGCTGCTTTCATTATAAATTCGAGATACACGTCAGAAACACTGTTTCTGCGCATTATTACATCTAATCAGCCGTTTCGGTTTAATCATAATTTCTGAGCAAGTAACATCGCACCTACGAAACGTAAAATACTGAGCCGAAAGAAACGTGTACCAGTTATGCGAACCTTTACCTCGTATTATAGCTGTAATGTTCTATAGCAATAAAATATAAAATTAAGAAGTGAATAGAAATCGAAGTGCCAATTTTTATTATTAATTTTAGAAGGAGTCAAATGAAACATATAATTCGAAAGGTGTCTTTGCTGTGGACATGCATGAAACAAAAAACATGTATGTGCGTGGCCGGTAGAAATGGTAACGTATTAAAGTCGAAATGTTCAAATGTTTATAGACTTTATGGGGCTTAACTACGGGGTCATCAGTCCCTAAACTTACAAACTACTTATGAACTAGCTTATACTAAAGACGGCACAAACATTCATGCCGGAGGGGGAATTCGAACCCCCGACGGGGAACGGCCTCGCGCATCGTAGCATAGCGCCTCAAATCGCTCGGCCGCGGCATTCAAGTCTCCGACTGTCATAACAATTGAACAATAAACCTGGGATCAATAGATCATTCTGTTCGAGATAATTCATAATGTTTGAATACAGGATATGTTCCAAAATCCTGCTGCAAATTGGCGTCAATGAGATAGGCCTGTAGTTTAGTGGGTTACACCTACTGCCTTTCCTGAATATAGGGTTGACCTGTGCAACTTTCCAAGACTAATTTGCAATTAATGGCCACTGCAGTTTTGTCGCACAACTACTTTTTGAAGCTGCTAAAAGTTTTACCAGAATTTAAAATTATCGCTAATAGTTTCAAAGTTATGAGTACGTTAAATACGAGAGTAACTTTATAGAGTACCTGAGTGGCCTACGACGCACTAAACGCCCTTCTGACGTCAATGGATCGACTTTTGAAGACAGGCTTCCCGAAGAGTGTGTTAACGACCTCGCGGCATTAGAAGCAATAGAAAGAGTGACCTCTGGAACCGCCGACTGCGCAGACTAAGCCTCAGGTACGGCTGCGGTCACTGAGAGGAGTCTGAGCCTCTAAGGGTCCGCTAAGGGGCGGAGTAATCCGGCGCGCGCTCTGACGTAAGCCGACTGGGCGAGGCGAGGCGATCGCCGTGCAGCGATCCGCACTCCGATCAGAGGCGGCGCAGCTGCCGTGCCGGAGGCGTCTTCGCGTCAGCAGCAGTGGGCGCAGGCGGAGGGCCACTTAGGCCGCCGCCGCGTCCGGCCGCTACGGCTGCGAGAGGGACTGCAAATTGAGTTGGCCGCTGCGACAAAGGGCCGCCATTACACACAAATTGTAAAGCTGTTACCGGCAAACTGCGCCTCGCGCCACTGTGCCGGCCACTTGCCGCTCTGGTCGGCCGGCCGCCTGAGCGACGGCGGACACTCCGGCCGTCCATCGCGTGCCACAGGCTGAGCGCGTTCGTGCCGCCCGCATGCCGTGTACGATCTATACCGCGCACACTACGTGCTACCGCTACCGTGTCGCGTGTCCTCGCCGTGGCTAAATTTGTTTTGCTGTTTACTCGTGTCTATAGTCTGTACAACAACCGCGAGAGTAGCTGTAGTTTTCGTTATAACTCTACCCGTCATTAGCCCTCCTCATGCAGGTACGGGGCCGGCTGCGGTGGCCGCGGGGACTGAGGCGCTCCAGTCACGGTCTGCACGGCCAATACGGTCGGGCATTCGAATCCCCCCTCGGGCATGGATATTTGTGCCGTCCTTAGTATAAGATAGTTCGTAAGTAGTTTGTAAGTTTAGGGACTGATGACCCCGTAGTTAAGTCCCATAAGCTTAACAAACATTTGAAAACTTTTTTTTGTGCAGGTACGGGCGCAAGTGGTACACACTGCAGCGGATTCCATTGCGGCACTCTTTAAGGCGTTCACGTCACACGTAAAGCGGTCCTCTCGTGTTGTTGTTGTTGTGGTTTTCAGTCTGCAGACTGGTTTGATGCAACTCTCCACGCTATCCTGCCCTGTGCAAGTGTCTTCATCTGAAAATATGTTCGACAACCTACATCCTTTTGAATCTGCTTACTGTATTCGTCCCTCGGTCTCCCTCTACGATTTTTACCCCACACACTTCCTTCTAATGCTATGTTGACAATTCCTTTTATGTCTCAGATCGTGTCCTACCAATCTATCCCTTCTCTTAGTCAGTATATGCCAGAAACTCCTTTTCTCCCACATTCGGTTAAGCGCCTCCTCATTACGCACGTGATCTACCCATCTAATCATCATTCGTCTGTAGCACCACATTTCAAAAGTTTTTATAATCTTTTTGTTTGAACTCCTTATCGTCCACGTTTCAATTCCATACAATGCTACACTCCAGACAAATGCTTCTCGTGTACAGACGAGTAAATTTGGATGTTCAGCCTTTTAACCCTGTGATGCACCAATTATTAGAAAATTAGGGAAAAAGGTAAAATTCAATTTCACAGTAAAGAAAAATCTCTGTTATCATAAAATAAAAGAATTTATTAAAATTAGCCGGCCGCGGTGGCTGAGTGCTCTGCGGCGTGTCAGTCACAGTCTGCACGGCCACTACGGTCGGGGGTTCGAATCCCCCCTCAGGCATGGATATTTGTGCCATCCTTAGTATAAGCTATACTATATATATATATATATATATATATATATATATATATATATATATATATATAAAAGCTAGTATAAGCTAGTTTGTAAGTTTAGGGACTGATGACCCCGTAGTTAAGTCCCATAAGCTCTACAAACATTTGAACGTTTATTAAAATTAACCATTACAGAGAAAAATAGTCATTACACTGTAATGGACACGGCGAGACCTCCAGAAATTTCACTAAGTGTGTTAGCCTCTGTAACTTATAAAACAATAGGTGATGGGAAATTTTAATGCGGTAGGTCAACACAAGAAATATTACACTTTCTGCGGAGCTATGAACATAGTTTATTGTATCATTTTCCAAATAGTTACAGCACAAATATATAATTTTTTAAATGCAACAATAGTTTTTCTCTATCGTAGATGGATTCGTTGAAACCAGCTGCGTCCAAATCAATTTAAACTACATTTCTATCGCTCTTAGTTTGGGAGCTACAAACCTTCAAAGTTTCAGGGGCAGATACCACAAGCGCTGCGCATAATGCAATGCGCCTTCTAAATATGGTGCGGCCGAATTGTAACGTCGCCGATGTCACGGAGCGAGAAGCTTCCTCGATGCGCTGTTAGACTGCCGACTGTCGCCGCACAAACAACCGGGGCTCAATATACCACTGTTACTGACATCGGATGACTATGGCATACACGAACAACAGCGCATCGAGGAAGGGGCTGATCCTTAGCCATTTACTTGCTCTTTCACATTTTTTATTCTGTGAGATCTCTTTACGATATTTGAAGAGAATTGGGTAATACGTAGTATGAGTAAAACGTAGAGCATAATCAGAAACAGTAACACGAAGTGTCTTGATAACATGAGCGAGGGTGAAAGAAGGGGGAAAAAATGGAAACTTTCGTATCCACTTTCTCTTTCGAGTCATAAGTCTCCTGGCAGGTTTGTGGTGGTGTAATACCACTCCTTTTATTTTCTAATTAACGACTGCCAGTAATTTTAATACTTTTCAGTCTAACAAGAATATTCAGTTATAAATATTAACATATTACCTGAATTGAGACATGAACTCCCTGATAAGGAGAATACAATTTTGAGAAACGCAAAGCAGCGATTTGACGAAGTTTCGTAGTATAAATATCGACGTCTGGTATTTTTAGCTTCATTCTATTGCCATCTTCTGCTTGCGACATGATTTATGATCGCGATTTGCGGATTTGTCGTGAAAGTTTGTCTATTGTGTCATTTAAAGCGCTTTCAAACTATTTTATGAATTTACGTACAGTTCTTTTTCTGTCTACCTATTGTTGACTTTACCCATAGACATAAATTAACTAAGCTGGTAAAGTCGCACGTGTTATTGAAACCTCACGCCGCCATCTTACCTACACACAGGTATATGAGTGTGTGTGTGTGTGTGTGTGTGTGTGTGTGTGGTGCGAATAATCACAGCTTGTATTGACCATTACTGTAAGGGTGGGGTGGGGGGGCCTTATTCCTGTTTCTTATGACTGGGCCCTTATTCCAGTTTCTTATGACTGATTTATCAATACACGTCGTTGGATATACGAGACTTGCAGTCGTTAAATGACGATGAGTGCAAAAATACTGGCTTCAGTGACACCAGTCATACTTCGTACAATGCTGGCCAATGCAGATGTACATTAACTAGACTGGTTTAGATCGTGTGTAGTGTCGTTGGTGTAACAGAATTCTGGAGCGCTATCATATAACCATTCTAAAGCGCTTGTAACCAACGACTTGTGTTTCGTTATGACAGTCTTAAGATGTTAGAACAAACTCATAAGTAGTAGAATACACAATTTGTCTTCAAAAATGAATATCTTTATTCATCTGATTGTTCTTAAGAAAACTACAATCTGCTTTCGACGTGCAGGATAAAGTGGTAAATTTGCGACAAATGTTATAGTAACTGTCAATATATTGAGAAAAGAAATAATTTAAACTATGACAATTGTTCTTGGATGTTTAATGAATATGTAATGCAAACATTAGATAATTACAAACTTAAAAAGGGTTACAGAAATGAGAAAAATCGATCGAAAATTTACCAGACTAGGTACAATTGTGATCATTTCCCAGTATAATTTTGATCTCTGACTTCTTCCACATAAAAAGCACTTTTTCCCTCTAGCAACAACGCATACTTAGTGGTACTAAACATTGCATTTTTTGCAGTGGATCCATTTACCCTTAACTAGAAAATTTATAAGAGCGCGTTAGACTAATTAATTTCAGTTACCTCTTAACAGGAAAAAATTATATCTCCGCAGCACAAAGTGGTGTATTCTTGGAAAAGACAGGTAGTAACCTGCTACATTACAACGCCACACAAAGGCAAGTGCTACCAACACTGCGAGACTGACAAATGGTGCGAAACCTTATGTTGATCGGAATTGTACCTATATCGAATTTGTACCACCTTACCCTATATGTTGTGACATTGCAGATGAGTTCTCCGTATTTCACATAATTATTCTAATTCTGGGACCGTATGGAAGGCAGGGCGAGGCGTCGAGTCCCGTGTAGTTGGGGGAAGTTGTGAGATTACCGCCCAATAGAAATATTGGTAATTAATAGCATTTGATAATTAAACAGTATGAAGTTCACTGCAAACATTGACCATGCCAATGCACTAAATATTACACAATTTTAATCTTATTAATTATGGTAGCAATGTATGTACGCAGTTGGGTGACAACATTTACAGTTAGGCCATAGGTAGAAATCCTCCACGTTGAGATTTGCTGTGTGCTTGTAGCAGACGGGAGGCCAGCGAGCAGGCCGACGTTGGTGGCTTGTTCCAGCTTAGGATTTTCCATTTTCGTTTCCGGTGAGGGGAGAGAGGGACAATAGCGAGTCCAGGCACAGTGCAGTGCACAGCGTGAAATAAAATATTCTAATACTACTGGCATTTGAAGTCAAGAACCTTTAAGGCCCTCATTACAAAATAGCCTGTTGAGAAATAAACAATACATTAGCTGTTACAGTCACATCTGGCGTAATATGTTTAATTGACAATGAAAAGAAATAAATTACCAATGAATACAAGACAGTTACACAACCAGCATGGCAATGTTTGTTTATAAAAGTAATATATTAACTATTTCTCATTTTATTTTCAATTAATCTTGTGTATTTTATCTTGAAATATTCAGTTAAATCACTTATCTGTATTATAAGAAATTGCACGATTGTGCAAAGGATGTTTATACCAATATAAAAACATAGTAAGAAATTTGTTTAATGTGTAGTGTAATTATTTTGATTTTAAGTAAAGTTTTAGAAATATATTGGCTGAGCGCTGTAGGTTGGAAGTCGGTTAGAACAGCTCACATGGGAAAGTTGATGACGTAGGGAAAAAAACCGGCAGTTGGGCTTTTGGCGCACGCGCGCGCGCGAGGGCCGGAAGTGACGAGTAGGGACTATAGATTTTTGTGTGGCAATTGCCAAGTGTGGTTGCTCGTCGTAGACTGCACCAAGTTTTATTGAGTGCTACTGTGTGTTGTGAATATTTAGCCGGTGGAACAAGATGTGCATCGCACTAAAAGTGGCTGTGATTTGTTAATGTAACACGTGTCGTCGCATAGGCATGAACATGATCGGTGTTTGAGACAGGCACATGGTGTGAAAACAATTTGCGACTAATATTCATTTTGTCTGGGGATTCACGAGCTATAACTTTATTTGATAAATGTGTCGAAGTACAGACTTATCAGCCACAGGGTTTTAATATGGTGTAATAAACGACATAAAGTAAACTTTCATGTGTTTTCAAAAATAGTAGTTAGTACACCCTTTTCTCTCATGAACTTGACTTTATTATGAATTTTTTTGTTAATTATATGCAGGGAAGGAAAGCTGCGAACGTGTGATATCATCCCCTAGAAAACGAGTCAAGCAGTAGCAATCACAGTTCCAGTGTTTTTGCATGTTTAGGAATATGGTTCGCAGTTGGTGGTTGTGAGTTTTAAAAATATAACTTTCCCTATTTTAAACTCTCACCCCGACCTTCCCCCTCGCAAAGTGAGCAAACTAATCCGTAACATCCTAGTAGACAATGGTGAACCGTTGTAAATGCTGTGGTAGCTAAGGTGAAAAACAGGACCCTCTGGCAGCTTCTCAAAAGATGGACACTTTCATAATTTAGAAATAAATAATAATTCCGAAGGTATCTATCATGTCAGAAAAATTAGGTGCACTCATGAACTAATAAAAATTTTAATACCTTGGAAACTACAATAGTTGATGTTCACAATATCTGAATATAGCACAAGTAAACTCAAGGTTAACATCGTTTTAATGCGTAACGCAATTTCAACAAAGTATGTCTGGAAGATAGCTTATTACCTAACTCTCATCTAAAAGCAACACACTTATTTTTTCTTTTAAGGATTTATTACACTTGGTATATTAATTCATTGTGTAATTCTAGTCATATCATCCACAGTCAATAAGCCATTATAAGCAGCACGATATATTCCACTCGTGTTCCTGTTAGGGTAATCATTTAATGAATATTTGTCCATTTTTGTCAATACATTGACGTAAATATTGTGTAGTATGAACGGTAAAGCTCATAAACGCCGTGCTCTTTCTAAATTTTAAACATTATTTGCATAGCTTACAAATAGTCCCAAGGTGACTGAATGCTTATAACTTTGTTATTTAATATTGTCCAAATGGTAAGTTTTTGTCCAAGTGGTCGAAGTTAAGTCAAAAGAATATCTTTAATGTTCAGAACTTGGATGGGATGGTGATCTGACAACGAGAGAGTGACTAAGGCACTAAACTGATGTGGTCCACTAAAATACTTGGGTTGTTCGAGAGGAAAGCTCCTAGAGGCTATAGCAACTTTATGTCTCGTCTTGTTAGGAGAAGGACCTGCCTGTTCTTGAAGTGTTTCGTTTGCGACAGTGTTAGAATCCGCGCGGCGATCGGCTACTTTGTCATGTCATTAACTTTGGTAAGAGGTAATGAGTGTCATTTTAAGACTGTTAACTTATTCCTGTTTTATTATATAATTGAAACTGAACAGTGTATGTGGTTCTGCTCGAAAATTACTAATTTTATTATTGCAGCGTAAAGAGAAAATGTAACATCATAATAAACTAAAATATGATTAACTTCAGTAAACGAGTATTTATGAATGGCAAATTCAAAATTCAAATTCTGACAGTGTACAGTCTTAGTTGCATCTGCCTAAGATTCTTATGGAATACAACCCATCGAAATACTCGTGGTACAATTTAGCACTTGTTCAGAGTCAAATACTTTTTGGTTGGCATCTGTCGTCAGAGTAAAAGTAAATAAACTGACAAGATGATGTTTCAAACGACTATCTCAATGGTTACTCTGTACTAACAAATACTACATTGAAGATTGTCGAATAATTTCCAAATTCCATCACAGTTTCTAGCATAAATTGTTATCCTGGTGAATAAATTACGCTGGCCGCGGTGGCCGAGGGTTCTGCGGCGCGTCAGTCACAGTCTACACGGCCATAAGCAGTTTGTAAGTTTAGGGACTGATGACCTCGTAGTTAAGTCCCATAAGCTCTACAAACATTCGTAATAAATTACGTTGCATGGTTGAAAAATATGACCGCTCATCATCTTAGGTGTGTTTACATTATCGCAAAACAGAGTATTATGTAAATAATTTATTTCTACAGTTATGTACTTTAAATTGTACTCTTACAACAAGTAAGTAAGAAATATACATGTAAACATCAGGTGGATCACAAATCTCGAATCATAAAACATTATAACAAAGTACTGATAATCGATAATAACTGGACCTGCATTGGGTATAGTTTACTATTACGTTATTATTTTCATTTCATCTTATTTAAGACTTCGAAGTTGCTCATTATTCTGTACGAGTTGCAGCAGTGAGGTAGAGTTTGGTGTGTGCCTCGTGTCTCTCTTCTTTGTATGGTGCCGATACAGCCCCAAGCTGAAAATGAACGACACCGAGATTCACAAACCGAAGATGTCTATTGTGTGTTTTTACAGTCTAAAGTCTCTGGTTTCAGTTAACTTGGTGGGAGGCATGACAGCCCCATGTATGCTACAATTTCCGTCACTATTGATTGTTAATTTCGGCGAAGCAGAAGGGACGTGCAACGACTTCCATTTTTTGAAACACAATGTCTTCCCATTTCTGGAGCTTTAGCCCACTGCGTCGAGAGGTTTGCAGTGGACATGCAGCACGTGCTGTTGCAAGCTGCGCTGCCCTCCTCTGCCTGTGCTGCGTGAAGTAGGCGCTGACCTGCAGACGCCTGGGCCTCTTCTCTCCCTCTGCTGCGTCAAGTGTGAACCGGGACCGGGCCTTATCTGCGAATAGCACGGGGTGCCATTTCTGTCTAGTGCACGAAGCTTGCTGTTGTGCCGCGCGGCATCTTGCCTAAGTGTCAAAGAGGGACCTCGCCATGGATGTCGAGAGTGAAGTTGCATTCCATGCTACCTGTTACGTCCAATTTTTGTCGAAACTCGACGTCCTACGTTTGCACGAAATTCATTATTCAGCATGGTGGCGTTCCTCTCACGGTTTTTCCGGGTTGAAATCCGAAAGCAGCTGCTATGATGGCCTTTGAGCGGCGTGGACGAGACAAGTCGTCTACAGTTCCTGTGTATCTGTAGCACCTCCACGTCCGAACAACGATTTGGTTCACTACGTGGTGCTTATCCATGGCCACCAACGGCCAGCCGCGGAGGAGATGCCGAGCGCATTGAGGCGCTATGTTACGATGCGCGAGGCCGTTCCCTATCGGGGATTGGAATACACCCTCGGGCATGGATGTTTGTGTCGTCTTTAGATAAGCTAGTTCATAAGTATTAAACATAAAGAGAGGCATTGAATTAAAATGTATGCTGTGGCCGGGATTCGAACCCGGGACCTCCTCTTTACTAGGTAGGTGGTTTAGACCACACAGCTAACACAGCGTTGTAGCCAAAACAACTACACGGACTGTCTTAAAGCACGTCTGTGTAGTTGCTTTGGCTACAACGCTGTGTTAGCTGTGTGGTCTAAACCACCTACCAAGTAAGTAGGAGGTCCCGGGTTCGAATCCTGGCCACATCATAAATTTTAATTCAATGCCTCTCCTTATGTTTAATACGTTTGGTATAACGAGACAATGTTGTCTCAAGGAATTGTATTATTTGTTGATATTTACTGCATAAGTCGTTTGTAAGTTTAGTGACTGATGACCCCGCAGTTAAGTCCCTTAAGCTTGACAAAAATTTGAACCAACGGTTATTGAGGCACTTAAATAGCAACTATGTCAGTGACTAGAATAATATGAAGTATGAAAACTGCAATAAACGCATTCTTTGGGTTTTGTTTCCTTCACTTCATGTTACGGGAGTTGAATTTCCCTTTTTCTTTAAGACCCATCGGAATAGGTCGCTTTCTGTATACTTCTTCTCTTTACCTGCAGACAGTTACGAAGAAGGTAAACCCCCTCCCCCAAGAGGTTCTGAAGTGACCTTTCATTTCGTAAACCCCATGTTTTATATCGTGCTAATTTTCACTTCTGATTACATTATTGGAATGTAATTTTGTTTTATTTCTTGGGGATGGATTTCCGAACCAAATAATTTGGGTTTCTCCCTTTGTAGGAGAGCACATTCTCCATTTGTATATTTCTGTTATTTTCTAGCAAGAAGTCTTTCAGTTTCACAACCTTCTGTTTTTTTATTCATTCGAAATGGTGTGTCATATGACGGGCTGAAGGAGCGTCACAGGACCCAAAAAATGGGAAAGAAAACGTGAATAAACCTTCCTTGATGAGTGTCCGATATAAAGTAACCACTATGGATATTATAAAACTTGGGAATTGACCTTTTTAGGCATGATATAACTACAGTCAACACAAGCAGTGGACTTCCTTCATGTTGTTAGGACTCTGATATGCCATCTCACAAGGAAAGTACTTGGGCTCGAACAAACACATATACATCAAAATCGTACGAGAGATAATGTACAGATCCATTACTGCACTAGTGACACTGCCGCGTCTGCAAAACTCTGCAGTCCGTTAGAGGCCTCTGCGTTTACCTTGCGACATTGCACTTTGACCTGTCGGTTCGCCAGTAGGGACGGTGCAGTGTGCCTCCGAAGTTGCGTTTTGTGACATTTGTGTGGTGATGCGTTAGATGGAGCGGCGATTGATAATCAATTCTGCTAAGTATTGCGATTGGTTGAGATGGAGTTACGAAGAACCATTCTTCGTGAAGATGGTATTAGTGTAGAAGAAGATGAATCATTCGCATGCTTTCTCGTATCTGTCATGGTACAGAAATATGAGCATAAGTTAGATACTGTTGTAACATTAACACATAATGATGATAATAGGGATGATAATGACAGATAACTCATTGCTAGCGGTAGTGCTACGGTAAGTGCGGGAAGAGGCGATGGAAGCAGTGGCAGTGAATACCAACAGTCTTCCGAGAAGAAGGTTAAAGTTGCAACTATCATCACGGCTTTTGATGACAATACGCTAGAGAACATGTACGACGATTATTACATAAGTTATAGTTCAGATATCTGCATTACGTATGGCGCCTACAATTACATCTACAGTGCTATCTAGAGCATTATTGCAACGTTTTGCGTAAAATCGACACCCACCAGCACACTGAGGTGTACGTAGAGATCCTGTAACCAAACGTTCATACAGATATGTTTGTTCGAGCCCAAGTACTTTCCTTGTCAGTGGAATGCACTGCCAGTGCTCATAAGCGGTTGTTTTCATCGTCGTTCGGATTGAGTGACATCTACGGACAGTCGCAGGAAATGTGTTGTTGATGCAATACACACTTGCAACGTCAGTGTTCAGGAGACCTTGAAACCAAGGAAATGCAAAACTGTTTTCTGTACATTGTGACCGCGGGCTGCATCAGTGCACAAAACTATTCCATGAATTTTCCCATCTCTTTGTATTCGTAACGTGATTAGCTTTGTTATTGTTGACTCAGCGTGATTTACCCAGCGCTGATACTAACGTGGTTGGCTTTAAAAGGCGACGGAACGCGCATGGGAGAAGCCTGTGGGGATCGTGTGTCTTATCGGGCGGCGTGGTGTGGTGTGGTGTGGCCTGCGTCGGCTCACACGCTACTTCGTAAACGTGCCCGCCCGTAAACTCAACACGACCGAGCGAGCGGCTATGCTTTCGCCGATACGTATCGCGGCGTGGCCAGGTTTAGCTTTAGTGTCTGGATAAAAAAGCGTGCGCGGTTCACTGGCGCCAGCCGGCGGCTACTTAATGTCCGTTCAACACGTTACACCCGCCAGCGAATGGAGCGCGGCCATATACTTGCACATACCTAATTTTAAGGAATGGCCCTTTTCTCTGAGATAGCCCTTATACGTGTGACTAAAACAGATTAATTCTCTTGTGGCTAACACTTTGTCCATTAAGATTAAAGTTACATAGTGGAAAAAGTGAGCGGTATTACTGCCTGTCTCCTCTAGACAATTACTGCCTGCAATTCACGCTTAAAAATGATTACGTAATCTGAGAAAGAACAAAGTCGTTCACGAAAGGCAGTTAATAAGTGAAAGCAATGTATTTTATGCGTACCTAGTCATTATACGGAAGGAGATATGAGATACAAGTAAAGTAGCCGAAGTAAAACCGAAAGAGTTTAACGTGGAGTCTTAAAGGCATATTGAAAGTTATCTTTCTACACCTACATCTACATGTGATACTCTGCAAATCACATTTAAGTGCCTGGCAGAGGGTTCATCGAACCACCTTTATACTATTTATCTCCCATTCCATTCTCGAATAGCGCGCGGGAAGAACGAACACCTGAATCTCTCAGTTCGAGCTCTGATTTCTCGTATTTTATTCTGATGATAATTTCTACCTATGTAAGTGGGAGTGAACACTATATTTTCGCATTCGGAGGAGAATGTTGGCGATTGGAGTTTCGTAAGTAGCCCACGCCGCAGCGATAAGCGCAGTTGTTGTAATGATTCCCATCCCAGATCCTGTATCATTTCCGTAACGCTATTTCCCTGTATCGTGACAATACGAAACGAGATGCCCTTCTTTGGTCTCTTTCGATGTCCTCCGTCAAACCCACCTGGTAAGGATCCCACACTGGGCAGCAATACTCCAAAAATGGACGGAAAAGCGTAGTGTATGCAGTTTCTTTTGTAGTTCAGTTGCATGTTTTAAGGGTCCTGCCAATAAAACGCACTCTTTGAAAATTACTAACTTAATATTCATTTTCTTTCGAAATCTTATTGAACGTACGTTGAAGTGAAATTACTTTCTAAAGGTAGGCCCTGGTTGATGGCTTGGAAGTGCGTTTTTTTTTTTTTTTTTTTTTTTTAACTTTTTTATCGGTCACCAAAGTCTAAAGTTAAATTAACATTTCAATTTTCTTAAATAACCTGTCAAAAAAATACTGAATCTTTTAATTGAGAAAAAAGGAAGGCTATCTATGGAAGTGATAATACGCCTAGTTCTATGTAGGTCTGCTGTTTGTGTCTTTCGGCATTCCAGAATAATTTTCATATATAACGAAATTTCCTTAAACCCTGGTCATCTCGCCTCTGAAATTGAAAAGTAAATATCATCAAATATCATGTATGGGATCCTTCAGAGCCGATAAAGAACAACAGTTACATTAACTGAGAATCCTTAGTGGAAATACACATCTTTGGAAAAGTATTATAACCTAACCCTTAATATGGAATCATAATTCAATTGCACGAATAATAATAATAATAATAATAATAATAATAATAATAATAAAATAAAACTTGTGCTTATAAAACATCTTTGGCTCCGATACTATAGATAATTTGCAGGAATCCTTGCCCCTGGACAGCAGCTGTTTTCACTGCCCAAAAATAAATAAATAAACGTAATACTTGTTGACGCATTGCTGTTACTATATTTAGGAAACGCAATGTGCAAAGATTAAGTGGGCGTGCATATCAGTACCTTTCTATGCTGCTCAGTGGAATAAAAGTACAGTATCATTACGGTATACGGTTTTGCCCTTTAGCGTTTATTCTCATTGAGGTAACGTCCATTGTGTTACTTGTTATTTGAGTCATAAGGGTAACACCGTCAGTCGTGTTTATATACTAACTTATGAGACTTAACTACGGGGTCATCAGTCCCTAAACGTACAAACTACTTATGAACTAGCTAACACTAAGGACGGCACAAATATCCATGCCCGAGGGGGGATTCGAACCCCCGACCGTAGTGGCCGTGCAGACCGTGACTGGCGGGCCGCAGTCCCCTCGGCCACCGCGGCCGGCTTACTTTAAAGTAAGTAGCTTAGTGGTTCACTCCACGCTGAACAGGCAGCTCTATCGGCAAGAAGCAACTGTTCAAAATGCCGTAGAAAATAAAAATCGGCGTCCGGAAACCTACTCATGTGAAATGTGACTAATACAACCCATCATCCACCTCATATTTCATTTATATTGTCCAGCATGGATATGTGATTTTTGCTCCTTTACTAGGGACGGCTTTTTTTTTTTTATTATTATTATTATTATTATTTTTTTTTTTTTTTTTTTTTTTTTTTTTTTTTTACAGGTTTTATTTGAAATTCTCTCGTCTCGTTGCCGTAGAATGGCGATAGAAGAAAAAAGCTGCTACTTGCAGGGACAAATATGAAAAGACGCCTAGAGATTCCAAAGGTAGGGGACACCATGAAAGTAAAACGCAGACCAAAACAAAAGTGTGTATATTGCACAAGCCTTCCTGAATAATAAAGTACGGCTACATGAGTGTGGTATCTTTGTTTTCCGTATTAGGTCTCCATCGAAAGACTGGAAGTTAACCTACACGTTCAGTACAAATTACAGCTGCCTATCTAACGACTTTCAGGGCTTTAAAATATCATTTTCAGTATTTTGCGTAATTATAGACCGAAATCAAGAATCTAAAATACTTTCGCAATTTATTCATTAAGAGATAGAATATTGTATTAAGTAACGGGCAATCAAATATTCCAGTTTTTTTCATGCATTAATAGTAAAAGATAACATTAACAACTTCTGTAAAACTTCACACATAAATTCAAACCTTTATGAAATTTTCCTCGCTGACGCCCTGCGTAAAATGATGAAATGAAAAAGTTTATTGTTCATATTTTTCGCTGTTCATGGAATATTTCAGGTCCTTTTAATTCACTGTATATTAATTATTATTGCTATAAGCAACATACTTTGTAGAAAGTATATATCAGTGAATAAAACAGTAAAATTATATCACTGTACGGCATTATATATTGCGAGATACGACTTCATGGACAATGAGACGAGTTTAGAACTACCTGCTGTTGGCATGCACTACAGTTCAA